>JAQPPZ010017064.1:320000-1520000 GCA_028583015.1 Wollemia nobilis | reverse complement strand
TCGAAAATCATGCGACACCACATCGGTTTATTAAATGGAAAACCTTTGGCTTATTTATATAAGCCATCCTTTAATGCTAATACGTTGACCCTTTTAACATTGCCCTCATGATGTCGATGACACCAATAAGAAGGGAGGAAAAAACCTTTTATTTAATTTTATAATTTAAATTTAAATAAATTAAAATTTAAGCTAAACATTGAAAATTAAATTTCTCCATCATCGAGGCACCTTTTTCGATGAAACGAAAATCCAACTTGGGTTTTAAGAAAAACCCATTTCAAATATGCCATCCATTGGTTTTAAATAAAACCTTTCCTTACCTTCCTTGGTTTTCATAAAAACCTTTTGCTAAGCTTCCCTTGAAGCTCCTTTTGGAACCAAATGCCATGCATCCCTTCTAGAACCTTTGATCAAAACCTTGGCTTCTCATGAAGCTCTTTGTGGAGAAAAATCATAGTGCTTACTTACATAGGTCCTTTTGACATCAATGACAACTTTTAGCTTAGGGACTCAAAATGTCCAACAATCTCCCCCTTTGTCATTGATGGCAACCCATATTCATTTTACTGAAACCTGACATTCTTTTCTACTCCCCTTGGGACTTTCCTACCCCTGGCTCAATGCTCTTTCAAATATCAAATCTCATATCAAATCTCTCCCCAATACACAAATAACTCCCCCTTTGAAATCAATGGCAAAGGGTCACCTTTGGGGCTCGGGGCTAAGAATGAGCCTCTTAGCTTAGCCCCTCCCCCACCTCCACATGAGGTGGTTAATTTTGGGGTGGGAGTATTTCTACTCTCTGAAAGCACTATTATTTACCTTTATCTTTTTCTCTTCTTTTTTGAGTTTTCTAAATCCTCTTTCCCAAGTCATCATCCATGTTCCTGTCATCACTTATGTTCCTGTTCCTATTCTTGTTCTCATCCATGTTCCTGTTCCTGTTCCTATTCCTATTCCTGTTCTCATCCATGTTCTTCTTCATGTTCCTGTTTTCATCTATGTTCATGTTCCTGTTCCTATTATGATACATTGTTGTTATGCACATCATTAATTCTCAATGAATTTGTCAATCCAGGGTAGTGTACAAGGCTATTTGCGAAAGGAGTGAACATGGCTATAACTTAGGTCATTTGGGAGCAATAGGTCTTATTGGTGAAACCGATTGTGTGGGGGATTTAGGACATTTTTATCTCTAAATTGCATAAATTGAACTTTAATCTAATTGCAGGAATGTAAACTAATTACTAACTGCATAAATGAAATCCTAGTTACAATTACATAATGAAATCTAATTATGTTGCAGAAATAACTTCCTAGTTACAGTTCAGAATTAGAAATCTAATTATGATTGCAAAAAGGAAGTCTATTTACTTTTGCAGTAATGAAAACCTGATTATAACATGGAAATTAAGTCCTGTTAATGCTCTGTAACAGAAGGTTGTCAATATTCTATGCAGGGGTTGATGGCAAAACACAAAATGCAGTAAATTGCAAAAAATAGTAAATTCTAGAAATGACAATCTGCAGTAATTTGAAAGCTTGCTAAAAATGGAGATTATAACCAAACCTATCATTAATCACAAGATCATCCTAATCATAAAATAAACTAAGATTGTAAATACTGTTAGCTATTTACAAGGAAATGAAATGACAAGTTTTATAACTTATTCTACTGTAGCAAAATCAAAATAAAAACCTGTTGTTAGTCCTCCTCCTAGGTCTGGAAGTGGCCAGCCTCCTTGTCCAGAAGAAGGTATGAGTCTTTCTCTCTCTCTAGATCTTACTCACACTCATTCACAACAACATGAATAGAAAAAGTAGTGCACTTTATTGATTCAAGAACATAATTACAGTATTGCTGCTAAAAACCCTGTTACAAGACTGTAACAGTCACTTTTCTGCTATTTTCTTATTATTATACTTCTTGCTTATTTTCCCCTACCTAGCTCAACCTAGACGGGAGCTATCTATTTATAGATATCCTAAAATCTATTTACAAATTGAGAATATCTCATTCCTATCTTACAGATCTATTCCTATTATGCTGCAACATTTCCTGGGTTTATCCTAGAAGAGGATCAAAATTGATCTTTTCCATGAATGGTGGCTTTGGATGGCAAGGACGACAAAGTCAAATGGGAGATATTTTCCTTTAACCTTTTCAACCTTCTTTCCCTTTTTCCATCGTTAGAAATCAGTCAACAAGTCAAAAAGCGCTTTTTGTTCTCATTTTGAAGATAAGTGGCTCATTCCGAAGAGACTGTATTTCTCATTCCGAAGATGTCCGCTCATTCCAAAGATCTTCGAAATGAACAACTATGTACTCTTCAAGTGATTTCATCTGCATTTCTCAAGTGGGTTAGCTCTCAGGATCATATTGCAATAGCCTTCATCTCTCTCAATGTGTGAATTACATTGGAAAACCAGTTTCTACTGCATGGTAACAGTTTTCTTGCACTATTAGCTAGATTTAGATAAATAAATGCTTGAAACACATCAAAACAAAACTAGTGAAGTGCTGCTATCAACCTAAGCATACTTCTCATTTAGCAAGTCATGACAAAGTAACATAAACCTATGCAAAAATTGTAAAAATCATAATATAGTATTTCTAACATATTGATCATGCAAACAATTAATACATAACATATTAAATCAACTTAACTAGCATATCGGATTAAACACAAGAGTTTTTAGGCAGTTTCAATGTTCAAAACATGCTATGATTAAGGTATTTCCAGGCCTCATCATTTCCTCCCAACTTATATTAATGCATGTCCTCATGCATTTTGTTGGGCTATAGAATCACATATATCCATATTCAAATATATAATATCCTCTGGTCTCCTGAGGTTTCTGAGCCATTATTCAAACTGATCATCAGGTTGAGAATCTTATTCAAAATAGAAGGGAATTGGAGAAATGATGGTTGGAGGTCTAAATCTAAGACCTATCCAATGATGTTGCATGATTTCAATCAGCTTTATCACTCCTTCTGCCCTTCTTCTGGACCATTCTAGGTTAATGGAGGAGATAGGTTCCCTTTTCTATAAAGAAATGGAAAGTTCTGCCCATCTGTTTCTGCAAAATGATAATGCTGGAATAAAACTGTCATTATAGAAATTCAAGAATTTGGTCACATAGTCCCTCAAATTTCTCAAGTACATCCTTTTTACATCTTCCCTGTTCATCATGGTGAAATGATGTCTGGTGATAAGTGGATGATTTGGCTGAACTGCTCTGACTAACAATTCAGCTCTTAATTCAATTTCTTTATTTTGTCTTTTCTCCTGGTCCCAGTAAAACTAATTTTGTAAAGTGGACATGAATGCTCTCAGTTGAACATCTCCTATGTAAATTTGAGGGTGAAACTCTACATCTTCTGGAATAAAGAAGTGTAAAAATAATTCACATAAGAGATTTTTCTGTTCTACAGAGCTGTCAAAATAGGCTTCTAAGAAATCTGCAGTTGTGTCCAATTTGTATGGGAGACCTGTGATGCGTTGTCGTTATACACATCATTAATTCTCAATGAATTTGTCAATCCAGGGTAGTGTACAAGGCTATCTACGGAAGAAGGGGTGAACAAGGTTATAACTTAGGTCAATTTAGAGCAACAGGTCTTATTGGTGAAACCGATTGTGTGGGGGATTTAGGACATTCCTATCTCTAAATTGCATGAATTAAACCTTAATCTAAGTTGCAGAATTGGAAACTAATCATTAACTACAGAAATGAAGTCCTAATTACAATTGGAGAATGAGACCTAATTATGTTGCAAAAAAAAAAAAAAAAAAAAAAAAAAAAAAAAAAAAAAAAAAAAAAAAAAAAAGGGGGAAAACAACATAAAATGCAGGAAATTACAAAAAATAGTAAATTCTGGAAATGACGATCTGCAATAAATTGAAAGCTTTGTTGAAAGTGGGGATTACAACCAAACCATTAATCACAAAACATAAAATAAGCTAAGATTGCAAATATCATTAGTTGTTTACAAAGGAATGAAATGACAAGTTCTACAACTCATTCTGCTGTAGCAAAATCAGAATAAAAACTTGTTGTTAGTCCTCCTCCTAGGTCTGGAAGTGGCCAACCTCCTTGTCCAGAAGAAGGTATGAGTCTCTCTCTCTCTCTAGATCTTACTCACACTCATTTACAAGCAATATGAAATAGAAATAGTACACTTTATTGATTCAAGCACATGATTACAATAATTCTGCTGAAAACCTATTATAGGACTATAACAGTCACTTTCTGATTATCACCTATTTTCTCTATTCTCTGATTTCTCTATCTTCTACTCCCCTTACTCTACTAGCTCAACCTGAACGGGAGCCATATTTATAGATGTCCTAAGATCTACTAACAAGCTGAGAATATCTCAAAAGATCTAATCCTATTATGTTGCAACAATTCCTGGTTTTATCCTAGAAGAAGATCAAACTTGATCTTTCCATAAATGGTGGCTTTGGTCGGCAAGGACGACAAAGTCAGATCTAAGATATTTTCCCTTACCCTTTTCAATCTTTATTTCCCTTTTTCCAGCGTCAGAATTTGGTCAATAAGTCAAAAAGCACATTCTGTTTTCATTTCGAAGATAAGTGGCTCATTTCGAAGATACTGCAATTCTCATTCCGAAGATACTGCAATTCTCATTTCGAAGATCCGCTCATTTCGAAGACACTGTGTTTTCTCATTCGAAGATCGCTCATTTCGAAGATATCTGTTCATTCCGAAGAGACTTCGAAATGAACAAATGTGGGCTCCTTAAATGATTTCCTCTGCATTTCTCATGTGGGTTATTTCTCAGTATCAGATTCCAATGGTCTTCATCTCTTTCCACATGTGAATTCCATGCCTTGCCATTCATTGGCGGCTGGCTGGAATTTACATGGGAAAACCCAGTTTTGCTTGCATAGTAACGGTTTTCTTGAATCTTGCTGCAATTTAGGTAAAATGAATGCTTGAGACATATCAAAACATGATTAGTGAAATGTTGCTATCAATCTAAGCATATCTCATTTAGCAAGTCATAACAAAACAACATAAAACTTATGCAAAAAGCTATAAAAATCAGAATATAGTATTTTAGATACATTCATCATGCAAATAGTTAATACACAGCATATTGAATTAACTTAACTAGCATATTAGATTAAACATAAGAGTTTATAGGCAATTTTGGTGTTCAAAACATGTTATGATTGAGGCATTTCCAGGCCTCATCATTTTCCCCCCAACTTATATTGATGCATGTCCTCATGCATTCTGTTGGGCTATGGAATCACATATGTCCATGGTCAAATTCCATGACCTGTAGAACAACTTCTTGCCTATATAAAATCCCCTGTTCTTCGAAGGTCCCTGAGCCATTCTTCAAATTGTTCATCGGGTTGGGCATCTTCTTCAAAGTAGAATGGAACTGGAGTGATGATGGTTGGAGGCCTAAATCTGAGACCTATCCAATTATGTTGCATGATTTCAATCAACTGTATTACTCCTTCTGCCCTTCTTCTAGACCATTCTAAGTTGATGGGGGAAATGGGTTCTCTTTTCTGCAAAGACATGGAAAGTTCAGCCCATCTGTTTCTACAGACTGATAATGCTGGCATAAAATTGTCATTACAGAAATTGTGGAATCTGTTCACACAGTCCCTCAAGTTTGTCAAGTACATTCTCTTCACATCATCCTTGTTCATCATGGTGAAGTGTTGTCTTGTGATAATGGGGTGATTTGGCTGAATTGCTCTGACTAACAATTCAGCTCTTGTTTCAATCTCCTTATTCTGCCTTTTCTCTTGGTCCCAATAAAACTGATTCTGCAAGGTGGACATGAATGCCCTCAATTGAACATCTCCAATGTAGATCTGTGGATGAAATTCTACTTCTTTTGGAATAAAGAAACTGTGTAAAAATAGTTCACACAGGAGATTTTTCTGCTCAATAGGGCTATCAAAATATGCTTCCAGGAAATCCATAGTGGTGTCCAATTTATATGGAAGACCTGAACTAATCCTCATGACCTGCCATCTGAGGTATTTCTCCTTCAGAATAAGACTGTAAAATCTTGCTAGTCATCTGAATTGGACTAAAAATTCAGCAATTTGACATAAATCAGACACCTTTTCTTTCAATGCCTGAATCTCTGTTTCCTTGGCCTCTAGCTGTTTTCCTTCTAATTTGAATTTTTTAGTCTTAGTGGCAAGCTTCTCATATCTAATCACCCAACTGGCTATGTCTGCATTGTATTGTTCTAGGGACACAATATTAGGTGGTCTGACTACAGGTGGAACTCTAGGTAGCAGATCTACCTAAACCCCTTTTTTTGCCACTTCCACTGGTTGTTCATCTGTCAATAATTCTACTTGTACCCCCTTATCTGCTATTTCTATTGGGTTTTCATCAGACAATAATTCCACTTGCACCCCCTTATCTGCTACTTCTACTGATGGTGTAATAGTTTGAAATACGAGGACATCAATAGAAGTACTTACTTGATCTGTTTCATGCTGTTGCTTGGACTGTTTCTATGCTTTGGTGACTCATCTCCAATGTTTTTTGCTATGCTTTTTGCCAAGTCTAAAACATATTTAGAATGAAAGGGTGCTTCTGAAGACTGAGCACCTATGTCTGCCTCAATAGAGTCATCTGCCCTAGATAAATCTACAAGCAATTGAGCCAAATCGTCCTCATCAATGGATACAATTGGCTGTTTTTCAGATTGTGACAACCTTTCTCTCAACTCTGCCACTTCCTGCTGTAACTCTGCAATTTTTCTTTCCTGCATCTCAATGATGTTTTCTTTCTCTGCAATCCATCTGGTTTGTGTCTTGACAACACTCCTTGCTACTCTCAGCTGCTCTGTGATGTCTTCCTCCTCTGTTTTTGCTTCAGAATCAGATGCAAACAAGTCAGCTACAGCAAATTGCTCAACAGCTGGCTCTTCCTCTGCAACATCTGTTTGCTCCTGTTTAGGAGGCTCTATGAAACTGTCTATAATTGCATCTACTATTTTTGTGGCTTGTTGAACTATAGCCACCTCCAAATTATCCTGCCCAGCCTCTTCCTCAATTATCTATTAGGAATTCGGAAAGTTTTGGGGGGTTGTATCTCCGTGACATCCGGACTGCTTTGTCCATCTTCTTGTTCTATGACCTGGTCCGCCATTTCCCTCAAGTGGAGTCTTGTAGACCTCCTAGTTCCAGATGCAAACTTCCTCTTTTTGCTCTATTTTGGTGATAGGGGGTTGGGGCACTTGGATGCTTGTTTCCCTTTTTCTTTTTTTTTGGGGGTTGGTTAGTTTTCAATTTCCCTATTTTTGTTCTTTGGAATGAACCGTAATCTGAGCACTGTACCTCGTAGTCATTTTGCGTTAGCAAATATGTCTTCGAAAAGAAGAGTGGCACACGTTTCTATTTTTTTGCTTCGAACACATGTCCATCAATGGTTGCGCAGATGTCCTTGCCGTCAGATCCACCTTACTCGTTTTTAGTTTTTCTGTTTTTCCTATAGACTCTCACGTGCATGTTTATTAGCATCAAAAATTGGTGGCATACTGTTGGTCACGTCCTCCGTGATTCTGGTATTTTCTAAATGGGTGTAAGAACAAACCATATCCTTACTAACACATGTTCATTTCTTGTATGCAGCTAAAAGAATTTTTATTTGATCGTATTTCTTTTCTTCTTTGGATGCCACGTGGAGATATTATATTGAATGCTCTTTCCGAAGATTATGATCTATTGCAAAAAAACAAAAAAAACTTCATTTCGAAGATTATGACTTCATTTCGAAGACAAGTCTTCATTTCGAAGATCATGCTTCTTTGCAATGTCAAATCCTCATTCCGAAGATAAATCCTCATTTCAAAGACAAATCTTCTTTTCGAAGACAAATCCTCTTTTCGAAGATAAATCTTCATTTCGAAGACAAATCCTGCTGCATTCTGAAGACAAATCCTGCTTCATTTCGAAGACAAAGCTTCATTCCGAAGATGAAGCTTCATTCCAAAGACAAATCATCATTCCGAAGACAAAGCTTCATTTCGAAGACAAATCGTCATTCCGAAGACAAAGCTTCATTTCGAAGACAAAGTGCAACATTCATTCTACTGTCATTCCGAAGACAATTTCAATCCGAAGACAATACAACAATTAGTCTGAAGAAGATAGCAAGCACTATTTTTGGCATTCTTGTTCCGAAGATTAGGCAGAAATCAATATTCCCATTCTCAAAACATGTTTTAAGTATGCCAACTCTTATGGATACCTTTTATGCTAATGGTTAATTGTTATATACTATATACCAATCATTTACAATGAAGAAATGTAAGAAATATATACCTGATTAAAACAAGTTAATGCAAGTTTTTGAAAGATGACTGCTTTCGTTGATGTTCTACTGAGATTTTCTACAATATTTCAAAACAAGTGCAGTTGGTGAATTTGTACAATGATGGTTCAGAAATTTTCAAGGTTATGCATGCCAAAAAACTGGTTTTCATGCATACCAACCCAGTAGTGCCTTAGAAAAGGTTTTCACTGCTGAGTTATTCATTTTTCTCTTTTTTTTAATTTTTTCTTATTTATTTTTTTATTTTACCTCTCCTTTTCTCTCTTTTTTTTTTCTTTCTTGATTCTGACTATGCCCATGAAGGAATTCATGATTTCCCTGAAATCATGCCCATGAAGGAATTCATAATCAGAATTTATTCATCTTTTTGTTTTATGCTTTTTCTGATTTTTTTTGTATTTTTTTTTTCTTGAAATCCATGATCATGTTGATTGTTTTGAAGTGGAAGAGGAAATTTCTTCCACCTGTTGTGTATCCAGTCAAAGCCACTTGCGCAAAAATTCCTCTTTAGTTTGAGGTGTATGTGTTACCCCTGAGGTGATGTCCATTCACTACCAACTTTCTCTGTGACCCATCAATAGGAGATAAACGAACTGCTCCATTGTCAAATACCTCCTCAATCCGATAAGGTCCAAGCCATCTAGTTCTCAGCTTTCCAGGGAAGTCCTCATAGCGAGAATCAAACAGTAAAGCCCAATCTCCTTGTTGAAGTTTCCTCTGCTGAATGTGACTGTCATGCCACATCTTCCTCTGCTCTTGAATTACTTCAGTTTGGTGCAGAGCATCCAACCTAAGTTCATCCAATGCATTCAGTTGCAGAATCCTATCTGTCTGTGCCTGTGACAATTCAATTCCAATTTCCAATGTTGTGCGTAGTGTTAGTAGCTCAAATTCAATAGGTAAGAGGGGCTTTTTACCAAAGACTAGTTCATAAGGTGTGAATCCAGTAGTGGATTTCCAAGTAGTATTGTAAGCCCACATTGCTTCGGGTAATTTATCTAGCCAGTTTCTCCTATGAAAAGCTACTGTTTTTGTTAAAATTCATTCTAGTTCCCTGTTTGTTACCTCAACCTGGCCATTTGCTTATGGGTGATAAGGTGATGATTTTCTATGTTTGATTTCGTATAATTCTGTAAATGCCTCAATGACTTTAGATGCAAATTGGGGTCCTTGGTATGTGGTGATAGACCGGGGAGCTCCAAATCTCTGAAAAATCTGAGTATACAAGAAATCAGCGACCTTCTCTTCACGAGCATGTTTGAAAGCACGCACCTCTACCCACTTTGTCAAGTAATCAGTGCATACTAGAATATGCACCTTTCCTTGAGAAGGTGGATCAATAGGTCCTACAAAATCAAGCCCCCACCTCTCAAATGGCTCTAAAACCAATTGAGGCTGCGAGTGGCATTTCATTTGTATGAGTGGGTTTCCCCATTCTTTGGCATGCATCACAATGCCTAATGTACTTTTTCACATCCTTGTGAAGAGATGGCCAATAATATCCTGTCCCTAAGATTTTCCTAATTGTGCTTTTTACAGAGTAGTGTCCACCTGAGGGTTCATCATGACAAGCCCTAAGGATATCATACACCTCATCCTTTCGGATGCACCTACGTAACACATGGTCAGGACTGCACTTAAAAAGTATACCCTTGATCCATTCAAAAGAAGAACTTTGTTTGATCAATTGTTTTTTCTGTTTTGAAGTGAAATGTGGAGGAACTTTCCCTGTGACCAAGTAATTGGCTATATCTACAAACCAAGGTGATTGGACTGATATAGCAAATAATTTTTCATCAGGAAAGGTGTCTTCAACTAATTCCCCTTCATCCGTGTTCTGTAATCTGGACAAGAAATCTGCTACAACATTAGCTTTTCCTGGTTTGTTGATTATAGTGATATCAAATTCTTGTAGCAACAAGTAACCAACGAATAATTCTTGCACTTACCATAGGCTTATTCATCAAATATTTAATGGTTGTGTGATCTGTGTGAATAAATATTTGATAACCTGTGATGTAATGCCTAAATTTGTTGATGGCATAAATTATCGCCAAGAATTCTTTCTCGGTTGTGGTATAATTTTTCTCGGCTCCTGTCAAATTCTTGCTAATGTAGTAGATGGCATAGTGTTCACCATTGTCAATTTGTCCTAATGCTTCTCCAATTGCAGTATTGGAAGCATCAGCTTGTATGTGAAATGGTAATGTCCAATTAGGTCCTCTTAACACAGGTGGAGTTACTAATTTCTCTTTCGGAGCTTCAAATGATTCCTGACACCTTACAGTCCAGGAAAATTTAGAATCTTTAGTCAATAGGGCAAACATGGGATTGGCTATTGTGCTAAAGCTGGGAATAAACCTGCGGTAAAAACCAATGTGTCCTAGGAAGCTTCCGACATCAGTCTGAGTTTTAGGAGGAAGGAGGTTCTTGATAATTTCCACCTTCTTTGGATCAACTTGGATCCCTTGAAGAGAGATGTGATGACCAAGAACTATTCCTTCCTTCATCATCATAAAACATTTTTTTGGATTCAAGGATAACTGGTATGTTTCACAACGAGTTAAAACTTTGTCAAGGTTTTCTAATGTAAAGTCAAAAGTCTGTCCACATACTTGTGAAATCATCCATGTATATCTCAACACTGTTGGTAGTTAGATCAGAAAAAATTGCTAAAACTGCTCAGCTGAAATGTTGCTGGGGCATTACACAAACCAAAAGGTAAAACCCTATAGGCAAATGTTCCCCATGGACAGGTAAAGGTTGTTTTCTCTTGATCTTCGGGTGCAATCTGAATTTGATTATATCCACTAAATCCATCAAGAAAACAAAAGTATCTCTTTCCGAGCAAGGGTATCTAACACCTGATCTATGAAAGGTAATGGAAAATGGTCTTTGTATGTCACTTTATTCAGCTCTCTATAGTCTACACATACTCTCATTTTTCCATTTTTCTTAGGAACTATAACCAATGGAGAGACCCACTGGCTATCAAAAATTGGGTAAATGAATCCTACCTCCAGAAGTTTTTCAATTTCTTCCTTTACAATATCCCTTAGGGCAGGATTCAGTCTTCTCTGGGGTTGTCTTATTGGCTTGACTTCTTCAGTATAAATTATGTGGGTACATATATCAGGGTGAACTCCTGACATATCTTTATAGTCCCAAGCAAAAGCATGAACATGCTTCTGCAAGACAACTATCAATTTGTCTTCCTCTTCCCTAGTAAGCCAGTTGTAAATGTTCAAAAATTTGCTTGGCTGGACTTCTATTTGTTTTGTATTTGGAAGGACTGAATTCACTTCTTCATACTTAGTGATTAGGGAGTTAAGAGGACATTGCTGAGATGGAAGGAAATAAGAAGTTTATGTTTCATTATTTTTTGATGGAAGCATATCCTGTATGGAACAGTGAGAAGGAAAAATCAGGTGATGGTGCCACCCATGTGGTAGTGAAACAGAGTTTTCCTGTAATAGTACAGATGGTTCACCTTCAGAGTTTTGGTTCTCCTCATTCCTTAACAATTGTTGGATATTTACTGCTTCCTCTTCTAACCCTTGTTCATGCAGAACATTCATTAGGATAGTTTCATTTTCTGAGTTTTCTGTGTCATGGAGGTCTTCTGTGTGTTCCCTTACTACCAAGGTGGCTAGTGTGGAAATAACCTCCTCTGATTCTTCATCTGAATCAGGAAACCATAAAAAATTGTTGGAGTGTCTTGCAGGAGGATACGAGAGAGATCTGTTTTAGATCAATACCATTTGAAATAGTCATTTTTCCAGATCTGCAGTCTATGAAGGCTCGCTGCGATTTGCAAGCCAAGGTCTTCCCAAAATGATGGGATATCCATGTGTTGAATTTCTTGGTTGTAAAACCAAAAAATCTATAGGGAATTCCCAAGAAGAAACTTCTATAGGAACATCTTCAATGATACCTTCAGGTTTTGCAACTGACCTATCAGCCATTTCTAAAACTGTAAATGTGGGGTTGAGATGTTTGAGCTGTAATTGTTTCATTATATCCTTGGTCATGACATTTATTGCAGCTCCTAGATCTACTAAGACATTTGATATTGGTATTGAACCTATAGTAACTGTGATAACTGGACTTCTGGGTCACTATACTTTGGAGGTACTAGTTTTCCGGATAAGAGATCAGCTATCTTTCCTTCAACTCTGAACAGTCTTGGGAAATGCTTTCTTTTTTCTTCCTGCTCTTCTAATGCACAAATCTCGGATAGTACTTTTAATCATTGGTATATCCTTAATGGCTTGCAATAAGGGCAATGATATAGTTAACTTTTTAAGTTCCTTGACCAGGTCCGATTCAGAATTTTTCTGTTGTGGTATTGAATCTTTCAGGATATGGAATTATCCTTGATGAAGGTAATTGTTCTGCTTGTGGTTCTATTTTTTCTTCTTCTTTCTCTATTGTTGGTTCAACTATAACTGGTTCCAAAGGTTCTTGCTCTTCATTTTCCTTGCTTTTATTTGAAACAGGTTTAGGTACAACTTTTCCTGAACGAAGTTGGATGTTACTACAATCAATAACATTTATTTCAACATTTTCTTCAACTTGACCACATAGACAGGGGATGCCTGTCTCATGCTTGTTTGGATTAGTGACTGATTGAGTTGGAAGTTGAGGTTGTTTCACCTGTTGTGTTTGTTGTGGTTGGTTCTATTTTTCTTGAAAGTTTTGATTAGGTGCAGGCGACAAATGTTGATTTTGACCTTGATTTCTTTGCTGCCTTGGATAGGACTGGTATTGTTGATTCCACTGTGGTTGATTTTGCATCCAATGTGGATTAGTCTGATTCTGATTCCAGGGTGGGTTGTTTTGATTCCATGATGGGTTGTTTTGACTCCATGATGGGTTGTTTTGATTCCATGATGGGTTGTTTTGATTCTGATTCTAGGCTGAATTACTCCAATTTGTTTGTGGCCATTCTTGGGAATTTGTCCATTGAGGATAATTCCAAGGATGTTGGGGTGGTTCTGATTGTCCCCAAGGCATAGTCCCAGGATTATGCCCCCAATTTGTAGGAAAATGAGGGGGATTTTGGTATTGAGAGAAATTTCCCCCTTGTTTTGGTCCAACATAGTTGAGTTCCTTAGTCCGACTTTCTAACACGGTTTTGAGTTGTGGTAGCAGGTGGCATTGATCAGTTGAATGCTTCTTTGAACAGATACTACAAATGGCTGAGATAGATGTTTTATTCAAAGGACATTCCTACAAAGCATGTTTATTTCTACATCTTGGGCAATAAATTGCCAAAGGTTCTGTGGTTTTTGCTTTTGCAGACATTTCCCCCAAAGTTGTGTTTAATTGCACTAGAATATCAGTTTTAAAATTTGCAAGTTCCTCTATTAGTTCCTTCACATCAGTGCCATTTGTACTTTTTTTCTTCTTCCCTGCTTATTGCGAGAGTAATTCTTGCAGAGATCCATAATTTCCTCATTACTGAGAGTATTTACATCCCCTCTTCCCATCAAATCCAATACGTCTCTGGATTCATCTTGTAATCCTCTCAAAAAGATGGTTTTGCATAACTCTGGTTCTACAAGTCCACATCTCCTTTGAACAAAGGAGAACCTATCAAGATAGTCTTCTAATGTTTCATCATCTTCTTGTTTAATCCTGAATAACTCATCTTTCCTATTCCTTACACGACAATACTCCTGATATTTGTCTAAAAACACAGTTTCCATTTGATCCCAAGTTCGGATGGAATTTGGCTCTAAACTCATGAACCAGCGTAATGCTGAGTCCTTGAGTGTTGAGGGAAAGACCTTAAGTTTTTGATTGTCATTTACATAGTCATAGGTTTGACACACTACCTTGAATTCAAACAAAAACTGATCAGGATCTTCAGATACAACACCTCGGAAGGTTGGAAGTACTGAAGGTGAAATGGTTTTCATGGGAGAGTTTTGTGTTGGGTTCAAACGGATAGGATATTCAAATGTTCTGGAAGGTTGGGGAATATCCTGATCATCTCCTTCATTATGGACATAGCCATGTTGGCCATCTCTATCTAGATTGCCTCCTTCTGCCATAGTTTCCTATTCTTTGGGACAGTTAAACCTATCCAAATTTCACTCTCAAGAGGTCCAAGATCCTCTGTTGATGATGAGTCTGATGATTCTTCTTTCTTAGGATGTTCTAATGATGGTGAAACTGGTGATTTTCCTTTCTCAAAATGTTCTAATGATGGTGAGACTGGTGATTTTTCTTTCAATCTTTTTGGTAATTCAAACACAGGTGATTCACCCCTTAGGCGTGAAGATCTCCTTAATGGAACAAGCCAGGGATCCTTTTGGGTAATTCTACCTTTTTCATCCCTAGACTTACTCATTCATGTTTACTCTTAAATGACATAAATTATAGGTCAATAGTTGTTATTTTAACCAGTTGTTCTATTTAGATTTTATCTTGAATCTTCACAGTTCAGTCTAATTAACAGCTATTGGACTATTGTTACCTTCTAGCAACACAATTCCTCGACAATGGCACCAAAATGATGCGTTGTCATTATACACATCATTAATTCTCAATGAATTTGTCAATCCAGGGCTGTGTACAAGGCTATCTACGGAAGAAGGGGTGAACAGGGTTATAACTTAGGTCAATCTAGAGCAACAGGTCTTATTGGTGAAACCGATTGTGTGGGGGATTTAGGACATTCCTATCTCTAAATTGCATGAATTAAACCTTAATCTAAGTTGCAGAATTGGAAACTAATCATTAACTACAAAAATGAAGTCCTAATTACAATTGCAGAATGAGACCTAATTATGTTGCAGAAATAACAGTTGCAGAATTAAAAGTCTGATTATAATTGCAGAAAGGAAATCTATTTACTTTTGCAGCAATGAAAACCTACTTCTAACATGGAAATGAAACCCTGTCAAGGCTCTGTAACAGAAGGTTGTCAATCTTCTATGCAGGGGTTGACAACAAAACATAAAATGCAAGAAATTACAAAAAATAGTAAATTCTGGAAATGACAGTCTGCAATAAATTGAAAGCTTTGCTGAAAGTGGGGATTACAACCAAACCATTAATCACAAAACATAAAATAAGCTAAGATTGCAAATATCATTAGTTGTTTACAAAGGAATGAAATGACAAGTTCTACAACTCATTCTACTGCAACAAAATCAGAATAAAAACCTGTTGTTAGTCCTCCTCCTAGGTCTGGAAGTGGCCAACCTCTTTGTCCAGAAGAAGGTATGAGTCTCTCTCTCTCTAGATCTTACTCACACTCATTTACAAGCAATATGAAATAGAAATAGTATACTTTATTGATTCAAGAACATGATTACAATAATTCTATTGAAAACCTGTTACAGGACTATAACAGTCACTTTCTGATTATCACCTATTTTCTCTATTCTCTGATTTCTCTATCTTCTACTCCCCTTACTCTACTAGCTCAACCTGAATGGGAGCCATATTTATAGATGTCCTAAGATCTACTAACAAGCTGAGAATATCTCAAAAGATCTAATCCTATTATGTTGCAACAATTCCTGGTTTTATCCTAGAAGAAGATCACACTTGATCTTTCCATAAATGGTGGCTTTGGTCGGCAAGGACGGCAAAGTCAGATCTGAGATATTTTCCCTTACCCTTTTCAATCTTTATTTCCCTTTTTCCAGCGTCAAAATTCGGTCAACAAGTCAAAAAGCACATTCTGTTTTCATTCCGAAGATAAGTGGTTCATTTCGAAGATACTGCAATTCTCATTCCGAAGATCCGCTCATTCCAAAGATACTGCAATTCTCATTTCGAAGATACTGCAATTCTCATTCCGAAGATCCGCTCATTCTGAAGATACTGCAATTCTCATTCCAAATATTCGCTCATTTCGAAGATATCTGTTCATTCCAAAGAGACTTCGGAATGAACAAATGTGGGCTCCTTAAATGATTTCCTCTGCATTTCTCATGTGGGTTACTTCTCAGGATCAGATTCCAATGGTCTTCATCTCTTTCCACATGTGAATTCCATGCCTTGCCATTCATTGGCAGCTGGCTGGAATTTACATGGGAAAACCCAGTTTTTGCTGCACAATAACAGTTTTCTTGAACTGTTGCCAGATTTAGGTAAAATGAATGCTTGAGACATATCAAAACATGATTAGTGAAATGCTGCTATCAATCTAAGCATATCTCATTTAGCAAGTCATAACAAAACAACATAAAACTTATGCAAAAAGCTGTAAAAATCAGAATATAGTATTTTAGATACATTCATCATGCAAATAGTTAATACACAGCATATTGAATTAACTTAACTAGCATATTAGATTAAACATAAGAGTTTATAGGCAATTTCAGTGTTCAAAACATGTTATGATTGAGGCATTTCCAGGCCTCATCAACCTGAGCTAATCCTCATGACCTTCCATCTGAGATATTTCTCTTTCAGAATGAGACTGTAAAATCTGGTCGGTCATCTGAATTAGACCAAAAACTCAGCAATCTGACATAAATCAGTCACTTTTTCATTCAATGCCTTGATTTCTGTTTCTTTTGCTTCTAATTGTTTACCTTCCAATTTAAAATTTTCAACTTTAGTGGCAAGTTTTTCATATCTGATCACCCAACTAGCTATGTTTGTATTATATTGCTCTAGGGATATAGTATTGGGTGGTCTAACTACAAGTGGAAATATGGGTAGCAGATCTACCTGAACCCCTTTTTTTGCTACTTCCACTGGTTGGTCATCTGATAATAATTCTACTTGTATCTATTTTTTTGCTATTTCCACTAGTTGGTCATCAGACAACAATTCTACTTGTACCCCCTTATCCTCTACTTTTATTGAAGGTATAACAATTTTTAATACATAAATATCATTTGAAGGAGTACTTACTTGATCAATTCCATGTTGTTGTTTAAACTGCTCCTGTGCTGGTGTTTCCTGTTGTGACTCATCTCCAATATTATTTTCTATGATTTTTATCAATTCTGGAGCATTTTCAGAATGAGAAGGCAATGCTTCAGAATGAGAAGGCAATGCTTCAGAATGAAAGGGCATTTCTTCAGAATGAAAGGGCGCTGCTTCGAATGAGCACCTATGTCTTTAGTCAAAGTTTTAGACACCTCAATCAAAGTAAAAGAGTCATCTGCCCTAGATAATACCATAAGTAACTGAGCCAAATTATCCTCATCAATAGATACAGTTAGTGCTTTCTTGATCTGTGATAACCTCTTCCTCAATTCTGCCACTTCCTGTTGTAATTTTGCAATCTTCTTTTCCTATATTTCAATGATATTTTCTTTTTCTTCAATCCATTTAGTTTGTGTTTTGATAACACTTTTTGCTGCTCTTAGCTGTTCTATGATGTCCACCTCCTCTATTTCTGATTCAGAATCTAATGTAGACAAATAATCTGTAGTTGGTTGCTCAACAACTATCTTATCTTCTACTTCAGCTGTCTGCTCTTGTTCAGGAGGTTCCATGAAACTATCTATGATTGCATCCACATCTTTTATGGCTTTTTGAACTGTAGCAACTTCAAAACTATCATGCCCAGTCTCTTCCTCAATCATTTGTTCAAGGAATTCTAAAAAATCTTTAGGGGCTGGTTGCACTTCTGTAACATATGGACTGCCTTGTCCACCTTCTTCTTCTATCACCTGTTCTTCTATTTCTCTCAAGTGGAGTCTTGTAGACCTCCTAGTTCCTGATTCAAAATTTTTCTTTTTACCCTATTTTCTAGTGACAGTAGGGGCTGTGGGGATAGTTTCAAATTCTGGTGGGAGTGCTTCTGTTTCCCTTATTGTCTCTTCCCCTGTTTTGTTAGGCACTTCACTCCCATGTTCTGACAGATCAGCAACATCTTCAAAAAAATGAACTTTCTTCTATTTTTCTTTTCGACTGCTGGTTCTAGGCCCTCTCTTCTTTTGTTTCTTAGCTTATGAGGTTGAAGGTTTTGGAGAAAGGTGCTCTGTTGCTTCTACTGGGTGTGTTTCCTCCTCTGTAATAGCATCTGCGACAACATCTATTTCTTCTTCCTCCTCATCCTCTCTTCCAAAAACTACATCATTCAGAATAGAATAAAACCTATCAAAGCTTCTAGGGTTTCCTCTAAAATGATGCTGACTGACTAATTTAATAAGACCATGGTGGCGAGGGCTCCATTTTCCTTCCTGATATCGTTTTGCCATATTTTTCAACTCCTGGTGCAGATACAAGAGAAGATTTAACATAACTTCTGGTTGTTGCCTACCATGTCTTAGGTGGTTCAAAATTTTGAAATGATGCCTTGATAAAAGTACATATTGCCCTTCACAGGTTAAAATTTTTATTACCCATGTGGCCACTTCATTCCAGGGTTCTTGTAGGCTGGCCCTTTTTACCCCCTTTCATGCGTTGTTGTGTATTAAGTATTCTGGCTCCCTATCATTTTCTTCCAGAAATTGACTAACTACATTTGCTAGTGTATTTTTGCCAGTTCTAGAAATTTGAAGACCCTCTAAAGGAAGCTCAGTAATTTGACTTAAAAATTTGGGCGTTACCTCAATTGTCATGTCGTTAATGTGTGTCTGGTTATTTCTGAATGTGTGAGCGAACATGCTAGCCAAATCTTCAGAGGACCCATCAAATTTATCCAAAAATGGCATAAGCGGAGACCTTCAAAAATTTACAGCACTTCTAGATTTTCTCGAAGGTGGGTGGTATCTATTGGTTCCATATTTGTCTTTCATCCCATTTTCCTATTTTGGTATGTTAAAAACTGCTCACCTCTGCTGCTACTCTTCCACTGGATCGCTAGTTTCTAGTTCTTGCAGACTTGTAGGGTTTGTTTTTAGGTTTTCAATTACCTTGTTTGTCTTCTTCGGAATGAACTGCAATATCGGCACTGTACCTCGTAATCATTTTGTGTTAGCAATTATGCCTTCGAAAGGAAGGGTGACACACATCTCTATTTTTTCTCTGAACACCTATCTGTTAATGATTGCACATATGTCCTTGCCGTCAGATCCACCTCACTTGTTTTTAGCTCATCTATTTTGCCCATAGATTTCTCACATGCATGGTTATCAGTGTCGAACAATGGTGGCATGTTGTTGGCCACTTCCCTGTGATTCTGGTACTTCCTTAATGGGTGCAAGATAAGACAAATCACATCTCAACTGACACGTGTCATTTATCATATGTAGTCAAAGAATTCTACTGATCGTATATTTTCCCCCTCCTTGGATGCCACGTGGAAATATCATGTTGAATGCTCATTCCGAATACTATGCTTCATTGTGAAAACAATTCTTCATTCGAAGATAAAGTTTCATTCCAAAGACAAGTCCTCATTCCGAAGATCATGCTTCATTGCGAAGACAAGTCCTCATTTCGAAGATCATGCTTCATTGCGAAGACAATTCCTCATTTCGAAGACAAAGCTTCATTCTAAAGACAATTCCTCATTTCGAAGACAAAGCTTCATTCCGAAGACAAAGTGCAACATTCATTCTGTTGTCATTCCGAAGATAATTTCATTTCGAAGACAAAGTGCAACAATCATTCCGAAGATAATTTCATTCCGAAGACAAAGTGCAACAATCATTCTAAAGACAATTTCATTCCAAAGACAAAGTGCAACAGTCATTCTAAAGACAATTTCAATCTGAAGACAATACAGTAGTTAATCTGAAGAAAACTTCAATCCGAAGACAATACATCAGTCATTCTAAAGAACATAACAAACACTGTTTTTGGCATTCTCATTTCAAAGATTAGGTAGAAACCAATATTTTCCTTCTCAAAACATGTTTTAAGTATGCCAACTCTTATGGATACCTTTTATGCTAATGGTTAACTTTTATATACTACATACCAATCATTTACAATGAAGAAATGTAAGAAATATATACCTGATTAAAACAAGTTAATGCAAGTTTTGAAGAATGACTACTTCTATTGACGTTCTACTGAGATTTTCTGCAATATTTCAAAACAAGTGTAGTTGGTGAATTTTTACAATGATGATTCATAAGTTTTCAAGGTTATGAATGCCATAAAACTGGTTTTCATGCATACCAACTCAGTAGTGCCTTAGGAAAGGTTTTCATTGCTGAGCTATTCATTTTTCTCTCTTTTTTTCTTGTTTTTTTTTTACCTCTCCTCTTCTCTCTGTTTTTTTTTATTCTGATTATGCCCGTGAAGGAATTCATGATTTCCTTGAAATCATGCCCATGAAGGAATTCACAATCAAAATTTATTCATATTTTTATTTTTTGCTTTTTCTGATTTTTTTTATTTTTTTGCTTTTCTTGAAATCCATGATCATGCTGATTTTATTGAAGTGGAAGAGGGAATCTCTTCCACCTGTTGTGCATCCAAACTGTCAAGCTGTTGCAAGAATTCCTCTTTAGTTAGAGGTGTATGGTACACCCTGAGGCGATGTCCATTCACTACCAACTTTCTCCGTGACCCATCAATAGGAGATAGACGAGCTGCTCCATTGTCAAATACCTCTTCAATCTAGTAAGGTCCAAGCCATTTAGTTCTCAGCTTTCCAGGGAAGTCCTCATAGCGAGAATCAAACAACAAAGCCCAATATCCTTGCTAAAATTTCCTCTACTGAATGTGATTGTCATGCCACAACTTCCTCTGCTCTTGAATTACTTCAGTTTGGTGTAGAGCATCCAACCGAAGTTCATCCAATGCATTCAGCTGTAGAATCCTATCTGTCTATGCCTGTGACAATTCAATCCCAATTTCCAATGTTGTGCGCAATGTTAGTAGCTCAAATTTAATAGGTAGGAGGGGCTTTTTACCAAAAACAAGTTCATAAGGTGTGAATCCAGTAGTGGATTTCCAAGTAGTATTATAAGCCCAAACTGTTTTAGGTAATTTATTTAGCCATTTTCTCCTATGAAAAGCTACTATTTTTTTCAAGATTCATTCCAGTTCTCTGTTTGTTACCTCAACCTGGCCATTTGCTTGTGGGTGATAAGGTGATGATTTCCTATGTTTGATTTCATATAATTTTGTAAAAGCCTCAATGAATTTTGATGCAAATTGGGGTCCTTGGTCTGTGGTGATAGACCGTGGAGCTCCAAATCTTTGAAAAATTTGAGTATACAAGAAATCAATGACCTTCTCTTTGCAAGCATGTTTGAAAGCACACACCTCTACCCACTTTGTCAAGTAATCAGTGCATACTAGAATATGCACCTTTCCTTGAGAAGGTAGATCAATAGGTCCTACAAAATCAAGCCCCCACCTCTCAAATGGCTCTAAAACCAATTGAGGCTGTAGTGGCATTTCATTTGTATGAGTGGGTTTCCCCATTCTTTGGCATGCATCACAATGACCGATGTACTTTTTCACATCCTTGTGAAGAGATGGCCAATAATATCCTGTCCCTAAAATTTTTCTAATTGTGCTTTTTACGGAATAGTGTCCACTCGAGGGTTCATCATGACAAGCCCTAAGGATATCATATACCTCATCCTTTTGAATGCACCTACGTAACACATGGCCAGGACTGCACTTAAAAAGTATACCCTTAATCCACTCAAAAGAAGAACTCTGTTTGATCAATTATTTTTTCTGTTTTGAAGTGAAATGTGGAGGAACTTTCCCCGTGACCAAATAATTGGCTATATCCGCAAACCAAGGTGATTGAACAGATATAGCAAATAAATTTTGATCATGAAAAGTGTCCTCAACTAGTTTCCCTTCCTCTGTGTTTTGCAACCTGGACAAGAAATCTGCTACAACATTAGCTTTTCTTGGTTTGTTGATTATTGTGATATCAAATTCTTGCAACGAATGAGTAACCAACGAATAATTCTTGCACTTACCATAGGCTTATTCATCAAATACTTAATGGTTGTGTGATCTGTGTGAATGAATATTTGATAACTTGTGATGTAATACCTGAATTTGTTGATGGCATAAATTAATGTCAAGAATTCCTTCTCAGTTATGGTATAATTTTTCTCAGCTCCTGTCAAATTCTTGCTAATGTAGTAGATGGCATAGTGTTCGCCATTGTCAATTTGTCCTAATGCTGCTCCAATTGCAGTATTGGAAGAATCGACCTATATGTGAAATGGTAATGTCCAATTAGGTCCTCTTAACACAGGTGGAGTTACTAATTTCTCTTTCAGAGCTTCAAATGATTCCTGACACCTTACAATCTAGGAAAATTTAGAATCTTTAGTCAATAGGGCAAACATGGGATTGGCTATTGTGCTAAAGCTGGGAATAAACCTGCGGTAAAAACCAATGTGTCCTAGGAAGCTTCTGACATTAGTCCGAGTTTTAGGAGGAAGGAGGTTCTTGATAATTTTCACCTTCTTTGGATCAACCTGGATCCCTTGAAGAGAGATGTGATGACCAAGAACTATTCCTTCCTCCATCATCATAAAACATTTGTCTAGATTCAAGGATAACTGGTATGTTTCACAGAGAGTTAAAACTCTGTCAAGGTTTTCTAATGTAAAGTCAAAAGTCTGTCCACATACTTGTGAAATCATCCATGTATATCTCAACACTGTTGGTAGTCAGATCAAAAAAAATTGCTAAGACCGCTCGCTGAAATGTTGCTAGGGCATTACACAAACCAAAAGATAAAACACTAAAGGCAAATGTTCCCCATGGATAGGTAAAGGTTGTTTTCTCTTGATCTTCAGGTGCAACCTGAATTTGATTATATCCACTAAATCCATCAAGAAAACAAAAGTATTTCTTTCCAGCAAGGGTATCTAACACCTGATCTATGAAAGGTAATGGAAAATGGTCTTTGTATGTCACTTTGTTTAGCTCTCTATAGTCTACACATACTCTCATTTTCCATTTTCCTTAGGAACTATAACAAATGGAGAGACCCACTATCTATCAAAAATTGGGTAAATGAATCCTACCTCCAGAAGTTTTTCAATTTCTTCCTTTACAATATCGCTCAAGGCAGGATTCAGTCTTCTCTGGGGTTGTCTTATCGGCTTAACTTCTTCAGTATAAATCTTGTGGGTGCATATATCGGGGTGAATCCCCGACATATCTTTGTAGTCCGAAGCAAAAGCATGAACATGCTTCTCAAAATAGTTATCAATTTTTCTTCCTCTTCCTTAGTAAACCAACTGTTAATGTTCAAAAATTTGCCTGGCTGGACTTCTATTTATTTTGTATTTGGAAGGACTGAATTCACTTCTTCATACTTGGTGATTAGGGAGTTAAGAGGGCAATGATGAGATGGGAGGAAATAAGAAGTTTTTGTTTCATTGATTTCTAATGGAAGCATATCCTGTATGGAACAATGAGAAGAGAAAATCAGGTGATGGTGTCACCCATGTGGTAGTGAAACAAATGTTTCTTGTGATAGTACAGATGGCTCACCTTCAAAATTTTGGTTCTACTCATTCCCTAATAATTGATGGATATTTATTACTTCCTCTTCTAACCCTTGTTCATGCAGAACATTCATTAGGATAGTTTCATTCTCTAAAGTTTCTGTGTCATGGAGGTATTTTGTGTGTTCCCTTACTACCAAGGTGGCTAGTGTGGAAATAACCTCTTCTGGTTCTTCATATGAGTCAGGAAACCATAACTGACTTGAAAAATTGTTGGAGGGTCTTGTAGGAGGATACAGAGAAATCTGTTTTAGATCAATACCATTTGAAATGGTCATTTTTCTAGATCTGTAGTCTATGAAGGCTGCTGTAGTTGCAAGACAAGGTCTTCCCAGAATGATGGGATATCCATGTGCTGAATTTCTTGGCTATAAAACCAAAATATCTATAGGGAATTCCCAATAAGAGACTTCTATAAGGACATCTTCAATGATACCTTTAGGTTTTGTAACTGACCTATCAACCATTTCTAAAACTATAAATGTGGGATTAAGATGTTTGAGCTATAATTGTTCCATTATATCCTTGGTCATGACATTTATTGCAGCTCCTAGATCTACTAAGACATTTGATATTGGTACTGAGCCTATGGTAACTGTGATAACTGGACTCCCTGGGTCACTATACTTTGGAGGTACTAGTTTTTCGAACAAGAGATTAGCTATCTTTCCTTCAACCTGAACAGTCTTGGGAAATGCTTTCTTTTTCTTCCTGCTCTTCTAATGCACAAATCTCGAACAATACTTTTAATCACTGGTATATCCTTAATGGCTTGCAATAAGGGCAATGATATAGTTAACTTTCTAAGTTTCTTGACCAGGTCTGACTTAGAATTTTCTGCTATGGTATTGAATCTTTTAGGATATAGAATTATCCTTGATGAAGGTAATTGTTCTGCCTGTGGTTCTATTTTTTCTTCTTCTTTCTCTGTTGTTGGTTTAACTCTAACTGGTTCCAAAGGTTCTTGCTTTTCATTTTCCTTGATTTTAGTTGAAACAAGTTCAGGTACAACTTTTCTTGAACGAAGTTGGATGTTACTACAATCAAGAACATTTATTTTAGCATTTTCTTCAGCTTTAGCCACATAGATAGGGGATGTCTATCTCATGTTGTTTGGATTAGTGACTGGTTGAGCTGAAAGTTGAGGCTGTTTCACCTGTTGTATTTGCTGTGGTTGGTTCTATTTTTCTTAAAATTTTTGATTAGGTGCAGGCAACAAATGCTGAGTTTGACCTTGATTTCTTTATTGCCTTGGATAGGATTGGTAATACTGACTCCACTATGGTTGATTTTGCATCCAATGTGGATTAGTCTGATTTTGATTCTAGGGTGGGTTATTTTGATTCCATGACCCCCCCACTCTCGCTCTCCCTCCCTCGACCCCCTCTCAGCCCTCTCGGTGATCCTTGCTGGGCTTCCTCCCTTGGAGTGCGGATATGAGAAGTTCGATGCAGAGATTGAAGCTAGTTCTTCATCCGAGCCCGATGAAGTCAGCCCTAAGATGACCCGAAGTAGGTCTTTTGCCATAGACTTTGGCAGCAAACTCAAAAGAGGGCACCTCACCCTGGGTGATCAACGGACAAGGATCACTAAAGATGACATAGCCAATGGCTCCCAGGCAACTCTCTTTGATGTTGGGGCAAGCTTCTCCAAGACGGACATCATCCGACCCAAACCCCTCGCTCAGACCTGGAAGGGGGGCAAGCGACCCCTCAAGGGTTTCAAATGAAGCTCATCACCTGGAATATCAGGGGCCTCAATGGGGCCCCCAAGAGAAGGATCCTCGACCAACTTCGCAAGGATCATCGCCCGTCCTTCCTCCTCTAGGAGACCAAAATAGATGACGTTGCTGCCCGACGTGTAGCCCAAGCTACCTAGCGCAATTGTGAGTCCCTGTCTACCCCTACGGCTGGCTCAATCGGGGGTTTGTTGTGCATGTGGGACCCCCAGTATTTCAAGGGAAGACTCATATCTTTGTCTCCCAAAATCATCAATATTTTGGTCCATTGCGTAAAGTCAAGGTGCTCATGGATTCTGTCCAACGTCTATGCTCCTAACAGTCCTGTTGAGAAAGCAACCTTATGGAAGGAAATTAGCTTGATGAGAGAAGCCTTTGCCCCCCTGCCCTGGATCCTGGCCGAGGACTTCAACAACCCTCTGTTCCTCTTTGATAAAAGCAGGGGCTCAGCGATTCAGGGAAAGAGCATGGAGGACTTTGGAGCCTTTACTGCCCTTAATGAGCTCATGGACGCCAGCTTGAAAGGAGCCAGGTTCACTTGGTCTAATAGAAGAGCGGGAGCCAATCATATCCAGGTCAGACTAGATAGAGTTTTCTTGTCCAAGGAAGCCCTGCCCATGTTTTTCGACACCACCCTGTTGGCCCTTCCCAAAATTGGGTCTGATCACAACCCCCTCCTCCTTGAAACTGATCACAGGCCCTCCCCCAAGAGGCCTTTTCGGTTTGAGTCCATGTGGCTACACCACCCTAACTTCTGGGCCCAGGTTGGCCACTGGTGGGCTCTGCCAGTCCCTGGACGCCCCGTTGAACAAATCTTCCACAAGCTGAGATGCCTTAAAGACCAACTCAAGGTATGAAATAAGGAGGTGTTTGGCAATATCTTCGAAAATAAAGTGATACTCAAAGTAAAACTCGAATACCTTGAGTCCAGATTCCAAGAAGGCTCCCAAGACCCGAGACTCAGGGAAGAGGAACGCCTTGCTCTCAGTGAGTATCATAACATTTTGGCTAGGGAAGAAACCTTTTGGAGATAGAAGTCAAGAGCCCTGTGGCTTCGAGATGACGATGCAAACACTAAGTTCTTCCACGCGTCGACTCTTAGGAACAAGGGTTCCAATAGAATTACTGAGTTGGTGGGCAGCGATGGCCAAATCATCAAGGAAGAAGAGGACATCTGGGCTGAAGCCACTCGATTCTTCTAGGAGCTCCTGGGTGATAGCCCCCCATGTCCCCAAAAGTGGCTAATTCCCTTCTGGACCACATTCCATATTTTATCTCGGTCATGGCAAATTAGATGCTTGTGTAGCCCCTGACTGACTTCGAAATCCATGCTGCCACTTTCTCCATGAAGGCTGATGTGGCCCCAGGCCCGGACGGATTCCCCCCCGCTTCTTCCAATCATTCTGGGACATCGTCGGGCCAGAAGTGTGTGCTGCCACCCAGGACCTGTAGACTGCCAGATCCATCCCCAGAGGTATCAACTCCACCTTCATAGCCCTGATCCCCAAGACCCAGGCAGCTCGATCCCTCTCGAATTTTTGCCCCATCAGCTTGTGCAATGTCTTGTACAAAATTCTGACCAAATCCATGGCTTCCCGTCTCAAGGATATCCTATCCCTGATTATTGCCCCCTGTCAAGGCAGTTCGGTCAAAGGCAGACTCATCACTAACGGTGTTATTATCATGCATGAGGCCATTCACTCGGCTGTCCTATCCAAAAAAGCCTCCTTTCTGCTCAAGCTAGATATGAATAAGGCCTTTAAAAGGGTTGACTGGGCTTTCCTGTCCAAGGTCCTCCTTAATTTTAGGTTCCACCCCTCCTGGGTCAGGCTCATCAGCAACTACGTGTCCTCCCCATGGTTCTCCATCCTTGTCAACGGGTCCCCTGTCGGGTTCTTCCCCAGTTCCAGAGGCCTCCGCCAAGGTGACCCCCTATCCCTGATCCTCTTCATAATCTTGGCTAAGGCCCTGGGGCGTACCATCCTAGGCGTTGTAATCCGTGGTCTCATCTCGGGCATCAGGCCTGCATCGGGCCTTCCCCTTGTGTCCCATTAGCAGTTCATGGATGACACCATCCTCACCACCTCTGCCTCAATCCCTCAAGCCAAGACCCTCAAGCATATCTTGACCCTATATGAGGAGGCGTCCAGGTAGAGAATCAACCTCCAAAAAAGCAAGATCTTCTTCATTCATACTCCCTTGGCTAGGCAGATCAGAATTGGGTAGATTTTGGGTTGCACTCTTGGTTCCCTTCCCTCCTACCTCAGGCTTCCCCTGTTCACAGGTGCGTCCTCCAAGGCCCTGTGGGGCGGGGTGATTGAACGGATTCAGAGGAAGTTGGCCCTATGGAAAGGTCACCTCCTCTCGTAGGCTGGTAGAGCCACCCTCCTAGCGGCAAAGCATTTCGATATATTTCATGTCGGTCTTCAGAATCCCAGCTTCCATTGCAGCTCACATCGAACAAATTTAGCAATGATTTCTCTGGTCGGGCAGCGAAGATAAGAAGAGGATTCCCCTGGTCTCTTGGGCCCTGGTCTGCTGCCCCAAAGGATTCTGATTTCTTTTGATTCTTATTCTGATTCTAACATTTTTTGATTGTTCATACAGGAATTATGTGTTTGATTTGACTTAAAAAAAAAAAAAAATTGACTAACGAGGTTGTCTCCATGCAATTACTTTCATTTGATTTTAATGGATACACCTCTTGGTTGATGCTAACATGATTATTCAAAATTACATGTTTGATATTTGCTAGTCATTTCATGCTTATTTGTAAGGAATTATTTTGTCTAAAATGTATTGGTTGTCGGTATTATGCTCTTCACCTGCGCGTAATGCGATCTTGTGAATCAGAAAGCCTACAACACTAGGAGTATGCTCTTCACTTGCGTATATGCGATCTGGTGAATCAGAAACTAATTTACATTTTTAGAATTCTGCTTTGTCATGGTTCCTTCTTTTATTCATGACTAACAAATTGATTTTGAGGTTATTCTTTGAATTTCATTAATTGCAGGATTTTCTGTGTCGCAGGTTTCCTTTGAGGTACTGAGAGTTTTGTCAGGTTCTTGTAGGGTTATCATCATCGATTTTGAATCAAATGGCCCAACCTCCACCACCTCCTTGGTACGGAGCCAATAACATTCCTTTGAATATTGCAAGGGATATTCACGAGATCCCTAAGAATATAGAGAGATTTTTGCCCAAATACAAATCGGATGGCCCAAGGACCGCAGAAGAACATATTCAGGCCTATAGGGATGTTTTGATAAGATTGCAAGTTCAACATGAAGATGTGGCTTGTAGACTCTTCCCCATGAGCCAAGACGAAGTGGCTTACGAATGGTATATTTGTTTACCTACTGGTTCCATTACATCATGAACGCAAATGGAGAATGCTTTTGTCAACCAATTTAGGTCACCATTAGATCCCACAATCATCTAGAATCAGTTCATTACATGCAAAAGAGGCCAGGGTGAGCCAATCCGAACTTTTAATCAAAGATTTCAGAAGTGCTATAATAGAGCAATTCGACATTTTGCCATTGATCCCATAGTATCTTTGCAAATATATTTTGGGGCATTGGATCCTATGACGACAATGTTTGCAAGGCGAAATCCTCAAGTTACCACGCTTGCTCTAGCCTACAATGAAGCTATGACCATTGAGCAGCAAATGACACCACAGAGTTATGGGTTTTCCCGGATGCCTATGGTAGGACAATATGGTCCATATGGTCAAGCTCCTATGATGAATCAGATCATGGCACCACAAATATCGGGCATAAATGCTTTGCCTTATCAACAACCATATTCATCAACACCCGCTTACACACCCAATCCAATTCCGATTCAAAGTGTGAATCCCTACGCAAATCAAGTGGCTCAAAATTCAACTCAAATGTTAAGTCAAGATCTCACCAATTACGCAAATCCTATTGGAACTAGCAATAACATAGCTCAACCAAAAGAGATTTATTCAGAGGTTGAAGAACTCAAAAATATGGTTCAAAAATTGAGTAATGATTTGGTTAAAAAACAGAAGTATGAATCCCATGCCCCTCACCCAAATTGAAACTTCAACGATAGAGGGAAATAGTGGAATACGAAGCCAAACAATGGGGGTGTGCCTTCCTCTATTGCTAATCAGATAGATACTTCTACAGGATCAAGTCACTCTAGTTCCATTCTTAATATTTCTGATTTTGTGTGGGGTGTAGATTGCATAATACAAAGGAGCATAATGAAAGGAATTGTCCTGAAATTGCTATGTATACCCATTGTCTCCAAGCTCAAGTGGATGATTTGGAACTTGTGCCAAATAAGGGTCCACCCCAACATCAACAAGGGGAGTACAATGTTTTGGTGGTGGAAACTCTATATCTTTAAGAGAGTGATGACCAAGAGGATCCACACCTTCCAGATTGTGATAAAATTGAATCATGGGTTACAAATTTGGATTATGATAGCTTTACCAATTTGAATTCAAGAAATAACCCACTTTTGGAAATAATTGGACCATCTATGGAAGGTGAAGATGAATTGGATGAGAAACATATTGATGAATAAGAATATGAAGAAGAAGTAGTTGAGCGTCACAATTTGAACTTGGAGGATGACTACTATGAGTCATGGAAGAAGTGGGAAGACTACACTCGCTCCAAAACTGCTAATGAAACTTGTGTGCCAATTGATATACAGGACAACATAATCGCCTACTCAAAGGAAGATATTACAACTCCTGTGCAATTTGAGGATGTTTTGGAGGAGATACCAGGGACAGTGAACAAATAATTGGAATTAAATGACAAAGTGGTTGATCTATTGGAAGCAACGAAAGTGATTGATCATGAAGATGAGTTACTTGACATACACTGCGACCAAGAATATGTGAGGGTTGAAAAGGATGGGCATGTTTTCCATTGGGTGCCCAATTTTGGTATGTTTGATGAACAAGTACTCAATGAAGAATATGAAGACCATGAGGTAAAAGAGGAAATTGCAAATCCTTACCAAGTTTTGGTAAATGAAAATGTGAAAAAGGTAAAATCTAAACCTGTGTATCCAAACATCCAAGATTTAGGTGAAAATTTGTATAATTCAAATGATATTTATGATGAAATGCCATTGAAGGTGAATGAAGAACAAGGATTAATTTCTAACCACACCTTTGATAACCTTACTTTAATTAATGAAAAAGAGCTTGATGCACTTAAATTGGTAAATCAAATTCATTAACAATTAATTCTTGAATCTAGGATAAAAATTCTTAATGATCCCCATTTAGTAAATATCCTAGATGCTTGTAAATTGTTGCACAATTTTGATTGGCCTAAGAACATGGAAAATGAATTAGCTTTGAAATTTTTAGAAATAGGCTCTTTCTTACAAAATTTCATTTTGAATAAAGAAAGCCTAGTTCTAAATCATGAATGGAATTATGAAATTTGCACCTTAAAGAATAGACAAGAAAGAATTGAAAATCAACCATTGTCTAATCAAATTGGTAATTTGAATCTCACCTATAGGAATACTAATGGAACGAAATCAAATTGGTATGGTGAGAGGGGCAAATGGAAGTTTGGTTCTTTGTTTGGGTTGATCTTGTTTTTGTTGGATTCCTACAAAACTTGGTATGCATATCACGTCATATGTCTTTTAAAGAATTCTAATCAGGTTTGGGATCCGGGAAAATGATAATCCAAATTTGTTTTGTACATTTGTATATACTTTTGGTTTTCGTGTTTTAATTTTGGATTGGATCTCATTTTGCTTTTAAGTTTTGTGTGTTGGTCCGTTGGACGCTTTTGGTTTGTTAACATAGGTCCTTATGAATGTTAACTAAGACTAGGAGAATATGAAACATCGAAATTGTATTGCAGAAAGCTCCACGAATTTTGCAAACACATTAAAGAGTATCATTTGGAACTTGTGATGCATGAAGTTATCAGTTTTATAAATTATGGCAAAGTAGGTGGTATACTCCATCCGTATTTCAAAAGGAGCAATGCATTCATATCTCATGTACATTTCGCATTGCATATACATTCCATCTTAGTTGCATCTTCATTTCATGTGCAATCATTGAAAAGGTGTCGAATCCTCTTAGGGTTATTACATAACATATATTAAAAGAATCCTAAGGTTGGGAACTGATGCCCGAACTATCTTGAACCAAGCATGTTCTGCATATATTAAAGAGAATCTTGAGTAAGATGGTCAAAATCGTACTTGGAAGAAAAGGTGAGGTGAAAGGAGTATTTCGTGTTTGTCCTATCATGCAACGTAATCCTTAAAACAGTGGTTTTTACCACTCCTAAAGTGCTTAAAGCCTAAAATCAGAGTAGTAAGGATAGGGTTAAATCCTAATTGAACTTAGGTTGAGGATCCAACTCCCCAAAGCTCTGATTTGACCTTCATGGAGTAGTAAGGATAGGGTCTAATTCTCATCTCGCTTAGGTTGAGAATCCGATTCCCCAAAGCTTCTATTTTGTCCACTCAAGAACTTGAAATTCAAAAGAAAATATTTTTCATTTCTTTTTGGATTGGAAGGATCGTACTACATGTCCCTTGCAAGGATGGGTAGTCATCCCCAAGGTCCAAGAAATCAGTAAAGTCAAATCTTGGATTATGGGGTTAATCTCCATCGGGGCTATAGACACCGGTCGGCGGTGGAGTATGCTCATGCGTGGCAACATGTTTTGTCTAAAAGCAAGACCACTGACTGCTCAAACGGACAAGCTAGCCTGACAGTTTCATCCATAAAAGGTTAAATCATTTTGTTCAAGATGAGGTAATGAACTCCAGATCAGAGTAGTAAGGATAGGGTTAAATTCCCATCTTGCTTAGGTTGGGAATCTGATTCCCTAAAGCTCTGATTTCACTTACACCTGCACATGGGTTCAAGATGGTAGTGACACATAACCAACTTTGGGATCTAGTAAATTAATTTAGTATACATATATTTGGTCCTAAGAGGGTTCGACGGTTTTAATATGTGTGTTCATGATACTAGAAGGTCTGAGCCTTTGCAACGCAGGTTGCTATATCTCTAGCATCTTCATCATACATCAAATCCTACACAAATCATTCATAGCCTTGCATACGAATCATAAGTGAAACTGACAATGGAATGTGATCAATTTCAAACTATAGGGAATGAAGCACATTGCACACACCGAGTTGATGCTTAATAATTCTAATGTTTCATGTATTTCTCGTCTAGTTTCATTCTTGGGATATTTGCTAACGCTTGTTTTTGAGTCTGTATGTTTTTTAGGTTGAGTTCTCACCGAAATGCTCAGGAGCATTTCCCAGCAGAGTCGCCATTTGTTGTGGCTGCTCCACAACGCACCCCAAAATTGGGGACCCACCTTTTTTGCATGTGTTCCAAGAAGACCGAAGTGGCCCATAGGCTAAAGTTCAAAGAAAAAAAAAGCAAAAAACCACAAGGAGAAAAAAGTGTCGCGATATCGCGACATGTTACACCATTACGGCCCAAAAAGAAAAAGTGTCATGATATCGTGACATGTTGCACCATCGCGGCCCAAAAATAAAAAGGTGTCGCGATATCGCAACATGTTGCTCCATCGCGGCATAAAATGAAAAAGTGTTGCGATATCGCGACATGTTGCTCCATCGCGGACAAAAATGAAAAAGTGTCACGATATCACGACATGTTGCTCCATCGCGGCCAAAAATGAAAAAGTGTCGCAATATCGTGACATGTTGCTCCATCGCGACCAAAAATGAAAAGTGTCGCGATATCGCGACATGTTGCATCGCGACCAAAAATGAAAAGTGTCGCGATATCGCGACATGTTGCATCGTGACCAAAAATGAAAAGTGTCGCGATATCGCGACATGTTGCTCCATCGCGAAAGAAAATGAAAAAGCGTCATGACATCGCGACATGTTGCTCCATCACGACCAAAAGCAAAGGAAAAGAGAAGAAAGAAAAGGTGTCGTGATATCGCAACATGTTGCATTTTCGTGGCTAAAAGCAACAAAAGACGAAAGGGGCCAAAAGTGTCACGATATCGCGACATGTTGTATTTTCGCGATTCAAAAGGGGCAGGTAAACAGAGAAATAAGAAGTGTCGCGATATCGCGACATGTTCCATTTTCGCCAAGGTAACAGACCTGCATAGTGACACGGACATAAGGACAAAATCCAGTAAATAAGACCAAGCATTACATAAGAAATCTTCAATGATTGGGAATCATTTAAGATGGTCGTTACACAGGGAAGGAAATGGATGCAAGCCTATGTGGAGAAAAAAAGCAAAGGGGCACAAAATGGAAATCGAAGCACACACATGCAAGGAAGGTGAAACGAATAGTCAGGGAAGGTGAAACGAACAACCATCGAAAAACGAAACGAACCGTCACGAAAGGAGAAACAATGTTTTCATAAGTTTAAATACGCCATTCAAAGAGGGAAAGGGGAGGATTGAAAACCGCTACAAGAAGAGTTGCAGAGTTGAAGGCGAGAAGACCTTTCTGAACCTGTTTGAGTTGTTTTTCTTCCATAGACTGGTTTGGGAAAACCAGAAGTCTGCTATTGTAAAATGACATATTTTTAATGCAGAAGTTTTCTGAAATTTGCATCTTATGGGCAAGAAAGAAGGAGATTTTCTTTGCATGCTATGGATTTAATGTTTATTCTTTCAGATTTCGAATTTATAGATAATGTTAATGCCATGTTTTTGGGTTACATTAGGCGAATATTTGAAATCTGAATTTTATTTCGTACCCTAGGAACCAGCACTTAGTCTATGGGGATTGTGCTTGTTTTGCAAGTCCAATAGGTTATATTGCATGCATAGAAACCTCACATCTTCGATTTTTTAATAACAGGATAGCGTCATACTGAGCGCATTTTATTTTCAGTTTTCTGCATTTCATTTTCATTCTTTCTACATTTTTATTTTTTATTTTATTTTCCAGAAATTTTAACTTTTCAAGGCATTAAAATAAACATTTAAAAAAATATCAAAATCCAAAAAAACAATGAACAATCACTAAAGTTTCATGATGAAATAAACCAACATTGCCCCTTGTTTATAGTTACTTGCAATCACTAAGGTGTTCCAAGCATTCAAATTGAATATCTTATATTTGAGATTACTAATACATATATGCAAATGCTAATACAACGGAGACCTTGGAGAAGTTGTTAGTTTAACTTCTTTGCAAGAGGAGATTTGGAACCCAAATCCTAAAGGAGAGTGTACTTTCACAACTGGGTGAAAATACCACTCAACAGGTATATTTTAGGACACAATATTATTAGTGCAAAGACAATCATAAAGTGCACCCTATAAAGGAAACTTTATGTTATAAGGTTTTCAATGTAAGATTTAACATAAAATAACTTTATGATCTCCCTATCTCAATTAGGATAATTGACTTTTTGTTTTTAGTATATTATTATTATTATTATAATATATAAGATATATATAATAATAATAACATATATTATTATTATTTTTTTATTATTGTTTTTCCTTATTAATTTTTATTGGAACCAACAATTATATTCAATAAGAATCAAAGGTTCCTTTTATTAATGTGTGTATTCACTCATTTTTTATTATATATATAAAGTATAATTATATATATGCTATTTGAAACAAACAAACATGAAAAAAAAACACAACATTTAATAATGAAACTGCAACCAACAAAAATGACGATAAATATCATCAAAAAAAAATTGACTATAAAAAGTCGTCAACAAGATATTGACGACAAAAAAAAATCGACAACAACAAAATAATGACCAAAAGTTATCGACAAGAAATTGACGATAAAAATTGTCGATAGAAAAAGTCATCGACAAGAAAATAAACAATAACTACAAAACCCAACACAAAGCAAAACCACAAATGCTCAAACCTATCTAATTCACCCAAGATATTAAAACACTCCGCAAATATTTCAACAAAGAAACACAAACGGGAAACTTTTCACAAGAAACACGAAGACCCCCAAAGAATAAGGAACCTCAAAGTTCCCTTGATGAGCCCATGGTTAGGGTTTCATCAACATGCTTGCTCAAAGACAACCAAAATCCAACAAACCACAAAAATTAAAAGGTGGGTCCCCAAGCTTTGGGGCTAGTTGTGGAGCAACCACAACAAATGGCGACTCTACTGGGAAATGCTCCTGAGCATTTCGGTAAGAACCCAATCTGAAATGAAAACACACAAGATCAGCGAAACAAAATTATTTAGCGATGTCTCGAGAAGGTGGGGGTAAACAACTTTAGAATGAAAACAACTAATCCATCTACCTTTGCTTAGTGTGTGCAAAAGTGATTCATTTTTGCATTTCTAAAAATCCTCTAGATTCCATCATCCCTTTCTGCATTAGGCTATGAAGTACAACTCATGAAGTGAAGACTTTTACAGATAGAGCCCCATTGCCAGTCCAGGCATCTATAGCCCCGGTGAGGTTTATCTAACTCACCCGTGTGTTCACTTAATGCTTTGCAAAGCCCATCTATCCTAGGTGTGTCTAGACTTCCAATACTCACTCTCTCTCTCTCTCTCTCTTTTTCTTTTTCTTTTCTTTTTTTCTTTTTTTCTCTTTCTATGTATCAAACTTTGCCTAGCCAGGGCCCCACTTCCAGTCAGGCGTCTATAGCCCCGGTGGAGTTTTCCTGAACTAGATGATAGATTTCAAGAAATCTATTGCATAGCTTGTACCTATGGAACTCTTGCAAAGCCTCAAGTCTCACTAAGGTTAGAAAGCCAGTAAGTAGAGCGTTTTAGATTTTTGCCTAGGGTTGCAAATCAAGACAACTTCATCCTTCTTACTTCCAGAAACACCATTTAATGTGTGTGAGTCCCATGTGGAGCTTTGGCTAATATTTCATTGTTCCACTTTCCACCATTTTGGTCCCCAAAATCTGAGCATGATCACCAAATAACTCATCCCCCTTTTCTCGGGTTCATCGATTTTCAGATCAGGTACTCCAACCTACTTAAATAAAGGAGCTTCAAAAATGCCAGAGGCCAAAAGTTAGTGACCGCGAAATATTACCCCTAAGCAAAGGGAACAACCCATGACACAAAATTAAAAACACAAAACTAAAACAAAAAAAAAAAAAAAACAAAAACCAAAACTATATACAAATGTACAATATGGTACAAGATGGTGCAAAGCTTGAACTATCACTTCCCTGGATCCCAAACATGATTAGCACATTTCAAAAGACATATAACATGATAAGCATGCCAAATGTTGTAGGACTCCAACAAAAACAAGATTAAGCCAAACAATGCAACAAACTTCAACTTGCCTCTCTCACCCCACCAATTTGATTTAGTTCCATTAACAATCCCATAGGTGAGATTCAAATCATTAAATTGATTAGACAACATTTGATTTTCAATTGTTTCTTGTCTATTCTTTAAAATGTCAATTTCACAACTCAATTCTGAATTTAGAACTAGGCTTTCTTTTTCAAATATGAAATCTTGCAAACAAGAGCCTATTTCTAAAAATTTCAAAGCCAATTCATTATTCATGTTTTTAGGCCAATCAAATTTATGCAAAAATTTGCAAGCATCTAGGATATTTACTAAATGGGAATCATTATAAGCTTTTATCCTAGATTCAATAATTAATTGTTGATGAATTTGATTCAACAATTCAAGTGCATCAACTTCTTTTTCATTCATCAAAGCATTCTTATTAAAGGTGTAAGTAGAAATTAATCCTTGTTCTTCATTCACCTTCAATGGCATTTCATCATAAACATCATTCAAATTCAATAAATGGTCATACAAATTTTCACCTGAAGCTTGGATGCTTGGACACAAAAGGTTAGATTTTACCTTTTGCACATTTTCATTTACCAAAGCTTGGTGAGGATTTGCAATTTCTTCTTTTACCTCATGGTCTTTACCTTCATTGATTACCTGTTCATCAAACATACCAAAATTGGGCACCCAATTAAAAACATGTCCATCCTTTTCAACCCTCAAATCTTGTTGGTCAAGGTGTGTGTCAAGTAACCCATCTTGATGATCAATCATTTGAGTTGCTTCAAATAAATCAACCTCTTTGTCATTTGATTCCAACTCCTTGTTCACTATCCATGGTATCTCTTCATTTGAATCCTCAAAACAATCATGCGAACTAGTATCCAAATTTTCAATATCCCGAAATGAAAGAGCAGATTTTACCTCTTCCTCATCCAAAATAGATGAGTCATAAGAAATTTTTACCATTTCTTCCCTTTCTATTTCAACAAAATTTTCAATGAATTTATGTTCAACATGATCAAATTTTGTAACCTTCTCAAATCTTGTAAATGCAATATCTTCATATGAAGTAGAAGTTTCAACATCCTGCATATCAAGTGGAATAGAAGTTTCATCAATAGGGGTGTGAGAAAATAACACATCTTCATATCTTCCCCAACCATTGTAAAAATTGTCATCCAAATTCATGGGATGAAACTCTACGGTATCCGTGACATGATCTTTTGATTCATCCATCAATTCTTTTTCTTCTTGGTCCTTGGTAGTAGGATCGTTATTATCTTCCAAAATTTGATGAGATTCCAACCCTTCTTCCAAAATATTCTCAAATTGTGCAGGAGTTGTAATATCTTCCTGTGAGAAAGCGATTGTGTTATCCTGCATATCAATTGACACAAAGGGTTCATTAGAAGGTTTAGAGTGAGCATATTCATCCAATTTCTTCCAAGGATCATGGTGATCATCTTCCAAAATCAAGTTGTGATGCTCAACTATTTCTTCAACATCTTCCAACTCATCAATATGTTTCTCATCAAATTCACCTTCACCTTCCTTAGATGGTTCAATGATTTCCAAAAGTGGGCTACTTTTTGTATCCAAGTTTGCAAGATCAATATCTACATTTGTAACCCATGATTCAATTTCATCACAATTTGGAGGGTGAGGATTTTCTTGATCATTAGTTTCAACAATCTCATCCAAAGTGTCTCCCAAGAACCAGTGGTGAAATTCTATTATGTCTTCAAATTCATTTATTGATTCTCTTCCAATTTCACTTTCAACCACTTCATTCAATTCTATGGTAGGTTATGTCCTATCACATATTCCAACACTAATTAGATTTAGGACACCATTATCTGAATACTCATGCACTTCTAGAAATGAACCCCTCTCTACACAATCCTCATTGGTGGATGTTGGCTTGGCAACTTGCACCTCCTCTTGGGCAATATCTAAGGTGGTTGTAATATTTGGACATTCAAATTCATCCCCTTGATCATTCACCTTAGGTATCATTGGAGTGGAGGGTGCTATATTAGATGGTTGGTGTAGGTTGGAATCACTAACTCTAGAAGAATAATCTCTCATGGGAACATGTTGTGCCTCCACTTGCCATTGTTCTCCTATATCACAGATTATAGCTAAAGATGGGTCATCAAGATTTTCCCTCAATAATGTAGCAAGTATAAGAGGTATGGCTCCCATGTATACTTGAATAGCTTCCTCTTCTGTTATGTCATGATACTCCCACGCTTGAGTGTACACCTCATAGAACCTATCATTAAATTGACTCATGGATTCATTAGGCTCTTTGTAAATAAAGTAAAATTGATATTTTTAGGTCAGTTTGTTTTAGAAAATGGACAAGAAATGTTGCTTCTAGTTGAGCCCAAGAAACCTTGACCTCAAAAGGTAATTGGGCATACCAACCCATTGCTTTGTCCTCCAATATGTAAGAGAATAACCTACAAGCAACATCCTCATGGTGAATTTGCCATTGAAATAATATGCTCTTGTAGATATGCAATTTTTGTATGTATCCTAAAGTCTTATTTTGACTAAACTATCATAGAAACTCCAATATAGTTTCAGGAATTTGATGGGGTACTCCAGGTATTTTTAAAAGACCATAATAGTCCCCTAATGAGGATACCATTGTTGCTTTTAGAGACACCATTTCCGCTCTTAGTTCATCAATTGTCGCCATTAGTGAAACTCAAAGAATAACTTCAGAACCAAATTTGTTAGTCAAATAAAAATATCTTGCCAAGAAGCATAAAATGACTAACAATTTTCAAATGAGTAAACCACAAAGATCATCATGTTAGTATCATCCAAAAGATATGCATCAATTAAACCATGACATGAAAGAACATTCTCAAATTTGCCAAAAGGTTAGTATTAACACATCATCAAATAGAGAATGTTAGAATCAATGAAAGTGATTAACAAAATCACATTATTCAAGACCAATTTCTTTAGATAAATCTTTCAAGTAACATGAACAATTTAGCATCTAAATAACAATAAAATAAATCAACTCAAACCCTCTTAGCTCCCAAAGTGTTGAGTGCTAAAATATTTCCAAAGATGCTAATCAAATGAACTTGAAATATTTAGCAATTAAAACTCTCAAAGTTACACCAAATCACATCATTCATGTATGAACAATCTAAAAGCGTTAGATCAATGAAAACCAATGCATGAATTGCTTAGCATAAATAAAATAAAGTAAACCAATTCAGGCCCTCCTTCTAGCGCCAAAATGTTGAGTGTTAATTTTACCCAATTGTGAAATTACACTCTCCCTTAGGGTTTGGATCCCAAAACCCTCTCTTGCAAAGAAGTTAAACAAAACAACTTCTCCAAGGTCTCCGCTATATTAGCATTTGCATATGTGTATTAGTAATCTCAATAAAAATATATCAATTCAATGCTAGGAACACCTTAGTGATTGCAAGTAACTGTAAACAAGGGGCATGTGTTGGTTTATTTTACCATGCTACTTTAATGATTGTTCATGAAACCAAATTAAAGTAAATGTGAATTGGCCCTCATATGACCACGATGTAGCCTTAATTCCTTTTATCTTGGATGTTTTAAGATTGATTTTATCTTCCTTTGGATTAAGTAGATTTTAAACAAGTTTTTATCTTGCCTTAAATCCTACTTTAAACATGAAATAGAAGATTAAATATATCTATGAAAGTGAATTTAAAATGATGAAAATATCCATTAAATGTAGCTTCTTATCATGAAGATGAAGATAGCCTTTGATATAATTGATAAATTGTTCCTCTTTGATGAAATTAATTTTCATAAAGAGATACCAATTTATTGCTTGAAAATATTAGCCTCATAATGTCATGATGAATTATCCCTCTTAAATGAAATTAATTTTCATAAAGAAGAAGTAATTTCATGCTTTGAAACTAAGACCTTTGATGTAATGATAAATTACCTTTCTTTAATGAAATCAAAATTTTCATGAAGAAAGGTGCATTTATTGCTCCAAAAATGATGGCTCATGAAATGCCATTGAAAATTCCCCCCCTTTTATGAAATTGAAATTTTCATAAAGGAAAGGTCATTTTATGCTTATGAATGAAAATACAAAATTTAAAAAATCCTATTTACCTCTAAAACTAAAAAAAAAAATTCTGAAAATATAAAAACCCTTAAAAACAATAGTTTTCAAAATAATTATAAAATTGAAATGATATCGGAGCAAAAATGTCTAATGCGTATGGAATATTGAAGTTACATTCTATGCAGCCATGTAATTATTTTTATCATTTTGATTTTTTTAAATTTTCATTTTAATGCCTGAAAATTAAAAAAAATTCTGAAAATGAAAGTTAGAAAAAAAAAAATAAAATCTAGAAACTGAAAAGGAAAGCTGAAAATGCAAAACAAGCTACAGCCAGTATGATGTTATCCTATTTCGGCAAAAACTAAAGATGTGAGACATCCATGCATGCAACCTAATTTACCCAAATCTGCATTTGCACAACTTGATGTAACATAGGTGCGAGCTTCTAAAGAAAACGAAAAATAAATTTCAAGTTTTAAGAAGTTCAATGATGCAACCATTAAAAAACGCATTTAACATCATCTATTAATCCTAAAATGTGAAGGGAAAAGTAAGCATTAAAACGAGCATGCATGAACAACTCCTCCTTTCTTGCCCATAAGATGCAAATTTCTAGAAAAAATTCCTGCATTACAAATGTTTCATTTTTATAGCAGCAGAATTTTTGGTTTTCCCAAAAAAACCAGCCCAAGTGGAAAAAAAACTTCAAAGAAACATATCCAGTGACATCCTGCAATCTTGTTCCCAAAAAATTTCCAACCCTGTTTCTGTCTTTTCATGAGATATTTAAAATGATATTTAAAATTTTGTGCACTTTGTTTTTCTTCATCCACTTCTTTATTTCTCCCTTGTGATCCTTCGTTTCCGTTTTCTGCCTCTTGGCTGTTAGTTTACCTCCTTTAGCTTGGCATCAAAACATTTTCATTTCGTTTCATTTTCTCACTGTTCTATTTTGGATAAAGTCCTCTTTTATTCCAAAGTATTTTCGACTTCTCTTCAACAACCAACTCATCATTTGTAACACCATGCCGAAACTTTTTGTAATGTCTTTGCTATTATTAAACTTTGATTCTTCTCATAATGTGACCAACCACCACTTTATTTTATTAACAAAGGGGGTCCATCCCCTTTGCTTTGAGTTTATAATGTCACCTTCCCACGCGAGGACTTTGGCTAAACTCCCTTTTATTTTCATGTTAGCTTTTGAATAAACCTTTAAACATGTAACCCATGCTTTTGTTTTGGATACGACACTTTTTTTAATTATGTTATCTTAAAGTGGTCGGCCCACCATTATGAAATGTGTATAAACAATAATCACAACGCCTATAAAGACCGTTTCTATGTTCCCCTTTGATTGTTGGTTCTACAAAAGCTTTGGCGTCGCCTCTGAACATCGTCATTTATATTCCACGATTCGCCAGTTTCATCCGTCTCCCAGTTGCCATATCCACGCATGCACTGACTACGACTACCACCGCATTACACTACCGAACCGTTGTCGTCGTCTTGTTCATTATTCATCATGAGGTCCCTGCTCTCCTGTGTTGACATATTCTCCATTCATTGCCACAGCTATCCCCTATTTTGTTACCGAGAAAAACCGCTGGGACTATCGTCGTTACATTATGAGTTTGCTGACTCTGTTGTGCGGATGGGAATTTTCCAACGTCACTGCCGCTATGATCATCACCTACGACATCGACTGGTGAGCGTTTCATCTCGCTACCGCTACGATTTTAATCCGCTACTGTAACTTTACCACATAGACCGCATCCACGCAGGCATCCCATTCTACTGCGTTCTATCTTGTTTATCGCTGCGCGGGTTTGTCTTTGGTGCTGATTTTGGTATTCTTCCGCCTCTAAACCTGGCGTTGTTTTCCCCTATTGATGTTAGTTATTTTCGTAATCCCTCTGTAGGCCCTTTTAATACTGCAGTTCATCGAATTGGCCTCCGTTAAAATCGTTCGTCCACCTTCGACACATCCTCTGCTGCTCATCGCCTGTTGTTTAACGTAAACCCACTGTGCATTTTTATCATCCATCGAAGTCAGGTTTATCCTCTGTGCTCTTCTAATGATTATCTGGCACCTACGTCCTTCACGTGGTTGTCGCGTCCAAACAAACCCAACGTCGACCGTCGCTTGTCTTTGTCGTCACTTTCGAGTCTATCGGTGTTGTCTGTCGACGCATTTTACCATCCACAAAATTCTCACCTTGTTTCCCAACCACGTCTGCAAGCTCTTGTCCATGGTGGCTGCTCCGTGTCTTCCTTCTCAGCTCAATCGTGTTTTATGCCCAATTGTTATCTGCCAAGATGCATCGGTGGCGCCTCTCGTACATTTCCAATGCTCGTCGTGAATCTACTGTGACCTGCATCCAAAATAAGCAAACAATAAATTAAAAAAATGTAGAAGCTTTCATTAACCATTATATGGTCTTCAAAATCCAGCGTAATGGCACTTTGGGTGGAGGTGAAATAACATACAAAATGAACTTGGGTATATTTTAGGACACAATATTATTAGTGCAAAGACAATCATAAAATGCGCCCTATAAAGGGAACTTTACGTTATAAGGCTTTCAATGCCAGATTTAACAATCTCCCTATCTCAATTATCAATTAGGATAACTGTCCTTTTATTATTATTTTTTATCATAGTATATATTGTAATATATAATTATAATATATATATAAATAAATAAATAGTTTATTGGAACCAACAATTATATTCAATAAAAGTAAAAGGCTCTTTTTATTAATGTGTGCATTCACTCATTTTTTTATTACATATATATAAAATAGAATTTTATATATATGTAGAATTTTTATTTATATTTATTTTTATTTTCTTTTTATATGCTATTTGAAACAAACAAAAATGAAAAAAAACAACATTTAACAATGAAACTGCAAACAACAAAAATGATGATAAATATCGTCAACAAAAATTTGATGACAAAAAGTCGTCGACAAGACATTGACGACAAAAAAGTCATCAACAACAAAATGACAACCAAAAGTTATCGACAAAAAATTGACGATAAAAGTCGTCGACAAGAAAAAGTCATTGACAAGAAAAAATTGTCGACAAGAAAAAGTCATCGACAAGAAAATAAACAACTGCAAAACCCAACACAAAGCAAAACCACAAATGCTCAAACCTATCTAATTCACCCAAGATATTAAAATATCCCAAATAACTAGTAACACAAACGGGTAACTTTTACAAGAAACAAGAAGATCCCAAAGAATAAGGAACTTCAAAGTCCCTTGACGAGCCCATGGTTAGGGTTTCATTAACATGCTTGCCCAAAGACAACCAAAATTCGAAAAACCAAAATTTTAAAAGTGGGTCCCCAAGCTTTGGGGCTAGTTGTGGAGCAGCCACAACAAGTTTCTAATGAACAAGTGTATATCTTTGAACATGGAAAGGCTAGCAGTATCCTGCTCTCATAATACTATTTGTAGTCACCTTTGGTGCAAAATGTCCTCCACAAAATGTTGGCAATTTTGGGTACCCTGGGTACATTGTTTTTGCTCAAGTGAATAAGTTGTCATTGATGTCAAGAAGTTGTTTGAAGGAATTTGATTTGATGTAAAATAATTTGTTTTGATGAAGTTTCGGCTTGACAGGTTCGAAAGAAAGTAAGTTGGAAAAATGTCGCGATATCGCGACATGTCGCATTTTCGTGACTTAAACAGGAGAGAGAAAACTTTTTGAAAAAGTGTCGCGATATCGCGACATGTCGCAGTTTCGCAACTTAAACAGGAGAGAGAAAGTTTTTTGAAAAAGTGTCGCGATATCGCGACATGTCGCATTTTCGCGACTTAGGCAGGAGAGAGAAAGCTTTTTAGAAAAGTGTCGCGATATCGCGACATGTCGCAGTTTCGTGACTCAAAGAGGAGAGAGAATGTTCGAGTCAGAAATGTCGCGATTTCGCGACATATTGCAAGGAAGATTGTACGGACGAAAAAGTGTCGCGATTTCGTGACAAGTTGCAGGAGGGGGAGTCCGAAAGAAAAAGTGTCGCGATTTCGTGACATGTTGCAGGAGAAGGAGTCCAAAAGAAAAAGTGTCACGATTTCGTGACATAATGCAAAAGAAAGAGTCCGTAGTGTGAATTGTCGCGTTTTGCGACAAGTTCGAAGAGAGAGAAAGTAGCAAGATAAAGTGTCACGATTTCGCGACATGCTACAGAAGTCAAAGTGAGAATTATCGCGATTTTGCGACATGCTGCAGAACTCGAAGTGAGAACTGTCACGATTTCACGACATGTAGCAAAGGGAAGAGTCTGAAATGAGAACTGTCACGATTTCGCGACAGGTTGCAAAGAAGACGTATGGAAGTTGAAAGCATCGCGATTTTGCGACAGGCTGAAAAGAAGTCGTACAGATGCAAAAAGTGTCACGATTTCGTGACAGATTGAGATGACGACATTCAATTGGAGATAGTGTCACGATTTTGCGATAGAGACAGTAAGCAAATCTTCAACAGAAGAAGCATCGCGATTTCATGACAAATTCAAGAAGGAAGAGCTTGAAGGCGAAAGCGTCGCGATTTCGTGACATGCTCCAATTTCGCGAGCGTAAGGCAGAGAAAAGCATAAGGTAGCGAAAGTGTCACGATTTTGTGACATGTTCCATTTTTGCAGGTGCAAGCCGAGAAGAGGTTGAGAAAGCGAGAAATGTCACGATTTCGTGATAGAAGTGAAGATGACATCAGCAGAGGCAGAAGTGTCGTGATTTCGTGATAAAAGCCAAAAGAAAGTGTTCGGAGGCAAAGGTGTCGCAATATCGTGACATGTTGTAGTTTCGCGACGAAGCTACAGAAGAGTTGCAGAGGCAGTGAAGCCGACAAAGTTAAATTTGGGCAGACAAAAATTAGGGTTTGCAGCCGACGTAGTTTAGGGTTATGCAATCGACTGAGATCAAGGTTTTGATCTTGAAAGTATTAGTATAAAAGGAGGGTTGTTTGAAGAGTTACTGTATTGATTTTGTGTGTGCGTTCAAAGTGCGACATTCGCAAATAGAGTGCGAGGGAGGAGTTCGATCGTCGAGAGCAGAGTGCATTTTGTCGAATCATCTAAGGAATCAGAGTGCACGAAGACGATGTTGTTGTGTTTGTGCAAAGGAGCAGAAGCGATAGTTGGATGCATCGTTGAATGAGCATTGAAGTGTGCGAGATACGGTCGAAAGAGTGCAGATAGCGCAAAAGTGGCAAGTTGATGCGTAGAGTGTGCGAAGACAGTGCACAGTGTGTGTAGTGAGATGCCTGAGAGAAGGTGAAGTGCAGCTGTAAAAGCACAGAAGTTGTGTATGTATTGGAGTAGTCTGGGCAGGTTCTAGTAAGAACTTGTAAAGCAGATCTAAGACAAGTCTTGGTGAAGACTTGGGTGAAGATCAAGCAAGATTTTATGAAAGCTTGTGAACCATTTTTGTGAACCAAATTTGAGGACCAATTGAGGACAGAGATTGGTGCAGATTTGAGGTCATTTGTGCTAGATCGAAGGACTGAGTTTTGGTGTAGATCAAATAAAGACGAACGAGGACATTTGTGCTAGATCGAAGGACTATGTTTAGTGCAAATTCGAGGACCAGCTTTGGAGGTGATAGAGTTGAGGACAGAGGTCTCCAGCTAGAGCAGGGAATACAGGTGTCTTTTGTGGATAGAGTTCCATTTGCTAAGGGCAGCGGAGGCAGAGGTCTTCTAGAGGATCACCAGCCAGAACAGAGCTATGGGATTGGTGTCTCCTTTGGGTTAGTTCCCATAAACATTGTAATCGGGAAAGGTATTCCTAGAATTTGATTTGATAAAATTTAGTGAAAGATTTTATCCGTGGAGTAGCCCACATTGGGTGAACCACGTAAATTATTGTGTATCTTTGTGGATGGTGTTTTGTGCATTGCTTTGATTACGGATTTTGATACTGCTATCTATACACTGCATAATATTGAATTGAAAGTTGAATTGAAGGAAAAAGTAAAAAGTGGTCTTATACTGTTCACGCCCCCTCTCAGTATAAGCTTGTGTTCTTCACAAAAACCGGTGTGAAACTCTTTAATGATCTCTAGGACTTCTTTCTGGAAAAGACACAACAACAATACACCATTCGCATGATTCCAATATGGCTTATTATCTTGGATATAATATCTTTGAGCTTGTTGTTTTATACTTCTCATTCTTCTTTGTGTTAGACCTGCTGGAAATGACAAGGATTGCAAATATGAAGTGATATCTTTGTACCAATCATCTTCAAAACAATTCATCTTTCTATTTTGCTTTGTATCTCCTACCATGATTGTATTATTGATGTCTTCTCCTCCCTTGGTAGCCATGTATTTAGCTAAACCTTGCTCTTTGATGGTTTTCACTATTTTGAATTCGACATCATACTGTTGTAACTTTACCATCCATCTTGCTAACTTGCTAGTTGGCTTGTTTTGAGTGAAAAATCTTTAACTATGATGTACGGGATGCAAGTTATCAATTTATTTGCTCCAAATATACCTTTAAAATGTTCTATGGTTTTAATCAAAGAAAAGTTTGATTTTCTATCATGGTATACTTTAGCTGAGCTCCTTTAATTCCAATACTCATAAAAGCTATAGGTCTCTCGTTCTTTTCCTGATATTTCTAAGAGAGAACGACAATGGTGTCTTCTAAAGTAAAAAAGTAGATTTTGAAATTTTGGGAGTATGGCATATTTTATGTTTTGGAAAGCTTTCAGGTTATCCTTAGTCCACTTAATGTTTCCATCCTTTTTTATCATGTCATTGATGGGCTTCATAATCTAAGAAAAATTTGGAACAAACCTGCGAATAAAATTAATTTTTCTAAAAAATGACCTGATCCCTTTTAAGTTCTTTGGAGGGGGAATCTTGATCATGGCTTTAGTTCTTTGTGGATCTATGATGATTCCTTCGTTGGATACCATATGTCCCAGTAACTTTTCTTGGGTGGCTTCGAATATACACTTTTGGAGTTCAAGGAAATGCCAAACTGCTTGTACCTTTCAAAAACCTAAGATAGATGTTTGAAGTGATCTTCTGAATTTTTGGAGAATATTGTTATATCGTCTAGATATACTACTACTATTTTAAACATTAGGCCTTTAAAAGCAAAATGCATTGCTCTCTAGAAGGTTGCTCCGGCATTCATGAGACCAAATGGCATTCTAAGATATTTGAAAGTTCCCCAAGGAGTGGTAAATGTGGTCTTACGTCTATCTTTAGGATTTACTTGGATTTGTTTGTAGCCTGAAAATCCATCCAGCAATGACGTTCTAGCTGACCCTACTACTGCTTACAGCAACTACTCCATGTCTGGGAATGATAATTATCTTTTAATGAATTCTTATTCAGATTTTTGAAGTCTACACACAGTATGATATGTCCATTATTTTTCCTAACATGTACCAGATTGGCTATCCAAGAAGAGAATCTGACCTTCCTAATAATCTTGGCATCTAATAGCTAATGGACTTCTTTCTACATCACAAGATGTAAAGTCATATTGAACTTCCTCTATTTTTGCCTGTGAGGCTTTGTGCCTTTTTTAGGGGGATGATAAGAGACATGACTATGGTGTTGAATAATCTGAGATCATCATAGCTCTAGGCAAAGGCATCTATATTCTTTTTAAGATAATTTATGTACTGGCTTCTTTCTTTTTCTCCCAAAGCCTTATTAACTTCGACTATCTTTGGTTCTTTTTTAGTTCCTATATTGACCTTGTCTGCTTTTGATTCTTGAAAAATAGGCCTATGAGCCCTGTCAAAGTCATCGAAGAGACTTTCCAGAGAAACCTGTCCCTTTAAAATATTATTCATTTTTAGCTATATCACTTCTATAGGTTCCCCCATGATATTTCCAACTTCAGCTTGTCTTTTTCATCACATAAAACATCAAAAAAATGATTTTGTATAGTCATGAAATCTTGGATGTCAACATCATCCTAAAACACTTGTAAATATACAATGTTATCTGGCACAAACGGATGATACACAAAAATGGTAGAAAATTTTTCCATATATTCAGTGTTTATCTTAGGGGAATCTACACCAGATGCATTTACAGATAATAGATTTACCACATGATTCTTGTTTCTGGGGATATAAGATATGTTGAAGGCTAGAAATTTATCTATTTCATCCTGAACTGCTTGTTTGTACTATTTTAACCAAGGATGTTTTGTTTGATACTTCTTTTTAATTTATTGTATTATGAGATCTGTGTCTCTATAAATTATCAAGTAATTTTTTCCTAATTCCTTTGCCTTCCTTAGGCCTAAAAATAATGCTTCATACTCAACTATGTTATTAGTACATGGGAATTCTATTCGGTAAGGTATCCCTTGGTAGTTGCCTTTTATATCAATAAGGTTTATTCCATCCCCTACGTTGGCTTGATATTTGGCACCGTCAAAGGTCATGGTCCACATTTCGGATGTTAGTACTCTAGTGGATTCAACATCTATCACTGTTGATGTTTGTGGATCCAATATTTATGGCTTCGAGAACATTAGCCAAAAATGGGTTGTACCAAACAGAGTAAACTCCCATTTTTTTCTTCAATGGAATCGATCAAGTTTACGGTTGTATTATGAAACCTTTTTAATTCTACTGAGTGCTTATTGAAGGGATATCTTCTTAGCATAACTTGTTGTTTGGCAGTTAAATAAATGGTGACATATGACCAATCTAGTTGTATGGACCTTCCTAACTTTTTTGCCCAATGTTTGTATAAGAATAAAGAGAAAAATGGATCTACATCTACAATTGACACATCAATGACTATCCTCTTTTTAGGGTATTGATCCAATAAAACAAGCAGTCTAGTTACTACCCCAACACAGAGTACTTGCCTATTATCCATTATTGATATGGGTGGAGAATCCCTAGTGCATATGAGCCCCAACTGATTTGCTGCTTATTTTGGCATAATGTTATGGGAGGCTCCACTATCCAGCATACAATTATGAATTACATACTGGTCTCCTAGGTCTAATGTATACCTAAGATCTATATAAAAAGGTCTTAGGGAAGATGGGCTTCTAGTTATGGACTTCGGATTATTTACTATTGAAGCGTCTTAAATATGGTTTCTTGTTGGTTCTATCAGACCAAAATCTCTACATACTTTATATATTTTGAAATGGTCATTAGTTCTCCAAAGATGATACTTATTTTTTGTTTTGCCAGTTCTTGTTTGGCATCAAATTCGATTTTCTTAACGTTCGCATTTTATCCAAAATTTGGTTGTTTTTGAACATTATCTTTTATTTCCTTCTCAAGAGTCGAGGATTGATTATCACTAACTTGTTTCTTTGTTACCCTCTAGTTTTTATTTTTTGTATTGACCTTGTCATTAGATCAGTCTAGGACTATCCTATTTATTATATTTACAACATGGACTCTTTCCAATATTTCTATTTCATTCATGGTTGGCGTTAATTTACCTTATTTCATTCTTTCAAACCTATTATCCTGTGGTCTCTTTAGGATTTCTACATTTTCTAAGATTAAGGCCCTAGGTTGTCCTTCTAAAATTGGTAGTTTGCTCATGTCTTTTTCAAATTGCATTTCCTTGACTTCGTCATCCTTAGTCCAACACACATTAACTCGTATTTTTTTGTCATAATCCTCTTCCAGATTAACACCAAAATGTATGATGAGGTATATACCATAGCCTATCGGGTTATAGGGAGTGTCACAAGAAATACAATAAAAAGGAAATTCAAATATTAGGTTAGCCAAAGCCATCGGATTGGGGACTATATCTATATCCTTTTATCCCTCTTTCCTCTAACCATTATTTTCGTTCCTTATTCCATCATAAGTTTTGTTTCTGTTCTAATTCATGTTGAAGTTCCTTTTGAATGGGGGCCTATTATAATTATGGGACTTAGAAGATTTAGGATTTTATTCTTTTTCTCTCTCAATTTAGGATAATCTATTGTTCATAGTGTTGAACATTTTAGTTAACTGACTAGACAATTTCTCTATGGGGTTTGCGTCAACTTTCCTCAGGAATGATAAACCAACCTTTTTAGGTTTTTTGTTTGTATGGCTTTGGTTTTGTTCAAATAGATGAGATTTCATTTTCCCACTATCTATCATGTCCCTTTCAATTTCTATAGTTTTTTCTAAGTATTCATCGATTGTGGCAACTATTTGTTGCCTTAACTCAATTGAATTCACCGGGAAATGCATTCTTGTAGAAGCATATGAACAAAATGTCATTGGATCTCAGGATAGTAGGAATCTTATTTATGATTTTGAAGAATATCCTATTAAAGTCTTCTAGGAACTCATTTTATTTCTTCATCATGGTTTCCAATTCAATTAGTAATGACTATTCATTTTTCCTTTCTCCGTATTTCTTCATAAACACTTCCTCCATGAATTGGAAATTAGAGATGTGATTTACTGGGAGAATGTTGAACCAATATCTAGCATCTTTTTCTAAGGTTTGGATAAATAGCCTAAGTACTACATCTTCCTCTTAAAATTCCAAACTATCTAGGCGTACATGAAGCTTTTGATATGTTCTTCTCCAGTGACAACATATTACCTTAGAATTTAGGCAAGTACTTATGGGCTTTACTAGGTAAGTCATGCAAGTCGGGGGAAAGCTAAAAAGGCTTGTACCTATTGGTTCTCTAGGTTTGAAGGTTCTAATTGTTCTGTTTATTTTGTGGAGGATTGGCCATGGTGATAACAAGGGGGTAGTAAGAGCTATGCTTATAGTCAGATTAGTAGTGAGAATACTTTTAATAGAACAATTTGAGATGCTAGAGTTACAATCTAAAGGAAAATTGCTTGTTAACAAATTCTTAATACTAAGATATGATTTAGTTCTATAAACCCGACTCTTAAGAACTGGGTTTTTTCAATTTTGGATAAACACCTCTAGGTTCTCGAATTCTTGAAAGAGTTTCTTGTCGCTCCTAGTATGCACCAGATCAGATTCTTGATTCTTCTTTGGATTTTTTCAGTCAGAGTCACCAATAGCTTTGTGCAAAGAATCTCAATATGGCTAATATTTCTCAACCTTAAACTCTCTTTGGATTTCTCACAAACTCTTAAATATACCGATGAATGCTCACAAGAGAATACCCATGTTAGAAAATCAGCATAGTAAATATAAAATATTGTTAGAGATAAACCCTAAAAAGAGTGATGAATAATAGAAAGGTTTATCCCTAGAAACGATGCCAAAAATCTATTGGCATAAGTTGGTGGGTTAATCTATAGTCCGACGATGGCCAATAAGAAAATTTAGCATGTCGTAGAGATAAACTAAAAAAATGATACATGAATTATGTAACGGTTCATTTTCGACAACGGTGCCAAAAATTTGTTGGCATAAGTTGGTGGATTGGCATGGTGAAAAATATCGTATGGAGATAACCTAAAAATATATACAAATAATTATAAAAGGCTATCCCCAACAACGGTGCCAAAAATATGTTGTAGAAAATTCATGCATCCTTGAGATATCTGTCACGCTACACAAATTTCCATATTCACAACAAGAAATGCAAGCTATGGTGGACTTACTGCTTCAACATGTAAGGGGTTTTAATACAAAATCATGAAATATCAAGTTAGGTCTAGACATCCTAATAAGAACCTAATTAACCATGAGCGTTCTATCCTTTTGGCTCAACCAGATCGAATGGGTTTGTTATGGATTTGGATTTTGACCAAGCTCTAGCATAGCACTTTTATCCTTGTTTTCAAGAATGCAAACCGATGTCTTGGTCTATTGGGTGACTCTAGCAAAGTTTAACCAATTCTATGAAATAGACAAAAAAAAAAAAAGTAACTGACATACCCATATTAATTCGAATAATGTAGTCAATATATATTTTAAAACAGCGAGAGAAAGCATTAGTTGTGAATTCAAATAATGTAATGCGTAAATAAATAACATACACATAGTGAAATAGAGTATGCCAAAGAACAAAATTCAAAAGTTGGATTATGTTCAATGCTAGATTATTACAATGCTAGAGCCCAATGATATGCTTAGGTCTCTTAAAGAACACAATACAATATTCACCTTGTTCAAATAACGTATCAAGGGAAATTAGATCTCTCATCCTTATTATAGTGACATAAATAGTCCAAATTCTTGAAGCAACTCTTAGAAATGATCTTAGGTAGACTAACTCGACTCTTGGCAAATACCTGCACAAAGGTGAGAAGAATTGAGAAATATAAAATAAAGACAACAAAGGGAAAATACAGTCGACTCAGACAAAACACTCAGAATACCTCTTGCAAAATTGGTTATTCTGATGCTTGATGATGAATTATGGCTTTGGAGGTATTTTTTATAATTTGAATTTGCAATGTTGTTACAGATGTGTGGCTCTGTGTTGGAAAATATGGATATTACATCATTTGGTTATTTACTAATGTACCTTCATGGGTACATATTTAAATTAGGATTATATTAGGAGATAAATAGTTTATTAGAGTTATTTAATAAATGCACAAGTGTTAGAATGTGCAATTATGTAAATGTGCATGTAGTCCACATGTACATGAGTCTTAGGGTTGAGTGAGAGGCAAGGAATTTGTCTTTCTATATAAAGATCTCATTATGAGTGATTGTGAGTAGTTCTTTGTAGTGCAAAGGTGAGAGTAGTAGTAAGCACAATGTAGCTCCATTTTGCTATCATGGAGAAGTTCTAAACTCCATGAAAGAAGCATTATAATTTTTGTTAGCTTTCTTATATAAGCATTTCTTGAGCATTGTTTTAAGTTTTCTATCATATTTTCATGAATGTTAAGTTTCCATTATCATATTTATTTCATTACATGCTTATTTTAATATTTGTGAATGCATTTCCTTTATGTTTATGGCTCTAAAAGCTAACATTTTGAGACATCCACTTGGAGTTCTTTGGGCCCTTCATATTCCTAAATGTGTTTCAACAAAAAATTTTCTATCATGGGCTATTAAAATTTTTGAAACGCTACCATCTATCTTAGAAAAATGTTGCTTGTTAACTAAGGCTGACATTTCAGCTTCTCTAGTTCTACCTTCCTCAAAACAAACTATTATTACTTTGATTTTGCAATTGGCTCAACTTTTATCTTTTTCTATGGTGGACCCAGTGTTGATCTCCTTTTGTCCTCTTTATGGTGATCTTGGATTTCTTACTCGAAATATGCAGAACAATCAAGTTCTTTTCTTTTCATAAGCATTCCCTTAAGTGTAGCAAATGTATCTATCATGTATTGGAAACAAGGAAAATACCGTACCTAAGGGTAGCAAGAAATCAACGAGACTTACCCAAAAATAGGGTGTATGTGGTATAATAACACAACCTCGTAATACACATGAAATGATGGTGGGAGGACATTATAGAGTTGAAGGTACACAAAAAACAAAGGGGAATACCAATAAATGTGAAATATGTAGTTTATTTACAGGTTGGTGAGCAACAATGGTACTAGAGTACTGAGAATGGGGAAGATCAAGAAACTAAAGAAGAGAATTAGAGGTGCACAAAATAAGTGAACCCCCGATAACAAAATTTCTCTATAACTATATTTCGTTGAGGTGACTTTTTAACTATATTCCACAAGGGCGTAGAGATACTTCCAAAGTAGATAGACTACCAAGGTTTAAGAATTTTTTTATTTCTTTTGTGGTTTATAACATTAGCTAATGAATACCCCTCGTGCTGCCTATATTTCCTTTTGTAGTTCTTTGCATGCATTTTTTGGCTCATCTCAGATACTAAAATTCTTACCTAATCTTGGAAAGACATCTTTATTTGTATAATAACATCCTGGAGTAGGGCATTATGTTAGCTGATAGTTGTGAAACTATGCCTCTAGATATTGAATAGATTCAGCTTGCTTCGAATTGGCATTCACACATTTCTAATCTCAGCCAATATGATCTATGAGCTTTCATCTTACCCATTTTTTCATGTGTGATCCGAGACCTTCTCTTATGTTGCCTCCGAAGTCTCATAATTCCTTGAAATCTAAGTATATCTTCATCATATTTGAAATGGACTTGGATTAGCAGTACCTTCCTCGTGCTTAGGATATCTGGTGATTGAGGCAGGTTGGGGGCACCATGATTCCTTTTTCCTATGTTATGTGTGGTCTGCTTTGAGATTCTAAAATACATCCTCGCAAGTTGGGCTACTTTGATGGTTGTGTCATATGAAATTATTATTATAGGCGACCTTGCAAACCCACTCTTCATCATGTTGGATGCTTATTGGTACCACATATAATAGCATTCTCTTAGAGCAACATTCCTCTAAGTTTTTTGGATCTCAAGAGCTTAACACGTGCCTCAGACCGCCAAACGATATTTTGCTTCCCAATCATAAAAAATGTGTGCCACTGCTCACCATGCCAAGCTTTGGATAGGTCGATCACTAATATGCTAGTACTATCACTACTAAATTAGTAATGGGAGTTTATATTGATGATGAAAGTAGGGTTGGGTATCAACTCGGGCTATCACCATTAGATTAAGTTGGTCACTAATTGATTAGTACTTAGGGATTTCTATCTATGACGAGGGTAGGTTCTATTTAAGTTGTGGGTAGCCTTTATGAAATATGGCCTTATACATCAGGTGGTCCTAGAGAATACTCAAAAATACTTTAGGATTCAAGGGGGTGATGAAGCATTTTTATCATCGATTAATTTTATCATCACTAATCATCGTTCGCCATCATTGATAAATTAGTGATAAGCGATTTGGATGAGCAACGAAGAGAGCACATGCTAAAACTTGGGGCTTTATGACTTTGAAATACTTGAAAAGGTTTGGTCACTGATGAGCCACCAGAATCACTAATATATGAGCGAAGGAGGATTCATGTTGATGATGAATTTTTTCATCCCAAGGAAAATCCTTTAGACTTGTGATATACTTAGGATTAGGAAGACCATGGTGGGAAATATTTACAAGCACTAGGGGTAAACTTGGTGGATATTATGAGAGGGATATTGATGATTAACCAGAATTGTCTCTGATTAATCAATGACAAGAATATATCATCGGTGTCTAGGTCACTTGAGCGATCTTAATGACATGGAATTGATGTGGCAACAAGTTAGGACTTAGTTGGGATGGGGTTTGGCATGGTCATTGATGCATGGGCAATAGGTTTCTTCATCTGTGATGAAGGGGAACTTGACCTATTAAGAACCACGCTGGCGTAGATTAACTCAAGCGATCGCTAATGGATTAGCAATAGGAAACCATGATCAACGACAATGGAAATGCTTGATTTTCTTTGTTAGCATGATCGTCGATAGCTTAGATCTATCATTGATTGATTAGGGATAGGCGATTTCGATCAGTGATAGAGAGTAAATGTTGAGAAATTTGAATTTTTTTGGCTTTCAAGGAAAAACTTTGGAACTTGGATCATGGTAAAGACCTTTGGAAATTACGGATAAATGAATGTGAATGAAAATGATATAAAACCTAAGGTAGACTAAGGTAATGCCATGAAGACTTAATTATATCTTACGAAAGGTATTATATGTATTAATGGAAAATATGGAAGGGGAAAATTAATAATCTAAGCTTTCATGGATGATGTGAATGAAAAAATAATGGTTAATTAAATGAAGTGTTAAGGATGTATGGGATGGAATGGTTTTTATGAATATGATGAAATAAGGTGAAATGGGGAGATGATAGGAGGCTATAAATTTTGATAAATTCTCTTCGATATTACAAGGACTTATAACATGGACTTTTCAATGATTTTTTAAAATCGAAGTTCTCATGATGACTTGTTAGCAAAAGACCTTGAGCTTGACAACCCCATAATTTTATTAACCTAACCGAGACTCCCTAAAATCACCTAGACCCATATTTTTCTATTCTTTGAAAATCTAGAGGTATAGAATAGGTTAGGGTTATGCAACCCAACGAGTACTATTAACATTTATGTGTAAAATAATTTCATGAAGTTATGGTACATAAAAAATAAAATAAAACTATGGTACATTTCTCAACTTAAGGAGCAAGGATCCAAGGAGAAGTAAGAAGTAATTATGGCAAGAAAATAAGGTAAAGACCCAACAAAGAAATCAAAAGTTGTCTTCAATAGAGCCAATAGTAGATTCCAAGGAAGGGGTAACAAAAAAGTGTAAGGAAGCTCTACTAAAAGAGCACAAGGACACACCAAAAAAATGGTATATGAGTGAAGAGCTTGAGGGAGAATTTAAAATAGAGGAACAAAATATTGAAGAGTCAAAGAAAGTATAACATCAAGTTAAGGTTGTAGGATATTGCTACACACACCACCATGAGCGACAATAATCATAAAGGCATGACATAGGGCATCAATATTATTATGGACCTGTATGGAGTTATAAAGGCATCAAGTATGGCAGTCTTTTGTAGAAAAAATATAGTAATTCTAGATTTATAGTGGTGTAACAACATCATGAAACCATTAGAGCAATCATTTTGAGTATTAGAGTAGAGTAATAGAAGCATGAGCCAGCAAAGCAATTATGGATATTCAAGTTACACAATGGTAGCTTGGCATCATCAAATACCATCATCAATCAAGAATTCATTTGGATGGATGGGTGATCAAGATTGGTACTAATTGTCAACATTATTTAGAATATTATATTATTTAGTTTTTTCTCATGTTTTATGGATAAAAAATTTGCGAGGGTGTAATATTATATGGTACATAGGGATAGGTATATGGGGATATGATATTACATTGTATATGGGTATTACATATAATTGACATGGGTCACACATAACCCAAGGTTGACCTATTATAATATCATATTATAATAATGAGTTGGATAAGGGTTTGGGAGTCAATTAAGGTCAGGGTTATATCCTCCCCAAAGTAGCATTATAAGATGGGTATACAAAGAAGGGATATTGTTAGTATAAGAATCATTATTCATATCGAGTATTCTCTTGTAATCGTCTTGACCATAGAGTGGCCTCTCACATTGGGATATCTTGTGGAGTTAGTCCTTCTTAAAGGAGTATTATTGGTATTTCCCTACTTTAAGGGATTATCTATGTTTGTGTCTCATTGTGCGGATTATCTTGTGGAATATTATTTGTGGATGAATGTTTTGTTGTTTTGGAATATTTTTTATGATTTATGTTAATGAGAATAAAATTTTGTTACTATGTAATCAAATGATATTAGCTCAATCCGTTATATTCCTCAATATTCAAGGAGGAGACCTAGGTTTGAATCTTGCCAAGTGATACATGAATAATTGCTAAACAATTAAAATACCACTATATGGTTATGATGTAATTGTTCGAATTTACAATATTTTCCATAACCATTCCAAAACATTCATTCAACACAATCATATAATGAAAAGAATATATTGCAATTAAAATATAACAATAGTAAACAACATGAAGAAACAAAGGACCCACATGTTGTAGGTGAGTTGGAGAGGGTAGGGCAATCCTCCAAGGGAGGTCCCTAGTTTGAATCTCCACCCTACCAAACGCACATTGGGTATCCAAAATCCAGTTGATAATGCTGGTGTGGTCAAGGCCGGGCATGACTCCCGGGTGATTTTGATGGTGTAGAACCCCCTGGTCATGGTTTCTCAGACCAAGGTGGCCCCGCAAGGGATTTTTTGCTAAATTAAAAAAACATGAAGAAAAAAAGGAGACAATGAGAACAAGTTTAAGATGGGTTCTTGTGGGCACCCCAATATATCACATTTTATTCACACTTATGATACAAATGAATATTCATTGAGGGGTATTTACAATGACGTCAAATCCCCAATAAGAGGTTAAGCTCAAACTGACATTAACTTAACCTTGAGGTTAACCTTAAAATAAAATAATAATAAATTACCCTTTAAGCAAGGTCATCCATAAAAGGTGTATTAACTAATACCACCGAGGGTGAATACATAATTGTCAAGCAATACATGCATAACTGCCAAACAATTTTTTTCAATGGGTTATGTGGGATTGGAATGGACCCCACCTATATTACATCATCACCACATAGTGTTATTAAAAAAAAGCTTGGATATCATCCATGGATCATTTGGCAAGATTCAAACCTAGGTCTCCTCTTTGAAATGTTGAGGAATCTAACAAATTGAGATAATGCCACTTGAATCATAATTGCAAAACAATTAAAATATCGCTATATATGCATAATAGTCAAACAATTACAATACCACTATATGGTTATGATTAAGTTGTTTGAATTTGCAATATTTTCCACAACCATTCCAAAACATTCATTCACCATAATTATATGATGAAAATAAGATAATGCAATTAAAATATAATGATAGTAAACAACATGAAGAAACAAAGGGAGATAACAAGAACAAGTATAAGGTGGGTTCCGGTAGGCACCCCAATATATCATATTTTGTTCACACTTATGATATATGTGGATCCTCATTGAGGGATATTTATAGTGATGCAAAATCCCCAATGAGAGGTTAACCTCAAGCCGACATTAACTTAACCTTGAGGTTAATATTACAATAAAAAATAATAAATTACCCTTTAAGCAAGGTCATCCATAAAGGTGGATTAACCAATACCACAAAGGGTGAATACATAATTGTCAAAAAATTATAATACCACTAGATGGTTATGTAATTGTTCTAATTTGTAATATTTTCCATGACCATTACAAAATATTCATTCACCACAATCATATGATGAAAATAATATAAAGCGATTAAAAGATAACAATAGTAAACAACATGAATAAACAAAGGGAGATGATAAGAACAAGTATAAGGTGGGTTCCCATGGGTACCCCGATATATCACATTTTATTTACACTTATGATATTGGATCCTCATTGAGGTGTATTTATGATGATACCAAGTCCCCAATGAGAGGTTAAACTTAGGCCAACCTTGAGGTTAACCTTATAGTAAAATAATAATAAATTACCCTTCAAGCAAGGTTCTCCCTAAAGGTGGATTAACTGATACCACTAAGGATGAACACATGAGAGTGCCCTTAGGCATATATGAAGATGCTTATAGGCTTACACATAGATGCTCAAAGGCTTACATAGAAGATGCTAGTGGACTTACTTTAGGATACCCAAATTCTTACATAGAACTTGACCCGTAGGCTCACATACAAATGCTCGAAGTCTTACATAGCACTTGCTTGTAGGCTTACATCAAGAGCACCCATAGGTACTTCAATATTATTGGCCTTGGCCTAATCAATATTAAATTACACAAATTTCAACACCCCCTCATAATTTGAGATGAGAGGGTGAAGAAGAGAACACAAGTAACACCTCCCCCCATAATGGATGCTCTAGTGGGGCCTTCATTGTTCCTCCTTCATCATCTTCATTATCAAAAAGCTTGTGTCCAAACCTTAATAATTTTATCTCAATATTCTTTAGCCTTGTAATGCAATTCTTGATGGAGTGTCCTTTCCTTTTACAATACTCATAAATATTTTACTTCTTTGAAACCTTTAACTTGTCCTTAGGCACCTAATAATTTAATACCATTGATTTGAAGTCATTTGAATGAGCTTGTGTATGAGAAAAAGCTCAATAACTCTTCATTACCACTTCATAATGGATTAGAAGCTTGAAAATCCCTTCAAGGGGGATGGATTATAGCTATTTGATAATCATATCATTCACATAAAGAACCAACTCAACTATATGAAAAGGAGAACAATTGGAAGTAATAAATTTGATATACTCTTCAATACTTTTAACTTACCTCCTATTGTAACTAGATTAGCTTTTAGATCTTTAAAGTTAGATACATAGTCTTCAACATTACTAGAATATGAGATTTTGAGATTAGAGAGCTCTATCTATCTTGTTAATTTTACCTTTACTAGCACTTACTTTTTATAAAGATCTTTCAAAGTAGACCATAACTCAACATTATCAATTTTCTCTCTGATGTGGAAAAGTACATTTGGTTCCACTAACATGAAGAAGAGTCCAAGAGCTTCCTCCTTTCTCTTATTGAGTTCATGATCACTAAGACCTTCTTCTAATTCATTATTGAATATGAACCAAAGATTCTTGCTTTTGAGTAATCCTACCATTTGAATTGACCAAGTGCTATAATTTCATCCATTGAGGTGTGTAACATACTTACAAAATCTATTTTGCATAAAAAACCTTATTAGAACTACAATAGGTCCTTAAAGTAATGTCACCATTGCATAGAGCTCTAAACATTGTGCAATCTAGAAAATAAATAGGCTCCAAATTCTTACATATGAAAAAGTTATGGCATCTGAAAGATTTGGTATATTAGCACTCAAATAAGAAAAAATAAATATCAAATGCTAAACCTTTAAAAAAAACTACCAAATAAAAAAATTCCCCTTAATACCACTGGATTAGATTCTACACTCTTTTATCGATGAATCAAATTTTGACACTTGATATGATTGGCAAATTGGTCTCACACACACACACACACACACATATATATATATATAATATATAGAGGTCCTAGTCCCCTCATTTTGAGTAGGGTTTGAACCTTAGACCTCTCAAAGAGAGGCCATAGCCCTTACCACTGTAGTAAACTTGCAATTATACATATATATATATATATATATATATATATATATATATATATATATATATATATATATATATATATATATATATATATATATATATATATATATATATGTATGTATATGTATGTATTACAATGTAAATATAAATAAATAAATAAATATGACCACATTTTTTAATATTATGCAAATATTGTTTGTAATGGCAATATTTGAACTTAAATCTCCTCTTTAAAAGTTGAGTTATTCAATTAGATGAGCTCATGTTATTTGATTGTGACAACTTTTATTTATTATAAACTTAAAAATTATTAAATTTTCTAGTTGATGGGGGTAGACCAATTGGAACCAACATAACTATTTAGCATGCAAACATGGTTTTAGTCGTAAGAGGTTGTGGTCCACCTCATGTCTATATGGAAGCTAGTTACTATGTTTATCTAAGAGTGGTGGGGTTATAGTGGTCGTAATCAAATTTAAACATGAGACTGGTGGAATATAATAGTTAGCATCCAAACATGGTTTAAGCCCCTAGGATGTTGTGGTCCATCTCATTCCTTTGTGGAAGCTAGTTATTATGATTATCCAAGAGTGGTGGGGTTATAGTGGTCATAATCAAATTTAAACATGAGACTAGTGGAATATAATGACAAGGAAAATTTGCTAATGAATAAGGTTGTATGGGTGCAAGTGTACAAGTATGTAGGATGTAGGTATAAGATATCTTATGTGGACCTCTAGATTTGGGGTATGTGAATGTAAGGATATGAAGTATGTGGACAATATAGTGGTCGTAATCAAATTTAAACATGAGACTAGTGGAATATAATAGTTAGCACCCAAACATGGTTTGAGCCCCTAGGATGTTGTGGTCCATCTCATGCCTTTATGGAAGCTAGTTACTTTTATTATCCAAGAGTGACAAGGTTATAGTGGTCGTAATAAAAATTAAACATGAGACTAGTGGAATATAATGACAAGGAAGATTTGCTAATAAATAAGGTTGTATGGGTGCAAGTGTATGAGTATGTAGGATGTAGGTATAAGATATATTATGTGGACCTCCATATTTGGGGTATGTGAATGTAAGGATATGAAGGATGTGGACTATGAATGTGTGAAAATATAAGGTATGTGTACATTATTAAAATGTACTCATATTTTATTATAGTATTTGATACATCTTTAATGTATTCTTCGTATGTAGTACATATACTTAAGCATATGATATGAACGATGTAGCATATGAATCAAAATATTCAATAAAGGTATCTTTGATGTAGTGTTTGATACATCTTTAATGTATTTTTTACATGTAGCACATATACCAAACATATGATATGAATAGTGTAACATATGAACCCAAAAATTCAATAAAGGTATATTTGATATACTATTATATCATGGGTAAACACTTTTAAACAATTTTTTTTTTGGTTGAATAATAAGGGGTTGTACTTGGGATCCCCACTTTTGACAAATTACAACTCTCTTCTTTAGAGCTTGAGAGTTTATAAATAGATACACTTCTCATCTCAATTGAGATGTTATCGCTAGAAACCTACATCAATTTACATAAAATGTCTGAGTTCTTGATTTTCATTTTTTGGATCTTTTCAATTTTTTGTATGAAGAGAAATATTTCATAATTTAGCATCCTTCTTGACATTTTCTATAGCATCCTTCAAAATACCAAAACTTCACCTCTACTATCTATGCATTGCATCTTAGTAGAGTAATATTTCCAGATCATCGCACTATCATAGTCCGCATTACAAATTTTGTATTTCTAGTTTCCTTCCTAAAACACAAATGCAACCACAATAATTATAATAAATAGTTTATATGAAAACACATTATTATTATAAAATAAAGCAGATGTTACCAATGGAAAACATTAAATTAAATTTTATTATTATTTGATTTAGGTAATCAACATTTTTTTGTCATCTTCAACTAAACTTACGACTTCCTCTAACTATTGGAAGGAGAATTTAACTTCACGATCCTCAATCAAAACCCCTCTATTGACTAGCCTATTTGCACATTTGTTACCTCCCCTTAAAGTATGTGTAAACTTGATTTCTTCAAAATCTTTAGCAAGATCTTGAATTTCCATAATTATCTCTTGTATGTTCCATGGAGCCTTTGCTTTCCTCAAAATTACATTTATTACTATGAGAGAATCACCTTCCATCCATAGTCTATTCCATTTTATTTGTTTGTATATTTTAACCCTTCTAAAGTCACCCAAGCTTTAGCTTCATTATTTGTCTTAAATCCTCTATTCAAAGCATAACGAGACAAAATATTCTTCTCTATTATTTCTAGTTATTCCTCCTCCTACTACTAGTCCTAGATTTCCTTTAGATGCTCCATCAAAATTAAATTTAACCCCCTCCACATCTGGTGGTTTCAAATTTACATTATTTGCCTTCCTTTTGCTTCTCTTGTACCCAACATCATAATTCCATTTAATGACTTTACTCCATCTATAAAGACTCTCTACTTCTAGATTAGGAACTGAGTGAGTTGATAGGGTTTCTTTAGACTCCTCTATGGCTAAACATATCTTCATTTTCATTACCTCTAAACTGCTTTCCTTTCCTTTACATATTCTTCTATTTCTTTGTAGCCATACAGTACAAAAAAATATCTTTTGATATATCCCATATTGTCTGTAAAACCTCACTTTTATAAGTGCTCTGCCATTGCTTTAACTAATCTTCAATTTTGCTATTCATCACCATGCATTTACCAAACATGTTAAGAATTCATTGTCATAGTTTCCAGACTATTGAGCAATGTCCCAAGATATGGTCTATACTCTCCTCCTTTTTACAAAGAACACATTGAGAGGGGCCATGAAAACCCTTTTTCATAAGGTTATACCAGGATAAAATTCTTCTATGACCTACTAGCCAAACAAACATTTTGACTTTAGGAATGCTTGGGCTATCCCAAATATCTCTCTATATTCTAGTGATATTACTATTTTGTTGGTGTTGTACATTATATCCACTTCTTGTTGTTGAAGAGACAATAACGCAACACCAAACAATGCTAAATAAATTGAACACAAAGAACCCATAATTGCGCAATAGATGATCTTATATTAATGGGGGAGTCTAAAAACTCCATTGTTACAATAAGGATCTTTGAATCCTTTTGATACATTACAATGGCTAGGGTTCTTTGAAACCCTAGAAAACAAAGTTGGTGGTGTCTTCAAGCGCATCCTTCCTCCCAACAGAAGTGAGTGGGCTTTTAGTTATCCGATGTTGGGCCACTCCAGCTTAAGCAACTATCCAATGTTGATGTCACACTTCCAGATCTGCACACACATAAAATAGTAAAAGAGTTAGTAGCAATTGTGAGGGCTCCATAATGTGAGGCCCTCAGAAAGCAGATAAAAACCCTAACTATGCAATATGAATAAGTAAAAAAGAATCTAAAAGTGCATAAATAAAATAACAAACAAATGGATTTACCTTACATATTTTTTGTTCTCTGATCTAAAGAAGTCGGTTGCAGTGAATCAATGAGGTGATGCCCTAGCATCACCCGAAGGCTAGGGTGACTTCAGAATCTCTAACGTAAAACGCTCGTAGGTGCTTGGCGGTTGTAGAAAACACCCGTGGGTGCTCGATGATGGCGTAAGGCACCCAGAGGCACTTGAAAACATGGGAGGAAGCACCCAAAGGCGCTTACGAGTGATAGAAAGTGTCCGAAGGCATTTAGCGATTGAGGAGGAAGTCTACAAAAGTAGATCTGGCTAACCAAAGGAGGTGACGGTGGATGCAGGGACTATGGCCAGTGAGAATAGAAGGGAAGAGCACTAGGATACTCTAGGGAACTTTTGAGATGGCTTAGGGCATGAACTGTCAGGGGTTGAGCCATCAAAATGGCTCCTATTAATAATCCAACCTAGGGCATACTTAAGGTTTCAACGACACTAATTGTGTGGCTAAGATAAAAGCCTGTCAGAGGGTGGATATTAAATTTAGGTTATGGCATGGATTGATGTAAATGGATGGATGGGATTAAATGAAATCGGATGGCTGGAATTAATTCACTTATATAATATATATTTATTAAATATATATATATATATATGAATAGTGGGTGGAAATGGTGGGAAAGCATGGATGGAGGACAAGTGGCTAGGTTTTCATGTCTTTAGATACCCCTTTTTGTATTGCGTTGCGTGAAAAAAAATGCAAAGCAAAAACATGAGACACCTATTTTGGCTAGGTGTAGAAGCAGCTTCTTTTGGGATGTGAAACACGAGCCTGGAGACAAAAGAGTAAAAGAATTTGAATTTTGCGTAGCTTACCCCCTCAATTGGAAAATGAGTTTGCAGTTGAATCTCACGAGCCAATTGAAAAATCTGTGCAAATGAATGATGGATGATGTGATCATTTTTGCCTCAATGGTGGGAAGGATATTGGTGAAAAATGTGAAACGATGCATCTGTTTTTGCCCCAACAGATGAAGGGTTTTATGAAAATATGTGATGGAGAGTGTATCTTATTTTACCACAATAGATGAAGGGATTTTTGAAAATGTGTGATAAAAATGTGTCTGTTTTTGCCCCAACAAATGAAGGGATTTGTGAAAATGTGTGATGAAAAATGTGTCTATTTTTTGCCCCAAAAAATGAAAGGATTTGTGAAAATGTGTGATGAAAATGTGTCTATTTTTACCCCAACATATGAAGGGATTTTCCCAAATGTAGATGCCATGATCATGTAATATGTATCCCATTATGGGAAAGTCAAAACCAAATGTGGTTGCCCCAAATTTAGGGTGATTCGATGTTGTTGAAGAATGTGCCTTCCAGCGTCATTGATATGCAATGATGAATATGCAAAGAAAAATAAAAGGAGTCAACCTCGGAGGGCCAACTAGTGACTGTCAGATAATTCCTATGATCAAAACCAATCACCCTAGTTAAGGCAAGTCGCCATGATGACTATCAAGGAAATGTGTAATGATGAAGTGTGATATTGTCCATGTTTTAAGCCCCATAAACTAGGCCATCAATGACAACTTTTGTGCAATTTTTCTTGGTAAGGTTTCACTAAAAAATGTGAAGTACCCAATATGATTGTGATTTCAAAAATTGATATATGAAATGATGAAAATGACCACATGTCCCTATGGTGGGTTATTCATCTTACCGAATTGTATGGATGTAAATCATTGCAATCGCCAAGTATATAGAATAACCTACTAGATACAAGGTTCACTTGAATGTTGTTTTATTTGGAAAATGAGGATATGGAATGATGAGGAAATGGTGTATGAATAATGATATTGATGATTATGGTCATGTATCCCATGTAACTTGCTAGGCGAATTTGCAATTTGTGGTCGCAAAGGAAAATTATACATCCAAATCAGTTGGAACCTTCACAAAATCTTATAAAATGATGGAATACATGATTGGATGCAATATGGAGTGATTTGGTGGGGATAAGACACTATTTTGTGAAGTTTTTGTCTTTTGTGCAATTTGATGCCAAATGCCCGTTGGCGCTTTTGTTTTGCAGAAATACTCGTCGGTGTTTGGGCATTCTATAAACATCCATGGGCACTTCAGTGCATCAAGAAACGCCCATGGGCGTCTCAAGGTACCTGAAGCAGCTATAAATAGTTGTCAGGACGAGAAACCAAGCTCATTTGTACGTTTGATAGTTTGAGAAGTTACATCTTGGAGAGTGGAGTGAAGTGAGGTAAATTGATTTAAGCACGGAGGCTACGATGATGGAGGGAGTGGGTCAGAGGTCGAGGTTGATGCTGGAGTACAGGTTGCTCAGGTAATACCCTTGTTTGTGTATTGTGCAAAATTTTTGTGTTTTTATGTTTTTTTGCAATTATTGACAAATGTTTTGTGTTGTGCTGCAGCTTAAGATTTTGGAGGCTCGATATCGATTCTCGCCTTTCATTCCTGGGATGAGGAAGGTAGTGTCGGGTGAGGAGTGGGAGCTACTAGAGGTTGTGGGGCTCACTAAGGTAGCTCAGTTTGATGTGGTGATGGTTTATGAGAGGTACTTATCTATCTTTGCAAAGAGGTAGGATGCAGATAGGGGATTTTTTAGCTCCCCATGGGAGAGGTGATCGTGACCTCAAGGTACCAGTGAAGGGAATTCAGGTTAAGGTCGAGAAGGGTGCAAGTGTGGAGAGTGAAGGTATATCTTACTTATCCATGTACATGGACAAGGATTTGGATGCCCTTCGTGCCTTGGTTATGTTCGTGTTGGCCAACATCATGGCCTCAAACAACACTGGGTGTAGGTTCCCTTGGAACCTGATAGGGGTAGTGAGCGATATGCTCACTAGGTTACAGGTGTATGCATGGGCTTTCGCCTTGTTGGTGTAGGTGCACTAGGAGTTATATGAGGTGATGAGGCAGTGGAGGAAGATATTGGGGTGCATATTGTTGTTATAGTGTTGGATATGGGAGCACTTTAGTGTGGCTCAACCAGAGGGCTTACTGGTAGCAGGCTTGGGTAGGAAGCAGCCCTACGCTAGGAGATGGGCGATGGTCGAGGAGGTATAGTCAAGTCGGCCAGTGCAAATGAGTTAGTGGTACCAGGAACTATGGGCTGGACTGACATCTGCCCAAGTGATATAGAGATCATGGTGGGCTTGTAGGTTGATTGGAGATGGAGATCACTTACGATGAGTGCGGTAGGCTTGATAGGTGGTTGGGAGATGATGAGGCCTGGAAATGCCTCAATCATAACATGTTTTGTACACTAAAAATGCCTATAAACTCTTATGTTTTATCTGATATGTTAGTTAAGTTGATTTAATATGTTGTATATTAACCATTTTGCATGATCAATGTATTTGAAATATTATATGCTGATTTTACAGCTTTTTGCATAGTTTTGTGTTCTTTTTGCTATGATTTGCTACAATGGGATATGCTTAGAATAATAGCAGCATTTCACTAATCATATTTTGATTTGTTTCAAGCATTTACTTCACCTAAATCTGGCAACAGTGCAAGCAAACTGTTGCTGTGCAGCAAAAACTGGTCTTTCCCATGTAAATTCCAGCCAGTTGTCCATAAATAGCAAGGCATGGAATTCACATGAGAAAAGGGATGAAGACCATTAGAATTTGATCTTAGGAGATAACCCACCTGAGAGATGCAGAAGAAATCAATGGAAAAGCATACATTTGTTCATTCCGAAGTATCTTCGGAATGAACAGATATCTTCGGAATGAAGAAACACAGTATCTTCGAAATGAACAGGATCTTCGGAATGAAGAATGCAGCGTCTTCGGAATGAGCGGATCTTCGGAATGAAGCATGCAGTATCTTCAGAATGAGCGATCTTCGGAATGAGAATGCAGTATCTTCGGAATGAGCGATCTTCGGAATGAAAACTGCATTGTCTTCGGAATGAAGCCACTTATCTTCGGAATGAAGAACAGAATGTGTTTTTGACCTTTTGACCGATTTTTGAAGCCGAGAAAAGGGAAATAAAGGTTGGAAAAAGTAAAGAGAAATATCTTCCATCTGTCTTTGCCGTCATTGCCGACCAAAGCCATCATTAAGGGAAAGATCAGGTTTTAGTCCTCTTCTAGGATAAAACCAGAATTTGTTGCAGCATTGTAGGATTAGATCTTTTGAGATATTCTTTGTTTGTAATCGGATCATAGGATAGCTATAAATATTGCTCCCGTTCAGGTTGAGCCTAGTAGTAATAGCAGATAGATAGAAAATAGAGTAAGGAAGCTAGCAGAAAATACGAGTATAACTAGAAATTGATCATTACAGATCCTGTAATGATTTTTAAGTAAATTCTTGTAATCATGTCTTTTGATCAATAAAGTGCACCAGTTCTATTTCAAATTACTTGTAAATGAGTGTGATTAAGATTTAGAAAAAGAGAGAGACTTACACCTTCTTCCGGACAAAGAGGTGGCCACTTCCGGACCTAGGAGGAGGACTAACAAAGCGAGGTTTTTATTCCGATTTTGTCTGCAGTCAGAATGAGTCCTAGAACTTGTTATGTCAAATTGCTTGTAAATAGTTGACAATAATTGCAGTATTAGTTTATTTATGCTAAGTTTAATCTTGTGCTTAAAGCTTTTAGTTGCAATCTTACTTTCAGAAAAGTTTCCACTTTATTTTCAGGTTGTTATTTCTAGAATTTATTGTTTTTCAGCAATTTCCTGCATTTTTGTGTTTTGCTGTCAAAATCTGAACAGAAGATTGACAACCTTCTGTTACAGAATTTTGATAGTTTTTATTTCCACATTAGATCTAGACTTTCATTACTGCAAAAGTAATTAGATTTCCTTTCTGCAATTAGGATCAGACTTTCAATTCTGCAACTGTTAATTCTGCAATATAATTAGGTCTCATTCTGCAATTGTAATTAGGACTTCATTTCTGTAGTTAGTGATTAGTTTCCAATTCTGCAACTTAGATTAAGATTTAATTCATGCAATTTAGAGATAGGAATGTTCCAAAACCCCCACAAAATTGGTTCCACCAATAAAGACTTGTTGCCCTAGATTGACCTAAGTTATAGTTGTTTCACTTCTTCTCCCATAGATAGCCTTGTACACTGCCCTGGATTGATAGATTCATTGAGAATTAATGATGGTATAACGACTACGCATCATTTTGGCGCCGTTGCTGAGGATATAGTGTTGTCAGAAGAAAACAAATAGTCCAATAGCTGTAATCAGACTAAACTATGAACATTCAGGTTAAAATCTGAATATAACAGTAGAGTAAGATAACAACTATTGACTTAATTTATGTCATTTAGGAGTAAACATGAATGAGTAAGTCTAGGGAGACCCCAAAGGATCCCTGGCTTGTCCCATTAAGGAGATCTTCACGCCTAAGGGGTGAATCACCTGTGTTTGAACTACCCGAAAGATTGATAGAAAAATCACCAGTCTCACCATCAGTAAAACATTTTGAGAAAGGGAAATCACCAATTGTATCAACAGAATATCTTAAGGAAGATAATTCATCAGACTCATCAACAGAAAAGCTTGGACCTCTTGAGAGAACAATTTGGGAAGCTTTAACTTCTCCTAGGAAACAAGAAACTATGGCAGAAGGAGGCAATGCAGATGGCCAGCATGGCTATGTTCATAATGCAAGGGATGATCAGGATATACTCCAACCATCCAGAACATTTGAATATCCTATTCATCTGAATCCAACACAAAACTCTCCCATGAAGACCATTTCACCTTCAGTACTTCCAACCTTCCGAGGTGTTGTATCCGAAGATCCCGACCGATTTTTGTTTGAATTCAAGGTAGTGTGTCGGACCTATGATTATATAAATGACAATAAAAAACTTAAGGTTTTTCCCTCAACTCTCAAGGATTCAGCATTACGCTGGTTCATGAGCTTAGAGCCAAATTCCATAAGAACCTGGGATCAAATGGAGACTGTCTTTTTAGACAAATATCAGGAATACTTGTCGTGTAAGGAATAGAAAGGATGAGTTATTTAGAATCAAGCAGGAAGATGATGAGACCTTGGAAGATTACCTTGATAGGTTCTCCTTTGTTCAAAGGAGATGTGGACTAGTAGAACCAGAATTATGTAAAACCATCTTTTTGAGAGGATTGCAAGATGAATCCAGAGAAGTTCTGGATTTAATGGGAAAAGGGGATGTAACCACTCTCAGTAATGAGGAAATTATGGATCTCTGTAGGAATTACTCTCGCACTAAGCAGAGAAGAAGAAAAAGCCACACAAATGGTACTGATGTAAAGGACCTGATAGAGGAACTTGCAAATTTCAAAACTGATATCCTAGTGCATCTAAACACTACTTTAGGGGAAATCTCTGCAAAAGCTAAAAACACAGAACCTTTGGCAATTTATTGCCCAAGATGTAGAAGTAAACATGCTTTGCAGGAATGTCCTTTGAATAAAACAACCATCTCAGCCATTTGTAGTATCTGTTCAAAAAGGCATTCAACTGATCAATGCCACCTGCTACCACAACTCAAAACCGTGTTAGAAAACCAGATCGAGGAACTCAACTATATTGGACCAAAACAAGGGGGAATTTCTCTCAATATCAAAATCCCCCTCGTTTTCCTACAAATTGGGGGCATAATCCTGGTACTATGCCTTGGGGACAATCAGAACCACCCCAACGTCCTTGGAATTATCCTCAATGGACAAATTCCCAAGAATGGCCACAATCAAATTGGAGTAACCTAGCCTGGAATCGATATCAAAACAACCCCTCATGGAATCAAAACAATCCAGCTTGGAATCAAAATCAGACTAATCCACATTGGGTGCAAAACCAACCACAGTGGAATCAGCAATACCAGTCCTATCCAAGGCAGCAAAGGAATCAAAGTCAAACTCAGCATTTGTTGCCTGCACCTAATCAGAATTTTCAAGATAAACAACAACAAACACAACAAGTGAAGCAACCTCAATTGCCAGCTCAGCCAGTCACTAATCCAAACAGTGTAAGACAGACACCTCCTGTCTATGTGGCTGAAGCTGAAGAAAATATTGAAATTAATGTTCTTGATTGTAGTGATATTCAACTCCGTTCGGGAAAAGTTGTACCTGAACCAGTTTTAATGGAAACCAAAGATAATGAAGAGCAAGAATCATCGAACCGAGAGAGAATCCAACCAACAAAAGAAACAGAAAAATTGGATCCAACAATAGAAAAAGAGACACAAGGAGAACAATTACCAAGGATAGTTCCATATCCTGAAAGACTTAATGTAATACCAAAAATTTCTGAGTCAGAATTGGTCAAAGAACTCAAAAAGCTGACTATCTCATTACCCTTATTGCAAGCCATTAAGGAAATACCAGAAATTAACAGTACTGTCCAAAATTTGTGCATTAAAAGAGCAGGAAGAAAGAAGAAAGCATTCCCCAAGACTGTGCAGGTTGAAGGGAAGATAGCTGATCTCTTATCTGGAAAACTACTACCTCCAAAGTATAGTGATCCAGGAAGCCCAGTTATCACAGTCACCATAGGTTCAGTACCAATATCAAATGTTTTAGTGGATCTAGGAGCTGCAATAAATGTCATGACTAAAGATACAATGGAACAATTACAGCTCAAACATCTCAGCCCCACATTTACAGTTTTAGAAATGGTTGATAGGTCAGTTGCAAAACCTAAAGGAATCATTGAAGATGTCCCTATAGAAGTTTCTTCTTGGGAATTCCCTGCAGATTTTCTGGTTTTACAACCAAGAAATTCAGCACATGGATATCCCATTATTTTGGGAAGACCTTGGCTTGCAACTGCAGCAGCCTTCATAGACTGCAGATCTGGAAATATGACTATTTCAAATGGTATTGAGCTGAAACAAATTTCTTTATATCCTCCTGCAAAACCATCTAGCAAATTTTTAGGTCAGTTATGGTTTTCTGACTCAGATGAGGAACCGGAAGAGGTCATTTCTACACTAGCTACCTTAGTAGTAAGAGAACACACAGAAGACCTCAGTGACACAGAAAACTTAGAAAATGAAACAATCCTGATGAATGTTCTGCATGAACAAGGTTTAGAAGGGGAAGCAACAAATATCCAACAGTTGATAAGTAATGAGGAGAATCAAAAATCTGAAGATGAATCATCAGTGCTATCACAAGGAAACTCTGTTTCACTATCACATGGATGGCACCATCATCTGATTTTTCCTTCTCACTGTTCCATACAAGAAATGCTTCCCTCAAGCAGCAATGAAACAGAAACTGCTTCGTTTCTCCCATCTCAGCAATGTCCTCTTAATCCCTTAATCACCAAGTATGAAGGAGTGAATTCAGTCCTTCTAAATACAAAACAAATAGAAGTCCAGCCAGGAAAATTTTTGAACATCTACAACCAACTTACTAGGGAAGAGGAAGAAAAATTGATAGTTGTTTTGCATAAGCATGTTCATGCTTTTGCTTGGAACTACAAAGATATGTCAGGAGTTCATCCTGATATATGTACCCATAGAATCTATATTGAAGAAGTCAAGCCAGTCAGACAACCTCAAAGAAGATTGAATCCTGCCTTAAGAGATATTGTGAAAGAAGAAATTGAAAAACTCCTGGAAGTAGGATTCATTTACCCAATTTCTGATAGCCAATGGGTTTCTCCATTGGTAATAGTTCCTAAGAAAAATGGAAAAATGAGAGTATGTGTAGACTACAGAGAATTGAATAAGGTGACATACAAAGACCATTTTCCATTACCTTTCATAGATCAAGTGTTAGATACTCTTGCTTGGAAAAAGATACTTTTGTTTTCTTGATGGATTTAGTGGATATAATCAAATTCGGATTGCACCCGAAGATCAAGAAAAGACAACTTTTACATGTCCATGGGGAACATTTGCCTATAGGGTTTTACCTTTTGGTTTGTGTAATGCCCCAGCAACTTTTCAGCGAGCAGTCCTAGCAATTTTTGCTGATCTGACCACCAAAAGTGTTGAAATTTACATGGATGATTTCACAGTATGTGGACAAACTTTTGATTTTACATTGGAAAATCTTGATAAAGTCTTAACACGCTGTGAAACATACCACTTATCCTTAAATCCAGATAAATGCTTCATGATGATGAAGGAAGGGATAGTTCTTGGTCATCACATCTCTCCTGAAGGGATCCAAGTTGATCCAAAGAAAGTTAAAATTATCAAGAATCTCCTTCCTCCTAAAACTCGGACTAATGTCAGAAGTTTCCTAGGACACATTGGTTTTTACCGCAGGTTTATTCCCAACTTTAGTACAATAGCCAATCCTATGTTTGCCTTATTGACTAAAGATTCTGAATTCTCCTGGACTACGAAGTGTCAGGAAGCATTTGAAGCTCTGAAAGAGAAATTGATAACTCCACCTGTGCTCAGAGGACCTAATTGGACATTACCATTTCACATTCAGACTGATGCCTCCAATACAACAATTGGAGCAGCATTAGGACAAATTGATAATGGTGAACATTATACCATCTACAACATTAGCAAAAACTTGACAGGAGCAGAGAAAAATTATACAACTGAAAAAGAATTCCTAGCAGTAATTTATGCCATCAACAAATTCGGGCATTATATCACAGGTTATCAAATATTTATTCACACAGATCATACAGCCATTAAGTATTTGATGAATAAACCTATGGTAAGTGCAAGAATTATTCGTTGGTTGCTATTGCTTGCAAGAATTTGATATCACCATAATCAACAAACCAGGAAAAGCTAATGTTGTGGCAGATTTCTTGTCCAGGTTGCAGAACACAGATGAAGGGGAATTAGTTGATGACACTTTTCCTGATGAAAAACTATTTGCTATATCAGTTCAATCACCTTGGTTTGCAGATATAGCCAATTATTTGGTCACAAGGAAAGTTCCTCCACATTTTACTTCAAAACAGAAAAAACAATTGATCAAACAGAGTTCTTCTTTTGAATGGATTAAGGGTATGCTTTTTAAGTGCAGTCCTGACCATGTGTTACGTAGGTGCATCCGAAAGGATGAAGTGTATGATATCCTTAGAGCTTGTCATGATGAACCCTCAGGTGGACACTATTCTGTAAAAAGCACAGTTAGAAAAATCTTGGGGATAGGATATTATTGGCCATCTCTTCACAAGGATGTGAAAAAGTACATCAGGCATTGTGATGCATGCCAAAGAATGGGGAAACCCACTCATACAAATGAGATGCCACTGCAGCCTCAAATGGTTTTAGAACCATTTGAGAGGTGGGGGCTTGATTTTGTAGGACCTATTGATCCACCTTCTCAAGGAAAGGTGCATATTCTAGTATGCACTGATTACCTGACAAAGTGGGTAGAGGTGCGTGCTTTCAAACATGCTCGTGAAGAGAAAGTAGCTGATTTCTTGTATACTCAGATTTTTAGAGATTTGGAGCTCCACGGTCTATCACCACAGACCAAGGACCCCAATTTGCATCCAAAGTCATAAAAGTATTTACAGAATTGTATGAAATCAAACATAGGAAATCATCACCTTACCACCCACAAGCAAATGGCCAGGTTGAAGTAACAAACAGGGAACTAGAACGCATCTTGACAAAAACAGTAGCTTTTCATAGGAAAAATTGGCTAGACAAACTACCTGAAGCAGTTTGGGCCTACAATACTACTTGGAAGTCCACTACTGGATTCACACCTTATGAACTAGTCTTTGGTAAAAAGCCTCTCTTACCTATTGAATTTGAGCTACTAACATTGCGCACAACACCGGAAATTGGAATTGACTTGTCGCAGGCACAGACAGACAGGATTCTGCAGTTGAATGCATTGGATGAACTTAGATTGGATGCTCTGCACCAAACCGAGGTAATTCAGGAGCGAGAGGAAGCTGTGGCATGACAGTCACATTCAGCAGAGGAAACTTCAACAAGGAGATTGGGCTTTACTGTTCGATTCTCAATATGAAGACTTCCCTGGAAAACTGAGAACTAGATGGTTGGGACCTTACTGGATTGAAGAGGTATTTAACAATGGAGCAGCTCGTTTATCCCCCATTGATGGGTCACGAAGAAAGTTGGTAGTGAATGGACATCGCCTCAGGGTATACCATACACCTCTGACTAAAGAAGAATTCTTGAAGCAACTTGATAGTTTGGATACACAGCAGGTGGAAGAGAATCCTTCTTCCACTTCAAAACAATCAACATGATCAGTGGATTTCAAGAAAAAACAGAAAATACAAAAAAATCAGAAAAATAGAAAACAAAAAAAGATGAATAAATTCTGAGTATGAATTCCTTCATGGGCATGGTTTCAGGGGAAATCATGAAATTCCTTCATGGGCATAGTCAGGATCAAGAAAAAAAAAAAAAAAAGAGAAAAGGAGAGGTTAAAAGAAAAAAAAAAAGAGGGAAAATCAAGAAAAAAAAAGAGAGAAAAATGAATAACCCAGCAGTGAAAACCTTTTCTTAAGGCACTACTGAGTTGGTGTGCATGAAAACCAGTTTTCTGGCATGCATAACCTTGAGAAATTTTTGAACCATCATTGTACAAATTCACCTAGTGCACTTGTTTTGAAATGTTGCAGAAAATCTCAGCAGAATATCAACAAAAGCAGTCATTCTTCAAAACTGGCATTAACTGTTTTTATCAGGTATATATTTCTTACATTTTTTTTCATTGTAAAATGATTGGTATATAGTATGTGACAATTAACCATTAGCATAAAAGGTATTCATAAGAGTTGGCATACTTAAAAACATGTTTTGAGAATAAAAATATTGATTTCTGCCTAATCTTCGGAACAAGAATGCCAAAAACAATACCCGTTGTATTATCTTCGGAATGAAATTATCTTCAGAATGACAGCAAAATGAATGTTGCACTTTGTCTTCGGTGTCTTTGGAATGACAATTTGTCTTCAAAATGAAACTTGGTCTTCAGAATGACGACTTGCTGCATCATCTTCGGAATGAGGGTCTGTCTTCGGAATGACGATTCACAACACAGCTTGATCTTCGGAATGAGGATTAATCTTCGGAATGAGGATTGATCTTCGGAATGAAGATCTATCTTCGGAATAAAAATTTTGCAAAGAGGATTTGTCTTCGGAATGAAGACCTGTCTTCGAAATGAGGTCATAATCTTCGGAATGAGGATTTGTCTTCGGAATGAAGACTTGTCTTCGGAATGAAGTCATAATCTTCGGAATGAAATTTTGTTTGCATTTTCGGAAAGAGCATTTCCACGTGGCATCCAAAAAATAAGGTCCGACAAAATCAAGATTTTTTCTTAATTGCATGCGAAGAAGGGACACGTGTCAATCAGCACATGGTCTGTTTTTGCACTCATTGGAAATACGGAGAATCTGCAACCATATGCCACCAGTTTTTAATGTCAATTAACATGCACGTGAGAATCTGAAAAACTAATGAGGTGGATCTAACGGCAAGGACATCCATGCAATTATCAACGAACAGGTGTACAGTGCAGAAGTAGATATGTGTGCCATCCTTCTTTTCGAAGACGTGTTGCGAGGTACAGTGCACAGAATACGGCTCATTCCGAAGAAGAAGACGAGAAACAGGGCAACGAGGGTTCTAACTTAAAACTCTGCAAATTTGCAACAGAAAACAACCAGAAATCCTGCAGTAGAACAGCAGCCGCAGTGTACGATTTTTAAATAGAGAAAAATGGGGCGAAAGATCAGAACAGAGCCTACAGACACCAATTACCTCCGAGAAAATCTGGCAATTGTGCGATTTTTGAAGACGGAGGATTTATGACATTTTTGGATAAATTCAATGGGTCTTCCGAAGATTTAGCTGGCATGTTTGCCCATACGTTCAGAAACAACCGAGCACATGTCAACGACATGTCTATTGAGGTAAGCCCTAAAATTTTAAGTCAGATTACAGAGCTGCCATTAGAGGGAATTTCAATTACTAGATCTGGCAAGAACACATTGGCAAATGTAGTTAATCAGTTCGTAGAAGAAAACGATAGAGAACCTGAATACTTAACCCATAACAACACATGCAAAGGGTTAAAAAGGGCCAGCCTGCAAGAACCCTGGGATGAAGTAGCCACCTGGGTGATTAAGTTTTTGACCTGTGAAGGGCAGTATGTGCTGTTGTCAGGGCATCATCTGTGAATTTTGAACCATCTCGGACATGGTAGACAACAACCAGAAGTTAGGGTAAATCTTCCCCTGTATTTGTATCAAGAGTTAAAGAACATGGCAAAAAGATATCAGGAGGGTAAAGGAAGCCTTCGCCATCATGGCCTTATTAAATTAATTTGCCAACATCATTTTAGAGGAAACCCTAGGAGTTTTGACAGGTTTTACTCTAACCTAAATGATGTCATTTTTGGGGATGAAAGTGAGGAAGAAGAAGAGCCAAATACTGCTGATGTTGCTGCAGAAGAGGAAACAACTGCTGCAGAAAGTATTGCAGAAGTTGCTACAGAAAATGTTGCAGAGGATGCTGCAGAAGAAGCTGCAGAAGGTGCCCCTGAAGCTGTTACAGAACTACACCCCACAGCAGTAGCAGAAAACCTTGCTCCTGAACCATCAACTTCACAGGCTAAGAGACAAAAGAGAAGAGGATCTGGAACTAGCAGCAGAGCAGAAAAACAAAAGAAAGTTCGGTTTGCTGAAGCTGCAACTGACTTATCAGAGCAGAGAAGTGAAACAAGGGAAACAGAGGCATCAAAAACTGACCCCATGACCCCTGTTGTCACCAAAAAATAGAGCAAAAAGAAGAAATTTGCATCTGGAACTAGGAGGTCTACAAGAATCCATTTGAAAGAAACTGCAGAACAGGTCATGGAGGAAGAAGATAGACCAAGTAGCCCAGATGTCACAGAAATACAACCAGCATCTGATAACTTTCCAGAATTCCCTGAACAGATAGCTGAGGCAAAAACTGAGCAAGTTGGTTTGGAAGAGGCTACAGTTCAACAGGCTACAGATATGGTAGATGCCCTTATAGACAGTCTCACAGAGCCTCCTGAACAAGAACAAACTGTTGCAGCAGAAGAAGAAAATTTGGTTGAACAGCCAACTGCAACTGATTTGTCTGCATCAACTTCTGAAGCAAGAAACAGAAGTGGAAGACATCACTGAGCAGCTGAGGGCAGCAAGAAGTGTTGTCAAAACACAGACCAAATGGATCACAGAGAAAGAAAGCATCATTGAGATGCAAGAAAGAAAAATTGCAGAACTTCAGTAGGAAGTGGCAGAACTAAAACAATTGTTGTTGTCACAATCTGAAAAACAGCCAGCTATGTCCCATGATGAAGATAATTTGGTTCAATTGCTTCTGGGTTTATCAAGAGCAGATGACTCTGTTGAGGCAGACATAGAAGTTCATCCTGAAATAGCACTCCTTCATTCTGAAGAACTGCCTGTTCATTCTGAAGCAGTGCCTTCTTGTTCTGAAGATGCTTCAAAAATGGTGAGAAATATTGTAGAAGATGTTGAAAATGAACCACCAACACAGGAACAGTCCCAAAAGCAAGAAAATGCTCAAGTAAGTACTCCTACTGAGGTCCCTACATTTCAACTTGTTACACTTCCAGTAGAAACAACAGATAAGGGGGTACAAGTAGAAATACTATCTGATGACAACCCCATAGAAATAGCAAATAAGGGGGTGCAAGTAGAGATATTGATAGATGAACAGCCAGTAGAAGTGGCAGAAAAAGGAGTTCAGATAAATCTATTGCCTAGGATCCCCCCTGTAGTAAGACCACCTAATACTGTGTCCCTAGAGCAGTACAATGCAGACATAGCTAGCTGGATGATTAGATATGAACAGCTTGCCAATAAAACTAAAAAATTCAAACTGGAAGCAAAACAGCTAGAAGCCAAGGACACAAAAATTCGGGCATTGAAAGAAAAGGTATCTGACTTGTGCCAAATTGCTGAGTTTTTAGTCCAATTTAGACGGCCAGCCAGATTTTACTGACCTTATTTTGAAGGAAAAATACCTTAGATGGCAGGTCATGAGGATTACTTCAAACCTTCCATACAAATTGGACACTATTGAAGATTTTCTAGAGGCATATTTTGACAGTCCTTTTGAGCAGAAAAATATTTTGTGTGAACTGTTTTTGCATAGTTTCTTCATTCCAGAGGAAGTTGACTCTCATCCTCAAATCTACATTGGAGATGTTCAGTTGAGAGCATTCATGTCTACTGTGCAAAATCAGCTTTATTGGGATCATGAGAAAAGGCAGAATAAAGTGATTGAAACAAGGGCTGAGTTGTTAGTCAGAGCAATCCAGCCAAATCACCTAAATATCACTCAGCAGCACTTCTCAATGATGAACAGGGATGATATTAAGAGAATGTACTTGAACAATTTGAGGGACTGTGTAACCAGATTTAACAATTTCTGTGATCACAATTTCTTCCCAGCATTGTCAGTATGCAGAGACAGATGGAATGAACTTTCCATGTCTTTAAGAAAAAGAGAACCTATCTCCCCCATCAATCTAGAGTGGTCCAGAAGAAGAGCAGAAGGTGTAGTCCAACTGATCCAGATCATGCAACATAACTGGATAGGTCTCAGGTTCAGGCCTCCAACCATCATTACTCCAGTTCCATTTTACTTTGAAGAAGATGCCCAGCCTGATGAACAATTTGAAGATTGGCTCAGAAACATTCAGGAAAACAGAGGATATTACATAGGCAAGAAGTTATTCTACAGGTCATGGAATCTAAACATGGACATATGTGATTCCATAGCCCAACAGAATGCATGAGGGCATGCATTAATATAAGTTGGGGGAAAATGATGAGGCCTGGAAATGCCTCAATCATAACATGTTTTGTACACTAAAAATGCCTATAAACTCTTATGTTTTATCTGATATGTTAGTTAAGTTGATTTAATATGCTGTATATTAACCATTTTGCATGATCAATGTATTTGAAATATTATATGCTGATTTTACAGACTTTTTGCATAGTTTTGTGTTCTTTTTGCTATGATTTGCTACAATGGGATATGCTTAGAATAATAGCAAGCATTTCACTAATCATATTTTGATTTGTTTCAAGCATTTACTTCACCTAAATCTGCAACAGATGCAAGCAAACTCGTTGTCATGCAAGAAAACTGGTCTTTCCCATGTAAATTCCAGCCACTTGTCCATAAATAGCAAGGCATGGAATTCACATGAGAAAAGGGATGAAGACCATTAGAATTTGATCTTAGGAGATAACCCACCTGAGAGATGCAGAAGAAATCAATGGAAAAGCATACATTTGTTCATTCCGAAGTATCTTCGGAATGAACAGATATCTTCGGAATGAAGAAACACAGTATCTTCGAAATGAACAGGATCTTCGGAATGAAGAATGCAACGTCTTCGAAATGAGCGGATCTTCGAAATGAAGCATGCAGTATCTTCAGAATGAGCGATCTTCGGAATGAGAATGCAGTATCTTCGGAATGAGCGATCTTCGGAATGAAAACTGCACTGTCTTCGGAATGAAGCCACTTATCTTCGGAATGAAGAACAGAATGTGTTTTTGACCTTTTGACCGATTTTTGAAGCCGGGAAAAGGGAAATAAAGGTTGGAAAAAGTAAAGAGAAATATCTTCCATCTGTCTTTGCCGTCATTGCCGACCAAAGCCATCATTAAGGGAAAGATCAGGTTTTAGTCCTCTTCTAGGATAAAACCAGAATTTGTTGCAGCATTGTAGGATTAGATCTTTTGAGATATTCTTTGTTTGTAATCAGATCATAGGATAGCTATAAATATTGCTCCCGTTCAGGTTGAGCCTAGTAGTAATAGCAGATAGATAGAAAATAGAGTAAGGAAGCTAGCAAAAAATACAGAGTATAACTAGAAATTGACTGTTACAGTCCTGTAACAGTTTTTCAACAGAATTCTTGTAATCATGTCTTTTGATCAATAAAGTGCACCAGTTCTATTTCAAATTACTTGTAAATGAGTGTGATTAAGATTTAGAAAAAGAGAGAGACTTACACCTTCTTCTGGACAAAGAGGTTGGCCACTTCCAGACCTAGGAGGAGGACTAACAAAGCAGGTTTTTATTCTGATTTTGCTGCAGCAGAATGAGTCCTAGAACTTGTTATGTCAAATTGCTTGTAAATAGTTGACAATAATTGCAGTATTAGTTTATTTATGCTAAGTTTAATCTTGTGCTTAAAGCTTTTAGTTGCAATCTTACTTTCAGAAAAGTTTCCACTTTATTTTCAGGTTGTTATTTCCAGAATTTACTGTTTTTCAGCAATTTCCTGCATTTTTGTGTTTTGCTGTCAAAATCTGAACAGAAGATTGACAACCTTCTGTTACAAAATTTTGATAGTTTTTATTTCCACATTAGATCTAGACTTTCATTACTGCAAAAGTAATTAGATTTCCTTTCTGCAATTAGGATCAGACTTTCAATTCTATAACTGTTAATTCTGCAATATAATTAGGTCTCATTCTGCAATTGTAATTAGGACTTCATTTCTGCAGTTAGTGATTAGTTTCCAATTCTGCAACTTAGATTAAGATTTAATTCATGCAATTTAGAGATAGGAATGTTCCAAAACCCCCACAAAACCGGTTCCACCAATAAAGACTTGTTGCCCTAGATTGACCTAAGTTATAGCTGTTTCACTTCTTCTCCCGCAGATAGCCTTGTACACTGCCCTGGATTGACAGATTCATTGAGAATTAATGATGGTATAACGACTACGCATCAGGAGACATCAGAGTGAGGCTAAGTATATTAAGTTCTCTCGAGTACTCCTATATGAGTCGGTGCGCTATAAGAGACACTGGGAGGAGACAAGGCTACCGTACGTTGAGTTGTGGAGGGTGACCTATGAGGATGATGAGGATATGGATCTCTCGAATGTAGGTGATGCAGGGACGATCGTAGAGTACGATGCATGGTTTGTAAATCAACCACCATGGGAACCACATCGAGGGGTGGCTGATGGGGATGGTGAATGTGACGCTAGGGATGAGAGGACCTAGGAGGCCCCTAAGCAGTAGGGGTGTCTTCGATTAGATAGTCGAAGGAGGAGTGCTAAGGGTACGATGAGGTAGGCTCTCAATATTGGGAGAGATGATGGAGATGGAGATGATGTGGAGGAGGTTCTATATGGGCCTCCAGATCAGAGCGAGGAGGATTGGGTGTAATTGGAGCAACAGATAGTAGAATGGGATGCGAGGATCATGAGGCTCCAGGTAGAGCTAGTAGAGAGGGAGCGTCGACATAACTTCGACATAACACGTCTTCGATCTCGATATAGATATATAGAGGCATTGGAGGATAGGTTGATGGAACATCATATTCCACTTCTAGATCCTCCAACCTCATTTGTATCTAAGGGTGCTAGGTATAGCCAGTCTAGGCATAACTCTAGGTCTAGGGCTCCTACTAGGTCACAAGGATCCTCTTGGAGGACATAGCTCTTGCTTAGATGCACTTTTTATATACAAGCCTTGATGCTCCATTGTATGTAGCCTTTTAGCAATCATTGTACATGTGATATTTATACATATATATATACATGGCTTTTACCTTTAGTGTTATATGTGTTTGTGTGAATGCTTTTTGTAAGATGCTTTTGTGGAATGCATGTTTATATGGATGATTAATGCAAGGTAGAATGTATGGATGTGCTAATTATTATTTATAGTTTAGATATTTGCTTGACCATTTCTTAGCATTGTTGTTTAATCAAGGGCACTAAACTTTGTGGTATATGGGATGAATGGCTCATGAAGTGACATGGATGTTGACACAAAATAAGATATGGATGTTGATATGGAAGAAGATATGGATGTTGATATGGGAAATTTCCTGTTGTAGAGACTCATACATCCTAGTGGCATCAACCAAGCTCACTAAAATTGCCTAATTCTTCTAGGACCAAATGTGTGTGCAGTGAATTCATTTACCGAATCAAGAGCATGGTAATGGCTCAAGGCAATCAAGAACCAATGTATGTGCAAGTGAGTTCATTAACTCTTGAGTAAATTGGGTAAACCTGTTATGGATGAAACCAATAATCTAGCTTGTCTGTATGAGCGGTCAAAGATCTCTTTTGAAATATATGTGTCACCACACATGAGCATACTCCATTGCCAGTCAAGCATCTATAGCTTCGATGGAGGCTGACTCCATAGTCCATGATTTTTATGTTTTTGATCTCTTAATTTTGGGGATGACTACCTAACCGTCTGACTAGAAATGTAGTATGATCCTTACAACCCAATGATCAGTGGTGTGTGATGTAAAAGATTTAGATATTTTGTTACAGATTTTCCCCACTCTTTATTTTATTTTTAGAATTGTGGTAGTGGTGAAAACCATTGTTTTTGTGGACTATGTTGCATGATGGGACTAGCAAGGATGACCCTTTTAACTTCGAGATTTATACCAAGTATGGTGTTATCCCTCTTTGACACAAGATGTTTTTAAGATGTAAAATTGTGTTTGGTTCAAGAATGTTTTGGGGTCAATTCCCATAACTCAATATTTTCTTAGTGTATATGTGCAATGGTCCTAAAAAGAACTCGACATGTATTTTTGAGGTTGCTTAAAACACTAGGAGTGGCTGAGTGACCGAAAATACCTAGGACTTTTTTTAAAATGTGGTTTGTGTTGCGGGCCAAACAAGGTTAAATTCTTTCCTATTTTTGTCACTTGCCCGTGCATTAATTATCAACCCAGGGAGCTTTGTAAACTTGTGAAGGGTCTCACATAGGATCACTTACAATACCACTTTGAGATGAGTCCACTAGCTCTACTATTGGGGGGTGTTTCAAAGGTTGTCAATAATCCATTCACTCCTCAATAAATTATATATGAATAATTAAATCTTTAGCAAGAAAACATTCATATGTGCATATTAATAACAAACCTATTGCAATCATAAAATAACAGTGCAGAAATAAACCTATGAAAGTAGTAAGCTAATCTAGAAAACACAAAAAAAAGGGAAGAAATACTCGCTTGGAGTGGGCCCAGGCTCCAACATCTTCCTCCCAACTGAACATGCGCTTAGGAACTCTTAGAACTTTATTATTATCACCAAGTAATTACAATGCTTCTTAACCTCTGTAATACTCTCTATATTTTGTATTCTATCTTCGATATTTTGATGATCTTATCAGAGAGGTTTGTGTGTGTTTATATAGCACACCCACATATCTTCTGTTACAAGGTGGTTACAACAATCGATTCATTCTAAAATAAACTAAGACAGTCTGGTAAATGTAATCGACGTTTGCTAAAACTGGCATTCATTCCTAACGATGGCATGTTCTTTGATTGGTCCGTGCTTCGCCTGGCATTGGTAGGACATTCTCATACGTTAGTGCAACTCCTAAATTAACTTACATGATGTAGAGTTGGAATTGCAACAGTCAATGTTGCCCACGTCGCGTTATCTAGTCAACGGGCAAAGAACAAAGCCACCTTCTCTACGAGGAAGGTACCTAAGTATATCGGGTGCCTTCTTTATACAGAAGGCACCTACCTTCCGTTAGCACCTTCTTGGAAGAGGAAGGTGCTTGCATTCTGTTGGTGCCTTCCTGGAAGAGAAAGGCGCTTGTCTTCTATTGGCACCTTCCTCGAAGAGGAAGGCGCTTGCCTTTTGTTGGCGCCTTCCTGGAAGAGGAAGGCGCCTACCTTTTTTTGGTACCATCTTTGAAGATGAAGGCACCTCCTTAACATGTGTTAATTTTGAAAGAAAAAAAGTTACAGGTCCATGAAAAAACCTTGACTAACCCAAATCTGACTAAATCAACTACAATTCCATAAAAACACACTAAAACATACAAATTAGATAACACACATAATATTATCAAATAATTACATAACCATTCATAAAAATATACAATTCCTATTATATAGCCGCATAATGATTAATGAAACTCATAAAAAATATGAGCATTTCCAAGGCTCATCATCCCCCCATGCCTAACATATGCCACGCCCTCGTGGAATCAAAACTACAGGTAGCCCTGTTAACTCCTCATCGTTGTCATTTTCTGATGGATCTGGCTGTACCTGCGGCCCATGTTTTCTTATTATGTGGACCAACATCTGGATGTGTGGTTCCTCTTTTCTCACACGAAGTTGTAGGTGCTACTTTCAGTTTTCTCTCAAGTTGTTGACTCTGCTTATTCACTTTTCTCATCTTGGTCGCTATTGGGGGTTGTATTGCCAACGTGGTTGTTGTTGCTTGAAACCTCACTTCTGCAGCCTACCACAGGTCAGCTTTTGGGGGTCTAACAACTATAAGAGGGATATCTGAGTTATCCCTCTTGAGATTAACCACCTGGGCCTTGTGTAATCAGGCTACTTCAGGAGTAAGCCCTGTATTTTCCCTTGCAATGGCAGCAAATTCTAATTTGGGGCCATATACCCCCCATATTTCAAAATACCTCTATATCTTGGAGGGCCGCCCTCAAGATGACCTATAAATATCCTAAAACTAGTTGTCCTCTGTCGGATTAACGCATATACCAAGGTCTATGATCGGGGGCTCTGTGGGTCTTCTTCTCTCCTCACTCCCAAAAATAGAGAAATTCTCCCCTGCCTCCGAGCTGTTCTGCCAGACGTCCGATCGGAATTCTCCCGAAGATAATACTCATTCTACTAATGTGGGAGAATTTGTAGGGACCTCAATCGCCCAGTCAGTTTGGGTTGACACATCCCTTTTCTCTGTCCCATTGACCTGGAGTTGTTGGTTCTCTTCCCACAACTGCTAGACCAACTGCTTGAGCTGAGTGATCCTTTGTGCTTGCTCTTTCAGCTCTTCTTTGTGCTTGATCTGGCAATCCTCCTAAATTTTTTGGGCCATCCAGCAGTTGGTTTGCCATTCCAGGGCCTCCTCTAGGCCTACGTCAATTTGATTACTGTCCCTGGAAGTCCCTACATCCTGCAGACTCTAGCTTGTCAACTCCTAAAGGGTCTGGGTTGCAAGACTGATCTCTGAGTCGTCTTCCTCCTCCTTCGAGGAGAGGATGAGTCACCGCAGGCATTTCCTCTCGAGGGCTGGTTCTAGTGGTCAAAATTTGGCCTCACCACTAGCAAGCTACGCCCCTTCTTCTTCATACTCAGGCACTGGGGAATGCCCTCTTTCTTCTATAAAATTGGGCAGTGCCAATTGCCCAATGTCCTCTACTTCATTTGTAGGGCTATCCTCCACTTGCCCTACCTCGGCAACAGAATCCTCTCACCTTTTTTGGTCGCTGTCTCCTTTTACATTGGAACTCTGCCTTTGTGCTTCTGCATGGCAGACCAATGCTGATATTAGCCCATGGTGGGCCAAGGTGGAAGGTGCCCCCTTCTGGTATCTAGCTACTTCCTCCTTTAGGGTATTTGCCAAGTAGAAGGGCATGTTCATTTTCCTCCCATGCACTAGGTGATTCAAGAATTGCACATGATTAGTGTGCAGATGGGTATATTTCCCAGTGCATGTAAAGAACCGAGCAACCTGCTCGAATATCTTTCGTAGATTCATAGGAAGACTGCTTTTTGGTAGCCCTTCCTTATCTATCTGCACGTTCTCCCCTGGCAGCAGTAATTCGGTGTATGGCTTCAACATTCCACCCTTGTATGTGCACTCACCTATGAGAGGCAAGCCAGTCACCTGTGAGATATGTTCGAGGGTTACTGGAATCTCCATCCCTCATACTTGAGCTACGTCTCCCCCTAAGGAGGTAGCAAATTCCCTGGCTACCTCCATATCCTAGCTCTGACTGACCAAGATATAGTCTCGAGCCATCCCTCGGCTTCAAAATACGTCCTAACCACCCCCCTGATTCCTTTTGTATCACTCGGTTCATTTTTCTTCACCACGTGATTCCTCAATCGTCCTCCCATGGCACCTTCCCTTAGGCTCTTCTATTTTTCTCCTTGCCTTCTCAGGAAGGCGCTAAACCTTAGCTTTCAATTTTGGCAAGGTATGCCTCACAAGCTACATCATTGGCACGATCGGCCATGGGGGTGCATGATTTTTATGGCGACGATATTTTTCAGTACTGCATAATTTACGAATGATTACATAAAAAATTTGAGTAGAGTATGCACGTATCTGATTGGATGTCTCATGCATCGTGGAGAGTGTCGATTCGTCGATCTATGACATGGGGGATGGGTACTTTGTTTGCGTGGATTATGTCGAATTTTGTTGCTGAGTTGTTTTAATGGTTGATGTCGAACACAGACTCTCGATAGGCTTACAAATCGTCAGTCTATCATTTTTGGAACGTGCACGATGATCTCACCCCATAATTCTATGAGATTTTTGATTGGAGCGGTTCCCTATCATACGAGCGATGGTGGTAATCTGATGCCGCCTGCTCATGTGATGATCTTGTTTCGATCGAGGCGCACATGAAACTTTAAGTGTTGGTTGTATATGGAAGGTGCTCTTCGATACCTTTCTGATCTAGAAGGTGCTTGATATGGTGTCTTCCTGATGTGGAAGGCACTTGATATGGTGTCTTCTCGATGTCGAAGGTGCCTGATATGGTGCCTTCCCGATGCTGCATGTGCTCTTGAACGGATGCGCCTTCCGATGGTGGAAGACACTCTTTTTGATGATGGTGCCTTCCTACTGTGGAAGGCCCCTGGAAGACACCTTTGAATGGGTGCACCTTCCTGGAGTGGAAGGCGCCTTTGAATGGATGCACATTCCTGGAGTGGAAGGCACCTTTGAATACATGTGCCTTCCTGGAAGAGGAAGGCGCCTCGGCTATCATTTTTTTTTATCAAGGATGGATTTGCCTTACTGATGTGGAAGGCGCCTCGGTCCTCAAATTTTTTTTTTTAGGAAACGTGCACCTTCTTTATAAGGAAGGCACCTTATTTTAGCAGGGCACCTTCTTTATAAGGAAGGCGCCTTATTTTAGCTAGGCACCTTCTTTATAAGGAAGGCGCCTTATTTTGGTGGGGTGCCTTCTTTATAAGGAAGGCACCTTATTTTAGTGGGGTGCCTTCTTTATAAGGAAGGCACCTTATTTCAGTGGTACACCTTCTTTATAAGGAAGACGCCTTGCCTCTTACTCGAAACCTCCATCACGGCAGAAAATGTCCACCTTCATCAGGTGCCTTCTTCTAGGAGGAAGGCATCATACCTCAAGTGGATAGTCTTCTTTGATGATGAAGGCTTTCTACAAGGCTCTTTCTTGGTAGCCATGTTGTGATTGATCGGGAAAGGGTGATCAAGCCTCCTTGGACTCACTTCATGCTGCCTCAGCATCTTCTTGCAAGAGCTGGAGTCTGAATTTACTCTTGGGGAAGAGTTTGTTGCCCACCCCCGCGCTTAAATAGATGCTGCTTCTACCCTACGAGTGTCGACATCGGGATGCTAAACCAAATCAGGCCTAGTTTCCTAGATACCTATACTTCATGTTGTCAGGTCCTCCACCTACAAAAAGCAAACAAAAAGAAAGAAAAATACAGGCAGTTAGACGTATTTCGTGCCTGTTAGGCCCTGAACCCAGGATGCCTGCAGCTTGCTTGTGGGCGTCATCCCTATAAAACACATCGTAAGAAATAATAAAAAACTAAACTAACTACTTTTGGTGAGCACCTCCATGCCCACCATTTTTCCTGCTGAGAGTTTGGTCCAGATTCACAAGGATAAGGTCTCCCCCATGCCTGCTTTGGATTCTACCAGTAAATTCTCGGACGTGTTGTAGAGCTGCAGTCGGTGGCCATTAACGGTTAATACAACATTGCTATCATCAATGGTTTTGACACGTACAACACCATTCTTGATGAGCTCTACCACCTCATACAGTCCCATCCATCTCTGCATTAATTTACCCTTCATTTCCTAGAATCGAGAATCGTACAACACTCATTCTCCTTCTTGGAACTGCTTTAGTTTAATGTGGCGATCATGCCACCATTTCCTTTGCTTTTGTATGATCTCCATTCTTTGTAAAGCATCCATTCGAATTTCATCCAGCTGATTCAACTGTCGAATCCTTTCTTTTTTAGCATCATCCAGGCTCAAATTTAGTTCTAAAGTTGTTCTTAGTGTTTTGATCTCAAACTCGATGGGCATCATTGCACTCTTCCCATAGACCAATTGGAAGGGTGTAAAGCTTATGGTGGATTTCCATGTGGTGTTGTATGCCCATACTACCTTCGGTAGCCATGTAGCCCAATATTTTCTATGTTGCTGCACTGTTTTTGTTAGGATGTTCTCTATTTCCCTGTTTGTCACCTCCACTTGCTTGTTTGCCTGCGAATGGTAGGGTGTAGTTTTGTTATGTTGAACTATGTATTGCTTCTTTAGTTCCTCGATCAACTTGGAGGTGAACTGAGGTACTTGGTCAGTTGTTATTTCTTTGGGGACCTCGAGTCGTGTAAAGATGTGAGCAAATAATAAATCAGCAATCGTTCTTTCTTTTGAATCCCTCAATGCCTAAACTTCAACCCATTTGGTGATGTAGTCTATACAGACTAAAATAAACCTCCTACCTATTGAATGTGGGTTAATTAGTCCCACAAAATCCATACCCCACTTGTTGAAGGGTTCCAGGTGTACCTGATGCTGGAGGGGCATTTCGTCGTGATGGGTTGGTCTGCCCATTCTTTGGCATTCATCGCACTTGTTGGCGTATGCAGTTGCATATTTGAATAAAGTGGGCCAAAAGTACCCAACTTGTAGGATTTTATAGGCAGTCTATTTCCTCGCAAAGTTTCCTCCGCATGGTTCATCGTGACAAGCTTTGAGTATTTATGAGAACTCCTATTATGCTATGCATCTCCTTATGATTTGGTCACATCCTTTTTTGAATAGGAGGCCATCAATCCATAGGAAAGATGTGCTTTTCTCTATTACCACCTGATTTTCTCGAAAGGAGAGAGCAGGTGAGGTTCTTCCAATGGCCAAGTAATTGGCTATATCTGCATACCACGGTATTTGTTCGCTGATGGTGAACAAATGCTCATCTAAAAATTGGTCTTCCACTATTGTATGGTCCGTTGGTATCAATATGGATAGAAAATATGCTACAACGTTGTCATTGCCCGATTTGTCGACTATTGTTATGTCAAATTCCTACAATAGTAGGAGCCACCTGATAATTCTTCCACCAATATCTGGCTTGCTCATTAAATATCTGATGGCCACATGGTTTGTATGGACAAACACCTTATATCCAATGATATAATGGCGGAATTTGTTTATGGCATGCACAACTACAAGGAACTCCTTCTTCTTCACCATGTAGTTGAGCTCGGCTCCTGCCATGTTTTTGTTGACATAATAGATGGCATAAAATTCCAAGACATCCTTATGTCCAAGGACTGCTTCAATCGCATTGTTGGATGCATCACAATAGATATGAAAGGGTATGGCCCAATCTGGTCCTCTCAAAATCGATGCAGATATCAGTTTCTCCTTGAGCAACTTAAATGCTTCTTCACAGAATTTTGTCCAATTGAACACCACGTCTTTAGACAATAGAGTGTGCAGTGGTTTTGCAATATTATTGAATTCAACGATAAATCACCGATAGTACCCGACAAATCTAAGGAAACTTCTCACCTCTCTCTATGTTCTGGGGCTGGGTAGGTCCCTAATGACCTCGATCTTTATTTTGTCAACCTTTATTCCTTTTACGAAGAGATGGTGTCCCAATACGTTGCCCTCTTGCATCATCATAAAGCATTTCTCATTACTCAGGGATAAATTATTTCCCTTGCTTCTTACTCTTTCAAAGTTCATCATTTCTTCATCAAAGGTTTCTCCATAAGCGGTGAAGTCGTCCATGTACACTTCGACCGCATCTCCCATCATGTTTGAGAATATGCTAAGCATCGCTCTTTTAAAGGTGGCTGGTGCATTGCATAACCCGAAAGGCAATACTTGATAAAAAAACGTTCCCCATGGGCAGGTGAACGTTGTCTTATCTTGGTCTTCTTCTCCTATCTAGATCTGATTATATCCACTAAATCCGTCCAGGAAGTAGAAATACTTTCACCCCGAAAGTGTGTCCAAGACCTTATCAATGAATGGGAGTGGGAAGTGGTCCTTCTTGGTTGCTTTGTTTAACGCTCTATAGTCTACACAGATTCACCACTTCCCATTCTTCTTGGGGACCACCACCAGTGGTGACACCCACTCACTGTCAAAAATCGGATAGATGAATCCGACAGACAAGAGTTTTTGTAGCTCTGCTTTGACAATGTCTTTCATTGCTCGATTCATTCTTCTTTGTGGTTGTCTGCTCGGAGTTGCTTTTTCATCGAGGTATATTCTATGGGTACAGATCTCTAGGTTGATTCGTTCATATCTGAGTAATCCCATGTAAATACTCGCTGGTGTCTTACCAAGAGCTCTTCTACCTTTGTCAGTTGTGTGGGAGTCAACCCACTACTGATTTTTAACGTCCTTCCTAGACCAATGTTTATCTGCTAAATGTGGTGATCTTGGGTGCCAACCAATGACGACCCAGGTGCGGTGATGGAGGATTCTCCATGGAAGAAATCTACAATAGCACCATCCTCATCTTCTTCTTCCGCCAACTCATCCAATGCCATCACCGGCTAGATTATGGATAGCTCATGATCTTCATTCTTGGTCAATGTAGGTTCCTTCAACGAGTCGAGGGACTGCACAAGGGGTGAAATGGTTAATATTTTGACATTTTTTCCATCGAAGATGGTCATCAGACCATCATAGTAGCTGATGTAAGTGTCGATTTTTGCCAGCCATGGCCTTCCCAAGATGAGCGGGTAGCCACCCAACCTAGTTTTAGACTGCAAAACCAGGAATTCGGTTGGGTATTCCCATGCACTGACTGTCACTATTACATCCTCAAGCATTCCTTCTAGTGCCACAGTCAATCGATCGGCCAGGTGTAGCACTGTCATGGTGGGTATCAAGTTCATGAGTTGTAGCCTCTGCATGGTCTCCTGAGGCATTACATTGATGGCTACTCCGAGATTGACCAACGTATTGGACAAGGAATGTCCTTCAATTTTTACAGTCAATACTAGGCTGCCCGAATCCGCGTACTTGGGATGACACATCTTGTCCATCATAAAATCTGCTAATTTACCCACAACATTGATAGTCTGGGTTGCTTTTCGTCCTGGCCTTCTTAGGCACATCTCCCTTATCACCTTGGTATGTATCGGGACATCTCGAATATCTTGAAATAGTGGAATTGTCACTGTGAGATTATTCAGGATGGATAGGATATCAAACTCCGGTTGCACTAGTTTCTTCTGTTCTTGCAGTCAGTAAGGAAATGGAGCCTTTGCTCTCTTAGCTACTTCTTCTACCATCTCTTCTATAATAGGTGTTTCTCCTACATCTTCCTCCTCTTCTATCAATGGAGGTGTTTCTACTCCTAGTTGTCTACCAGACCTAAGCTGAATATGATACATCGGATACATCTTGCCTTCTACATTGTATGATGGCTGATTCACTCTGTTATTTGGATTTTTCGTCGCTAGTGTGGGTAGCTACGCAGGTCTCACTACTAGCAAGGCCAACAAGTTTTGATGGGGGTGAGCTGGCGCTACGTTCTGTGGGGTTGAATTCCATGGAGTGTGGCCTCTCCACTGTTGCCCTGAATATTGATATGTCATCCAAGGCCGCTGATTCGAGAATGTTGTTCTTGGGGGTGCATTAGACTAGGGCGATGGCCCCCACCACCTCATGTTAGGTGGTTGAGGTGGGTAAAACAATGCCAAAATGTTACGGGCAAAACAAGGTTAAATTATTTCATATTTTTATCAGTTGCCCATGCATTAATTATCAACCCAGGGAGCTTCATAAACTTGCGAAGGGTCTCACACAGGATCACTTACAATACCACTTTGAGATGAGTCCGCTAGCTCTACTATTTGGGGGTGTTTCAAAGGTTGTCAATCATTCATTCACTCCTCAATAAATTACGTATGAATAATTAAATCTTCAAAAAGAAAATATTCATACATGTATACTAATAACAAACCTATTGCAATCATAAAATAACAGTGCATAAATAAACCTATGAAAGCAGTAAGCTAATCTAGAAAACACAAAGAAAGGGAAGAAATATTGGCTTGGAGTGGGCCCGTGCTCCAACAAGCTTTCCTCCCGACCTGAACACACGCTTAGGAACTCTTAGAACTTTATTATAATCACCAAGTAATTACAATGTTTCTTAACATCTGTACTCCTCTCTATATTCTGTATTCTATCTTCGATATTTTGATGATCTTATCAGAGAGGTCTGTGTGTGTTTATATAGCACACCCACATATCTTCTATTACAAGGTGGTTACAATAGTCGATTCATTCCAGACTAAACTAAGATAGTATGGTAAATGTAATCGATGTCTGCTAAAACTGGCATTCGTTCCTAACGGTGGCGTGTTCTCTAATTGGTTCATTCTTCGCCTGGCATAGGTAGGACGTTCTCATACGTTAGTGCAACTACTGAATTAACTTATATGATGTAGAGTTGGAACTGCACCAATCAATGTTGCCCACATCATGTTATCTGGTCAATGAGCGAAGAACAGAGGCACCTTCTCTATGAGGTGTCTAAGTATATCGGGCGCCTTCTTTATACAGAAGGTGCCTACCTTCCGTTAGCACCTTCCTAGAAGAGGAAGGTGCTTGCCTTCTGTTGGCGCCTTCCTGGAAGAGGAAGGCACTTATCTCCTGTTGGCGCCTTCCTGGAAGAGGAAGGCGCCTACCTTTTGTTGGTGCCTTCTTTGAAGAGGAAGACACCTACTTACCATGTGTTAATTCCAAAAGAAACAAAGTGCCAGGTCCATGAAAAAGCCTCGACTGATCCAAATCTGACTAAATCCACTGCAATTCCACAAAAACACACTAAAACATACAAATTAGATAACACACATAATCTTATCAAATAATTAAATAACCATTCATAAAAAAATAAAATTCCTATTATATAGTCGCATAATGATTAATGAAACTCATACAAAATATGAGCATTTCCGAGGCTCATCAGTTTGTGCTAATGGCGATTTGACTTGGTGGACTTGTGTGAATGATACTGTGAAAGTACCCATGATTAAGGCAACATGACTTTTGTTGGACCAATTAAGACCTTGAACTTAATAAATGATCCCTATATGAAATATGAAATGTGGATGTAAATGTAGTGTATTTATGCAATTTGTGACATGCAATTTTGTGAAATGCAATATGAGATGTGGGTGAATGCACTGTTTTTTGAATGTAGATGGAAGTGAAATGCAATGTTATGAATGAAATGTATGCAAATTTTGTTGTGTATTAGCCATGCATATATACATATATAGAAATCAAATCAAGCATAGAATTCTCTCAAGTGTATAGCATTAAGTGGTTCAGGTTCTTCCTCTCCCTCTAGACTAGCAAGTCTGTAAGTACCATTACCCACTCTTTGTGTAGAAATGTATGGACCTAACCAATTAGCCATGAATTTATCATGAAGATGCAATAATGCATTGGTGTTTTGTTGGTTCTCTTTAAGGAAAAGATCTCCTACTTGGAATTCACATAGATGAACTTTGGCATTGTAAGCACGTTTGAGGCGGTCTTGATAAACTTGTAAATGCTCTAAAGCATTGACTCACCTCTCATAAAGAAGTGTGAGTTGGTCAATATGTGCTTGTCTAACGATGTCGTCATCTATGAATTCTTGCAAAAAAAAATCACAAGGAGAGGATATCGAGCTCAAGAGGTATGATCGCTTCGGCTCTATAGACTAATGAAAATGGTGTTGCCCCTATAGGTGTGCGGATGCTTGTTCGATAAGCCCATAATGCCAAGGGTATTTGTGTATGTAAATCTCTATGATATTCTTTTAACAAGTTTATTGAGAATAACAATTAAGGTCTTGTTTGAAGCTTCAACTTATCCATTTGCTTGTGGATAATAAGGAGTCGAGAAACTATGTTGAATGTTGTATTTCTCGCAAAGTGCTCGAACATCCTTATTCTTGAAAGACTTTCCATTATTGAAAATGATTTTTTATTGAATACCAAAATGACAAATGATGTGATGAAGTATAAACTCCACAATTCTAGGTCTTGTCATACTGGTTAGAGGAATTGCCTCAACCCACTTTGTAAAGTATTCAGTGGTTGTGATGATGAATGTATGTTGTCCCGAGGAAGGAGGTGAAATTTTTCCAATTATATCTAGATCCCATTGTGATAAGGGCCAAAGGCTTTGAATATGTTGTAAGGCTTGTGATGGTACATGAGTTAAATGAGCAATTATTGACACTTCTTATAATGTTTGACATAAGTGCAACAATCACGTTCGATTGTGGGTCAATAATAACCCATGCGTAAAATACGCTTTGTAATGGCCATTCCACTAAAATGAACACCACAAGTACCATTATGAGCTTCAACTATGGCTCTTTATGCCTCACTAGACTCAATATAACGAAGGAGGACTTCATCATAACCACGTTTATACAAAACGTCCCCCAAGAGAATGAAACGAGCTACCTTTTTCTTGAATGTGCATTTGGTAGTTTGAGACATGTCAGATGGAAGTGTTTCAAACTTCAGAAAGGCTAATATTAGGCTTGACCAAGGCTCATATGAATCCGACTGAATAAAGCAAACATCCTTTTCATCTTTAGACTCGACACGGATAATTGCAAATTTAGAGACCATTGAAATGATAAGGGGTTGTACCTCTCCAAATGAGTCTTTTGGAATCAATGATCCAAGGGAGGCCATTGCATCTGCAAATCTATTAGTAAAACGTGGTAAACTATTGATTTCATACCAATCAAATTTAGAGAGCAATTTCATTGCTACTTCAAGGTAAAGCTTAATGATAGGTTCTTTGCATTGGTATTCTTTGTTTATTTCTTTGATGACAAGTTGAGAATCACCAAATATCTAAATACGCTTTATAATCATATCTATATCTGATTGAAGACCTAAAATTAAGGCTTCATCCTCTACTGTGTTGTTTGTGCATTGGAAGTCGAGTTTGGATGATAAGGGTATAGGTACCTCTTGTGGTGTATGAAAGACAACTCTAGCACCTTGACCTTTCATGCACTTAGAGCCATCAAAGAATAGTGTGATATTGACGTCTTCCTCTGGAATGACATCTTTTTCTTGTTTGGTGATAGCAAATATCAAATCATCTGGGAGCTCAATAATGAAAGGATGATCACTAGGTAGTGGAGCTTTCGCAAGTTGATCGACTAGTACCTGACCTTTAATGGATTTTTGGCTAATAAATTCCAGGTCAAACTCAATAAGAAACATTATCTATATAGCAGTGCAGGTGTTATTGTAAGTGTGATACATCATATAACGCAGAGGATTTTCTCTAGCTATGACGTAAGTTGTGTGACTAAGCATGTAATGTTGAAGTTTCTTAGTGGTAAAAACCATTGCTAAGCACAATTTCTCTACATAAGCGTATATGGTTTCATAGCTTACCAATGTTTGACTAATGTAATAGATAGCTTGCTCTCGATTTTTCTCATTATTTTGTGCAAGCATTGTCTCTAATGCAAAGTTTGTTGCTAAGATGTAAAGATAAAATGGGACCCTTAGACGATAAGGAGCTAAGGCTGGAGGAGAAGCTAGGTATTGCTTAATTTCATTGAAGGCTTTTTGACATTCATCTATCCAATAGAATGGCACCCCCTTTTGTAGTAGGTGATTGTATGATCTATATTTGTCAGAAAGTTGCACAATAAAATGATGGATTGATTGAATCTTTCCTTGTAAACTATGCAATTACTTTAAGTTAGTTGGGGGAGGCATATCCATGATGGCCTTGACCTTGTTAGGGTCCACCTCAATGCCTCTTTTGGAGATAATGAATCCTAGAAGTTTTCCCGAGGTAACACCAAAGACACATTTCTTGGGATTCAACCTTACATTATGCTCTAGGAGTCGATCAAAAACTTTCTTCAATACACCAATGTGTTCTTGTCGAGTTTTGAATTTAGCCAAGAGATCATCCACATAATCTTCGATAATCTTATGCATGTAGTCATGGAAGATGTATGTCATGGCACGTTGATAAGTGGCACTTGCATTTTTTAGGCCAAAGGACTTACCTTGTAACAAAAGGTTCCCCAAGGTGTAGTGAATTTTTTTTTGTGTTGGTCATAAGGATTTATTCGAATTTGGTTGTATCTTGAAAAAATGTCCATGAGTGAAAGCATTTCATGACCAACGCAGGTGTCAACAAGAGTATCAATGTTTGGGAGAGGAAAACCATCCTTAGGACATGCTTTTTTAAGATCTCGAAAGTCAATGCAAACACATATCGCCCCATTAGGCTTGCAAACGGGTACCATGTTTGAAAGCCACTCAAGATAGTCGATAGGAACTATGAAGTTCACGTCTAAGAGTTTTTGAAGCTCTATTTTACCAAGAGGGCCACAGTAGGATGCATTCTCCTAAGTAATTATTTTAGCAACTTAACATAAAGATGCAAGGTGAGATTATGGATAACCACATTAGGGTCAAGACCAGGCATGTCCTTGTAGGACCATGCAAAAATGTCCTTCTTCCTCTTGAGGAGAGGAATTAATTGCTCTTGTTCGTCGGGTGATAGGCTTTTACCAAGCTTAAAAATTTGGGGATTATCTTTGTCTGAACTAAGGTCCACATCGATAGTATCTTCAATAGACATGTGGGAACCTTCCTCAAGTTGATGTGGCATAGGAATCAGATGAATGTTATCTAAGATGTCATCAAACTCTTCTGGTTTATCCTCATCTACTTCTACCTGGAAAACCTCAGGATTCAAAGGTGAAGGTGATGGTGAAGACAGAGGGGTTGGAGCAATGTAGTTAGTAGAAGCCCTTAGAAATTCCTCGGACAAAAAAAAATTGACAAAGGATGGAGGCGAGGAAATCTAGTCCATATCGATAAGGCTTATGTCAATTGGAATTGGTTTAGTCGGGTCGTATGGATTATGGAGTGGGGTAAATAAATCAACAGGATTCATGTTGACTTATGGGCAAGGTGGCTAAGGATGGAATGTATGGAACCTAAGAACCATTTCTAGAAGCTTGGTTAACCTGAATAGCAACAAGAAACATAAATAAATGCATATGTTATGTACATGTGATGCAAATAAAGAAAATATTTTTGTTGATTTTTTATTGTTGTTTTTTTTGTAGTGGTGAAAACCATAGTTTTTGTGTTATGTACATATGTTACAAGTTGGCTTATGAAATGGCTTAATGGAATGGAGGTGGTGGTTCACCGATAGGGGCATATCGTTCTTATGGAAGAAGCAAGCGAAAGATGGGCTCATGGATGGGGAACATGTTGAGATAAAACTCATATTGTTCGGTATGGGGAATGATGGGATCTGATTCTTCCTCAGATTCATTTGAAATTATTGATATAAGTTCAAATTCTTCATATATTTCATAGTCATAATTATCGGGATGGAGGGATTCTTCTCCTAAATTGAGATTAAGCCTTTGGAAGGCTTGTTCAAGAGAAGAGATGGTGGAAAGTGGATGGTAACCTAGACCTGAATGGTCGTGCACCTCTTGATATGAGACATTGATAAGTTGATGCATTCCTTGTTCATGCAATCCTAGGCCATGACCTTACCAATTGACTGTGTAAAAATATCGAGATGGAAATCCCGTCATGTTTGGAATGTTGGCAAGTGCTAGTTCTTTGGGTTCCTCTATGGGTGTTGGAGTTGATGAATAATCAATCCCCATATACAAAATTTATGCTATTTGGAGTTGAACCCATTTTTTATATTGCTCCTATGGCCAAAGGTGGGTCACATGGGTGACCAAAATCCTTAGCCTTAGGAATGGTGAGGGGCATGGCGATGATGTCTTGAACCACATATTCACCAATACCGAGATTAGTGAGGTGGACCTCGACTTGGGATGACATGGAATAACTATGGTCAGGTGATGGCTCGGGAAGTGGTGAAGATGGAGATGTTTCACAATCCATCAACTCGACTTGTGAAACATTAGATGATGGGGATGGGTTGGTTCGGGAAGGCTGATGAATGGATGATGATGATATAGTGGATGGTAATGATGTTGATAATGTGGACTTATTGTGACCACATGTGTATGTAGTCAATGATGAAGATGATGGAGGTGTGGAAGCTTGATTTGGACTGGTGATAGGTATCTCCATAGGAATAGGAGTTTTTGATGTGGAAATTGGTGAAGTGGTAGATGGATTGGATTATGGTGAAAGAAAAAGGTGAGTGGAAGGAAGCATGGACTCATAAGGGTTTGAAATGAAATTGCAATACTTAAACGGCTCGACATCCGTCGATATGAAATGTACTTGTCCCTCATGAACATATTTTAAGCATTGATGTAAAATGAAATGGACACGTCTCATTTTCCTCATCCAAGGTCTTCCAAGGAGTACATTGTACGCCATGGATCCTTCCAATATGTGAAACATGGTGTGCAACGTGTTGACCCCTACTTCGATGGGTAAAACAATAGTACCAATTATGGAACATAAAGCATTGTTGAATGCTTTTAGGGTAAATGATGATTTGGTGATATGGGATGGGGGAAGGTTCAAATGATGGAGAGCGAATGTGGTGATGATATCGATAGAGGAACAAATGTCAATTAATATTCTTTTAAATGGTTTCTTGTCAATTAGAGTCATAATATGCAATGGAGGGTCTACTAATTCTATTGAGATTGGCTTAATCTCAAAATCATAAATGTTATGAAAGGCTCCATGCATGTTTGGATGCTCCCTAAAAAGTTGTTGAAGGCATTAGGATCTTGCGATTGTAGTTCAATGGATTTTAGAATATCCATTTATGCTTCACGATGTGGGGGAGATTGTTGACTTAACTCGTAAATTGATAATTTAGCAGAAGCTATATTTAGACTTGTAATTAACCGACTACTCAATGAGATGATTGGTCATGATGGACGATTAATAGGTGGATTTGGAGGATTTTATTGGCTAGGGATATGGATGGGTGATGAAGGATTAGGGGAAATTTGAATAGATGGCGATGTTGGAGTTTGTGACACATTTGCTTGAGGTGGTTGTCTTGCATTTTGTTTATTGTTTCTTTGACCTCTAGTGACCACATGGATGGCCCCTACAAACCCTTGGTATTGTTGGACATGATTGACTTGATTAGGAGGAGTTTTGGTATTAGCCCCTCCTATATTTGGTTGCACCTCCTCGTGATGAGGAAGTGATATTTGAAAAATACCAAGTTTTTGGTTTTGTTGAGCGAGGGGATTATCAAGCTTGATCACCCCCAAGTCAATAAGGTATTGTACTATATTTTTAAATGCATCGCAATTTTTAATATCGTACCCATTTTGCCTATGATAAGGACAAAATAGATGTTCTTGATAGTGTTTACTACGTTTGACGGGATCATCAGGTTTGATTTCAGGAAAAGCAAGTTTGTTTGTGTCATATAACCTTCAAAAAAGGGAAGCATATGACTTGGCTAAGGGGGTGTATTGACGATTTTGTTGGACAGACTATCATCGGGGACGGTTTTACATAGTTGGCACTGTGTTCTGTATGGATTGAGTTGTTTAGGGTACGACATGATAGGTAATTTTTTGCAGTGTTGGTTGCACAGATTGTTGTTGAGCCATTGTCAGCTGGCTCATGACAACTTGATTAACTTGATTGGGCTGATTGGCTTGTGTAGCCTATGTTGATTTTGGTTGGCCAAAATAGTTGCTTTTGTATTGGCCCTTATTTTGCCATTCTTTTTTTTTAGGCTTAAGTATGCCTTCTTTAATTTTGATCTCCTCAATGAAACTAGCCTGAGCTAAAGTTTCTTCAAATAAATGATAGATTTCTAGTTGAAGCATACAAGTGATAGGTTTTAAACAAATCTTGGTGAATATCTTGATTAGCTCATCCATTGGCAAGGTGAATGACAACTTAGTGATGACAACCCTCCAACTGTTTCCAAAATCGTAGATAGATTCATCATCATGTTGTCTTAAAGCATAGACATCAGACAATGAGATATTCTTTTTAACATTTAAGATGAAACACTCAAATAATTGGTCAATCAATTGCTAAAAAATATAAATACCATGGTTGGGTAATTGATTATACCACTCTATGGCATCTCATCCTAATGCTTGAGGAAACATTCGGAGCATGAGAGCATTACCATTTTGAATTCTAAAATAGGCGTGTACAAATGTGCTCACATGTTCTTTGGGATCCTCAATTTCCTTGAATTTATCAAACTTAGGCATCGTGAAATCTACTATATATGACCGTGATGATATTGAAAGATGAATGGGTTGATTGATCAATTGGTGTAAGGTTGGTTTCTGGTTTGTCAAACTAGGAGTATATTGTATCAATTAATCTATCTATTTTTGCATGGCCTTAATTTGAGGGTCTTCCTCAGGAATGTGGAAGCCCTGAATTACCTAATGATTTTATGGTGGAGTGGAGAAATGTTGTGGAGTGACTAAGTGATGATGAGATTGATAATGATGGCTAGGTGAATTTGATGGAAATTGATGAATGGGAGACTGCTGATGAAAAGATGGGGAGTTTATGGAATGATGTTGAAATATGAGGGTTGTGGCTAGGATAGCCAATGGGAATAGGATGGGTAGTGGTATGACTTGATGGGGAATAGGGATAGAAACCACAGAAGACTGTGGTGCCCATGATGGACCCTGGTTAACAAGGACAATATGAGTAGAGTTTGGTAAAGGCTTAGGGTTCACCTGTACTTGCTATTGAGAATTTTGATGTTGTCTAAGCAATTTGTTCAAGTGTTCACATGCCTCATTAATCTCTCTATTAGAAGATGAGGGTATGGAAGTATATGGTATGGAAATGTGGTTGGGGGACAAGTTACACTATGTATGGCAACTTGTGAGGCTGAAACTTATGAAACAACATTTACATGTGCTTCATACAAGGGTTTGGTGTATGTAAATGTGTATGAAGTGCTAGGAGCACATGAGGTTTGGGGAATGGACATATGGGAGGATGGTGCAAATGATACCTTGAAAAGAGGGTTGGTGTACACTTGGGTAAACCTAGATGGTGGCTGGGAATAAACAGTCTCTTATTGTAAAGTATAATCTTGTCTAGGTGAGTTGGGGACTGACTCTAAGACATAGCTAGAAGATTTTATGAGAGCTTCTACTCTTGCCATGTCTATATGGGTAATGTGATGGTCGATGGTTGGTGAGGTTGACTCTTATTGGGGCATAGCCATATGAAAGGTTGTGGATGGTAAGGAATGTGAGGGACCTACAGACAAATATACCTATATTACATCCAGGTATTCTACCATAGAAGTGGTGGTGCAAGTGGATGAGGGTTCCATTGGATTATCTTGATTTAATGTTTTCTTTTGTTTTCTTGTTAAGACCATAAAGAAAATAAACCAAAATATAGATTATACAATAAGATGAAACACCAAATTTAAATTTCATAATAAAAACAAATAACCAATGCTAAGTTTTTTTAACACGTGTGTCTTACCTCATTCATTGATTATCTCCTTTTAATGTGTTCATTTCCTTAGGTTTTAATCTTGTGTGTTTCAAATGTGCTAATATGAATTAATCCAAAGAAAGGTAAAAACTATGGCTAAGTTGGGGCAATGAGATTCTTACTGGTGATGAAATCTAGTAAGTTTGCTCGAGGGTGACCTAGGGTTTCTAAGGGCAGATATTGGTGGATGGAGATGAAAGCCACTATCACCAAATCTCAAGCAATGGTTGGTGATGAAATCCAGCCACTACTATTAAATGTGAATCATGTAGTGTGTGGTTCTTTTTAAAATTTATGATTTTCTATGGTGTTCATACAATGTTAGAAAGATAACCACTTTTGATAGTCTAAATCAGAAGCCACTATTCACAATACCAATTTTTCCAAAGGATATAGAGTACACCACTTAAAACCCGCTCTAAACAGCAAGGGGGTTCGCTTGTTCCTTCATATGGAATCACCCAAGTATGGTAATACACTTAGTATATGAACAATGTTCCTACTTAGACCTACAAAAATAGGAATCCCTAACCCTAAAATGCAAACTAATTATGCAATTTCAATTTACATGAAATCAAAATGCAGTATATATATATTTTTTACACAGTAGAAAATCAAAAACATCAAATAGAATATGTGGATGGATGCAAATGATTAATCTAAAAACTAATATGCAAGCTAATATGAATTTTCTTTTCCAATTTAATTAATGAAGTTCTTTTTATCTCAAAAACCTGAAAAAGACATAAAACTGCCAGAATACGTAAACAAAAAAGTTAGGGTTTGGATAGTAGACTTACAAATGGCCTACATATCTATTCTAACTCTCTGTAAAATGACCTTGGTAATTTCTAAAATGCAGTCTAGCATTTTTGGATGACCTTCAAGTGTCATCGGGCGTGTCGTGCACCTTCTACAACTTCCTGCAACTTTCAGAAACCCTAGATCCAGCGAAATCTATGAAATTTGTGCTTCTAAAAACCCTGCAAGATGATAGAAAACAACAAATAAATCAATAAGGCAAATCATAAAAAAACCCTTAGGGGGTCCCACCATGATCGCCATTTGAAGAGACAAAAATGCAACACCAAACAATGCTAAATAAATTGAACATAAATAACCCATAATTGCACAATAGATGATCTTATATTAATGGGGGGAGCCTAAAAACTCCATTTTTTAAAATGAGGATTTTTGAATCCTTTTGATATAGATTTACAATGGCTAGGGTTCTCCGAAACCCTAGAAAACAAGGTTGGTGGTGTCTTCAAGCGCGTCCTTACTACCAACAGAAGTGAGTGGCCTTTTAGTTATCTGATGTCGGGCCACTCTAGCTTAAGTAGTTGTCCAATGTTGATGTCATATTTCCAGATCCGCACACACATAAAATAGTAAAAGAGTTAGTAGCAACTATGAGGGCTCCACAATGTGAGGCCCTCAGAAAGCAGATAAAAACCCTAGCTATGTAATATGAATAAGTGAATAAAATTTGAAAGTGCATAAATAAAATAACAAACAAATGGATTTACCTTACGTATTTGTTGTTTTATGATCTGATGAAGCTGGTTGTAGTGAATCGATGCGGTGATGCTCTAGCATTGCCTGAAGGCTAGGGGGACTTTAGAATCTCTAACGTAAAATGCCTGTGGGCTCTTTGCGGCTACAAAAAATGCTCGTGGATGCTCGATGATGGTGGAAGGCACCCAAAGGTGCTTTACGATAGGGGAGGAAGCACTTAGAGGCACTCAAGAGTGATAGGAAGCGCTCGAAGGTATCTGGTGATTGAGGATGGAGTCCGTAGAAGCAGATCTTGCTGAGCGAGGGAGGCAACGGTAGATGTAGGGGCTATGGCGAGCAATATTGGAAGGGAAGAGCACTAGGATACTCTAGGGAGCTTTGGAGACAATTTATTCGAAATCAGGATGCGAATTGCTTAGGGCTCAGGGCATGAACTACTTAGGAATTGAGCCATCAAAATGGCTCATACTAATAATCCAACCTAGGGCATACTTAGGGTTTCAACAACACTAATCGTGTGGCTAAGATAAAAGCATATCGAAGGGTGGATATTAAATTTAGGTTGTGGCATGGATTGATGTAAATGGATGGATAGGATTAAATGAAATCGGATGGCTAGGATTAATTCACTTATATAAATATATATAAAATATTAATATTAAATATATATAAATATACATGAATAGTGGGCAAAAATGGTGGGAAAGCATGGATGGAGGACAAGTGGCTAGGTTTTGGTGTCTACAGTTGTGTATTCTCTTGAGCTATTCAACTCCCAAATCAATTTATCCTTGGCTCCCCTTAGAATAATCATAGTTGTTATCTTTCTACTCAATTGCCTCCTAGCATCAATATTTTGTATATTTGTAAAAAAAATCTTCTTTCCATTTGTATCTTCCTTCTTGATCCTTGTACAACATGTTTAAACCTTATCACCATAATAATAATGAAGCAATCTCATCCAAGGTTTCAAAATTGGATCTAAATTGAGTGGTTTTTTATCACACCAAGTATCCATCCAAATAGAAACATTTTATCTAGTTCCCACCACCCATCTTAAACCTTTCATCATTAGATCAATAGATTTTTTAAACCATTCCAAAGAATTCTCGCCCATTGTCTTTGACTCTCTTTGTACAATATCCATATTATTTTTCCCCTAAGAGTTAAGTTTGCATTTGTAAGAACTCTTAAACCAAGACCTCTGCTAGTTTTATCATCACACACCTTGCTCCATTTCACCAAAGAAAATTTCCTTTTATCATGTAAACCAGACCATAAAAGATCGCATAATATAGATTAAATTTTTTCAACTAATTTTTGCATACAATACAATGACATATAATATGTAGGAATGGCCTGTGATACTGACTTTATTAACTGCACTTTTTCGTCTAACAATAACCATCTACCTTTCCAAGTTGGAAGTTTATTCTAAACTTTATCAATAACTGTATTCCATAACTATATTCTCATTCTCCCCTCAAATAAAGGCATGCCTAGATAAGTTGTTGGTAAATTTACCTCCTCCATTTGAAGTAACCTATAAATTTCATCTTTGATATTAGTTTGAGTGTTAAGGAAGTAAATTTTGGATTTTTTCCTATTAACTTTTTACCGTGATTCTCTTTCGCTTTCCTTTAAAAATTTATTCAAACCTCTAGCCTCATTTATCCTTGCCCTTCCAAAAAGGGTTGTATCATATACAAACTATTTATGGGTGACGTTGTCGATGTTATTACTAACCTTATGACCACTTATAAGCCCATATTTGTAAGCCTTCTTTAAGTTCCTACTCAAAACCTTTGCCATAATAATGGACAAATAAGGTAAGAGGTTTTAAAAGATTTTGTTACTAACTCATTGAAAAACACTGAATAAGAAACTATAAAGATGCAAGCTTTAATCCATCTAACCCATTTCTTCATGAATCCAAAATTTTCTAAAACTACAAAAATAAAATCCCATTTAACCCTATCATAGGCTTTACTCATATCAAGTTTTAAGATCATTGCTTTATCTTTTCTTGAAACTGTTGAATGTATAACTTCATGAGCTACTATGATCATGTCTAGAATTTGTCTTCCTTTCACAAATCATGCTTGCTCTTATGAAATAATTTTGTCTAACAATGTCCTTAATTGATTCGCCATCACTTTGGATATAATATTATATGTAATATTACATAGGCTTATGGGTCTAAAAGAATCAAATAATTCAACATCCTTCTTTTTTGGAATTAGGGTAAGATATGTTGCATTAATTTTATAAGGTATGTATTATTTTACCCTAGACTGTTCCACTGCCACCAATAAATAATCCTTCACTATATCCCAATTATGTTTGTAAAAAGTTGTAGAGAGCCCATGAACTTCTTCTAGAGTATAGGTTCCATCAGTTTCCTATTGTCTTCATTTGTTATCACTGAAGGAACATCTTGAAGAATTTTATCATTAAGAACTTCAATATACTATGATCCTAGAATATAATGATAACAAGACTTTACCTCTTTTCTGATTTCACTTTGATATTCAATCCAAACCCCTTCTATTGATTTAATTATACTAATTCTGGATGATGATCTTTGTACTATAGCTATCCTAGGAAAAAAATTGTATTTTTATCTCCTTCTTTTAACCAAGTTTGTCTTGATTTTAATCTCCATAATTTCTCTTCCTTACTCAAAATATTATGATATTCACTAAGCAACTCCCTTTCCTATAAGCTTGGATTATTATGATCACCTTTTTGGAATTTTGAAATTTTATCTTTTAGTTCTTCTTTCTTCTCAAAAATATTTCCAAAAGTGTTATTGTTCCATTCTTTTAATCTATATGTCATATATTTAATTTGATTTGGAAGAGCATACAACCCACCATTACCTGAAGAATTCCACATTTGAGCTATCATATTAACAAATTGAGGATGGTCTTCCCACAACTGCTCATATTTAGAATATGATATTTTTTTTTAAATTCACTTACCACCATTTTAACTCTTATTGGCTAGTGATTTGAACCAATCCTTGTTAAGGTATTAATTTTAACACAAGTTCCTTCATCTAGCCAATGATTTGAGAGAATGCATTTGTCTAATTTTTTTGCTATTAGGTTTTGGCCTCTCCTGTTTTTGGTCCAAGTATAGTTGTCTTCTTCAAACTCAACATTCCATAGATTTTTTAATATAATTTGAGAAATCTCTCATACTTTGGGTTAAGTTCATAATTCCTCCAAATATTTCATCCAGCTTGGTTATGGCATTCAAATATCCTATGATTATGAATCAAGTTTCTTGGTCTTTGCTTCTCATAAAGACTTCAATCCCTCTTCAAACTTCTAATATACTTCACTGTGTTGTAGGTCCATAGACATTGATAAGGATGAAATGAATATTTGCAAATTAGCAAGTGACTAAAGAGGTTATCCAATGCCTAGTTTTATGAATGGTTACATAAGATGTTATAGAAGGATTTCAATAAGTTATAATTCTTCCTACCGCTCCTTCAAAATCCATAGCATCTCATTCACATCTTGTCCATACTGCTTTCATAGTTTTTGAAACTTCTTTTGTCCTTTTAGTTTCCTGGATACAAAGAATATCAGGCTTATTACTTAAACATAGGCCTTGATACACCTTTGCTTTGGGGGGACATTAACACCCTTTATATTCTATGAGATGATAATCATGTCTCATTAGGGGCTTTTGACCCCACCTGCGTATTACCGATATCATTTTGTTATTTGGTATTGAGTAAAGAGAAGTTCAACCAATTTAGTTTGTGTTCCTTTCTCTATGTTTGCTCTTGTTTCCTTGGATATTTCTTGATAATTTAAGGGTTTTCCTCTTTTTTCTTTGCATATATCAAGAGTAGGTCTTACTCTTCTATTCCTCAATATTCTTTCACAATTTTATTTTTCATCATATTTATCCTCTCCTGGCTCTACTACAAAAGATTTTGACTTATCCTGCTCATTTTTTGGCATTTCCTTATTAATAGCAAAGGTATTAACTTCTAAAATTGCATTTTTTTACCAAAATTTTCTCCTAAATGGTGCATGGTACTTCAAGAGAGTCTTCAAAATCTTATGAGACACATTCCATAGGTTCATCAAAAAATGTTCTTCCTTAAATCGGGATGATACTAAATTGACGATTCCTTGTTAATATGTTGAAACTATTATACTATGTCCTCTAAGTTTTGATCTACTTTTTCTTCATAGGCTAAAGCCTCAAAAGAGTTGGTATTTATTCCAATGTTTTTCCTTACTTGGTCTCCACTATTTAGTTTCTTTCATTATTATATATTTATTTCTTGGAAGTTGAAAACCATCTTCATCCATAACCATTTGTAAGTTTCTCTTGCGGTTTTCTACATATGATTATGCAGAGCTCTTTTTAGGGCATGATCTCTCAATATGCCCTGCCTCATGACATCTTATACATCTAAAAGATATGCTTTCATAATCTATAGTTTGGATCCACATCTTATCCCCATACTTAAAAATGATTGATTTTGGTAAAAGTTTAATTATATCAATCGTAACCAATATTCGTGCATAAATAGCCAAGAATCCATCTTTTGTAGTATTTGAAATCTCAAGGAATTCTTGTAAAGTGTTGTTTATTGACTTGAAGGTATCTATTTTTCAAAATTCAATGGGTAACCCAAACATCCTAACCCACACTCATTAGGGGATTTTGGCCCTGCCTGCGTATTATTGATATCATTTTGTTATTTGGTAAAGAGAAGTTCAACCAACTTAGTTTGTGTTTCTTTCTCTGTGTTTGCTCTTGCTTCCTTGGACATTTCTTGATAATTTAAGGGATTTCCTCTTTTTGCCTTACTTATATCAAGAGTAGGTCTTATTCTTCTATTCCTCAATATTCTTTCACAATTTTTTTTTCATCATATTTATCCTCTCGTGGCTCTACTACAAAAGCTTTTGACTAATCATGCTCATTTTTTAGTATTTCCTTATTAATGGCAAAGGTATTAACTTCTAAAACTACATTTTTTTTACCAAAATTTTCTCCTAAATGGTGCATGGTACTTCAATAGAGTCTTCAAAATATGATGATACACATTTCATAGGTTCATCAATAATGTTCTTCCTTAAATTAGGATGATACTGAATAGATGATTCCTTGTTAATATGTTGAAACTATTGTACTATGTCCTCTAAGTTTTGATATACTTTTTCTCATAGGCTAAAGCCTCAAAAGAGTTGGTATTTTTTCTAATGTTCTTCCTTACTCGTCTCCACTATTTAGTTTCTTTCATTATTCTAGATTTATTTCTTGGAAGTTGAAAACCATATTCATCCATAACCATTTGTAAGTTTCTCTTACGGTTTTCTACATATGATTATGCAGAGCTCTTTTTAGGGCATGATATCTCAATATGCCCCACCTCATGACATATTCTACATCTAAAAGATATGTTTTCATAATATATGGTTTGGGTCCACATATTATCCCCATACTTAATAATGATTGATTTTGGTAAAGCTTTACTTATATCAATCATAACCAATATTCGGGCATAAATATCCTAGAATCCATCTTTTGTAGTATTTGAAATCTCAAGGAATTCTTGTAAAGTGTTTTTTATTGCCTTGAAGGTATCTATTTTCTTAAATTCAATGGATAACCCAAACATCCGACCCACACTAGTACTAGGGATAGATTTATATTTTCATGTGAAAAGCCCTCATACCAGTGGGTAAGGAAGATCCATGCTCTTATCATAAATCAAAGACGCCCTTTTAGGATTTTCTCTTTCTTCTATAGAATAAATATTTTCCAGGAAGAAACCTTTGGGAAGAAATGATAGAATCACTCATGGATACTTCCAACTCCTTGTTGTGTGGAACTTCCACTTACCCTTTTTAAGATGTGTCATGTAACGAAAATCCTAGGGGTCACAACCAGTTTGTAGACTCTGGTGGGTCTACCTCTTTGACCTAGGAAAAGATTATCTATAAGACTCTAGATAGACCAGATCGAGTAAGAAAACCTCATATGATGGGCTCAGATGTTTATCATTATGACATTATAACCCATGTTTCACCAGATTAAGTGTTTTTACGTTAGTTTTTATTCTTTTTAACCAAACCATGTAGCATTCAAATTACTCACACCAAACTGATGCCATGTCCATTGGGTAGTCGTAGGAACTTCATAAAATTCATGAATTAAGAGAGAAACATGAAAGAAAACATAGTTCATTAAGATTTATTAAAATGATGTAATAAATATGAACCATCAAACTAGCGAAGAGAGGGTGTTATTCACACATTTGGATACCACAATATGCAAACAGGCAACACACAAATTATTAACATGGGAGATACCCAGAGTTGGAATTTATATTCATCAAAATATTACATAAAATAAACCAGTAGAGTTCTCGGGTCTATATAGCAGCAGTTACAATTACACCCTTGTTCAAATATCATAACAGAGGGTTATTCCTCTCCATCTTGATTGCAGTGATGTGAGAGTCTCTAACTCTTTGCACATTTGCTGGAAATGATCTCAACTGGTCGGGCTTCCTGGATAGTTCCTGGGTAATGAGAAGAAAGGTTGACGTAAGAGATAAAGGAAAAATATACATAGAGGGAAAATACAACTAACTTTAAGACACAACTATACTTGGACCAAATTTTTTCTCTCTAAGTATTGATGAAAAATATTTCACTGTAATGCTCCTCTATGTATAGTGTTGGGGGAAATCGGGCTACGTTGTAACCATTTTCCTATCGACCCTCCATCTGGCCTGATCTCTTGTCTTGTACAAAATCGTGACAGGGGCAAAAAGGGACAAGTGGCCCATGTTGTTCATTCTATAACTATACTTCTTGCATGCCAACCTCCTCACCACCTTGAGAAGGTTGCTCTATAGTACCTCGATTAGTTGCATCCTTTGTTATGCTAGACCCCACTATACCTTATTTGTTACTGGTTGTTTCTCCTAGTGGGTTCTCCACTACTTCCTTTTTCTCGAGACTCTTTAGCCTTTGATCAATAGAGGTCCATGCTTCATTGTGGAAGGTCAAGGTAAAATTCAACATGTTGACATCTTGTGTAATCTTGTTCACCCACTCCTCGGACCATGCCATGGTGTTTTTAGAGAATACACATAAGCGGTCTATCATTTTTTCTAAGGAATTAAGTTGCCCCATCAACTTAGTATTTTTATTGAAGTCAAATTCTTGTATCTTATTGAAAATCAAATCTCTGATGTTGACTTCCTAAAAAAAAACTCTTCTAACGTGAACCCACAATCATTGAGCTCACTTTGTAACTCTTCTTTAGAGTTCATTATCCCTTCGTCCCACTTAAGCCAGTTGGATTTATTCTACAAGCAAACGAAGACCTTCGTGAACTCCTCTACATAGAAGCAAATAGATTTGTCTCCTAGGGTGATCACCCCCTCACTCACTTCCACATAATTTTCTTTGAATTTTTAGAATACAGGATATATGAAATTTATTCTCTGATCTGCCTGTTACAACATGTCTCTCAAAATATCTGTAGTGTACCTAGTGGCATAAATATTATAAAATACTGTAGTTAAATTGGCAATTTCCCCTTGCACCTTGTACATCATTTCCTATTTAAAATATTCAATAATATTGGGACGATCATTAGCTGGCACGATAGTGATATGAGAGGCAGGTGGTATTGGTCTGAGTTGGTCTATCTCTGCTTGTAATTGCTCTAATTTTTGTTGTAGTTGTTCTACTTCTATAGCCTTGGTTTTCAAGTCTGTCACTTCCTTTTCTATAGCTTCTACCAAATGTACCTAAGAGACCACACGTGATTTCATCATGTTGATGGGATCGACTGTAGACATCATCACTCCTTTGTTTAATTCAATTCTAGATTTTTTCAAGGTGGGTGGCAAGGGAATGGCCATTGTAGCAGTAGATATATCATTTGAAATTTGTTTAGCTGTTTTCTTGTCCTTGCTAAATATTTCACTGGGAGCCCTCTGTGTCGCATATCATCCACCTATCTCTTTCTTATTAGCAGGGGATGGCGTGCTTTGAGTAAATGCGCTATTAGAAAACTTGGGGTGCATGAAGTCGAGAGGAGGCGCATGAAATGACTTTGATGAGGGATGCACAAGTTTTTGCATGCATTTTATTTTTTCATGCACTCTAAACAATACGAGCGATCCATTTAAAGGTGAGAGCACAACTTTAAATCGAGGCACAAGAACTTGCGCACCCCTTAAGACCTTCATGCACTCCATATGAAATGGGGTGCATGAAATCACGTACTCCCTTAAGACCTTCATTTGCTTCATATGAAATGGGGTGCACAACTTTAAATCAGGGCACACAAACTTGCACACCCCTTAGACTTTCATGCACTCCAAAAATAGGGTAAAATTCAAAGTGCTCAAAATCTTACAAAAAATATCAAGCATCTAAATGGGCCAAATGGGTACTCAAATCGATTAAGATCATCAAAAAATTACTTATAGTTCATGAGATATATCCTTTTAAAGTTCACGTGATGCTACTATAAATTGCTATTTTTGGAAAACCTAGCAGTTAAAATTCTTAAAATTCAGCACCATTGTGAAGATTAGATCAAGCTCTTTCCCCCAATTTTCAAATCAGCTCAAACAAAGTCTTCTAGCTCAAGTTATGGCCATATCAATTTGCATCCAAATGTAGGGCAAAAGTGACAAAATTGGAGCAACCCTAAAATGAAATTTAATTAATTAAACCTTTGACAAACTTTAGAACTTGAATTTTCTATAGCATTTAATTTGAAATAATGTGTTTAAGATAAAAATGTTAAAAAATGCTCAATCCAAATCATTGCCACTAGATCCAGGTCTTCAAGACACAAATCTTAGCACTTTTGCAAGCCAAAAATTTAGATTAAACCCAAACTTTAATTCTCTGGAATCATCAAAAATTGAGCCTTGCACCCTAAGCTCACCTAGACATCAATTTGATGAAATTTTACAAAAAAATGGGGTGAAAACTAAGTTGTAACTATGGGGTACAACATAGGCTCTGACTGGGATAAGTAGTATGAATGGCACATGAATGCTTCTGAGAACTCTAGAATATTCAGTTGACAATCAAGAGACCACAAAAATTTAGACTAAAACCCAAAAAGGAAAACAAAGGCAACAAAGAGAAAATACTAAAGGATTGACCTTGGTTCTGATCAGTAAAATTGGATGACCCAGTTTAAAAACAAATGAACTTTGACTTATGGGGCAACAAATTTGTCAACAATGTCTTAAGATAGAGTTGAGGCAGATTTATTTGGAAGTTGTTGTGTCATCATGCCTAGGCTTGTGTGTGTTTTGTGTATTCATTCTTATTCCTTGATCAGTCATAATTTTATCATATCGACAAGAGTTGAGCCTATTAAATATTTCACTCTTACTGATATTCACCTTGGCATTGCTCCACTTCCAGCCAGGCATATATAGCCTCGGTGGAGATGACCTAGATTTCCTCCAGACCTGCTCTACTGCTAGCCAAACGTCTATAGCCCCAGTAGAGGTTATCTAGATACCCCAAATATATAGTTGCTTTGCATTATTTATATTTTTCTTCTTTTTGAGAAGAATTATGATGAATTACAAAGCTCATGTTGGGTTATAAATTTGTAAGGCTAAGGAAGAAGAGTGTATATATTTTTAGCTCAAGGCATCCTTTCAATGATGATTTTGTTCTTCTTGATATTGGAATATCCTTAAAATATGTGGGGATGCGAAGCTTCAACATAACGCATCGTACCTTCCTCCTAATATATTTTAGCTTCGAACTTGTTGGACAATTGCCTAAAACCTGGCCCACAAGATCTCAGTGTCATCTGTCCTTATTCTAGGTCTTCTTTCTTTGATTGATTAGAATAAGCCTATCAAAATTACAGTGTGGAATAAAAAAATTTAAGGAGCTAAAATCATAATCACTGCTGGATACAGATGGTGATGAGGTAAACAAAAGGGAAATTATCTCATTGGAATATTTGCAAGGGCAATTAACTAATCTGAGATAATTTTTGTGAAACCTTGAACAAGATGGGGCGTAACACATCATTTTGCAAGAATAGCTTAATGACCTCAGGATGTAGAGTGAGTTCAAATTTCTTTCATTTTTGTTTGAATGGCCTAGGATACACTATCAATTCTTGATGACTCCTGAGAAAAACATATTGCAGTCAAACTTTATGCATTCTTTTATCCTTGTTCTTTTTATGATGTATCTTCTGTTATAATGACCAATTCTTATGGGACACCTAATGATGGGTTGGGAATTAGGGATTTTACTCTGGAACGAGGTAACATATGTGATATTACCTAGGACAAAAGCTTTGTTAATGAACATGATGGAGAAGTTAGCAAAGGGACCAACCTCATTTTCCAAACCAACAAGTACTATGAATTTATCGATTTCATCTGATTTGTCCTATTTTAATATGACTGATTTCACACTTAGAACAGAAACAGGGACATAGTTCTTTGCAGAAGAAAGACTCAATAGATCAACTATGATTTTATATGAAGCTCTATTATCAGGCAGACGATTGCAGACAGAGTATTCGTTCATTGAATCTAACATATATATTTGGAAATAATGGAGGGGCCTTGTTTTTGACTGATCAATAAGCTTAAAAGACCTAGAAAGTTCATCTTCCTTTTATGCTATGATTCTCTAACTAGTATCTTTTTATACTTAACTATACTTTTAGGCTTGTGATTAGTCATTTTTATCTCGAGGATTTCCTCTACACTGGGCTTCACAAGAAGAACTACATCTTTGGATAAATCATGCTCAGTTATTGGTCTTTCATCTACTTTTCATCTTCAACCTATATAGTTTTGTTGGACAATGTCTCTTCCTTTGAATGTTGTTTAAGCATTTCTAATATATCGAAATCATCGATTTTAAGGCTTTTTGGAGCTTTTGTTGTTATAGATTGATCTTGTTGGCTTTCATAAAAACGGTCATCAAGGGCTTGATGATGATGTTCTTTCTCCAAAAAAAAGTCCTTTGCTCAAAACTGATAAGGCAGATATTGATATCTTCTTCAGACTTAATTATATTTTCAGACTTATGATCGATCAATTTTGTTTTGTGGTCTTCTTCTGCACCAAATTTCTCATTAATAACCTCATATTTTGATTCATCATTCTCAGTTGTTGACCTTATGACAACTTTTTCTTCCTCATATTGTACTATTTTTTTGGACTATGCCCCCCTTCTTCTGAAAGTTCTTTCCTCATCTCATCCATATTACGAACATTCATCTCATCTATTGTACTCTCAAAGTCCATAGCATGGATTTCTTGAGAAAGATCCTCTGCTATCATAAGCGGTTCCCATTTGAATTCATCAAGTATGACATTAAAGGTTTAAGGATGATGTTGCCCTCTTTTGGATATTAAAGTTCTCTATTCTTGATAGACCTCAATATCTCCTTTAGATTTAGTGTGTTTATCCTTGCGATCTAAATTAGTCTTGACTTCTTTACTAAGTTGATCTTTGAGGTTCAGACTAGGGTGTCAAGCTAAATATATGGCACAACTAGAAGGTTTATGAGGTGAATTACATACAGGGCAATATAAGGGGAATTTACTATCGATCATATTCCTTTCTACATGAACAACCTTATTCATGCACTCATCAATAGTGTTTACTTGTTGTTTCCCTAGTTCATAATTGAATTCTACAGAGAAAGCATTTTTATAAAAGCAAATGGACTATTGATCATTAAGAGCTATTTTGTCAAAAAAATTATTCTTAACCTTGATGAATCTTTTGTTGAAGTCATTAACCGATTCATTTTTCTCTTTTTTTTTATTGTAGCCAATTCAGTTATGAGTGAACGTATATTTCTCTCGTCACCATACCTTTCTAAAAAGACTTCTTCCATTTCTTGGAAATTCAATATGCAATGTGGGGGAAGACTATTGAACCAATATAAAGCATATTCATATAAGGTTTGCCAAAATAACCTAAGATCCGCATCTTCTTCTTCGACTTCCAATCTGTTCGTGACATACAAAAAATCTCTTATGTGGTCTTCTCCAGTTACGATGTTGTCCCTTATGAACTTAAGCAGATATTTACAGGCTTTAGAAGGCAATGGTTTTAGGACAGGGGGTAACATAAAAGGCCTATACCTATTAGTGTATCATTTGTTTAAAGGAGGGTTGGCCATTTATGTAACTCAGCTTCCTAGTACAGGAGGTACAACAAACATAATAGTACTTGCTGAATGGGAGCTTTTAGAAAAAGGACTAGCACTACTACAATTTTGATTATCTGGAGGAACTAAAAAAGGTTTCTTTCTATTTATACGTGATCAAAAAAGTACCTATGGGTTTGAAATTTTAGGGTAGAGTTTTTTTTCCTTTCTTCTTGTGATCTCCAGATTAGCTCCTGCTTCTTGGTTGTGGGTTCTTCAGAGTCGCTAGCACAATGTGCAACACAAAAAGTACAAGGGGAGCTCTATGGCCAAGATTACTCAACACACTATTCCTAAATATCATAGGAAACAACCAGGAAAATCTTGAAAATATTAAACAAAAGGTCCTTCCCTGACAATGGCGCCAAAAAATATTGTGTGGAACTTCCACTTACCCTTTTTAAGATGTGTCACATCACGAAAATCCCAGGGGTCACAACTAGTTTGTAGACTCTGGTGGGTCTACCTCTTTGACCCAGGAAAAGATTATCTATAGGGCTCTAGACAGACCAGGTCGGGTAAGGAAACCTTGGATGATGGGCTTATATATTTATCATTTTGACATTATAACCCATGTTTCACTAGATTAAGCATTTTTATGTTAGTTTTTGTTCTTTTTTATCAAACCATGTAGCATTCAAATTACTCAAACTAGACTGGTGCCATGTCCATTGGGTAGTCGTAGCAGCTTCATAAAATTCATGAATTAAGAGAGAAATAGGAAAGAAAAACTAGTTTGTTCAAATTTATTCAAATTATGTAATAAACATGAACCATCAAACTAGTGAAGAGAGGGCGCTATTCACACATTCAAATATCGCAATATGCAAATAGGCAACACATAAATCATTAACGTGGGAGATACCAAGAACAAATTTGGAATTTATATTCATCAAAAGATTACATAAAATAACCCAGTAGAGTGCTCGGGTCTATATAGCAGTAGTTACAATTACACCCTTGTTCAAATATCGTAACAAGGGGTTGTTCCTCTCCATCTTGATTGCAGTGATGTGAGAGTCTCCAACTATTTACGCATCCATTAGAAATGATCTTAACAAATTGGGCTTCTTGGACAGTTCCTGGGTAACGACAGAAGAAAGGACGATGTAAGAGATAAAGGAAAAACACATACAAAGGGAAAATATGACTAACTTTAAGACACAACTATACCTGGACACAAATTTTGCTTTCTAAGATTTGATGAAAAATCTTTCACTGCAATGCTCCTCTATGTATAGCGCTATGGGAAATCGGGCAGCACTATAACCATTTTCCTATCGGTCCTCCATCTGGCCTGATCTCTTGTCTAGTACAAAATCGTAGTAGGGTCAAAAAGGGACAAGTGGCCCATGTCGTTCTTTCTATAATTGTACTTATTGCGTGCCAACCTCCTCACCACCTTGAGAAGGTGGCTCTATTGTGCCTCGATTAGTTGCATCCTTTACTATGCTGGACATCACTCTACCTTATTCGTTACTAGCTGCTTCTCCTAGTGGGTTCTCCACTACTTCCTTTTTTTGAGACTCTTCAGCCTTTGATCAATAGAGGTCCATGCTTTATCGTAAAAGGTCAAGGTGAACTTCAACATGTTGACATCTTGTGTAATCTTGTTCACCCGCTCCTTAGACCATGCCACGATGTTTTCAGAGAATACACATAAGCGGTCTATCATTTTCACTAAGGAATTAAGCTGCCCCATCAGCTTAGTGTTTTGACTAAAGTCAAATTCTTGTATCTTGTTGAAAATCAAATCTTTGACGTCGGCTACCTAAAAAAAAAAACTCTTCTAACTTGAACCCACAATCATTGAGCTCACTCTGTAACTCTTATTCAAAGTTTGTTATCTCTTCATCCCACTTAAGTCAGTTGAATTTATTCTACAAGCAGATGAAGACCTTCATGAACTCCTTTGCATAGAAGCAAATGGATTTGTATCCTAGGGTGATCACCCCCTCACTCACTTCCACATAATTTTCTTTGAACTTTTAGAATATAGGATAGATGAGATTTATTCTTTGATCTACCTGTTGCAAAAGGTCTCTTAAAATATTTGTAGTGTACCTAGTGACATAAAGATTATAAAATATAATAGTTAAATTGGCAATTTCCCCTTGCACCTTGTCCAACATCTCTTGCTTAAAATCTTCAATAAGATTGGGATAATCATCAGCTGACACGGTAGTGATATGAGAGGCAGGTGGCATTCGCCTAAGCTGGTCTATCTTTACTTGCAATTGCTCTACTTTTTGCTATAGTTGTTCTACTTTTGCAGCCTTGGTTTTCAAATTTGTCACTTCCTTTTCTATAGCTTCTACCACCTATACCTGAGAGACCACATGTGATTTCATCATGTTGACGGAACTAACTGTAGCCATCATCACTCCTTTGTCTAAGTCAATTATGGCTTCTTTCAAGCTGGGTGGCAAGGGAATGACCACTATGGTGGTAGATACATCATAGGAACTTTGTTCAACTATTTTCTTGTCCTTTCTCAATCTTTTGTTGGGAGTTGTCTACGTCGTAGGCCATCCACATGTCTCTTTCTTATTGGTGGGGGATGGCATGCTTTGAGTAAATACGTTGGTAGGAAACTTGGGGCACATGAAGTCGATAAGAGGCACACGAAATGACTTTGTTGAGGGATGTGCGAGATTTTGTGTGTCTTTTATGTTTTCATGTGCTCTAAACAAAATGAGCGTTCCATTTAAAGGCGAGCACATGACTTTAAATCGAGGCGCATGAACTCACGCATCCCTTAAGACCTTCGTGCGCTCCATATGAAATGGGGCGCATGAATTTAAAATAGGGTGCATAAAATCATGCACCCCTTAAGACCTTCATGCACTTGGTATGAAATGGGGTTCACAACTTTAAATTAGGGCACACAAACTCACACGCCCCTTAGACTTTTGTGCACTCCAAAAATAGGGTAAAATTCAAAGTGCTTATAATCTTACAAAAATTCTCGGGCATCTAAATGGGCCAAATGGGTACTCAAATCAGTTGAGATCATCAAAAAATTCATCACGGTTCATGAGATACATCATTTTAAAGTTCACATGATGCTATTGTAAATTGCTATTTATGGAAAAAACTAGGAGGTAAAATTCTTAAAATTTAGTGCCATTGTGAAGATTAGATCAAGCTCTTTCCCCCAATTTTTGAATCAACTCAAATGGAGTCTTCTAGCTCAAGTTATGGCCATATCAATTTGCATCCAAATGTAGGGCAAAAGTGACGAAATTGGAGCAACCCTAAAATGAAATTGAATTAAGTAAATCTTTGACAAACTTTAGAACATGAATTTTTTGGATGAAAAAGCCATTATATTAATAAAATAATGTTTAATCATACAAAAAGGGTGGGTGGGATTAGCACACCCCATATTAGAACTTGAATTTTCTGTGGCATTTCATTTGAAATAATGTGTTTAAGATACAAATGTTCAAAAATGCTCAATCCAAATCATTGCCACTAGATCCAGGTCTTCAAGACGCACAAATCTTAGCACTTTTGCAAGCCAAAAATTTAGATTAAACCCAAAATTTAATTCTCTGGAATCATCAAAAATTGAGCCTTGCACCCTAAGCTCACCTAGACATCAATTTGACGATTTTTTTCAAAAAAAATGGGGTGAAAACTAAGTTGTAACTATGGGGTACAACATAGGCTTTGAATGAGATAAGTAGTATGAAAGACACATGAATTCTTATGAGAACTCCAGAATCTTCGGTTGACAATCAAGAGACCACAAAATTCAGACTAAAAGCTGAAAAGAAAAACAAAGACAACAAAGAGAAAATACTAAAGGATTAACCATGGTTCTTATCAGTAAAATCCGATGACCCAGTTTAAAAACAAATGAACTTTGATTTATGGGGCAACAAATTTGTCAGCAATATCTTAAGATAGAGTTGAGGCAGATTTATTTGGAAGTTGTTGTGTCATCATGCCTAGGCTTGTGTGTGTTTTATTCATTAATTATTATTCCTTTATCAGTCATAATTTTATCATATCGACAAGAGTTGAGCCTATTAAGTATTTCACTCTGAATGATATTCACCTTGGCATTGCTCCACTTCTAGCCAGGCATCTATAGCCTCGGTGGAGATGACCTCGATTTCCTTCAAACCTGCTCTACTGCTAGCCAAGCATCTATAGCCCCGATAGAGGTTATCTAGATACCCCAAGCATATAACTGCTTTATATTTTTCTTCTTTTTGAGAAGAATTATGATGAGTTACAAAGCTCATGTTGGGTTATAAATCTGTAAGGCTAAGGAAGAAGAGTGTATATATTTTTAGCTCAAGGCAAGATGATTTTGTTCTTCTTGATCTTGGAATATCCTTAAAATATGTTGGAGATGTGAAGCTTCAACATAACACATTGTACCTTCCTCTTAATCTATTTTAGCTTCGAACTTGTTGGACAATTGCCTAAAACCTGGCCCACAAGATCTCAATGTCATTTGTCCTTACTCTAGGTCTTCTTTCTTTGATTGCTTAGAACAAGTCTATCAAAATTGCAGTGTGCAACAAAAACTTTTAAGGAGACAAAATCATAATCACTACTGGATACAAATGGTGATGAGGCAAACAAAAGGGAAATTATCTCATTGGAATATTTGCAAGGGCAATTAACTTTTATGAGATAATTTTTGTGAAACCTAGAACAAGATGGGGGTTAACACTTCAGTTTGCAAAAATAGCTTAATGACCTTAGGATTTAGAGTGATTTCAAATTCCTTTCGTTTTTTTCTAAATGGCCTAGGATACACTCAATTCTTGATGACTCCAAAGAAAACAGATTGCAATCGAACTTTATGAATTATTTTTATCCTTGTTCTTTTTATGATGTATCTTTTGTTAGATTGGTCAATTATTGTGGGGCTCCCAATGATGGGTTGGGCATTGGGGATTTTACTATGAAATGAGGTAACAAATGTGATATTACCTAGGACAAAAGCTTTGTTAATGGATATGATAGAGAATTTATCAAAGGGACCAACCTCATTTTCCAGATAATTGAGTATTATGAATTTATCGATTTCATCTTATTTGGTTTGTTTTAATCTGACTGATTTCACACTTAAAAAGAGAAACAGGGAAATAGTTATTTGCAAAAGAAAGACTCAACATATCAACTATAATTTTATATGAAGCTCTATTATCAGGTAGGCGATTGTAGACAAAGTATTCGTTCATTGAATCCAACATATATCTTTGGAAAACATGAAGGGGCTTTGTTTTTTAGTAATCAATAAGCTTTAAAGACCTAGAAAATTCATCTTCCTTTTGTGCTATGATTCTCTGAAAATATATTTTTTAGAATTAACTATACTTTTAGGCTTGTAATTAGTCAGTTTTTTCTTAGGGTCTTCCTCTGCATTGGGGTTCACAAGGAGAACTACATATTTGGATAAATCATCCTCAGTTATTGGTCTTTCATCTACTTTTTCATCTTCAACCTGTACAGTTTTGTTGGACAATGTCTCTTCCTCTAAATGTTGTTTAGGCATTTCTAATATATCGAAATCATCTATTTGAAGGCTTTTTGAAACTTCTCCTATTATAGATTGAACTTGTTGGCTTTCATCAAAACTATCATCAAGAGCTTGATGATGATATTCTTTTCTGGGAAATAAAGTCCTTTGCTCATTACTGATAAGGAAAACGTTGATATCTTCTTCAAAATTAATAATATTTTTAGACTTGTGATCGATCAATTATGTTTTGTGGTCTTCTTTTGCATCATTTTTTTCATTAATAACCTCATCTTTTGATTCATCATTCTCAGTTGTTGACCTTTTGTCAACTTTTTCTTCCTCAACCTGTACTGTTTTGTTGGATTGTGCCCCTTCTTTTGAAAGTTGTTCCCTCATCTCATCCATATTAGGAACATTCATCTCATCTATTGTACTCTCAAAGTCCATGGTATGGATTTCTTAAGAAAGATCCACTGCTACTATAAGCGGTTCCCATTTGACTTCATCAAGTATCATTAAAAGTTTTCAAGATGATGTTGCCCTCTTTTCGATATTAAAGTTCTATGTTCTTGATAAACCTCAATATCTCCTTTAGATTTAGTGTATTTATCCTTGCGATCTAAATTGGTCCTGACTTCTTTACTAGGCCGATCCTTGAGGTTCAGGCTAGGGTGTGAAGCTAAATAGATGGCACAACTAGAAGGCTTATGAGGTGAATTACAGGTAGGGCAATAGAAAGGGAATTTACTACCAATCATATTCCTTTCTATGTGAACAACCTTATTCATGCACTCATCAATAATGTTTACTTGCTCTTTCCTTAGTTCATAATTGAATTCTGCAGAGAAAGCATTCTTATAAAAGCAAATGGACTACTGATCATTAAGAGTTATCTTATTAGGAATTTTATTCTTAACCTTGATGAATCTTTTTTTTAAGTCATTAACCGGTTCATTTTTTCTCTTTTTTTATTGTATCCAATCCAGTTATGAGTGAACATATATTTTTCTCGTCACCATACCTTTCTAAAAAGACTTCTTCCATTTCTTGGAATTTCAATATGCAATGTGGGGGGAGACTATTGAACCAATCTAAATCATCTTTCTCTACAGTCTGCCAAAATAGCCTAAGAGCCACATATTCTTCTTCGACTTCCAATCTATCCATGGCGTACAAAAAATCTTTGTTGTGGTCTTCCCTAGTTACAATGTTGTACCCTAAGAACTTAAGTAGATATTTATGGGCTTTAGGAGGTAGTGGGTTCAGGATAGGGGGTAACATAAAAGGCCTATACCTATTAGTGTGCCAGTTGTTTAAAGGAGGGTTGGCCATTTGTGTAACTGGGCTCCCTAGTACAAGAGGTATAATAGACAAGAACAATACTTGCTGAATGGGAACTTTTAGAAGAAAGACTAGCATTGTTATAGTTCTGATTATCTGGAGGAACAGAAAATGAAGGTTCCTTTCTATTTTTGCGTGATCGAAAAAGTGCCTATGGGTTTGAAATTTTGGGGTAGAGTTCTTTTTCGCTTCTTCTTGTGGCCGTCATATTAGATCTTACTTCTTGATTATGGATTTTTTAGAGTCGCCAGCACAGTGTTCCTCACCACCTTAAGAAGGTGGCTCTATCGTGCCTCGATTAGTTGCATCCTTTGTTGTGCTAGACCCCACTTTGCCTTGTTCATTACTAGCTGCTTCTCCTAGCGGGTTCTCCACTACTTCCTTTTTCTCAAGACTCTTCAGCCTTTGATCAATATAGGTCCATGTTTCATCGTGGTAGGTCAAGGCGAACTTCAACATGTTGACATTTTGTGTAATCTTGTTCACCTGCTCCTCGAACTATGCCACAGTATTTTCAAAGAATACACATAAGCGGTTTATCATTTTTGCTAAGGAATTAAGTTGCCCCATCATCTTAGTGTTTTGACTAAAGTCAAATTCTTGTATCTTGTTGAAAATAAAATCTTTGATGTCGATTGCCTGAACAAAAACTCTTCTAACATGAACCCACAATCATTGAGCTCACTCTGTAACTCTTCTTCAGAGTTCGTTATCTCTTTGTCCCACTTAAGCCTGTTGTATTTATTTTGCAAGTAGACGAAGACCTTCGTGAACTCCTCTGCATAGAAACAGATGGATCCGTCTCCTAGGGTGATCACCCCCTCACTCACTTCCACATAATTTTATTTGAATTTTTGGAATACAGGATATATGAGATTTATTCTCTGATCTACCAGTTGCAATAGGTCTCTCAAAATATTTGTAGTGTACCTAGTGGCATAAATATTATAAAATATTGCAGTTAAATTGGCAATTTCCCCTTGCATCTTATCCATCATCTCCTATTTAAAATCTTTAATAATATTGGGACGATCATCAGCTAGCATGGTAGTGATCTGAGAGGTAGGTGACATTCGCCTAAGCTAGTCTATCTCTGCTTGTAATTGCTCTACTTTTTGCTATAACTGTTATGCTTCTGCAACCTTGGTTTTCAAATCTATCACTTCCCTTTCTACAACTTGTACCACCTGTACCTGAGAGACCACATGTGATTTCATCATGTTGATGAGATCGACTATAGCCATCATCACTCCTTTGTCCAATTCAATTTTGGCTTTCTTCAAGCTGGGTGGTAAGGGAATGGCTACTATGGTGGTAGCTACATCATAGGAATTTTGTTCAACAATTTTCTTCCACCTGTCTCTTTCGTATTGGCGGGGGTGGTGTGCTTTGAGTAAATGTATCGGTAGGAAACTTGGGGCGCATGAAATCTAGAGGAGGCACACGAAATGAATTTGATGAGGGATGCCTAAGTTTTTATGTGCCTTATATATTTTCATGCATTTTAAATAAAATGAGCACTCTAGGCGAGCGCATGACTTTAAATTGGGGCACACAAACTCGCATACCCCTTAAGACCTTCATGCGCTCCATATGAAATAGGGTGCACGAACTCACGCACCCCTTAAGACCTTTGTGCGCTCCATATGAAATGGGGCGCACGACTTTAAATCGAGACGTACGAACTCGCGTGCCCCTTAGAATTTTGTGCACTCCAAAAAAATAGAGCAAAATTTAAAGTGCTCAGAATCTTACACTCAAGCATCTAAATAGGCTTGAGTACTCAAATTAGTTGAGATCATCAAAAAATTCATCACGATTCATGAGATACATCATTTTAAAGTTTACGTGATGTTACTATAAATTGCTATTTTTGGAAAAACCTAGCAGTTAAAATTCTTAAAATTTAGTGCCATTGTGAAGATTAGATCAAGCTCTTTCCCCCAGTTTTTGAATCAACTCAAACAGAGTTTTATAGCTCAAGTTATAACCATATCAATTTGCATCCAAATGTAGGGCAAAAGTGATGAAATTGGAGCAACCCTAAAATGAAATTTAATTAATTAAACCTTTGACAAACTTTAGAACTTGAATTTTCTACAAAATTTAATTTGAAATAATGCGTTTAAGATACAAATGTTAAAAAATGCTCAATCCAAATCATTGCCACTAGATCCAGGTCTTCAAGATGCACAAATCTCAACACTTTTGCAAGCCAAAAATTTAGATTAAACCCAAACTTTAATTCTATAGAATCATCAAAAATTGAGCCTTGCACCCTAAGCTCACCTAGACATCAATTTGAGGAATTTTTTCAAAAAAATGGGGTGAAAACTAAGTTGTAACTATGGGGTACAACAGTCCTATTAGGCCATTTTCTCAAGGTCGAAGCCCTTGGTCAATACCCATTAAATTTATCAAAAACCGCCCTATCTTGGACCAACGAGGATCTCTCTAAGGTGCGCTCACTAACCTCTACCACTAGAAATGATTCTAAGGATTTAACTATAAATTAGTCAATGGAAAGGAAACTAAAACACAAAATCTATTGAAACTTATTAGAATATCCTACAAAAAATATAATATTTGATAAAAAACTTTATAATAATTTGCATGCAAAATTTCTAAGATAAAGAAGGAAAAAAAACTTAGCTGAAAAATTCTCTTTAGATAAAATATTTTGCCTAACTGAAGTCCTAGCTCTTCATTGTTCTTTCCATCATCCGAATCCTAGCTGATAAATATTTACAATTGTATTTTTCGTGACTTGAGAAATCATCACTACCCTTGTTCTGGATCGTTGACTTCATAGGGTCGTATTTCCATCAATATTGCTCGAAATCTTTCTTATGACCACTCATTTTGAAACTATTCAAATTCTACACAAGTTAGTCCTAAAATTAGCTGAATTGCATAACCCTTCACGAAAATATAACTCCTAAAAAATGAGATATTTAAAAAACACCTAAACCTTCACAAAGCAAAGTGTAACATCATATAGGATGAACCTTATGTTAAATTGCAGAAGTACATTTAAACAACATTACTAAATATTAAATTTATAAATTGTAAAAATAAATGCCAGATTATACAATCCCAATTTTTTTAAAGATGAATATCCAAAATCATCAATTTTAATATTTAAATAAATTCATTAAAATCTAAGAGATAATGAAATCCCACATAAAACCTTAATTATTTTATTTAGATTTCTTCACCTAACTTCCCCACCTGCATTCATACAAATTTAAAATCATAAAACTTTACGTATCAAATATTTTGAAAGACATCATTACAAAATTTATAAAATTCTGAACTTTAAATTAAAGAAATTATCAAACATTTCCAATATCACTCATATAAAATATATGATATATGTTTTTATAAAATATATATATTTTTATGTATCAAATTTTTATATAAAATTTTACTTCAAATTAATTATAATTATTTTTATCTATCAAATTTTTATATGAAATTATCCTTGATTCGAATTTCAATCTTATTTGTTGTAAAAAATAAATATAAATAACACACCTTAAAATACTTTTATATTTTATTTTATTTATTTACGTCATGAATGTATTTGCTTAAATATATATATTTTATTGTTAAATACTATAAAAATTCCGTTTCTGTCCGTAACTAATACCATCCAGTAATAATAATAACGAGTTATCCTACTAATCGCCACGCGGATGACAGATGTCAGTGAAGTTAAAACGTAACACTTAAATGTGCTTTAAATGTATATCACAATTATTTAATTTATTCTGAAAATGCGACCTGTCTGCCTCATAAATTGAAGAAAAAATAGAAAGGCAGGAGGGTTGAGGGAGGGAGTGATCAGAATCGCATAGTTGCTGTGATATGGCTCACGCCTTCCTCTGCAATTCCTACAGCTTTCGTCTTTGTTTTTGTTTCGGTGACAACACCACCAACATCGCGGCTGCAAACACGTTGACGCCGTTTGCATCTGCACCTGCTGCTGCTTCTTCTTCTGCTTTTTTGATAGATAAGTATTTTACGGAGGACACGGATATCTAGTTGTGCAAACGCTTTCCATTGACGGAATCCTCTGCGTTTTGTTCCTCAGTCCCGACACCAAGGGGGACGGTGGTTCCCTGCTACACAGTGAGTAATAAATAATCTGTCTCGCATTTCTTGTCATCAATTTTCCGAAAGATAACAGAAGTGTGGCCTGAATCACTTTTTGTTGATTCAGGTTAAGTCTCCTGTTCACATAGACAATGAAGCCAAGTTTATTTGTTAATGCGTTTAGTTTTTGGAAAATTATCGATCGTCCGGGTTTTGGGAATAATTCTGGTGCTTTTGTTTTCTTTTGTCAAATTGCTGCTTTGATGCCGGTAACATTGTTTAGGTTTGATACTTGATCGGTTACTTAATTTTTATCTATTTTTAAAATTTTATTTATTTAATACTTATTATTCTAATCTTATTATCTGTAAATATTGCATCGGTGGAGTTATATCTGGGACTAGCGAGGGATCGGACGAGATGAAATACACTTTAACATTGTTTTCGAATGAAACCTAAATTGGAAAGGAATGTACTATTGACCTCAAGGGTTTTGTTCATAATTTCATTTTTTTAAAAGATTCTAATACTTAAGTCTAAATAAGTTTTTTTTTTCTTCTTTTAATAAATAGATTTATTTTACCCTTATCTTTTATAGAACTTACATGGCTGATTTTAACGGGCAGCGGGCCGCACATTTTCTATTTGAAATTACGTTTTGGAGTTAATATAGAAGCCAAGCTTATTAAGCCCGTTGTGTTTGAACTCCGCGATTTTTTCGCATGTAGATTGACTACAGTATGACCAGGTTACAATCCTGTGGGCAGCAAATTTTTGTTGCAGTTGAATTTGATTGTCTGTTTGCTGGCCATGCTACTCTTATCATGAATTTTTAGTTTTATTTGATCGTCTGTTTTCTAACCATAACACCCTCTATCATGAATTTTTACTTTTAGTCTTTCCTTGATCTTCAAACGAGGAATTGCTGACTATACAGTTTCATTTTTGCCACTATCAAATTTGAATATCTTTTTCAGTGCAAAAAAGTACACGAACAACTGCCAGGTTTTGGAAATTGAAAGAGGCATATTTTAGTAATAATTTTATAATTCGAGGTAAAATAGTAAAGAGTAACAAAAAAAAAGAACGGTCTTGCTGGTAGATCGATCTTGTTTTCGTAACGGAAAATAAATGGCAGGGTTGTAGCAAAAATTAAGGCATTTTGTTCTTCTTTATTGCATTTTCACACAAGAGTTGACAGCGGCACTCGCAGAGTCTCTTCTTCACAACGCACTGGGATTTTCTGAATTCTTCTTCAGAAAAGTTTAACAATGTCTCTTCCCACATCACAGTGGTATGCCTATGAAATCCGCAAAAGTATTCCATATATAGCCACCAAAAAAAGAAAAAAGCTCACTTGACCTTATAAATTCAGCAATTTACAGCAATGAATGTTATACCCATTGAATTTGTTGGTATTTAAACATTTTTGATAAAAGTATATAAATCATGTAACTTAATCTTCCAATTAATTATTGGGCTTAAGCTTTCTTCATTGACTTTGGACAATGACAAGTTGGATTGTTCGTGAACTTTGATATAAGAGATCCTTTCTGAATTTCTTCTTAATATATGGCTCCAATTAGGTTGTTAGAGGTGATTATTGATATATGGGTCCAATTAGCTTTTGTTATCTTGTAGCCTGCAACTTAGGAGTGCAAGAAATGTTATATTATATTGAAGTATTTGTAGTAATCATCTAAATAACATCGAGCTGCGGCATATGTGTGGGGTAGTTGGCCCTCTTGCTTTCTAGCCGGTTCATGTGATGCTCTTTTTATACAACCTGTTTATTTCCAGTGGTATATTCCTATGATGGAATTTCGTTGTGGTGCTCTTTTTATACAAGTTTATTTTCAGTGGCATATTCCTATGATGGAATTTCGTCCCATATTAATAACTCTTCCTCTTCTGTCATCTAAATATTATTTCCACTTATACGGAGGTTTACTGTCATCTTGGCTATTTTCCTAACTATGATGGAATTTCGTCCCATATTAATAACTCTTCCTCTTCTTCTCTTCCTCTTCTTCTGTCATCTAAATATTATTTCCACTTATACGGAGGTTTACTGTCATCTTGGCTATTTTCCTAACTATGACTGCCATATGAATTTTGAACTAAAAGAAAATCAGAAACTGAAACAAAATCTTATAACTTCTTAAGAAAATCAGAAACTGAAACAAAATCTTGTAACTTCTTAAAATTCTATTTCAAGACTAAAATTTGAAATGTTTTAAAAGACAGTACATAAAATAAATTAACCTCCTTAAAAGAAGATAAGTGGAGATTATCTCAACTCATGCACGCCAACGCCAAAAAGCCCTTTATAGACTAGATCTGCTTACCCAAAACAGACATTGCATAGTTCCTTGTTCAATCAACATCTGTGTTCAATCAACATCCCATTTTTGGAAGCCATTTACCTTGGATACATGCACACTTTTTTCATCCTAGGGTTTTTATGGCATACCCTTAACAATTTTCTTTTCTGTTGAGTCCTTTTTTAAGGTTTTTCCTAAGAAGAAATAAGAAATAGGAAATGTGAAGACATAGAAAACGTCATGAGAAACAGGTGGAACAGAGTTTGCATATGAGAAACGTTTAAGAGATGGGTTTTTATACTTATTTTTAAAATTTGGAAGAAGGGGTTTTGAAAGGTTTCCCGAACCTTTTACATCCGATAGAGAGAAGATAGCATAGATAGGACAAAAAACGAGTACAATAAATACCTACAAGGATCGTGGCAACAAAAAAGGATCCAAGACGAGGAGAGGCGCAACCAATGAAACCTTAGAAGACAAGAACAAGGGCTTCCCCCCAAGGGAAGAGAAACAGAGGTCCACATTGGATCCCCCTTGTTAGCACTGCATGTTGTCCATATTTTTCCTGAGATCTCCTAGGAGAAGGTCCACCTCATTCTCATAGCAAACTAACATCTAGCAAACCCTTCTGATGGAGGAAGAGAGAAAGTTCGGGCCTTGGATGGAGTTTCTGACAAATGAATTGAACTCCGGAGGTCTCACAAAGGCTATCTTCATCGTTGGAGGCATGTTGCTTTGCATTGCTTTCTTTAGGGGAGGAGAGCTCTGCTTAGCTTTCTTCATGGGAGGGTTGCTGAGCTTATATTTCTTGGGGGGAGTGGTTTTTGAACAAAGGGGATGGAGAGGAGTCCCAAAAGTTCTCCGGGTCGTGGACGACAATGACTTGGATGGGGAATGATCTCTTTTTTCGGTTTTTTGTTTTAGGCGTTTAAAACGCCTCTGAGCCTTAGATGATTCTCTGACAAAAGTTGGCTCAGTACCATGATCAAGAACCTTTTTGGTTTTAACAACACTGCGATTTGGTGCTACCGATCATATTCCTTTTCTCCACTAGGGGTGTGAAGTGGGAGGAGGCAACAAAATTTTCCCCAGAGAGAAGAGACTACCACCTCACCTTGGCTTCCTTTCATGGCAACATGGATGTACATGATCTTCAGAAGTCCTTGGTTCAGCAGAACAGAGGAATCCCCCTTTTGGACCTGCTTCATAGACATTTTTGATAGACTTGAAGAGAAAAGCTGGAACATTCATCTTCTTCTTGCTCGGGATATGGTTGAGGAAGGCCAGGTGAAAACTCTTGACAATGGAAAAATGCTCGTCTGCATGATGGTGATGACAACTCTGTCCCAAGGATAGGTAGGGATTCGAGAAGGATGCCATTTTGGAATTTGTCCAAATTTTCGGGATTCGCGAAGGATGCCATTTTGGAATTTGTCCAAATTTTCGGGATTCGCGAAGGATGCCATTTTGGAATTTGTCCAAATTTTCGGGATTCGCGAAGGATGCCATTTTGGAATTTGTCCAAATGTTTCCCTTTGCCTCAAAAGATGTTTAGTGTCCAAATTTTCCTTTTTGCCTTGGAAGATTTTCAGTTCTTTTGCCACCAAATGCTTTTCTCTGTTGATGCATTCACCCGAGGCTGCGAAACCAGAGATCTTCATTAAAAGAGGAATGTTGATAGTGAACTCAATGCCTCTGGCTATAACTCTCCCATCATCCCACGAATGGGCCAAGTCCATTGAAAGCTCCCTGTAATGCCCGTTGAATTTCTTCAAAAAGGGCAAAAAAATTGCTTTTTTCAAAGATATCCCAAACGTCCTTATCGAGTGATAAGGCAACTAGTTCCACATGTCAATCCTTACCTTCTATTTTCTGCCTCAGATGATCAGTGTTGTTCACAGAGCTCCAACAAGAAGGGATCGTGAAGAAAGGAGTCGAAGGGAAGAAAAACTGAAGGTGGTACATCACATTACTCCTTACTCTTTTAAACTTGCATACATGCTTGCCACGTAGTGAAACTTTTCTAATAATATCTAGAAGAGGGTTCTCAAATGTGTAAAATCCCACGTGTCGATCAAGACGGGAGAGAACCTGGGGTCTGAAAGGAGCCAACTTAGCAAATTGAACCTTTTGATACTCTTTTTAAAGAGACATGATTGGTCGATAAGGTAAAACATAGCAGACTTTCTGAAAGGAAAGAATAATAGAACCAACAAAAGGAGAATCCTAATCCTTCCTTGAGACTATCCTTGGGAAAATCCAAGGGACCTTGCTTTTCCTGGGATCAATAGGAAGTCTCATTAGAGTCTATACGGGTGGCCGGAATGAGTTCTTGAGGAAACCTTTCCCTCCAAACAGTGAGGTCTTCTTGGAGGATACCAAGGTTAGCCATGGCGTTAGCTACTTTATTTTTATTTCTTTATCTGGGCATTCTCAAGGAGCAAAATATAGTTTTTTTGGCCTTCTTTATAAAGTCTTCATTATTTCAGATCGGGGTTGAGATCCTTTTAGGGTGTTAACAATGTCTAGAGAATCACCTTCAATGATTGCCTTCTTAATATTTATCCTCTTCAGAAGATTGACTCCTTGGAAACTTGCTTCAACAAAGTGGCTAGATTGAAATCCCAGGTTTTCTGCGTAAGCGAGAAGAATTTCACCTTTGTTGTCTCTGATTAATCCCCCATATTTAGAGATTCTAGGATTCCCCTTGGCCGCTCCATCAAAATTAAGCTTTATCCATCCTGGGGTGGGGGGACCCATTTGACTTGGGAGCGGTCAATCTTATTAGGCTTAGGCGGCTGGAGCTTCCTTTTGGGAAGGCCAAGATGGGCAGCAAGATGAGACTTAGACCCACTTTCCCACTCGTTAGGGAAGGGGATGATAGAAACATTTTATCTCAAAGCTTCGAGGATTTTGATCCCAACAAAAGGAGGATCTCTTTTCTCATTCTTAAATGCTCTATTATTCCTTTCCTTCCAAATTACCCAAAGGATATGAGGAAAGCTCAAAATCCAAAGGGTCCACAACTGACAACTGTGAAAGGGAGGGGTCCATTGGTAACACATATCTTCAATACTGTTAGGGGCCACCCAAGAAACTCCCAAGTTCCTTAGAAGAGAATAAAGAACCTCTTGGGAGAAAGGGCAATCTAAGATGAGGTGAAGAGAGTTTTCACAATTAACCTCACATAGGTAGCATTTGTTTGGTAAAGCCATTCCTCTTTTCTGGAGATTTTTGATTATGAGAATCTTGTTTTGCACTACTAGCCAGAAAAAGAAGTTGATTTTTCAGAGTGAGGTTTTTGAGCCAAACCTGGTTGATTGGGAACCAACTTACACTCTCTTCCTCCTCTAGGTAATAAGCTGATTTGACAGAGAAGAGCCCATTTTTATCTGCCTTCCAAATCAAAGTCTTCAGCAATAGGGTTTTTTATGAATTGAGTTCTCGACAACTTGGAAAGCTCTTTCCAGGATATCTCCTCGATGACTTGTAAACCTAAGAAGTGGATAAGTTTTCATTCTTTTCTTTCGTCTATCCTCTCAATAAAGTCCGAGACTCTGGTTCGAAAGCTTTGGGAGGTAAATGGTTCTAGGACCGCCAGATCAGAATTGTTTAAAAGAGGATATTCCGAGATCCAGGGATCTCTCCAGAAGTCAATTTTGGGTCTAGAACCCAATTCCCATCTTAAACCTTTTCGTACTAGGCATTTTGTCTTCAGGAGATTATTCCAGAAAGCCGAACCTTTAGGGGGATTGGGTTCCTCAAGAAAATTTCCATCTTAAACCTTTTTGGACTCCTTTTGTCTTCAGGAGGTTATTCCAGAAAGCCGAACCTTTAGGGGGATTGGGTTCCTCAAGAAAATTTCTACCTTGCCAAAGATATTTAACCATGAGGATATGCACCCAGCCAGAGTCGACTTGATTTAGAAGCTTTCATCCTTATTTTGCCATTAGAGCATGGTTCATCTGTCTCATTTTCTTGAATCCCAGACCCCTTGCTTCCTTCTTAGAACAGACTTGCTCCCAAGGTTTTCTGAATTTGCTCAATTCTCTGATAGATTGCCGCAATAAATTTAGATACGGACATAAAAAAGACTGGGATACTTTGAAGAGTGGTTTTGACAAGGTGGGCTTTACTAGCTTGATTGAGAAGCATCCCTTTCCAGCTAGCCAAATTCCTTTGGATTCTTTCTAGAACAGGGATCCAAAAAGTATCTTTCATTATTTCCTTGAAGAGGGGCATCCCTAGGTAGCTCACTGGGAAGTCAACAATCACCTAAGAACCTGAGCTATTCTCCTTTGCCTTCTCAGAGGGGTCTGGAGGAAAAATACTTTGCTTTTCAAGAAGTTGACTTTTTGCCCTGCAACATTCTCATAGATATTCAAAATATCCTTGATTTCTCTAGCTTGCGGAACAGAGGAGCTTGTGGCTAGGATGGTGTCATCTACAAATTGTTGATGAGAGATCGGGTTAAGGGAGGAGGTAGGTTTGATCCCATTGATAACCCCGTGGGCCGAGGCAGCTTTCAAAGTTCTCCCTAGAGCTTCTGCCAAGATGATAAACGGATAGGGGATCCTCTTGTGAAGACCTTTGGAACTCCTGAAGTACCCTGTAGTAGCCCCATTAACAATGATCGAGAACCAGGTCGAGGATATGCATTCTCTAGTGAAATGGATCCAGTCTTGGTGGAAGCCAAAGTTGGACATAACTTTAAGCAAAAAATCCTAGGAGACTCTATCGAAATTTTTTTTCATGTCAAGCTTCAAGAAGAGGCCAACTTTCCCACTTTTATCCACTGAATAAATGAGTTCATGAATAGTGATGATGCCATCTGTGATTAGCTTGCCTTCAACAAAGCTTCCTTGACAGGGATCAATGATAAAGGGTAAGACCATTTGATTGTGTTAGCCATTACCTTAGTCAAGATTTTGTAGAGGGTGTTGTATAGGTTGATGGGTCTGAAGTCTTTAAAATCGTTAGCTCCGACCACTTTGTGGATGAGGACCAAAACGGTGGAGTTTACATCTTTAGGGATATGGTGAGATTTTTGGATTTCACTTATGGCAGCCACAACATCTGCCCTTGTTATGTGCCTAAATTTATGAAAAAACATGGTTGGGAAACCATTTGGCCTTGGAGCTTTATTCTCTGCCATAGAGAAAATGGTTTTTTTCACTTCCTCCTCCGAAGAAAATGGTTTTTTTCACTTCCTCCTCCAAGAAAGGGCTGACCAAAGAGTTCAGATCTAAAGGAATGAGAGGAGGAATATCGGATAGGATTCTGTTCACAGCCTAATCTTCGCCAATTCTTCAGGCCCAAGCAACTTTTCATAGAAGCTAATAGCTTCAGCTTGGATTTCAAGCAGGTTCTCAGTCACGGAGCCATTTGCCTTCACCACTTCCCCGATCTTGTTGAAGCTTCTATGCCTTAGGGTGGCAACACGATAAAACTTGGTGTTGTAGTCCTCATCCTCCAAAGGGCTCTTGACTTTTTCTTCCAGAAGGACTCTTCACAGGCCTGCGTGTTGTGGTAGTTTGTCAGGACCATTTTCTCTCTATCTTTGGTTTCATCAGAAAGGCTGCCCTTTTTGATGGAGGATTCAATGTTAATCAGCTGCTTTTTCAGTTCAGATTTCTTGAGAAAGAGGTGCCCAAAAACTGATTTATTCCAACCTTTAAGGTTAGATTTAACAAATCTGAGTTTCTTTGCAATTTGAGAGACAAGAGGTCCAAAGAACTTTTGAGCCCACCATCCAGCAACCTGGGATTCCAGATCTTCATGATGAAGGCACATCGCTTCAAACCTGAAAGGGGTTTTGAAATGCCTATTGGAAAAGAAGGTCTCCAAAACCAGCAGATTGTGGTTGGATCCAAAAGAAGAGTGCTCAGGATAGCCATCTCCAAAGGGGGTCAAGCCTTCCTTAGAATTGAGGACTCAATCAAGTATGAGTTGAATCAACTGGCTGCCAATCCTTTTGTTGCTCCAAGTAAACTTACTCCCTCTCAAGTTCAAATCCATCAACTCGTTACTATTCACAAAATGGGCAAAATCCTTTAAGCCTTTAGACATAATTGGATTACCTCCCTTTTTATCTGAAGGAAAGAGAGGGAATTGAAGTCTCCCACTAGCATCTACGCCTCATCTTTGAAGACCCTCATTTGAGTGAGAATGTTCCATAAAGCAACTCTACTAGTGATAGAGTTTGGGGCATAGATATTAGAAAGAACCCATCTACATTTGGTCTCTTTGCGGAACAAAAGGATGTTGGTTAATCTGTCCAAGGAGGAAATCAGTCTCCCTTCAACTTTCAAGGGATCCCAAAGGCATAATAAACCTCCCGAAGCTCCATGAGCATGACTAGCAAAAAAGCTAGAGTCCTTCCATGTTGCTTGTTTAACCTTTTCAGTATTGGACTCCTCACTTTAGTTTCTTGGAGAAGGATGATTTGAGGGTTTAATTCCTTTCTCTTAGAGGCTATCAATCTGTGTTTGGTCTAGCCATTTAGGCCTCTCACATTCCAGGATGAAATTTTCATTTGCGTAGATTGGCATGATGTTTCTTCCTTTTGCCTAGGGTTGAGGTAAATTTGGTTTTGAGAGAAACTTCGATACCGGAGTCAAAAAGTTGTTTTTCCTTTCCCCCTAATATGAGGACTGTTTGCGAGCCATTGGCTATATCTCCATTCGTTTCTCTCTCCTTAAGTTCTTGGCTTGAGGGTTTGCCTACCTTGCGGTCAATGCCCACATCTGCTCCTCCTTTCTTCTGGTTTCTGGTTACAGGGCAAGGAGTAACTGTCCATTTCCCATCTTTAAGCTCCATGACTAAAGGATTTATGTTCTTATTTCCCTCTGAGGGTTGAGCCTCTTTTCTTTCATCTATGGTCGAAACCAGAAGGGTTTCTAAAACAGAAACCTCCTCTTGAGAGTCCTTATTTTCTTCCGTAATTTGAGGAGAATCTTCTTCTAAACATTCAAAGGGGATTTTCTGTAGAAAGTCAATTAAAGAACAACCAGATTTAGGAAACAAGGGGCTTACCTTGGCCATGGGTTCGAGAATCTTCCCTTCTTCTCTTACATAATGGTCTTCAAAAAAATGCATAGCTTCTTGGTTCTCTTGCTTAATGGTCTTCAAAAAAATGCATAGCTTCTTGGTCCTCTTGAGGGATCAGAAGATTCCTTATGAAGCATATTTCTAACTTAGGTTTTATTCATATTAGCTTCTCCTTGGACTTTATAGGTCTTATCATTGACAATGGTCACCGGTTTGCCTTCTTTGGCTTCAAATGTGTCAAACCACCCTTTATCACTAGTCATGTGTTTGTTGGCACCAGAATCAATATACCAAACATGATCTTTTTGTTTGGGATCAGTTTGAGTCATGAGCACCTTGTGTGCTCTCTCAAAATCTGAATCTGATTCTTCAATAGCAACATTGCCTCTTTGTTGTCTATTTCTTCATTATGGTTTGTATTGCCGCTTTTTCTATGGTGGTTGTTTATTTTTGTCACCTTTGTTGGAAGAATTGAACCAACATTTCTTGGTGTCATGATTATCCATCTCACAAATGTGGCAGTACCTCTTCTATTGTGGAGGTGTCATTTTTGAGGGAGTAGTGTTTGAACCCTTAGAGGAAGATCCCTTCTGAAAGTATCCTTGTTTCTTAGCTCCAGATTTCTTTGAAAAAAATGTTGTGTTGGACAATTGATCTCTTATGTTGTTATTTGCTTCTTCTTGTTGTAGCAAATTAACCAACTTGTCGATTGGACACTTGAAGGGAAGTGACCATCATTCTAAAATAATCTGGTAAAGCTCTCAAAATAATGGAGGTTAAGAGCTTATCTTCCACTTTTTCTTCCATGGCATGCAATTTGGCTCTCAAATCAGCAACTTTGCAAAGAAACACCTCTACACTTTCTCCATTCTTCATGTTGAGAGTGTGAAGTTGGGATTGAAGATTAAGAATCATGGCTTGATTCTTTCCTTCATATATGGTTGTCAATGTATCCCATGCATCTTTTGCATCCTCTTTTTCATAGATGTGTGGTTGAACTTCATCAGCAGTGGCAAGAACTATGATCATCAATGCTCTTGCATTAGCATCATCATATGCTTCTTGTTTATCATCTATTGTTGTTGGACGTGTGACTTTGCCAGTCACGATGTCCCACATCTTTTCAACCTGTAATATTGCCCTCATCTTGGTCTTCCACGGAGTAAAATTCGGACCTTTGAGTAGTTGTGATTTTAACAAATATGCTTTTGCAATGGCCATTGTGAAGGTTTTGTATAACATGAAATGGTCCCCTTTTTTTATACTGCTAGTCCGATAGATCTGATCTATTCGATATACCTGCTTTTCCTATAATACCCGTCAGTACGTGGAATAGGCTCGTCTCCTCAATATATGAGGCCGTACGCTAGGGAGACTCAAAGGTATGTGATATAGATCAATTCGTGGCACATAAGCAGTACTAAAAGGGGTTCACTCTATATTTGACACCTTCTTAAAAAGACTTCCGCATATGTAGTGCAACAAGACCCTTAAATACTTGGAAGAACTTAATATCAGGATTTATGTCGAGCGATATAGTGAATGGGGTAAAAAATGGAGTGAATATCAATATTGGCTTTCCTTATTTCTCCCCGACGGTTTATAGGGAACAATAGCCCAGATGTTGTTGTTGTAGCTATATTAGGCGTTAGATACAATAGCCCCAAAGCACGACAACAGGGCACACACAAAGATTGGTTTGCTTTGTTTTTTATGTCGCTGCTTTGTCCCATATACACTGTGTGAAGGTGTTGTGAGCACCTTAAGAGTGCGGAGGCGCCCATCTTGTCTTGACCACCTTACAGTGGTCAAGACGGTTTCAAGCGCAAATCTCCTGGAGGCGCCAGCTGGTCAGTGCCAACGGTAAGGACCCACATAGTCGATAGTTGGCATCGCTACTGCGTTGAGGAGCCCAGTCGTTGAATGCCGATTGATTATCTTGCTTGGAGGAGCCAGAGCCCCTTGGTAATAAACCCAATTTAAAAAAAAACAAAATTTGTATTAATTTTTAAATTATTTAAATTAATAAATTTAATATTTTTTTGTTTTATTCTAATTTAATTAATTAATTAGTTATAAGGAACTTATAGGTGATGATGTCGTGCTTTGGGCTACTGTATCTAACGCTTAATATTGCTGCAAGAACAATGTCTGGGCTATTGTTTACTATAAACCGTTGGGGAGAAATAAGGAAAGCCAATATTGATATTCACTCCATTTTTTACCCTATTCACTACTATCGCTCGACATAAATCCTGAAATTAAGTTCTTCCAAGTATTTAAGGGTCTTGTTGCCCTACGTATGTGGAAGTCTTTTTAAGCAGGTGTCAAAGATAGAGTGAATCCCTTTCAATATTGCTTATGTGCCACGGATCGATCTATATCACATACCTTTGAGTCTCTCTCGTGTACGGCCGCATATAGTGAGGGGACGAGCTTATTCCACGTATTGATGGGTATTATCGAAGAAGCAGGTCTATCGAATAGATCAGGTCTATCGGACTAGTGGTATAAAGAAAGGGGGACCATTTGGTGTTATAAGGAACCCTCACAATGGCCATTGCAAAAGCATATTTGTCAGAATCACAACTACTCAGAGGTCCGAATTTTACTCCATGGAAGACCAAGATGAAGGCAATATTGTAGGTTGAAAAGATGTGGGACATCGTGATTGGCAAAGTTACACACCCAACAATAGTAGATGATGAACAAGAAGCATATGATGATGATCATAGTTCTTGCTATTGTTGATGAAGTTCAACCACACATCTGTGAAAAAGAGGATGCAAAAGATGCATGGGATACATTGACAACCATATATGAAGGAAAGAATCAAGCCACAATTCTTAATATTCAATCCCAATCTCACACTCTTAGCATGAAGAATGGAGAAAGTGTAGAGGTGTTTCTTTGCAGAGTTGCTGATTTGAGAGCCAAATTGCATGCCATGGGAGAAAAAGTGGAAGATAAGCTCTTAACCTCCATTATTTTGAGAGCTTTACCAGATTCTTTTAGAATGATGGTCACTTCCCTTCAAGTGTCCAATCGACAAGTCTCTTTTGAGGAGTTGGTTAATTTACTACAACAAGAAGAAGAAAATAACAACATAAGAGATCAATTGTCCAACACATCATTTTTTTCAAAGAAATCTGGAGCTAAAAAAACAAGGATACTTTCAAAACGGATCTTCCTCTAAGGATTCAAACACCACTCCCTCACTAAAGACACCTCCACAATAGAAGAGGTACTGCCACATTTGTGAGATGGATAATCATGACACCAAGAAATGTTGGTTCAATTCTTCCAACAAAGGTGACAAAAATAAGCAACCACCATAGAAAAAGGGGCAATACAAATTATAATGAAGAAGTAGACAACAAAGAGGCAATCTTGCTATTGAAGAATCAAATTCAGATTTTGAGAGAGCACACAAAGTGCTCATGACTCAAACTGATCCCAAACAAAAAGATCATGTTTGGTATATTTGATTCTGGTGCCAACAAACACATGACTGCTGATAAAGGATGGTTTGACACATTTGAAGCCAAAGAAGGCAAACCGGTAACCATTGTTGATGATAAGACCTATAAAGTCCAAGGAGAAGGAGATGTGTCAGTGACACTTCCAGATGGACAATGTAAAATTGAGAAGGTCCTTTATGTGCCAGGATTGGCCAACAACTTGTTATTTGTGCCTCAAATCTTGGACAAAAATATGGTGGTTGACTTTAAGGTTGTTGATGGACAAAAGCATTGCTTCATTACCAAAAAGGGTAAACATATACAACAACTTTCTACAAACATGGATTGTTTGTTTTAGATGCTCTTTATACCTCTCATGTTTCTATGGTTCCCAACTCCAAAGAAGCTACTTCATTATGGCACAAATGGTATGGGCATCTCAGTTCAGGCTATTTGCTTCAAATGAGTAAGCATGATATGGTGTTAGGTCTGCCCAACCTCTCACATACTTTGCCTGTATGCTCGGATTGCTTAGCAAGGAAGCAACACCGAGTTCCATTTGAGTTGAGCTCTTCCAAAGCCAAAGCACTGTTGGAGTTAATCCACACCGATATGTGCGGACCCATGCCAAACAATTGTGGTGGAAAGAAGTACTTTCAGTTGTTTGTTGATGATTACTCCCGAAAGATGTGGATTTTCTTTCTACAGCTGGAGTTAGATGCCTTTCTGTATTTTCAGCAGTTTCAAAAGCATGTTGAGAAAGAATCAGGATGTTCCATCAAGACCGTCCCCTCAGATCGAGGGGGGAATTCACCTCCAACGAGTTCTCAAGGTTTCTCACCAAACATGGGATCAAAAGACAACTTACTACAACCTATACTCCTCAACAAAATGGAGTTGCTGAGAGGAGGAATTGTTCCATCATGGAGATGGTTTGATGTATGCTCACAAGTGCTCATCTTGGGCAATAGTACTGGGTAGAAGTTGTCACTATAGCCGTGTATCTCCTGAATCAAGCACCAACCTTTGGAAGCGCTACAACCTCCTTAGAGAAGGCACATCTACGTATGGAGTCTATATTAGGACGTGGGCCTAGGAATTTCCCTACTAGATTGCTAGCCCCTAGCTGCATTGACTGTTTTAACAGCTTTGCAGGGACTCGAAGTTTTCCTTGCTCAAGATGCAAGTCGAAGCGTCTGTTTAGGACAATTCGCTTTTCAGAATCCTTCAAAACTGCTTAAGCGTAAGACTTGGCTCCCAGATTAAAGGGGACCTATAAAAGGGGCCCTTGCAATGGGTCCGCTTCCCCTAGGAGGGTTACGGACGCATAGAGGAACTGGTTGTCGCCTTCCCATCGGACAAGCTTGCACCAAACCCTATCCCGCCTCCATCCATTTCGAATCTCCAATACACTTTTTTATTTTCTTTAATGAAACGGGTTTCTATAATTACTATATATACATATTATATATTATGTGTGTAATTTTATTTTTCCAAAAAAAGTCATATTTATTGAATAAATTATCTATCAATTAAATTATACACCTATAGTGGATATTGTTGTTCACCTGCTTCGACTCCACCTTCACAGCAGCTCTATAGTGGATATTGTTGTTCACCTGCTTCGACTCCACCTTCACAGCAGCTCTGTTGCTGTTGGTGATGCAGAATGGAGCAGGACATTAGAGTTTTGGTTTTTTGACTGTCACATAGATCCTTCATTACTACCTCTATGACCATCTTGTACACACGATGACAATGAAAGAAGTAAAATTGATAAACTATATAAACATTATACCTCCATCAGATAGTTTACATACAAATTAAAACACAACCACAAACCACAAATTTTCAAGGTCTATGTGGCTCCATTGAGATACTTTGATAAAATCAATATCCACCCTTGACCTATGTGGTGCTATTGGCTTTATTTGACAAAATCAATATCCACCCTTGATTTGGAGCAATATGAGCACGGCATACAAAATACCATCATGAGATAATTTTGTCACTAGTTTTATGATCAAATCTAGAAACTTCCACGACACCATCGCATGACATTTGACCCCTTGCTTAGCCGATGCAAATCCAATTATTGTTAGAATCAATAACATTCTCGAACAGTTTTGCATTAGTTCTAACATTTACCATCCATGTGACCTAACGTAGCTTGGAGGTAATAGTAAGGGGCTCAACAAAAGTTGAAAACAACATAAGTCGCCTGTCATATGACCTGGAGCTGGACTTATATCGGACCTTCTCGTCCAAATCCATTTTAAACAACCCATTGAGACATCCTTTCATTGAATTTTTTGATTGCCATTAAGTGTAAAAAGAAAGCTCATTAGGGTTTGTAAGCGAGGATCACCTTTGTGTTGGGCTCTGTGTTCTTGCAACTTTGCTTGGGGGTTGTCTGCGACCTGGTAGGGTGACACTATTGCTCCGCCTTCTTGCTTTGGTGCACAACACTCGCGGTGGCCACAATGTCCTCCACTATGGTGTTTGCCATTGCCACAATGCCCTTTGCCACGACGTTGGTGGCCATGTGCTTTTTTGTCGGCTTCTTGCTTGCTATGGGGCAGGGGAACCTTGGCGGCGACATTATGTAACTTATCATGCATCTCCTCCACAAGGTCATCAATGTCAATTTCGACTCCATCCAACCCATGAAACATCTATGAAATGACCCTAAAATTATAGATGGTGTTGCAGACCAAAAAGGCAATGGAAAATGTGTTTGCAACTGCCGTTTTTGTTGCAGACATGTAGTGAACCAAAAAAATGTTGAACGGGCATCCCCTATTGCGTTTCTTGCAACTAGGTCTATAATGACCTCATAAGGGTTTTTATTGGTTTAATACAACCTATGTGGAAAAAAAAAAAAAAATATAATGTTTTTTTTTAGCCTTTCCATTTTTTATTCAAAAGACTAAAAAAATTTGGAGGAAAATAAAATCAGAAACTTGGAAAAAAATAAAAAAATCCAGAAAAATAGAGAAAATTGGGAAAAAAATTAGGGGAGAGTTTTAAAAGAGAAATTCCAATAAATTGTGAAAAATTTGGAGAAAGGGGAAAATCAGATTTCATTTTCAAAATTGTAGTAAATTCTGTTTTTAGAAGTTCCCAATTTTTTTCGTGATAAATTGCTGATAAGTTCTTGATCCAGTATTTTTCCTTATCCTATATTTTTGTGCTTGCTGATAAATTGCCGATTGCAATTTTTCAGCACTGCCTACAATCATGTCCATAAGAGAACACAACTAATGCCTTTCTCAGAGATTTTCATTGATTATAATTTCTTTTAAGTAGTATTCTCAAAATACTGAGTGGCAAATATTTTTGGTGACGATGTTTTGCCTTTTGCTTTTAGAGTCCCTCTCGATTATTTTTTTTGATTGACCACATTGGATTGAAATGGACCTTCCTTGTTACATCCTGATCATGTTACCCTGGTTTTTTAATAGACCACATTATCATGTTATTATAACAAACCTTGTTATCATGGTACAAGTGGGAATTAAATTCTGGTTAGCTCTTTGTGAGCCAAATATTCTCACCAATCAGACTTTCAATCCCATGGGCTGGAGCCCTCCTCAAATTGAAAAAGAAAAAATATGATCTCAAATTTTCAAAGAAGTGTTGAGTAAGAATAAACATAAATATCAATAGTTAACAAGCAAACCACTGATTAAAACATTAGCTCACAATCAACCAAAAAGTGAAAATCATGTGAGCACAGTTTTTCATCAAGGATTTTTATCGTTTGCCTTAACGATTTGTCTTTGGGAGTCTTTTCCCTATGGGTTTTTCTTGACTTACCTATAACAACCTCGATAAGAGTTCGAGAAGCCCTTGGATCGAAAGCAATATGATTTCAAAGATGTCAACACAGGAATAAACATAAATATCCATCATTATTAACAAGAAAACCATAAGCAAAAAATTTGGCTCACAACGAATCTTAAAAGAAAGAGGAAAAAAAGGAAAATTTTGAAATCCAAAAAATTAGTAAACACTCAGAGCATAACCTATGAAGACAACCAACAAACAAAAAGAACAAACTAATGATAAGTCAAACCAATCCTAGACTCCATTACTAAGAGGTGAGGTGAGGTAGGTTAAAGGAACTACCTCCTTAATTAATATTGCTCTAGATTAAGGGTTATTTGTTACTTGTTTTCAAACCATCATCTCCTTTTAGATTGGGCTCAGGTTTCTCTATTTCCATAGTGTCATTTAAGCATTATTTGGAAAAAATGTCAAACCTTGCTTTTCCATGTAGCAAAGTTTGTTGGCCTAATTAAATAGGAGATCCTCCCAATGTTCCAGTGTTTTTTTATGCTTGTTCTACTTGGCCTTTTGGATTTTTTATTATAAATATAAATTAATCCATATGAACAAGGTATCAAATGTACCCCACTTTGTTGTAGTGGGTCTAACTGTTTTTTTTAAACCTTAACAAACATAGTGGGTCTAACTGTTTTTTTTAAACCTTAACTTGTTTGTTAAAGGTATGATGGAGAGCAAAAACTGTTTGTAAACCTTTTTACTCTAGCATTTTTAGCTGGTCTATTCCATGGGTTCCTTGAATATAAGTCAAATATACTTGATCAATCTTATCCCTATTGTTCTTATTATTGTTTCTTTTCTAATGTATTTAGACGTAGGTTACTTTTTAGCATCGTGGAACGATTTGAGAATTTGACGTTCTTAATAGCCATTATCCTTGAGAACCTTGGTAATATGTGTCTTCTGATGTACCAATCGTTCTTCATCAACATATCTAATAAGCCTTGTAGCTAGAGTTTTTAGAATCCCCTTCTTCTCAACAAGGTAGTGATGGGAATTTATACTCATGTACAAGTTTGTGTGAGTCTTTTTGCATTAATTTTCCATAGATAGTGTGCCATCATCAGCTTTGTCAAGGTGGACATCCCAGAAAGGAAGGCAACCTCCTCCTTCCTTCATAAACTTTGTGTTTAGATTGGAAATTTAAGAGAGTAAAGAACTTCTCTCAAGGATTTCCTTATATTGAGGTGAATTAATATTGGTGTTGTTAGCATAGTACTTTGACCACTTGGTTTTATTCAAAAACAAATCAATTGCTTTGTTTGAAGTTTATTATTGAAATGTTAGCTACAATAAGGGATAAAGGGCATCTCATTGTGTTTCTTTCGTTTGTATGCAAATCTCATCTTGGAATCTAAAGAACAATGATCTTAAACAAACCTCCACAAGTTTCTTGTTTCACTATTCGTGATCTCACTAAAGACCTTAATGGCTTTGTTGATCGAACTTTTAGTAGAGTAAAATGATACCAAAAATGATATAGATGTGTAGCTCATCAACTCTTTGATTCTAAATAAAATTCACAAATGATTTATTGTCCTTTCGTAAAAGAAGGCTAATTTCCCACAAGCAAGTCTTTTGGGTAAGAAGATCGCAAGTTCAAATGCGGGTGAATTAGTTGTATCAATTATAGGCGTGATAGGTGCACACGTCTTGCGGATCTTGGGTAAACAAACAAATACGTGACTTCACTTCTTTCCTTGAATGAGTTTTTTCTCATTTTCTTTCTTTAAGGATCAAAATTTTATGGAATTGGAAATCTCATTCATGATTTTTTAGCTATTTATTAATTGGATTCTTGTCCAATTTTCCATAGCTATCACTATCTACAAATGATCCTTCATCTTTGAGATGTATTCATCTTTGTTCATTACAATATTAGTATTCGTTGGATTTCACAACGCTTTGTTAGAGTGAACAAAAGCAAAACATCAACTCAAATCGTAAAGCAAAAGATTTAGAAAATGAAGGAAGGAGCGATAACACACGAGATGAAGGATGCCTTCAGGCATTTACACAAATGATCAAGATAAGATCACATTGATACAATTGGGTGGACGAGGTATAAATATCAATACCTAAATAATTAATTACAAGTTGCTTTAACCCTTGCGGACATAACATTAGGCATAAAGAGTTGCGGACATAACATTAGGCATAAAGAGTTGGTAAAAGTTTAACTGGACAAGGTTAGATCGTATGCCCATAGGTTAAATACATAATTTGATATTAAAACATTATAAAACGATTGCCCATAGGCCTACACATGATTATATCATACAATATCGGCCTTGGCCAATAAAGTCAGATTACACACTTCCCCCTCCAAAAACAATGAGGGGCCAAAGAGAGAAGACGTTAATGCCCTTTTACAATATCTGCAAGTGGTTTTTTGATTTCTTTGCAGACTTTGACTTGCTGTTGGGCTGTTGAGACTTGGTTTTTGCAGATCTGAATTTCCTTTGCATGGGCTTGTTCTTGAGAGGGGACAATAACAATTTTGCATAGCAACCTAAAAGTGAACGAGAAGACAAAAGAGAGCATTGAGGGTGAAAGTACATGCTCCTTAATATACATAAGAACAACATGAAACACTAGTGCAACAATTTGTGAAAGGGAGAAGAAAGATTAGCAAGGATAGTCTCGAGTCTCTTGACACATTTTGCAATTGGTCCACACCTTGGTTGGATCACTTTCATATCTAATGTGGAAAATAATGTAAGGTTATTAACATCAAAATCAGACCCCAGGCCTCCTCCTTAAGATCATGATATTTTTCATCACGAATCTTTGTTGTTTTTTCCTTAAATGTGCACTAAAGATTCGAACTTCTTAATAAGTTGGTCATTTGGATTGACTAAGTATTATTTTTGTGTCCATTCAAGCGAGTAAAATATGCTAAAGGATGCATCTCACCCAAAATCACCCTCTGCAATAGGTCCTCGAATTGATGTCACCAATGTGAACAAATTGAAAAGTTGTGTGGTTTGAAAAAAAGGGCTTGAAATGTTTTCTAATGCAAAAGTTATGGCCTTTCGAGTTTGATTTGAAAAAAGCGCCCGAAATGCTCTGGCCTCTAAATGTTTTGGCCTAGTTATCCTCCAAGCACAAAAAAATAATTAAATCCACCCAACCTTAGGAAAATTGCAATAGACCAAAAAAAAACATGCCACAATAAGATGGGACTTGCCATATGTTAACACATCTCCACCATTGTTCAAAGTAAGCAAATCATGGTTTGTTGCTTTGAACGGTTTGATGGGATGGCCATACTTATTTATATAATTTTTTTCGTTGATTTACGGAAGTAGGGTCCATGTTGTTTGCCATGTTGGCCTCCAATGCCATCTAGGAATGCAATGTATAGCAAATAGGGAGAGTGGGATTCGAACTTTTGCTTCTTGGGTAATAGGTGCCTATAGCCAAATTAGCTGGGTGCTTGCACCCCTTGGCTGAGGATCAAAAGGGGCCACCACTATATGACAATATGGTGTCTTCATAACCCTAACAAAGAGCACAACCCAGGACATGACAAGAATTGAATTGTGGTTCTCTACTGTCAGAAGACTAAACCACTATCTCTTGGCTAACAAGGCATATGCCTTGGTTGTAGACGAGCTTTCTTGCCCATGCCAAAGAACACTTGCAAGCTGGAAATTGAGGTCCTCCTTTGCCCAAAGAACTGGCTTCATCCCACATTGACAGGGGGTGTGATTTGAAGATGTGACTCCTTTGCCCCAAGAATTGTCTTCATCCCACATTGACAAGAAGTGCCATGCTTCCGAGCCAGAGCGAAGGGCCGCTTCCTTAGAGAAAGGGGTGCTAGTCCTCCAAACGCATAGAACAAAACATAAGGTGTAGTGGACAGTGTACAAAAATGGCCTAGGGAAATGAACTAGGGATCTTTGAGGTTCAAAGAATTCCCCAACACTACCCTAGCTAGGCTGCAACAGACCTAGGTTGAGAACAAAATGATAGAAGGTCCTTGGAGGCTTCTCTTCTGCATGCCCCACAAGCTTCGTCAACTAGTTGGAAAGAAACGACTAGGGTCAAACCCACGCTCTATGTTTCAAGAGTCGCAACATAGCACACCATTATCATCATACCAAAAGGGAGGAATATGTGACATGGGCTTTGGCCAAACCAAGATTTCCCTTGCCCTCAATCCAATATTTGACATTCATGCATAAAAAGGAAGGAACTTTTCTTAAAAAAAAGGAGGGAAAACAAAATTTGTAGGTTATCCTTATAATATTGCAATCCCTAGATGAATGGTTGTGAACTTGGTAGATCTTTCTTCTACCCTTTATGTAAAAAATGGATCATGAAGCCATCAAAAATTAATTCACCTTTGCGAATGGAAGAAGAATAAGAGGATTTGAGAAAAAATTTTGCATGACCAAGTGATGGCATTCCATAGCCTCTTTGATAACATGTCAAATTTCAGAATACTTTACCAAACAAACAAAAGCAATACATCAACTCAAATCATAAAGCAAGAGATTTAGAGAGCCAAAGGAAAGAACGATAGAACACCAGATAACGGATACCCTTAGGCACCCACACAAATAAATAAGATAAGATCACACCGATATAGTGGAATGGGTGGGTGAGTGGGTGAGGGGTATAAATACCAACGACTTATTAAATAATTACAAGTTACTCATAGCATTAGGCATAAAGGGTTAACAAAGGTTACATGTCATTATACCTATTATAGGTAGAAAACTTGTTGCTATTCCGTGATTTCTCCTAAAACTTAGGATAAATTGTGGGCAACGAGTTCTTTTTTTTCTTGATGTTGAAGAACTCGTCGACTTGTGGCAATTTTTGGTGCGATAAGTCGCCATTTTCTCACGACAATATCGACAATCTACACATGGTCATAGAAATCATTTGACTTTGGTTTAAAAAAGGCATTTTGCCTCATTTTTGTCACATTTTCTTCTCTTTTGCTATGTGGACATTATTCTCAAAGGTCAAAATTTTGAATCTAAACCATTTCTTGATTATATCAGAGATTTTACATCGTTTAAAGGAGGTATCTATCATCTTCTACAAATTTTAGAGGTTTTCCCCAAAACTAGGGATTTGTTAGGGTTTTTTCAACTTTTTCTTTTTGTTTATTCTTATCAAACATGTAAGCTAGGCCCTAGGACATTAGATTTCTTATTTTTCCTTTTTTCCCCTCCCCTTTGGACAAATAGATGGATTCTTGGGGTGAGGTTAATGGAACCATCATTGGCAGCAATGATCCTCCTTCAAGTGCAACCCAACTGGCTTCTTCAATTGCAGCCCCAAGTCCAAGTTCAGGAAGAGACCCAATTTGGAAGAATGGGGTTAAGGGATATTTCTCGAATCAAGTGTTTTGTAAACAATGTAACAAGGACATTTTAGGAGGCATCTATCATCTCAAATGCCATTTGCTTGGGCAACTAGGGCATGATGTGGATCCTTGCCCTAGAGCAAATGATCTGATTAGCAATGAGGTGAAGGCTTGGTTGTGTAGCAAAGAGGCCAAAAAAAATAGAGCACAAAAGGACATGAGTTGCAGTAGGAGATGGATTGATGATGAAGCAAATCAATTTCATTGATGGTCATTAAAGCCTATTTATTACATGCCTTGGCGTTATAAACAAGAAGATCGATACTCCCGAAGAGGAGATCGTTACATGTAAGAAATATTAAAATAATGTTTTGTCTAAATGTAGTACCCTTTTTGTTGCTTTCCAATGACTCAGAATCCTATGTGAACCTTGAAAGATATCCTACAACAAAATTGATATCAAGCCTGGTGTTAGTAAAGTATATGAGACTCCCAATAAGTTGACGATAGAGTGCCAAAAACATGAGGAGACTTGACATATCGAGATAGTTGCAATCTTGACTCCATTGGTGTTGCCTTAGGCTTACAGTCTGTCGTCCGATATATTTCTAGTAGTGTCTTGGCATATTTGGTCTATGTGATCACAATGTGATTTTTCTTTGCCAAACTTCCAAGCCAAGACAATAGTGTAGAAGTCCCAGATTTGTCATATCGAAAGATTTTTTTCAAGTCATTCTTCACGACATCCACCAATTCATCTGAATTGCCAATGATGATCCGATCGTCAACATACAACACAAGTATCACTATCTTAGATCCAACTTTCTTGAAATAGAGATTTGTGTTTGAGGGACTTCTTTTGAAACTGTGTTGCAATAGGTGCTCATCCATTTTGATGTACCAGGCTTTAGGAGCTTGCTTCAACCCATATAAAGACTTGGTAAGTCTGCATACTTTTTGTTCTTGCTCTTTGACAACAAATCCTTTTGGTTGAGTCATATACACCTCTTCTTGAAGATCATCCTTCAAGAAGGCACCGAACTGCGTTGCCATGGCATAGAGAATGCAAATGGTGGTCATCTTTGTTGTGGGTGCAAAAGTTTCTTCATAGTCTATTCCTTCCTTTTGTGCATAGCCCTTTGCAACAAGCCGTGCCTTATATTTGTCGAGTGATCCATCTGCCTTGTACTTGGTTTTGAAGACCCACTTGCAACCTATGGCTTCTTTTCTTTAGACAGAACAATGAGATCCCATGTTTTCTTTTTCATCAATCATATTCAGCTTCCATTGATGCCTCCCACTTGGACGAGCTAAGAGCATCCTTCACTGCTACTAGTTTTGAATTCTCCATCACTAAAGACATCAATCCCAGATTTACTTCCTGATGTGCCATACTGCGAGTTCAAAGGTGATGGAAGTGAGATTAGGAGGTGCATCAAGCTTGGCATCTCTGATGGTACTCGTGACCCAGTTTGGAGTCTTTTGCTATTGTGTAGAGCAACTTCTTTCTTTAGGTTCATCATTCATAGTTGGAATGTCTTCGTGAACTTCCTCATTAAGCTCTATGCTTACAACGGGAGGTGTAGCATCCTGAGCTTCCCTAGCGACATTAGTATTTGACTTGGGCTCAACTGCTTCATCAAATACTATATCTCAACTTATATGCAATTTCTTGGTTTTCGGGTCTATCAATTGATACCCTTTGGATTCATCATCATACCCAAGAAATATGCATTGCAAGGATTTCACATCTAGCTTGGTCCTCTTTTTCTTTGGCACATGCATGTATGCCTTGCTTCCGAAGACTCTGAGATGTTTGATGGAAGGCTTCCTCCCAAACCAGGCTTCTTCAAGTGTAATTCCTTGTAGTGCCTTTGTGGGCGTTTTATTCTAAAGATAGACTACAGTGGTGATAGCTTCAACCCAAATATTGCTGCTCCAAATTGACTCTTGTGTGCATACAGCAAATTATTTCTATGATGGAACGATTTCTTCGTTTGAGAATCCCATTCTGTTGTGGAGTATAGGCTGTAGCATAGTTGAGAAAATCTTCAAAAAAAAATCCAGATTCGAGCCGATTTTTCTCGATTCACAGCCTGGCCAAGTTTTTGCCAAAAGCTTGTGATATGCATGAAAAAAGCTTTTTTTTCAATGAAAAATTGAATTTTCTTTTGTTTTTTCAATTAAAAATTGCCAATTTTTTCCCCGATTTTTTCCCAATTCTTGATTTTTCCCGATTCTTTTCCAATTTGATTCCGATCTGATTCCAATTTTTGTGCAAGAAACCATGATAATTCCTTGGATGTATAGTCCCCCCCTCGGTCTGAGTGGAGGACTTTAATGGAAAGCTTGGTTTCCTTTTCCACATGCTGCTTGAAACGCTGAAAATGTTGGAATGCATTAGACGTCAATTGCAAGGACACCCACATATTTTTGTTGTAGTCATCAACAAACAACTAGAAGTATCTTTTTCCATCAATTCAAGCTTTCATTTGTCCGCATAGATCGGTGTGTATCACATCCAATGGACCTTTGGCTCTATGAGAGCTCAACTCAAATGGTACTTGGTGTTGCTTCCCTGCTAAACAACCCGAGCAAATCGCCAATGTGGTTTAAAGGTGGGGCAATTCGATCACCATCAGTTTCTTACTCAGTTGAAGTAGCCAGAATTGAGATGCCCATATCTCCTATGCTAAAGGGAGGTTGCATCTATCATGGTTGTTGACAGTGCTACATTAGGAGCAAATTGGACATCAAGGGCAAACAAGCCATTCTTGTAGGAACTAATGGCAATATTCTCACCATTTTTTGGTGATAAAACCTCTTGTGGTCATTCTCAACTCTGAAATTAACCTCCATGTTGTGATCCAGTAGTTGGGGCACAAACAACAAGTTGTTCGCTAGGCCTGAAACATGGAGTACTTGTTTGACGGTGCATTTCCCATGTGCAAGATGAATTGAAACATCACCTACTCCTTTGACCTTGTAATTTTGATTATCGACGGTGGTTACTAGTTTCCCTTTTGCTTCCATTGTTCTAAACCATTCTTTGTCCCTTGTCATGTGCTTACTAGCACCAGAATCAATGTACCAAACATCATCCTTGGGTTTGGTTGCAACTTTTGTCATGAGCACCTTGTGTGCTTGTTCAAAATCTGAATTTGACTCTTCAATGGCAACATGCCCTTTCTGCTGCTTTTGTTTGGGATGTGGCTTGTATTGCTTCTTTTTTTGTTGAGGTTTGCGGACTTTATCACCCTATGTGGCGGAATTGTACCAACAATGTTTGGTATCATATCCTTCTCTTTCATAGATATGGTAGTACCTCTTTTGCTTTTGTGAGGATGATGACGAGGATGAAGGACCTTACTGTGAAGAACCCTTTGGTGTTTTATGTTTCCCAAATTTTTGATTGATGAGTGCACTGTTTGATAATTGGTCTCTCAATATATTGGTTGCTTCTTCTTGTTGCAGCAACCACTTTGTTGGAGACTTGGAAGGTGGTTATGAGCACTTTAGAGGAATCATGTAAAGCTCGAAGTATGATTGGAACTAAGAGCTTGTCATCCACTTGTTCACCCATAGCATTCAATTTGACCTTTAGTTTTGCAACTTTGCAAAGAAATGCCTCTATACTCTCTCCATCTCCCACTCTCAATGTGTGGAGTTGGGATTGAAGGTTAAGAATGGTGGACTGATTCTTCCCTTCATAGATGGTTGTAAGGGTGTCCCATGCTTGCTTGGAGGTCTTCGCTTCACAAATGTGTGGCTGGATCACATTAGCTATAGCAAGGGTGATGAGCATCAGTGCTCTTTTATTTGCATCATCACATTTCTCTGCATTATCCACATCTTGAGATTGCATTCTTTTGCTTGTCACAATATCCATAGCTTTTTCATTATCAAGATAGTTTGCATCTTTTTCTTCCATGGTCTAAAGTTGGGATCTTTCAGGAGCTAGGAATCTGTGAAAAACTCTTTAGGAGTGGACATTATGAGGGTTCCTTGTCGCTCCAAAATTATCCCCCTTTCAATATAATGCTAGTTCGATATACTGTACTTTTCGATATACCCGCCCTTTTGAGACATCCGTTGGTACGTGGAAGAAGCTAGTCCTCTCGATATATGCGGTCGTATGTGAGAGAGACCTTAAGGTACATGAAAGAGTATATTTAGTGGTACCTAGGCAGTATGGAAAGGCATTCTTTCTGTCTTTGACACTTGCTTAGAAAAACCTCATAGGAGAGTCAATTTTAGGGTTAATTGTGAGCAACAGTGGCGAATAGGGTGAATTATGGAGTGAAAATAAACAATTTGGTCTTCCTTATTTCTCCTCGATGATTTATAGGGATAGACCCCAAACATCATTGTTGTAGCTATGTTTGGTGTTAAGCGTGTAGCTAATCGCGGACAACATTACCTCTAAATGACCGCCAAAGGCACTATAGATACTGAATGGTGCTTTAAACCTTGAAGGTTTGAGAAAGGATGATTGTTGTTTTAAGAATTCCTTTTTCCATCCAATGCAATAAAGCATAAAGTTTGCAAATTAAATCCAAAAAACTGGAAAAGATTAAGGTGTCGGACTCTGTCAAAAATGTACCTTTTACAATCACAAGTCTTGGATTTGTGCAAAAATAATTTTGATTCCCTTAAAGCAAAGCAATAGAGTTCAAAAATTCAATTTTTACACCCTTATACCCCTTTTTAAAAAATTGTCTCCTTTAGTCTTTTGCTTAAAAAAATAAGCATTTTTTAATGTTAAAATAAAATACCATGCTAACAAAAATTATTCCCCCTTAAAAAAAATTTAAGCGTTCCTAATTAAAAGAAAAAAAATTGGCATGTGGGGATCGAACATAGGTCTTTTGCTTGCAAAAGGGCTAACCTTCGTGCATTCTTCGGTTGGGCTGATCCGATTGTTGAGTCTTGAAAGGTAGCGTTGTCGTCTTCAGCCTCTAGAAAACCGCCTCCGAAAAATTAAGCATCCTTTAAAAAAAATTGCAAATTTGGCGAAGCTAACAGGATTCAAACTTGGGTCTCATCAGCGCAAAGTCTTAATCACCGTGCGCTAGCCGGCTGGGCAGACTCACTCGTTGAGTTGGGAAAAGGGCACCTTTGGCACTTAAATAGTCACTGTCCCTTAAATAGTCAGGTTGCCTCCTTTTGCACGTCACCACTCCCTTGCTTGTCTTTCGAATGCTGTTGTGTAGCTATTTGGAAGCTCCATGTGGACTATAAGGGGTGGGGTTTAATGTGTGAAGGGTTGTCCAGGCTTGCTTTCCTCTGTCGACCAAAGAGATTGACCTAACTGTAAAATCCACAATACTTCATGCGGGCGATTTGCTTCCACCTTTGTTCGCTTCCTCGTCAACGATTGGTCAATATCACATCGTACGTTTTAGACAGTGGGGTTTTGTCAACACCTCCTGCGAGCGCAACCTCCATCGACTGCGTCTCCGTTGCTTGATGTGCCTTCGCCTCCGGTCGAGGATTTGACCAAAAACCATAGGTCTAAGGTCAAAAAACATGACGTCGACTCAGATTTTTGCAATTGAGCAGCAACCCAGCTATCGATCCTCCTTGTTGTCATCGTCAAGGGCATGTCGTTGGAGCGCGACGATTGTCCTATCTCTCAAATCTCTCACACTCTCCCATTGGTGGCTCGGATTTGGAGCGAAGAAGTTCTTTTTAATAAACCAAATCAGCTGAAGGCCATAGGTTTAGAGCATACTTGGATGACTAGGGCTTTGAGACCATTGATGGCGAAGCAAATCAATTTCATTAATGGGCATTGAAGCCTATTTATTACATGCCTTGGCGTTACAAACAAGAAGATCGATACTCCCGAGGAGGAGATCGTTACATGCAAGAAACTTTAAAATAATGCTCCATCTAAAAATGCATGACCTAATTATTTTTATTTTTATTTTATTTTATTTTAATTTTTGCTTTTTGATTTTACATGGTGGAATTGGTAGCTGCCACAAATTCGAGCAGGCTGTCCAGATTTTATGGCCGCCACAATATTCTGCGCTGTTCGCCCCAGAAGCCGCCACACAGATCTCCGCGCAGTCCGCCCCTATAACCACCATGCCACAATCATTTTAAACCTTTTACGCCGCTGAAAGCACCTAGAAAGGGACAAGTGTTCAGTCCGGCAAGGCATGACCTAATTATTATAATACTAAAATAATGTAATAAAATATTCCTAATAGTGGGGCCTTGGGCCTCTTTTTATGGGGATGAGGCTGAATTGGAGGATGTTCATGCCACGACCAAAGAATTTGTTTATAGGCTCACATTTGGCAAGGTGGTACTAGTGGAGTGGAAAGAGTGATTGTTGAACAAGGCTCCAACACAAGACAAACCACACTTCAGAATACCGCATGGGGGATGACAAGGTGAAGGATGTAAGGACAATCACAACAATTTTTTAGTATTACTACAACATTCCCTTTCAATTGTGGGCAAGCTGGAAAAGGGATTAAGCCACCTTTGGCAAAATATTTCAATGGACCATTGTTGGAGGAGTATGTCATGAACACGCTCTTTTATAGAAGAGCAAAAGCAAACATGGAGGATAGGGACGGATGGATGCAAGAAACCATATGCCCTTGAACTTGGGTGGATCCATGGTCTTCCTGAAGTCGGTTGACGCCTTGCAAGAGCTGAAGTATGCATTATTGTTATTCAATTTGTTGGAAGCGGCTGTCCTAGAAATAGGAGTGGAGAACGTTGGTCCATGTAGTGATGGAGAATGCAACAACATATGTATTTGAGGGTAGACTTCTTGAGGAGAAGTGCCCCTCTATTTTCTGGAGCCCATGCGTTACCCATTGTATTGAGCTTATGCTTGAGTACATTGGCAAAATGACATGGGTGAAGACTGTTATAGAAGAGGCAAAGAACATTACACGACTTATATATAACCCCACATGGGTGCTCAACTTGATGAGGGAACACAATGATAGGAGGGACATTCTTCGCCTAGGGATCACTTGATTTGTCTCCAATTTCATCGCGTGCAAAGATTTTTATTGGCATCACATGCTTTGAAGCAGATGTTTGTGAGCAAGGAAGGGTATGCCTTACCATTTCATTCAAAAAAGGAGGGGTAGTGGATTTGGAAGCAAGTTTTTGATGATTCATTTTGGGTGAGTGTCCAAGAAATTCTCAAGGTAATTGCATGTTGAGTTCAAATTTAAATTTTAAAATCTTATTATACTTGAAAAATTTAGTATTTTTTTTCTAAATTTTTAGTATTTACTGTTTAGTATTATGAGGTAATAGATAGAGCCAAGGAGGCCATCAAACACTATTATGGTGGCAACCAATGCAAGTATGAACCAATTTGGCGTATCATTGATAAGAGATCGACGAGGCAACTACATTGACCTATTCATGGTGCGGGGTGCTTCTTGAACCCCAAATTAGCAGTCGGGAAGAGGTCTAGGCAGGGTTCTATACTTGCATAGAGAGGATCATAGATAACCTTGCCAAACGTTGTCTCATCCCTGTCGAGTCGCAACTTTATAAGGCTGCGGAGGGAGTTTTTTTTGCATCCTTTGCTTAAGAAGCAATGTCAAACTTGCGACTAGGCAAGATATTTAAACTTTAAAAGTTTAATATTTTTTTTTAAATTTTCTTGTACTTATGTAAATTATTACTTTGAAAATAATATTTTTTCTAGATTTATGGTGGGAGAACTGTAGTTGCAAAACTCCTATTCTGAAGAGGATGGCTGTTTGCATCTTGAGTCAACCTTGTAGCACTTTTGGGTGTGAGCGTGATTGGTCTCTATTTGAGGCCGTACAGACCAAGAAGCGCAATAGGTTGACCCACGATCGCCTCAATGACCTTATGTTTGTACAATGCAATCTTTGGCGTCACACCAAACATGTGGAGGCTAGTGAATCCTACGAGGCTATTGAGTTGGATGAGCTACATCCACTATCTGATTGGATTGCTGAGAGTTTGTTGGATACCAAAGTTTATTGCTAGGACATTAAGGCATTGGAGGAACAAACGAAACATTTAAGAGGATTAGAGGAGATATTCTATGACGATCCCATACCTAAGGAGCCTCCAATTTGATCATCTTTTCAGAGCCAAGGCCAACTATCTATTTGGAGGGGGGAGGGGAAAACAAAAGCTGCTTAAAAACTGCTCTTTGAAATGTTGCATTTTTATGATGTATTTGGTTGGATTTGATGATCATGAACTGTAATAGTACTCTTTTTTTATGAATGTCTAATATAAAATCAACTTTCTGGCTCTCCAATTGTTGTCTAAAATGTTTTTAAATTTTTTTTAATTGAAAATTTTTCTTTGTTTTTTTCTTCTTTTTCTGAGATTTTGCTAGAGTTTTCCCAAGTTGCCGATAAAGTCTCCAAAATTAGGTGCTGAGTTTATTGTGAGTTGCGAGCTTTCCAACTATGATATACATAAATTCATATTAAACGTTCTACAATAATTGCTTGGAGGCTTACAGCTGATTACATCATACAATGTTGTCCTTGGCCAATAGCGTCATATTACACACTTTCAACAGTATTGCCCTTAATGACTTTCACTACAAAAATGTTTTTAATTTTGTTGAGTTTCTTAATAGTCATCTATTCCATTTTTGATAAATCCGCGTCTTTTCAACAAACCATTGTGAAAGCCATCTGACTAATTTTTCGTCCTTGTATCTTAGAAGTAAATGTTTAAACTTGCTATGTGAGATTTGTCTTTGTACAACATATTAATCTACCCAATATCTATTTGACCTTGCCTTCATTGCTTGGTCTTTTACTTGGTTTTATTGACTTCTTGATTGATTGCCTGTTCTTGTCAAAGCCTTTGTCATCAAATTGCATTTTCTTTACCAATTTAAAACCAACTTTTATCGAAGGCTAATTTGTACCTGCTCTGATTCAATGTCTAACATTAGAAAGGCATATATAAACTACAATTATGTTCCTAGTATAAGCAGAGGATTTTTTAATGTAAACTCCCCTTCAACATTTATGAAACGTAGTGACTATTCAAAAACCTGTCCTTTAATATTCCAAAACCCATTCGAGTACTGTTTTCATAATTTGTGAATAAATTATGATAATGTATACATGCATGTAGAGTACGATATTTTTTGAGTTGTCTAATTTATCGCCATTTGATTTTGAAGAGCATAATGGGTTATGACATTTATTATTTCCTTATTAAAATTTAGGAACTTGTGTGATAATGTTTGGGGCTTTAACTAGTGACCAGTGAAGTGTAAATATATGTAATGTTAATTATTTCACCATTTCAATTTGGAAACTTGAAAGAGAAAGATTTTATTCTTGCTTTAAAGTGAATTGACTTTGTGGTAGTAGTTCTTAGATTGGAGCCAATTAAGGGAAATATCACTAAACACTGGATACTTACCTTGTATTGAATCACATAGCCTTCATCTCAAGACAACCTATTGTCTCGAGACACAAGTATCAAGTGTTTACTGAATGTTTGTTTGAATGTTTTTCTATTAATAAGATTGATCTTATTCCTTTCTCAAGGGGGTTGTTAATATGTTGGAATATGTGGTATAAAACAAGTTTCAGTGTTTGTAAATTGAGTTCATATTTGGGAATTAACATGCAAATACGTAAAGAATTTGTATATTTGCTTTCGTTTCCATCATGAAAAAAAGAAAAGAAATAGAAAACTTATATTTTATTAAGATAAGTGGATATTTGCATCATCTAGGAGTGAGGTGGATTCTTATGTAAAGCAGGGAAAAGCATGGAGAAATGATATGAAATTATATTAATGTCCACAAAATACCAATGTAGGTCCATAGCACTCAAGTACAACAATGTTAAATTAGAAAGTATGAGGGAAAAAGAGACTTGACAAAAGGAGTATTAACCATAGTTGAGAAAATCTGCAAAAAATCCCGATTCGATCGACACAAGTATCAAGTGTTTACTGAATGTTTGTTTGAATGTTTTTCTATTAATAAGATTGATCTTATTCATTTCTCAAGGGGGTTGTTAATATGTTGGAATATGTGGTATAAAACAAGTTTCAGTATTTGTAAATTGAGTTCATATTTGGGAATTAACATGCAAATATGTAAAGAATTTGTATCTTTGCTTTCGTTTCCATCATGAAAAAGAAAAGAAATAGAAAACTTATATTTTATTAAGAGAAGTGGATATGTTGGAGGTTTGCATCATCTAGGAGTGAGGTGGATTCTTATGTAAAGCAGGGAAAAGCATGGAGAAATGATATGAAATTATATTAATGTCCACAAAATACCAATGTAGGTCCATAGCACTCAAGTACAACAATGTTAAATTAGAAAGTACGTTAAATTAGAAAGTACGAGGGAAAAAGAGACTTGACAAAAGGAGTATTAACCATAGTTGAGAAAATCTGCAAAAAATCCCGATTCGATCCGATTTTTCCCGATTCATAGGCTAGCCAATTTTTTGCCGATTTTGCCAAATTTTTCCCAAAAAATTCTGATATGCATAAAAAGATTTTTTTCAATGAAAAATTGCATTTTCTTCAGTTTTTTCAATGAAAAAATGCCGATTTTCCTCCCGATTTTTTCCCATTCCCGATTTTTCCTGATTCTTTTCCATGTCGATTTTGATCCGATTCCGATTTTCTCAACTATGGTATTAACTACACTATCAATACATATAACACTAAAACTAAGAGGATTAGAATCATAATAAAGTAAAGAACAGAGAGGGTAGACCCAAAAAGGGGTGAAACTCTTGGACAAGCAACCTAAGCACCTATATAATTATTCAGAGCGAGGAGTCTTCTTGAAGGTGTTGTGACAAGTTGTGGCTCTATCATCAGTTATCCTGTTGAAGGAGCCAGCACAGGACCTGATGATGGTCATTAGGGAGTGTTTGGGGCTGAGTGGAATGGGATGGGGCTGAGAGGAATGAGGTGTGTGATATCTTTTTCCTAATATTTCAGGTCGAATCTCTATCCATAAAGAGGAAGCTGATGGTATGTGTATGTCCTTGGAGCCTCAAATGTTGGTCTAGAAGATCTAGAAGCTTTCTGTGGTTAGGCTAATATAGGTTCATGCTACTTGTGCTAAGGGTGGGGGTGGGCCATTTTATTTTTATGTGCAATCTGCTAGGAGGAATGCCCTCTCACTCATTTGTCTCCATTAGTTTGTGAAGCTGTTGTATTCAAAGGGCACTTGATATCTCCAATGTTAGAAATTTGCTGAAAAGAGATGATTAGCCTAGTTGGTCTTGATATCCCTTGTAGAGCCCTATGCCTGCAACTTTCTAAAGAAAAAGGTATAAGCACTTGTGATTTAGCTAGTAGAAGGTGGAGAGCAAGCTTCCAAAAATCTCTATATGCAATTGCATCTCCCCTAGCTCTCATATTAAGGAAGAGTTTTTTAACTATGAAGTGATATTTGTTCTCCAATTCCCCGATAGAGCTATGGAGGTGAATGCTATCCTCATGGGGAATGTGATTGTTAGTCTCAAAATAAATTGGATTTGAACAAACTTTGAGTTGGCTTAAGGATGTGATCAGTGATGTCATAGATAGTTTGGTAGGTGGATGATATCATCCATAGTCAGCAAAAAAATTCATCTTGGGGTTAAATGGCTGTGAGAGAGAGGTCCAAGTGCCTCAAAAGTATTGTTTGATTGATTTTCTCTTGTAAGGAGTAGGTAAAATATGGAAAACAGTCAATAATTGTTTCAAAACATTATAGTAGTAGTAACTGACCTTAGAGTACCAACAACTTTGGTACCTAGTAGAGTCCAAGGAAGTAGTCTGCTTTGAAAGTCGGGTATGGGTACCTCTACCAACCAAAGGTTGAGTTACTACCCATTGAAAGGTAAATTATAAATTTGAAGATACTCTCAACCCAAAGAGGATAAGCTACAAATTTGGCTTAGATTTGCTTTAAGGAATTGTCCACTTGCAATGGATCATATGTTTGAGCATAGAATCTAAGCATTGTGAATTTTGGCCCAGTCTTTAGGTCCTAAATGGGTTTCGAGGGTAAACTTTTGACCCTTAAAGAACATTGGGTTTAAACGTTTCATAGTATAGGTGCATCTTTGAAAGCATATCCTAAAATTTTGTTTGGGAGAGCATTGGTGCCCAAAAATAGATAGCGAGGCATGCCCTTTGCAAAGGCATGGCAAAGTGCTTGACTTTAGACTTAAAAGTGGGTTGGTGAATTGAACGCTTGAGTATATATATTAGTGAGTGGAACTCTCGATTAAGTCTTAATATTCATGATCTCTAGTTTTTCTTCTTTGTATGAGAAATAAAACCTACAAAGACCATCGTTGTCATTATCGAAAATCATGCCTCTAATTTTATTGAAGTTAACTTATGAATAAAAAGATTGGAGTGTGTGTGACAAGCTATTATTTCTTGACCCATGTCATACTCTTGATGAAGTTCGGGAGGCTATGGGGAGTACACAAATGGTCGACAATCGTCTCATAAAATTGTTGGAGCATTCATCATTACAAAGTATAGAGCATTCAAAAGAAAGAGATACAAAAAATGGAGAGAAAAAGCACTTTGCAAAATAGGGAAAAATGACTCAAATGATGATAATATGATATCTTGAGATTTGACAATATATTTACTACAAGCAAATGTGATGCCTTTATGGAGGCACATCGTGGTGAAGTAGATAACAAAAGGCCTTGACCACAAGTTATAAAAATATAATAAAATATTATCCAATTGGTGGCTTTGATTAAATGGGTGCAAAATTATAAAGTGAAAAATAGGTCAAACAAGTGGGTTTACATTTTCTAACATCCCATGTTAAGTGGAGCTTAAATGGTTGATCTGCATTGTGGGGCCTAGGATGTGGTGGCATGAAGGACGACTCCTTGAACAAGCTTGTGGTACCAGATGAGTAATGTTTAGTGTTGTACAACAAAACATGGCACAACAGAATCTTTCTCAAGCAATGAAAAAATTATTTATAGATAATGCAAATGTAAATATTTTGCAGAATATAAGGCTCATGTATTAGAATTGGCATCAACACTAATGATCAGTACATGAGGTGTGCGGTGCATTCAATGTAGGTACACTTTGTTGCTCTACAGTGAAAGTAGCAAAATAAAATCTTAGCACTACAAGGATAGTTAGGGTCTATAGGAGAGAAAGATGTGAGAAGAGGGATGACAAAGAGGAACAAGTGAAGGGAAGAGGAACCTAGCAGAAGAATTTGAAGAAGAAGAAAAGAATTCTAAGCTAAGGCATTCCTAAGCTATTTACGAGTGTACAACGGTGCCAAAGCAGTTGGGAGGTTAAGCGGTTTAAATCCCAATTAATTAAGTAATTTCAATGGGAGGCACAAAACTTCTTTTTCTACCACTTTTAGAGCTAGCACCAGTTTGTAGGATGCCAAATGGCAAGACTAGATATTTGCAGCTATGTTGGGAAATATACCTTTTGTACATTTTGACATTAAGTGTTGACATATGGTGTTGGTGTCAAAGGTTTCTATATTTGTGTGAGTGACTACCTTAGTTCTTAGTGCCAAGACAAGGTTGGCACCATGTTGGTCATGACGTTGCAAATTGAGTTAATGCCATGGTTGAGTTTGACGCAACGTGAATATAAGTTAGCATGTCTAATTTATATCTAGATGGGCACCAAGGTCTGCAAGTTGATAGTGCCAGTTGTCACTATTCTTGGAGGCCTGAGCAACCCCTACATTGCTAAAATCATTCGTCCTCCCTTGGGGAGTGGTGGTCTCCATCGCATCAACCTCCAATTGTGGAAATAGATGCTTAAAGTTGGTCAAGAGTGTACCGTTTGGCTTGCATTGCAAACTGACCACTTTTAACAACCTTGAATAGGTTGTCCCTTGGCGAGTACATTTACTGGTAACGTCGACTAGCTAATGTGTTGTTGCAAGGTCCAACTGAGTTGGATGCAAATTTGTAGGATGTTGTAATACCATAGGTTCTAGTAGAGAGGGATGGTATAGCTCGAGGAGTTTTGCATGAACACTTGATGCATCCCCAAGTAGGATGGCAAATCAAGAACAAAAGCATTCTCACCTTTGGTGCATTGAATGGTGTAAGGACCATAATACAGTGGTTTGGTCTTCCAACGTGGACCAGAGAAGTGTTCCTTCAAGTGTAGCCAAATGTTATTCCAACTCGAAAAATGTGTGGAATTTTGTGTTGATCATGGTGCTTTTGATATATATATTGTTGGCCCTCAAAAATTTCTTATACTTGATTATGAAAATGTTGCACTTGTTGTAGAAATTACTTGGCCTTTTCACCTTGACTTGGGTTGGTATCAATGCATTAGTAGGAATGTCGAAGGCAACTTCCATGGGCATGCTTGGCTGAAGCCCAAAGCATGCCTAAAACAAACTCTGACCTATCAATCTGTGCAGACCCTTGTTGTAAGAATGCTAGATGTAGAGAAGATTTTCATCCAACATCAGAGGGTGCTGATGGTTGTACATTTAGAGTAGATGCACTAATATCCTGTTCACCATCTGAGTTTGTCCATCAATTTGTGGATGGAGAGCTCTAGAATGTTGCAACTTGGTATCTAGTTGCTCCCAAAAGCGTGAGTCTTGATCTGAGATGAGGGTGTTTGGGATTCCAAATTGAACCCAAATATGGTGAAAGAACAATTTTGTTGTGTCTCCTGCGTCAATGCTCTTCTTGTAGGGGGCATGATCACCATCTTTGTGAACTTGTCCACAACCATGAAAATACACTCATGTTGGGGCTAGGTGGTTGGTAACCCTAAGAGGTAATTCATGTTGATGGATTCCCAAGGCCCGAAAGGAAGTGGTAGTGGTGTGTAGAGTCCCATCTTCATGATTGTTGGTTTGGCAACGCTGCAAGGCACATATGATATGATTTAGAGCTCCACTTCTTTGTGCATATGTGTTCAGTATATATATTGTTGTAGTGACACGTCTTGCTAACCCCAAAATGTACAACCACCTTAGAGTTGTATCCTTTCCAAAGGAGTAGTTGGCATGATGCTCACAAAGTATGCAGAGCTTTCCAAGACTGCACAATCACATGTTATTGAGGTGATTGTCTGGTGCTTACTTACCCTATATCAATTGTTGATATATGGAAAAAAAGATGGCATCATTAGGGTAGAATGCCTTCTAGTCATCGGTATTATTACCTCTAGTGTCCAGGAGTGTTAGTAGTGTTTGTCCTGGTAGACGACTACTTTCTACTCGTACACAGGGTGGATTCTATACTCTCCACCAGAGCGTCATATAGCAAACGAAATCTTCATGACGAGAGGCATGGAGTCCTCATATTTATACAAGATAGAAGATAGCGGAGTGCCCCAAATATTCTTTGATAGCATCCAAATTGGCATTTATTTGTCTCATTTCCACAGATTTTTCTTCTATGCAAGACTCTAAATGCTCAAAATGAAATTTTGCATAGCTAGTCCAATTATTTACATAATTTAATTGTCTGATTTCATCTTTTTGATCAGCATGATGCTTTCCAAGACTGCACAATCACATGTTATTGAGGTGATTGTCTGGTGCTTACTTACCCTATATCAATTGTTGATATATGGAAAAAAAGATGGCATCATTAGGGTAGAATGCCTTCTAGTCATCGGTATTATTACCTCTAGTGTCCAGGAGTGTTAGTAGTGTTTGTCCTGGTAGACGACTACTTTCTACTCGTACACAGGGTGGATTCTATACTCTCCACCAGAGCGTCATATAGCAAACGAAATCTTCATGACGAGAGGCATGGAGTCCTCATATTTATACAAGATAGAAGATAGCGGAGTGCCCCAAATATTCTTTGATAGCATCCAAATTGGCATTTATTTGTCTCATTTCCACAGATTTTTCTTCTATGCAAGACTCTAAATGCTCAAAATGAAATTTTGCATAGCTAGTCCAATTATTTACATAATTTAATTGTCTGATTTCATCTTTTTGATCAGCATGATGATTTTCCTTGCCTTTGGGATGCTTGAACCTGGTGGAATTGCTGTAGGTAAGTCATCCACTTCATGTGGCATGCATTCTCTAATTTACTTTGTGTGTGATGGAATTGTAGATGCTTTGATTAGAATCAATGATGGTTTCGTGATCCATAATGTAATGTTGCCATTTTTGAGCATCTTGAACAATGGTGTATAGATCCTCATATGTAGAGTAGCGTTGAGATTGTCACTATATATTTTAGGATGGTATACCTCTAGATGCCCATTCTAGATTACGATGGTGTTGAGTGCATAGTTTGATGCGTTAGTATCATTATTAAAAGGCTAAGTGATGTTTGATATGGTTGAGTGCATAGTTTGATGCATTAGTATCATTATTAAAAGGCTAAGTGATGTTTGATATGGCTAGCATGGGTATTGAGCAAAGGTGTCATTTGAATTCATGAAACGCTTGTTGCTATTGTAGTGAAACTTTTCTTTCCTATGCATGACTTGATTGAATGATCGTGGGATATATGAGAACCCTAGCATGAACATGTAGTAGAAGTTGGCAAGGCCAAAACAAACTTTTGAGTTTTGCTAGATTCATTGGAGTTGGCCATTTCTGCATGACAATGATGTAGCTCAAGTAGGAAATCTATGTGACAATGAACATACACTTGCCTAGGTTTGCTTGAAGTCTGGCTTGATGCAGTGTGTTTAGAACTTGGCATACATATTGTAGATGCTCTTCCTATGTCTTATTTAAGATGAGGATTTCATCTAAGTAGACGATCACAAAAGACCATGTAGGGTATAATTCATTGATGAATGTATCAAGTGCATTTGTTAGGCCAAAATGCATAACCCACTATTCATACAACCCTTCCTTGGTCTTGAAGGCTATCTTCGAGACATTTTTGGGATTTATAGGAACTTGATGATAACCTGATTTGAGGTTGATCTTAGCCTTCTGGAGCTGATCCAATAGATCAACACATAACAATGGATACTTGTTCTTCAATGTGATTTTGTTCAATGCCCTATAGTCTATGCAAAGGCATCCTGCGCAATCTTTCTTCGTGCTAAAACAAAGTGGTGACCACAAGGGGATGAACTTAGTTTGATCTTGCCTTGATCGATTAACTCCAGTTGGTCTCCTAATCTCATCATTTTCCCAATTGGTTGACAATACAATGGATTGTTGGGCAGTGCTGATCTTGGAACCAAGCCAATATGGTGGCTTCATTGAGTAGTGTAGTGGTACTTCTTTTTGATCTTGAAAAGCATTTAAATATGGATGGAGAAGGGTGACTATTTTTTGAAAAGGTTGTAGTTGGCACAAGAGCAAAGTTCTTGGTGCCTTAGTTCTTTGGCCAAACCATGAGCAAAACAAATTTCGGTGCATGAGAAATCAGATTTCATTTTGCTGGTGCCAATGCTACCTTTTTTGGTGTAGGTATTCTGGTATGTGATATGTCATTCCATTGACATGTACTGGCCATCGATGTGGGGCCTGGTAGGTTACTTGGTGGTCAAAGAGACATGGTCTCCCAAACATAACGTCTCAAATGTCAAATGGCACCACATAACATGAGTTTGTGTCAACCAGTGGTATTATGCCATGTACTCGAACGTGCATTGGCACCAAACCTCTACTTCTTTCCTTGGTGGAGCTAACCAAGTGAGTAAGATTGTAGATGTGCCCTAGTTTGGAAGTCAAGTTGCTTGATTGTGTCTTGAGTGATAATGCTCTTTTGACTCCCAATGTCAATGGTGATATGTAGAGGCTTGCCTTTTACGTAGCAACGGGAGTGGAACAAGCACTTTTGCTCTTCAGATTCATCTAAGGTTGAGGCGTTACTAGCTTGGTGAGTTCGAGTGATCAAGCATGTAGCATCAACCTCCTCTTCACTTTCCACTGCAGAAGTGCAATCATTGTGCTTTGGCTGCACCACCAAAGACTTTTGTTGAGGTCTACACTTACACTCACTATGAGTGTAAGTCTTGTAATGGTTCATCACTTATTGCCTACCTTTTATTTACCTTTGTCCTACTCTGCAAGAGGACTCTTAGGCTTGTGCAGCATCAACGAGCCCTTGGGCGTCGATGCTATAGGTGGTTATACAACAAGCTTTTTTGTTTTAGAGTTGGTGGTATGGCCTCAAGCCTTCTTTTCCACCTTAGACGCACCTTCTTTTCCACCTTAGACGCAAAACGAAATGCTTGCAACAAGGAATCTATTGAAAGGAACTCCATTTCAGAGCGAATGTGATAATAAAATCTAGTGATGAACATTAGTACTTGATGCTTCTTGATGTCATCAATGGGGAGTTGATTGAGAAGTTTGTCAAACTCATTAGTGTATTATTGGAAAGAATGTTCTTTGCATCGGTGTAGTTGCTGGAAATGCATGTACTTGTTCTCATAATGGTGCAATGGGTAGAAACGAGTGCAAACCACTTTTGAGTACAATCTCTAGGTGGCGATGGCATCTCCTTTTGCTATCCTGTTGCTGGTGGCTCCCTCTCAACAAGCAACTGAAACTAGTTTAACAAATGTTCATGTGGTGATGGTGTCTCCTTTGTCTACAAGCCTGCTGCTCGTGGCTTCAAGGAACCAACTTTGACATCTTCAAGGCTGTGAAACCAATCCTTCAGTGTCAGAAAAGCGGGTGGCAAAAAAGTGAACTTCTAGTTTCTAGAGCTAGGTTTCCAACTCGTAGACGTTTATCCATCCTGAGAAGATTGGAATGTTGATGATGGTCTACATGCTGAGCAAACTATGGCTTTAGAAATGTGCAGGTTTAGCAGTGTTGGATGGTACTCCCATGTTGATCATAAGCACCAAAAATTGCATAAGGTTGTTCCTTTGTTTCTCTAGCGTGTCTCCAATGAGCTTCTAGATATCTTGGATCTTCATCTTTTTTGATGCTGATTTTTCTGTCTCAGATCTATGAATCTGGCATTCTTCAAGGTACTTGGTGTGACACCTGTACAAGTGGACATCCATTGATGAAGGGTACTTGAGGTTTTATTCCTAGCAAGAACTATTAAAGACAATTAATAGCCAAGATGAATGAAAAATCTATTGTCATACCACTTCATCCATACTGTGTGGCCCATCATGTGGAGTAGAGGACAACTCCATGAACCAACTTGTGGCATGAGTTGAGTTATGGTTCAGAGTCATGTAGTAGAACAAGGCACAACAAAATCTTTCTCAAACAATGAAATGAAAACTTTATTTACAAATAATGCAAATGTAAATAATAAATATACTGTAGAGTACAAGGCTCATGTATCAAAATTCACAACAATACCAATGATGCATGAGGTGTTAGGTGTGCTGGACGCAAGTACACTGTATTCTTAGGCAGTGAAATAAGTAGCAAAATAAAATCTTAGGCATTGTAGGATAGCCAGGGTCTCTAGGAGAGAAAGATGTGAGAACAGGAGTGACAAAGAGGAAGAAGTGAAGGGAAGAGGAACTTAGCAGAAGTTCTTCAAGAACAGAAGAACCTCAAGCTAAGGCATTTCTAAGCTATATACAAATGAACAACAGTTATAAAGTAGTTGGGTGGTGAAGCAGTTTGACTTTTGCTGATCATGAAGTAATTTCAATGGCAGTTATATAACTGCTCGTTCAACCTCTTCTGTGGTTGACGTCAGTCCGTAAAATGCCAAATGGCAAGAGTGAATGGCTACAGCTGTGTCCCTAATGCTTGGTGTGGGAAAGATGCCTTCTATACATTTTGGCGTTTGGCGATGACATGTGGTGTTGGCATCACAGGTGTCACTGTCTGTGTGGCTGCCTTACTGGTTAGACATTGGTCATGATGCACAGGTGTCACTGTCTGTGTGTGGCTGCCTTACTGGTTAGACATTGGTCATGATGCTGCAAGTTGAGTTGGCACCATGGTTGAGTCTGATGCTATAGTGAATATGGCGTTAGTGTAATGAAACAACACCTAGAAATAGCAATTGCAGCAACAAACTCAGAAATGCAAAACAAAAATCATCCATTGGAAGAGAAATTCAAATGATATAGCAGGAAATCAACACTGCAAGTAACAGATTCTAGATTTCAAATCAATAGAAATTCTAGCCACTTGGAGAGGGCAAAGTCTCATAGCCAATTGGAGAGGGCAAAGTCTCATATGTGCACTAGAGGTAACTTAACAAGTATTATTAATACTGTTCTATTATAAATAGAGTTATGTTGTTGTTGAGATCATCGTTAATACTGTATTAATGATGATCTCAACTACAACATAACTCTATTTGTAGAGTAAAATAACTAACCTAAACCATAATGCTCAAGGGCTCACTAACCTAATCCTAGGGCCTGAGCTAATCAATAACAATGTGGCTATATTAGAGCTGTAACATGGCTTCTCCCTCAAAAAAAACTTTGTTCTCAAAGTTGGGACAGATTGGAGAATGCTTGTTGGCACTCACATCGCATATTCATGTATTAATGATGATCTCAACAACATAACTCTATTTATAGAGTAAAATAACTAACCCTAACCCTAATGCTCAAGGGCTCATTAACCTAATCCTAGGGCCTGAGCTAATCAATAACAACGTGGCTATATTAGAGCTGTAACATGGCTTCTCCCTTAAAAAACTTTGTCCTCAAAGTTGGGACAGATCGGAGAATGCTTGTTGGCAGTCACATCGCATATTCATCCTGTAGATTCTGCCACTTGATGAGGAACTCTTGCACCTGCAATTTACAGACACTTGTCTACAAAATTGCTTCTGGACAGAGGTTGATTAACCCTTCATTGAGTACTGGAAGTTCTGTTTAGGACTGCACCTTCTAATCAATGACCTGCTTGAGACAGGAACCTTGAAAAATAGGATGGATGCTGGAATGGAGGAAGCTCCAGCTGATATGTCACTTTCCCAATGCGATGAACCGCCTTACATTGGCAATAGAACCAAGGTGCCAACTTTGGACTGGATTTGTTCTTTAGGGGCGATTGCTTATAAAGGTGGAGTTGCAAAAAGACCATTTCTCCCATCGCGAATTGCCACTTTGAACGGTGCATGTCCTGTTTTGGGCCTAGTACAGATTATCTTTAAGGAGCTGGAGCACAAGCTGATGCTGTTGAAACAATTTATCTACCTGAGCCACCTATTACAAAACTTTATTCTCGTTTACATAAATCATTCATCATATAGGAAAATAACAAATCATTTGATCCTTGAATAACAATTCACCACGAGACAGATAGATAATACCCTTAGGGTAGGGCAATGCCAATAGTTTTCCTTAAGCAAGGAATGACTCCACATGATCTCCCAAGGTGAGAGGCCACTCCATGGGTGAATACGATTACAAGGTAATAATTGATATGATCAAGGTAATAATTGATATGATCGATGATTCCTTACAATGACAATATTCCTTCTTTATATACCCAACATCTAATGCTACTATAGGGAGGGTATAACCCTAACACTAATCGATTCCTAAATCCTTTTCCAACTCATTATTATAATATAATATTACAATACAATCAACGTTGGGTTATGTGTGGCACATGTCAACTATCTATAATACCCATATACAATATAATTTCATATCCCCATATATCTATCCCTAGGTACCATAGCATTCCACTCCTTTACAAATGTTTTGTCCTTGAAACATGAGAAGAAACCAAATGATATGATCTTTGAAGCATTGTTGACAACTGGTAGCAATCCTGATGATCATCCATCCATCCTAGTGAAATCTTGAATGGTGATGGTCTTTGGTGATGCCAAACTGTTGTTGTGCGACTCTGATATCCATTAGTGCTCCATTGGCATGCTTTTCCTGCTCCACTGCTCTGATATCCAGAATGATTGCTCTTTTGGTTTCATGCTACTGCTGCACCACTCTGAAATGTAGAATTACCGCTCTTTTTCTGTCATGCACTACTAGACTTGGTGCTCTTCTCACTCCATGTAAAACTGTAATAATATTCATGCTCTATGTCATGTCTCCGTGTTTGTTGCCCCCAATGGTGGTTGGGGTGATTGATTTTGTTGACAACTGGTAGCAATCCTGATGATCATCCATCCATCCTAGTGAAATCTTGAATGGTGATGGTCTTTGGTGATGCCAAGCTGTTGTTGTGTGACTCTGATATCCATTAGTGCTCCATTGGCATGCTTTTCCTGCTCCACTGCTCTGATATCCAGAATGATTGCTCTTTTGGTTTCATGCTACTGCTGCACCACTCTGAAATGTAGAATTACCGCTCTTTTTCTGTCATGCACTACTAGACTTGGTGCTCTTCTCACTCCATGTAAAACTGTAATAATATTCATGCTCTATGTCATGTCTCCGTGTTTGTTGCCCCCAATGGTGGTTGGGGTGGTGATATGCTGCAACTTTATCCCGATTTTCTACGTCCTAGGACTCTTCAAATTTTTGTTCCTCTGTTCTTTTATCCTTTCTCATGTTCTTTTCTCTTTAGCCCTTCTTTTGATATTGCCTTTGTGCTCTTATAACTGTGCATCCTTGGACTTTGCTGTTGCTTCTTCCTTGGATTTAGCTGCCACTTTGTCCTTGGACTTTGCTGCTGCCTCATCCTTAGACTCTGCTTGTGGTTTCTCTGTGGGTTCTTCAATCTCTTTCCCTGCCATAACTTCTTGCTTTTCCTTGGATGCTTGCTCCTTAAGCTGCGAAATATCCTGTAGTATTATCTTCTTTTTCCTGTACCATGACTTCATGAATTTCTTTTTCACATTAATGTTAACCGTTCCCTATGAATCCAACCAAGGATAACCAAAGACTAATATCCACATCCTCCATAGCTCTGCCATAGAAATTTGAATGGAAAACATATTTACCCATAGTGATCTTTAAATTCTTGAAAGCCTCCCACCCTCGACCTATGTGTCCTTGCTATTCTTTGCTTGAACCTAAATTTCTTAGCCAAATCAATATTAATAAATTATACCTGCTGCTAGGGTTTATGGAAATAATGACCTTTTCCCTCTAAATGCATCCATGAACCTACAAAATAGAAGTATTAGATTCAAACAAATCCATGTAACCATTTTTTTTATACAGGCTGACTTCAATTGTGTGGCTTCTTCCACCTGCATCTTGTTTTCCTTATTTTTTCCTTTTGTTGAAATTTTCTGTCTTTTTAATTCCTTTTGTTCTTCTTGAAGCCTTTTTATTTTGTCTACCTATCCCTTGATGGTAAAATTCAAACTACCTATCTTTTTATATGGGTCCCATTGAATCAAGAATGCTTACTTTGGTTCTTCCCATGTGTACTTTGGATTGGCTTTATTAAGGTCTCCACCAATCAAAAGCTTCCCTTCCTAGTTTTCAAAATTTACTAGGATACCCAGAATTGAATTCTTTTAACCACTCTCTAACATCAGTTTCGTCCTCTTCAAAAGACTTTTATAACTCCATGAGTTCACGCCCACAAAGACCACAAAGATGACAATGCAAACTAGGGTTTTATGATCTAGGGTTACATAAAAATATATATCTCCCAATAAATAAGTAGGCCCTCCAAAAATCTCCTTAATAACAAATGAATTGCTTGTTCAAACTAAATGATATCTCAAATTTCGTTTTTTTTTTTGGAAAAAACCATGGTTTGAAAAAACATCACTGCCCATGTTCTAAACGACTGATTTCACAGGGTCTCATCTCCTTTAATAATGCTCATATTCCTTATATGACCACTCGTTTCATAACTTTTCAAATTCTAAACAAGATGGCACAAGAATAATTTGAATTAGAGTATGCGAAGGTACAACTCCTAAAAGATGAATCGTTTTATGGGAAAACATTTCCCAATTTGTGTAATCCAAAAAAAATATCTCCACTTTGCCAAAATTGTTGCACAAATACCACGAGTCATAAAACTTTGTTCTCATTAATATAAATCATTTACCATATTGAAATAACAAATTATTTGGTCCACAAATAATAATCCATAATGACAAAGTTAATTACCCTTAGGGTAGGGCAACACCAATAATACTCTTAAAGGAAAGAATAACTCTACAAGATTTCCCAAGATGAGAGGTCACTTCATGGGCAAAGACAATTACAAGGCAATCTTTGATATGATTGATCATTCCTTCCAATGACATTATCCCTTCTATATATACCCAAATCTAATGCTAATTTGGAGAGGGTATAAACCTAACCCTAGTCAACTCCTAAATCCTTATCCAACTCATTATTATAATATAATATTACAATACAATCAACCTTGGGTTATGTGTGGCCCATGCCAACTACCCATAATACCCATATACAATATTATATATATCCCCATATACTTAGCCCTAGGTACCATAGCACCACCTCCAACATAGTCTCCTATGGACAAAGGTTTTTGGCCATATAATGCCTCAAGTGGGGACATTTTGAGGGATAAATGATAAGAAGTGTTATACCATCATTTGGTAAAAGAAAGCCAGTGAACCCATTGATATTGTTTGTCTTGGGAAAAACAACGAAGGTAAGGACCTAGCCATTTGTGCACGATCCTTGTTTGGTCATCTGACTAAGGTGATAAGAAGAGGAATATTCAGCTGAGTACCACTGAGAGTGAACAATTCCTTCCAAAAGTTGCTCATGAAAACAAGGTCACGATCATTGTCAACTAATTCGGGCATACCATGTGGTTTGAAAATAGAGTTGAGGAAAACCTTGGCAACCTTGTGGTGGTTAAAGTATGCTACAAGGCACAAAAATGAGCATACTTTGGAAGGTGATCTACCACCACAAAATCACTATTTTTCTGATTGGGAAGATCCTCGATGAAATCCATGGAGATGTGGTCCCAATGGCAATCGGGAAATAGGCATGGGTTGCAACATGACAGGAGAGTTAATTTTTCCTCCCTTGTTTCTTTGACATATCTCACATTTGACCACAAATTTCTTGACATTTGCATATGAGCCTATCCATGAAAAGGAGTGCTTCACTCGTTGATAAGTTTTTAAAAATCCAGAATCCTCGACTATTGGGGAAGTATGCAATTCCTATAGGAAGCTGCTCTTGACCATGGAAGACTGAGGGAGATAAAGACTATCCTTCTTTCTAAGGACCCCATCAACGTAGGAGGGAGAGGATTACTAGCTTTCACATCATGAATGATGCAATAGTCTTAGAATTTGAATGCCATTCCACAATAGTTGTTTATGAGAAAGAGCATCAACCGCTACTTTCTCCTTTCCTTTCTTGTATTCAATGTGCAAAATCATAACCCAACAACTTGGTCAACCATTTATTATTTTTGGGATATGAGATGTTCCAGGAAATTGAGGTCACTATGGTCGGTTTTGATAATGGTCCAACAAATTAAGGCTTTCATTTCTCTATGGCATGTAAAATGATCAACATCTTCTCATAAGTGGATTGGCGTAGATTCTTGCTTGAGAGTTGATTTCAAAGGCTAAGGGATGTTCGTCCTACATGAGAACAATTCCAATACCTGTTTTTGAAGCATCACATTCAAGGACAAAAGCTTTAGTGAAGTCAACTGTAGCCAAAACAGGGGTGGTACACATAGCCTCCTTTAAGGCATTGAAGGCTTGGGAAGCTGCTTCTGACCAAACAAAAGCATCCTTCTTAGTGAGAGTAGTAAAGGGAGGTGTAATTTTGCTGTAATTGTAGGCAAATTTCTTGTAATACTTGGTAAGACCTAAGAATCCTCAAAGCTGCTTGAAGGATTTAGGTAGAGGCCAATCTTGCATGGCTTTGATGTTGTTGGGATTCACCTTGACTCTGTCTTGAGACACAATATGGTCCAAATATTCTACTTTGGGAACACCAAAATAATACTTGGACCTTTTGACAAATAACCTTTCCTTTTCTAAGAGGTTGAGGACTTGTTCAACATGAGCTAAATGAGCTTCTTAGGACTTATTCTAAACTAAGATATCATTAGTGAAGACTAATATATACTTGCAAAGAAAAGGATGAAAGGCAGAATTCATGAGGCTTTGAAAGTGGAAGGAGCATTAGTAAGACCTAAAGGCATGACTAGTAACTCGTAATGACCCTCGTGTATGAAAAACGGTCGTTGAGATATCCTCTTCTCTAACCCTAAATTGATGGAACCCAAAACACAATTCAATTTCGGTGAGGTATTTGGCGCCGTGTAGTTCATTCACCAAATAATCAATAATAGGGATAGAAAACTTATCTTTGATGGTAATTTTGATTAGAGGTTGAAAATCCAAACACATGCGTTAAGAATTGTCCTTATGCTGCACCATGACCATTAGAGAGCAATAAGGACTGGTGCTTGGACAGATAATTCTTTGCTCCATCTTTGGAACCAACTTCTCCATCTTTGACTTTTGGGGATGGGGATAGTGGTAAGGACGAACCTTGTGGGGCTGACTTCTTGGGACCAAGTGGATGGCATGATCATGCGTATGCTTAGGTGGAAGATCCATGGGTTTGTTGAAGATTGCCTAGTGATCAACAAGGGACTAGAATTCATAAGGAAGAGTTGGAGGGAGTTGCTTAGAGGACTAGATTTCCATGTAATTGACTTGTGCAAAGAAGCCTTTTTCACCTTTCTTTAGGAATTTTTCCATTTAGTGGGAGCTGAAAACCTTGGAGGGAGGAGATTTGATACCTTGAGATGAATGACCTTGCCGACTTCCATCCATTGGACATATAGTTGTTGCGAATTAAGAGTAACATCTCCTAGATAAGAGAGCCATTGAGCCTCCAAGATGACATCTGCACTATCCAGGTCCATGGCAAAATGATGGCTAGACCAAGTATAATCTTCCATCTAGATGCTAACATTAGCAATATGGCCCACACACTAGTGGCAATCAACACTTGGAATTTGTATTGGATTGTATTATTGATATACCCAAGGTCTAGGTGGTTTTACGGTTAATAAAATTATGCATGCTACCTAAATCAATTAACTCATTGAATTGCTGGCGTTTGATAGAGCCTTGTACCTTGATGGTGTGATGGGCCTCAATCCTTGTTAGGACAAACATTGAAAGAGCCATGGTATCTGTATTGTGCTCGGAATCTTATGCTTTGGCCAGTGACTCTTGGTTTGAAACAACCTCATCCTCAATTTCTAGGTGAAAGTTACGACGCTTCTTACACGCTTGATCCGGTAGATGGCACGAAGAATCTTGGTGGATGCTCCTCATTGTGGTTATGGAATTACTGTTGTATGGGTTGAAATTACATTGTAGTTGGGGACGAGACAGTTGGAGCTTCTTTTCAGTTGTGAATGTTCAACCTCATGGAGGGTGTGTGGATCAAGTAGAACAACCTTTCGTTTGATGTCATCCTCAAGACTGTGGTGAAAAGTTGATACCACCATCGTCAAATCTAGATGATAAGTATATGTGAGTAGGTCCATGAACTCGTTCAATAATCCTTGGTCGATCTTGTCTGTTTGTTCTACATTAAACTAACTACATAAGAGGAAGAGGATCCTCTATCAAACTTTAGTAAGAACATCTACTTGAACTCTGGCCATGAAAGTTGGTGACCATGGCACTTGAGTTCTAAGAGAGTCCATTGATAGGACTAGGTACCAAGTTTAGAAGAGGTCAAGGTGACATGATCGTCCTCCTATGACACGACCGCCCCCAGGACATAGTGTAATTGCATGAGACCCTCCATTTTTGATATCTAGACGTGCGGATTCGTACCCTCAAAGGTTGGAATAATGATGCAGGGAACAAGAACATCACTAGGCCATTCAAGTGAGAAAACAGCACCAACTGTGGTAGAATCAAAATCAGAAACTTATTTGATAGTTACCCATGACAATGTGGGGAGGAATGTATCCTACATGGTAGCCACTAAAATGGTAATCGAACGAAAGATGTTGGGCGAATCCAAGGTCTGGATATTGTAAGGACCGTGGATGAGGCCCATAAGGAGGTTGCTAAAGGTGTCGAGAGTTATCGAAGTGGAGATTTTGGATAAAGATCAATCGATTGATAGAGATTCTTGCTAGGAGTATAAACTGATTGATATTCAGGCTCTTGCTTATCTTGCCACTGTTGACCAGAAACTTGTTGGAGTTTGTCGTCCAATGAATGCTTTGTGTGGGGATGTTGCTAAAGTAGCTAGTTCACTGAATCCTAGATTGTATTGAGTTTTTCCAACCTATCCTCGATGGAATCTAGTCACATCCTAGATTGTGAAGAAACAATGGTGGATATCTTGTAACCCAACCTAGTACGCTCATTGGACAAAAAAACGATAAAAATAGGAAAAAATTCTCGAGTGAAAAGGACAAGGACCTTCATTGGAAGGAGTGGTTGGGGTATTCATGGTGTCTGAAGCAATAGAAGCCTACGAGTCAAAGTTATTGATGTGAAGAGAAGGCCAAGATGACACGACCGTCCTTAGGAACACGGTGCAAGTGCATGAGGCCCTCCATTTTGGATATCTAGATGTGCTGATCCATACCCTCAAAGGTTGGAATATTGATGTGGGGAAGAAATACATCATTGGGCAAATCAATTAAGAAAACAACATTGCATGTAGAAGAATCAAGATTGGAAACATATTTCAACGTTAAGCTCACCCATACTTGGATAGTTATCCATGATAGTGTGGGGAGGAATGTATTCCGTATGGTAGCCACTAAAATGGTAATTGAAGGGAGAATGTTGGCTGAATTTAGGGTTTGGATCTTGAAAGGATCATGGAGTAAATCCATGAGGAGGCCGCTAAAATTGTCAGGAGTCATCAAAGTGGACATTCATGCTAGGAGGAGATCTATTGATTGATATTCGGGCTGCTCCTGCTCATCTCACCACTATTCCTTAGAAACTTGTTCGAACTTGGTGTCTAGTGAACACTCCGGGTGGGAATGTCGCTCAAGGACCTAGTTCAACCAGTCCTAGATTGTATCAAGTTGATGCTACATCTTGGACTATGAAGAAGCAATGGTGGATATGTTGTGATCCAACCTAGTATGCTCATGAGATAGAAAGTCATTAAGATTGGATGAAATCTTAAAGAGAAAAGACAAGGACCTATCTCATATGAAATGCTAAAGAGAAAAGACAAGGACCTTCACAAGGAGTGCATAGGGTACTCATGGTGTCTAAAGCAACAAAAGCCCATAGGTCAAAGCTGTTGTTGTGAGACGCAAGGACCTTCACAAGGAGTGCACAGGGTATTCATGGTGTCTAAAGCAACAAAAGCCCACGGGTCAAAGTAGTTGTTGTGAGACGCAATTTTATGATGCTTACTTGGCTCCTTGTTTGGTGTTTCTTTCTGCTCATGCACACATTCTTGGGTTGGTTTGTGCACTCCAAACTCCATGGACTTGCGCCTAGTTAATAGATGCCAAAGGTTTCCTCATATACTAGGAACTAAAAGTAGAACCCTAAAGTACTTCAAAAGATGTATTACTGGAGATGCACCTTATTTTGATTGGTTTGATGAGATGATCAAGATGAAATACGTCTCCCACAAGGGTCTTGGTGCCCCGACTTTTTTGAAAATTGGGTTTGGGAAGAGCAAACACTTGCTTCTAGATCACAAGATTACAGAAGAAAATTGCGTTGGAAGATGGAACCAATTTTTTTTTGACAAAATTTACTTGGACAACAAGAAGCAAATCTGGGTGAATGAGATCCAAATGTTTTTTACAAAATTTACCCAGGAAGCATATCTGGCTAAATGAGGTTTTGGAGTAGCTCGTACACCTTTCTATCGTTTTTTTACCATTTTAGGGAGCCAAGATTGAAGCATTGATACCACTTGTGATGAAACAACTTCCAGAAATAGAAACAAAAGTAGGCAACTCAGAAATGCGAAACATAAATCATCCACTAGAATAGAAATTCAAATCATATAGTAGGACATCAATATCGCAAGTAACAGATTCCAGATTCCAAATCAGTACAAATCCTAGCCACTTTGAGAGGGCATAGCCTCTTGAAGAAGGCGAAGTCTTATATGATCACCAGAGGTGACTTAACAAACATGAATGATGATCTCAACTATAACATAACTCCTTTATTTATAGAGGAAAATAACTAACCACCCTAATACTAATGCTCAAGAGCTGAGTAACCTAATCCTAGGGCCCCAACTAATCAATAACAAATATAGCCGACCTGGCTATATTGGAGCTGTTATGGTTAGCCTCTTTGGTTAGAAGTACATATGGGTGCCAAGGTAAGTGTGAGTGTTGTGGCATCATTGTTTCTGGAGACTTGAGCAACCCCTGCTTTGCTCAGATCAAGGGTCTAAAGAAGGTGATATTAAATCAACACCCTTCTTAATGGTAGATTCTAGTATCCTGAGCATGTTTCTTTGGCCTTTTTCCCGATGTCTTGATGAAGATATCAAAAACTCAAGGGGTACTATGCCTTCAAGGGTGATGGAGTGCTCTACACAACTCTTCACAATTAGAACAATTTGCAACTAGAACGACAAGCTCCTCATCATCACGAGTATTAAGAGAATTTCTGTATGTCTTCCTGCAAACATGCACAATCCAAGGGCGGTCATCTCACAATAAGAGAATTCATGACGTATATTTGATCCATCTCAAACATTGAATGAAGCAAAGCGTGGTATCCATATTCCTTGAGATGCAATAGCTTTATATGTGTAGGTGGCAATGAGGTCAATGATCATTAATCCCCAAGGAGGAAGATGCGGTCCAAATCTAAGTTGCATTAGCCTCTTAAACAACTCAAGTCATCAAAAAGTTGGTCATGCCGAAAACATGTACACATTTGCCTCTTAAACAACTCAAGTCATCAAAAAGTTGGTCATGCCGAAAACATGTACACATTTGTACAAATCACACAAACTGGCTGATAATAACATTATTCATCTACCAACCAATCCCATAATGTGGTCCATATTCTATGGAAAAGTCCACGGTAAGTTTTCATCCAATTTCCTAGAAATGATTGGAAGGCTTTAAGAGATGAGAGGAAAACTTAGCTTAGACTTTTATGTAGTATGCATCATCACTTGATGAAATGACCCAAATATGCAAGGGCATACATAGGACTTTTCTGTAGTATGCATGATCCCTTAATGAAATGACCCAAATATGCAAGGGCATACATAGGACTTTTCTGTAGTATGCATGATCCCTTAATGAAATGACCCAAATATGCAAGGGCATACATAGGAAGGGAAAATGACCCAAATATGCAAGGGCATACATAGGACTTTTCTGTAGTATGCATGATCCCTTAATGAAATGACCCAAATATGCAAGGGCATACATAGGAAGGGAAATAACTGATAGGAAGGGAAATAACTGATGGGGATGGGGAGAGCAAAAAGGTTTCACAACAGAGTTAACACATTTGTAAAGGCCACCTCAAATAAGAGCACAAGTATTTCCATGGTCTACAAGCAGTCCATCAACAATCAATTTTGATTGTTTCCTAAGGTTACCATAATTGATTGTTTCCCAAGGTTACCATTGATTGTTTCCCAAGTTTACCATCCATAGCTCCTCTAAGATCTGTTGCCACATTTTGACTAAGGGATAAATTTTTTTTTGCTGTGTTGTTTCCATGTGTAAATCCTCTCCTTTCTTCTGGCTTCGTCCCAAAATCAGCTAAGGCACATAAGTGCTATGGTTCGCCCAAATCGACGGCGATGCCCAACTTCGGGCAGAAAGCACAACGAAGTGCAGAAGGGCGTTAAAATAACTAAGCGAGGGTAATCGCAAATTTGCCCCGTTTTCGAGCGATTCCAAGCGTCGCTCCTTCCCTTGTGCGAATCCCAGCCTCGCCAGAGCCCTGAGCGATTTGCAGGCCAAGACTAAGTTAAAAGCCCCCCAGTATCGCTTCAAAGCATAGCGAACCTCGGAATCGCTCGATCTCTCGAGCGAACCGCAACACATAAAGTGAGAAAAGGTGGAAGAGTGACCAACTCCCGAGTTCACTCCGGGATTGGGCGAACCTCGGTCTCGCTTCGGTCTCTCGAGCGAACCACAGCATACAAAGTGAGAAAAGGTGGAAGAGTGACCAGCTCTCGAGTTCGCTCCGGGATTGGGCGAACCTCGGTCTCGCTCCGGTCTCCAAGCAAACTACAACATGAAGCGTTGAACGAGCGACCCTCAGCTCCAGCTCCCGTGTTCGCTCCATTGCCGAGCGATTCTCAGCGTCGCCCTCACTCATCAGCGAACCCCGACATCGGCAGCGCTTCGAGCGAACAAGGTTTAAGGCCGCGACTCCCGAGTTCGCTCCATTGCCGAACGATTCTCAGCGTCGCTCCCATTCTGCAGCGAACCTCAGTCCTGGACAAAACATGAGCGATCTGCAGATTTCCTTCTAGACTTGGACAAAATTTCAAGTGAACTTTGGGAAGCGGGGTAGGGGAGCATCTGAGGCACATTAATCATGCATGAATTCCGGTCTCAGCCTATCCCTTCAGTATGACCTGTCAGGTCCCAGAAGAACTCCAAAGGGCAAGCTGCACCAGCCGCATTGATGAGGCATGCTCTCCCAGCTGCGGAAATGGTCCGGAGCCGCTCTAAACACGGGTGAGCCGTATTCCAGGTACATTGTCAGCTGACAGGGGTCTAATCTCAGCTGCCCCGACAGTTTTAGAGTTTGAGCATTAATGTAATTGGGGGAATTTCTTCTATAAAAGGCTATTCAAGGAAATGTAATTGGGGGGAATTTCTTCTATAAAAGGCTATTCAAGGAAATGTAATTGGGGGGGAACAATTTGCTAAAGAGCTGCTATATTTGGACTTATTGCTTCAGTATTAAAACTCCTGGTTCTGGATCTGGACTTGTTCACTGTGTATGAGGCCTTTTATGCTTATTTCTGTTAATTCTGTTTCTTCATTTGCATACAGTAAATTCTGAAATCCTGGTTCTGGATCTGGACTTGTTCACTGTGTATGATGCCTTCTATGCTTATTTCTGTTAATTCTGTTTCTTCATTTGCATACAGTAAATTCTGAAATCTGGATTTAAGTGTGTGAATTAAGAACGAAGTCTGGAATTGCTAAAGGATACATATCAGTGTGTGTTCAGTTTTAGTTTCTGCTATGTTTATAATATTGATTGCTGCTGGTTCAAGTAGGAGTTAGTAATTGTGCTGCCTGTTCTTCCCCTTGAAACAATCTACATTTCCCATTTCTTTCAGTTATTTATCCCTTTCAGCATTTTTCCAATTCCTTTCCAGTTCCCTAATCTAAAACCAAGTGTAGTGTAGTATAGGAGCCAGCCTTCTCTGGAGATTGGCACGGAAGACATTCATTCTTTATGGCCTTTCAATCTGTTGGGCGGGTCTAGGGCGCATAGATAGACCAAACCCTTTACTAGTGGCAAATTCGTAACCAACAAGATCCTTCATATCACTTCAAAGATCCATACCCTCCTTGAAGATCCATACTTTCTTGAAGACCAAACCTCCTCAAATAACCAAAACTTATCAAAGAGCCAAACTTTCTCTGTTTGACCATGGTATGACCTCTCAGAGATCAGTTACAATTTTGCTTCCATTTAGGACAATCAGTTTGACCAAACTCTGACCATAAATTTTGTGGTGTAAAATGACCGGCTTATCCAAAGTGCAAAACTATAATTTCTCTATTTTGTTTTTGGCATAAAAACTGAATCTGCAAACAGATTTTAAAAATTTAATATGGAGCCCAAGATATTCATGTTTTCCCAGAAACATGCATTCGCAAAGCATTACAGATTGTTGTTCAAATCACAAGCTTTTTGAGTCTCCATCAACAACTATGTGTAGCTTTGAGTCCTGTGTGTGTTTGTATGGAGTGTTGTCATGTTAGTGGAGCCATTCATAAACAATAATATGATTGTGTGTTTGTGTGGAGTGTTATCATGTTGGTGGAGCCATACATAAGCAGTAATCTGATTGATTTGCACCTATTATCCTAAATTTCTGTTTCTTAGGACAACCCTTCATGCGTTATTTCAGTCTAAAATATTAACTGCTTTTTCCAGTATTTCCACTTTTCCTGGTTTGCTTATGACATGCTTTTAGAACTGTCTAATTAACATAATCTGGAAGCTATATCTAACATAAGTTTCAAGTTCATCGGTTAGTTGCTTGCTTATCAGCTCATTAAACGACATGCTTGTTGCTTGCTTATCAGCTCATTAAACGACATGCTTAATGCAAATTTGAATGCCAAAGTTTTATTTGTTGTCCTGAGGTTTGAGGAATTTGTACTTTAAGTAATCCTTTTGGGTAAATTTTGTCAGACAACATGGGGGACGTAATAGATCTAACCGGAGATGGAGGTGTGGTGAAAAAGGTTATAAGGTCAGCAAAGCCAGGTGCTATTCAACCATCTGAAGATCTTCCCTATGTTGATGGTATGTTTCTGGTTTTAGGTCATATTGTCCTCTGACTATAGGCAATACTGTTTGTATAGCAATTAATTATATGACTTGTTGGACTGCAAGGTGATAAATTTTCTTGATTTATTAGATTCTTGAATAATGACTTTTGGTTCATGTAATAGATGAAGTAAATATCTCTCTCTCTCTCATGAACATACAGTTATTTAATATTCAAAAGATATAGCTATTTTTAATAAATAAGCTAGTCAAGGTCTGGGAATCTTAAGGACATTGTTTTAATTAATTCTAAAATGCATTGAATGTTTGGTGAAGCTTTGGGTTTTTTAAGAATGACAATCATTCTTCTATAAGCCAACATTTTTTCTTTCGTGGCAAAAATATATTCCAACTTCTGTTATGTTGGTTTTGAATCTCTGCTGATCTTACTTTCCTGTGCTGATTTCATGATCTATTTAAGAGAGGAAAACACAACTGGTCTATTCCATAAGCAGAAAGTTCATAATCATCATTAGACCTTTGTCACATACCAGGTATTGTGGGGAAAACAAGTGGAGTGAAGCAGCAGTTGAGGAGAGGGAACTTTTGCAGCTTTTCAAAAGAGGGGTGATAAACTTGGATCTTGTGGCAGTTGAATGGGAGTTAGAAGCAGCCTAATTATGTTTTTGCAAGCTCTGTTGTATGAATGTTTGGTGGTCAGTGGTAACATGAGGTAGGAAAATGCCTTAAGTAGTGGCTTATGTGGGATTTTTGGTATGTGAAAAGAAAAGATACATGTTATAAATTGCAAACACTGTGGAGATAGAAAATGGTCATTCAAGCAGGCCAACACAGAATAGTTTAGCAAGGATGTAATTGCCACTGCTAGACATTTGTAAGATACTATGTGAGTGCTTAGGCTAAAGGAATCTACATAAACTACTCAATGTAAATAGTGCATGTAAGACATCAAGTTGTGGAAGAGAGACACAAACTCTAGATGGAATTAGGTTTTAAGATCAAACCTTCTGTGATCTGACTAATCACTGACAGATCACGTATAGACATTCTTATCTCTAGGATGAATCATGACCTGTTGAAGAAATGTGAAATGTTTTGATGCAAAATAAAATGGTGATCATCATCAATGAAGGGTACATCAAATTTCCTGGAGCAGGGGACTGGGAGACAAGGGCAACAAGACAGCTGGCATTCTAGCTGACCAAAAAATGTATTACACAATAATTTATCATCCCCGAGTACTAAATGCCAAATTCACATTAAATGTAAGCTAACGAGCCATATTGTTCATACACATATACATGAAACTACTCCAAGTAGATTGTTAGAATAGAATAGCAAAATGAAAATAGAATGATTCATTATATCACATGCACAAATCTGGAAGTCTATGTTACCAGTTCTTCCAACTTGAAATCACAATGGCATAAACCACTTGTTAGAGTAAATCACTATATAAAATATATTTATATAGAAAATCAATTATAGTGTTTCGAACTTTAACGACAGAATTAAAGAAAAATTAGACAAACACACACAGAAGAAGAGACAACGATTTTAATGTGGTTCACCCAATGTGGGTTACATCCACCGAGAATTTTCAGTCCTCCATTTTCTCAATCCAAGCAATAGAGGGTTACAACCTACAGCAAACATCTGCTGTAATTTCCTCTCTATATTTCCAAGGAATTAACACAGTAATTTTCTTTGTCATAGTCATCTTTGTTTTTCCTCACAACTATATATAAGAAAAAAAACAGAAAAAACAAACTGCTTTTTTTAATACATTCCAAGATTAACATTGAGTTCCCATCATCTAATTTTGGGATAAAAACAAAAAAACTTTCTCTGGCTGTCCTGTTGTAAAACCGGAAACTTTCTCTGGTAGACTAACAGACTGTAAATCTGAAAACTTTCCCTGCCCATCCTGCAGTAAATCCAGAAACTTTCTCTGTTTAGCCTCCTCATAATTAGGCTCCATTCCTAACAATCTCCCACTTGGAGACTAATTCCATTGCACCATACTTCAATCAAGGACTGAAAAATTCTCATCATGGCCTCTTATTCCTTAAGGCCAACTGAAGTTGAGCAAAAGCTCAACTTTTCTCTTGACACCACTTTTGTAAGCATATCAGCAGGATTTGGTGATGTGTGAACCTTCCCTAATTTCAAAGATCCATCTTCCACTACTCGATCTAATGAAATGATACCCGAGTTTGATGTGTTTAGTTTTTGAATGGAATGCTGAATTCTTTGCAAGGTGTATAGCACTCGGCTATCACTCCACAACCTATTATCCTCTTGCTTCTTCCCCAGTTCTTCCATTAGTCTTTGCAACCAAACCATCTCTTTGCTTGCTTCAGTAGCAGCAACATATTCAGCTTCAATGGTTGAAAGGGCAACTACATGTTGGAGTTTAGAAATCCAACTAACCGCTCCTCCTCCTATAGTAAATATGTAGCCAGTAGTGCTCCTTCCACCATCAAGATCACCCGCCATATCGGAATCTACAACACCTTTCAAGCATATATTAGAGCCTCCAAAATTCAAAGAATAATTTGAAGTTCCTCTCAAGTACCTGAGTATCCATTTTACCGCTTGCCAATGTCCTTTTCCCGGATTACTCATAAATCTACTCACTACTCCCACTGCGTGGGCAATATCTGGTCTTGTACAAACCATTGCATACATCAAACTTCCAATCGCTGATGCATAGGGAACCTTAGCCATATGCTCTTGTTCCTTTTGTGTCTTGGGACACAAATCTTTGGTGAGTTTGAAATGCTTTGCCAATGGAGTAGCAACAGACTTTGCATTGTTCATGTTGAATCTCTTAAGCACTTTTTCAATGTATTTTGCTTGTGACAATTTAGAGTGTGACTCTCCTTGTCTCTTGTTATTCTCATACCAAGGATTTGTTTGGCTTCTCCCAAATCCTTCATGGCAAAGGATTTAGCCAACTTCTTCTTGAGCATGTTTATATCTTGCATATTTGTTCCTACAACTAACATGCCATCCACATACAATAGCAAAATAACATAGTTACCATTTCCAGTATATACACAGTGATCACTTTGACATCTTTCAAACCTTTGATTAGCCATGAACTTATCAAATTTTAAATACCACTGTCTAGGAGCTTGTTTTAACCCATACAAGCTCTTTTTCAGTTTACATACCCAATCCTCTTTACCTTTCACTCGAAAGCCTTCTGGTTGGTGCATATAAATTTCCTCCTCCAAATCACCATGAAGAAATGTTGTCTTCACATCCAAGACTCAAAATAGCTCTAATAGAGGTCATTTTTACAACTGGAGAAAAAATCTCATCAAAATCAATACCTTTTTTCTGAGCAAATCCCTTGACCACTAGTCTTGCTTTGTATCTCTTATGCCCTTCATTCTCCTCTTTAATCCCGTACACCCATTTATTGGTCAAAGCTCTTTTACCTTTGGGTAGCTCAACCAAATCCCAAGTTTGGTTGTGAAATAAAGAGTCCATTTCTTCATTCATTGCAAGCTCCCACTTATTCCTGGTATCCATTTGTAATGCTTCCTGAAAACATTTTGGCTCACCAGCATCAGTATACAAAACATAATCAGAGAAACGTTGAGGAATTTTACTTATCCTGGTAGAACGTCTAACAGCACTTTCTGGAGATTGAGGTGCTTGTTGTTGCTGCTGTACATTTTGATCTTCTACCACCTTTGGAGTTACCTTTTCTATGTGTCCATCAAGGTCTATGTATTCAGCATTTTCCTCTTTCTGTTTCTTTCCCTGCAACCGATCTTTATACAAGTTTTTTTCATTAAATATGACATCCCTACTTCTAATGACTTTTCGGTTATCACAATCCCATAATCTGTAACCCAAGCCATCAATACCGTAACCAATAAAATAGCACTTTTGGGCCTTAGCATCTAACTTATTTTTGTTCTCTTTGTCTATATGCATAAAAGCCTCACATCCAAATACCTTAAGGAAAGAATAATTTACTGGTTTACCTGTCCAAAGCTCTTCCGGAATTCCTCCATCCAAGGCACTAGACGGTCCTCTATTAATCAGATATACTGCAGTATCAACAGCATGAGCCCATAAAAATAATGACGGTCCTCTATTAATCAGATATACTGCAGTATCAACAGCATGAGCCCATAAAAATAATGGTAAGCCTGCATGTATTCTCATGCTCCTAGCACGCTCCATGATGGTTCTATTCATTCTTTCTGCAACCCCATTTTCTTGAGGTGTTCTTGGAACTACCTTGATTCTTCTAATTCCATTTTTAGAACAAAACACATCAAATTCTCTACTGCAATATTCTCCACCATTATCCGACTTTAGACACTTTAACCTTTTTCCAGTTTCATTTTCAACTAATGCTTTCCAATTCTTAAAGGTATTAAAAACATCACTTTTATTCTTAATGCAATATATCCATGTTTTCCTTGTTGCATCATCAATAAAAAGTACATAGTAAGAGGAACCTCCAAGAGAAGTTACCTGAGTTGGGCCCCAAACATCTGAGTGCACAAGCTCCAATTTCTCTTTCTTCCTTTCCTTGCCATCTTTGAGAAATCTAACTCTCTTTGCTTTACCATAAACACAATCCTCACAGAATTCCAAATCAATCTCTTTTAACTTAGGCAATAACTTTCTTGAATGTAAAATTTCAATACCTTTTCCACTCATATGGCCAAGTCTTTGGTGCCACAAAGATGCACTCTCACCCGTAGAAACTAAATTCATGGAGCAGTGAGAAAAATCAGTAAGTAAATAAAGAGTACCCACCAATTTACCTCTAGCTACTATCAATGAACCTTTAGTAACTTTCCAAGCATTTTCTCCGAATGCAACCGTGTATCCTTCACCATCAAGCTTACTTGCCGATATAAGATTTCTCTTTAAATCTGGTATGTGTCTCACCTCTTTAAGAGCCCATTGACATCCATTTGGGGATTTAATCAAAATCTTTCCAATACCCACGATTTTACATGGTTGGTCATTTCCCAATAGAACCTGTCCATAATCTCCAGAAACATAATCTATGAAATATTCCTTATGTGAGGTAGCATGGAATGAAGCACCACTATCAATTACCCAATAATCACTAATCACTATTTCTATCAAGAGATAAGATTAAAGCATCTTGTAGAATTTGTCCAGTAATATTGGCTTCTGAAGTGTTACCATTATTATCATTACCTTCATTTCCATCACCCTTTCTTTGCCAACAGTTCTTCTTGAGATGACCCTTTTTGCCACAGTGCCAACACTGTAGCTTTCCTTTTCCACGTGATTTGGATCTGCCTTTGGATTTTCCACGATGTGAACTCTTGCCTCTTTCTCTTCCTCTTCCTCTATTCTCAATAGTTAAGGCGGTGCTAGATGATTCTCTTGTGGTTTTTCTTCTCATGTCCTCACTGAGTATCACACCAACCACATCATCAAATTCTAATTTATTTGAACTCGAAGCAGAGTTACTTACCGCCATTACCAAATTGTTCCAACTTTCCGGAAGAGAGCATAAGATTAATAAGGCCCTAAGCTCATCATCAAAATCCAATCCTACTGAATGCAATTGATTAGTGACAGTATTAAATTCATTTAAATGATCATGCATAGATCCTCCTTCACTCATTTTCATGTTAAATAACCTTCTCATTAAGAATACCTTATTTGATGCTGATGGTTTCTCATACATCTTGGCCAACTTATCGATGACTCCCTTGGTAGTCTTTTCATCAGAGATGTTGAAAGCTACGGTGGCTCCCAAGCACAACCTCACAGTACCCAATGCCTTTCTATCAAGGAGACTCCACTCCTCATCAGACATAGATGAAGGTCTCTCTGTTTCCCCCTCAATAGGTAAGTAAAGATCCTTCCGGTACAAGTAATCCTCCATCTGCATCTTTCAGAATTGAAAGTTCTGGCCATTGAATTTTTGAACTCTAAACCTCCCTTCTTCCGCCATTGCTCCCACTTGATCCAGAAATTCTCCTTCTGTCAAGTGCACCCAACAAAACAACCGCTCTGATACCACTTGTTGGAGTAAATCACTATATAAAATATATTTATATAGAAAAACAATTATAGTGTTTCAAACTTTAACGACAGAATTAAAGAAAAATTAGACAAACACACACGAAGAAGAGACAACGATTTTAACGTGGTTCACCCAATGTGGGTTACATCCACCGAGAATTTTCAGTCCTTCATTTTCTCAATCCAAGCAATAGAGGGTTACAACCTACAACAAACATCTGCTGTAATTTCCTCTCTATATTTCCAAGGAATTAACACAGTAATTTTCTTTGTCATAGTCATCTTTGTTTTTCCTCACAACTATATATAAGAAAAAAACAGAAAAAACAAACTGCTTTTCTTAATACATTCCAAGATTAACATTGAGTTCCCAGCATCTAATTTTGGGATAAAAACAAAAAAACTTTCCCTGGCTGTCCTGTTGTAAATCCGGAAACTTTCTCTGGTAGACTAACAGACTGTAAATCTGGAAACTTTCCCTGCCCATCCTGCAGTAAATCCAGAAACTTTCTCTGTTTAGCCTCCTCATAATTAGGCTCCATTCCTAACACCACTTAGCATGCAAAGGCAGTCCTTAAATACAGATATAAAGGAAATGCAATTGTTCAGCCAGAATAACCACTAAGCCACCACATTAGAAAATGAATCATAGCCATTACAAGCCTTAGAAAAAAACTTCCTTCAAGTTACAATTTGAGTTTATTGTCACTATTTAGTCGGCAGTTACTCAGATGGCTCCACTACATTCCTTGACTTTTCTTCACACAGAGAATATGAGTAGAATCTTTGGAGTGTGATTTTGAGTACACAATGGCCAATATCCAGTTATACCAGAAACCAAGATGATTGGTACTAATTTCATTTGACCATGGTTCACATTTCCTGATTCACTGAAAATGTTACGAGTCTCATAGATCTTTTTTAGTGCTAATCATTTCATGCCATTGTCTGCTTGAAAGATTTTGGATGCATATCGTGATTTCAAAAGTTGACGAAATACACTTCACTAATCCGTTTCTGCATTTTGGTTCGGTTTCTAGGTCTGTTTTGTTATTTGCACCGATTCTGTACATGATTAAGCTGTCTTGTCTTATGGTCAATGTGCTGAATTACAAGATAACTTTGGAACAATGTGTATAAGTTAAATCATTGGGAACAAAGTTGAGTGTATCCTCTTAATAAAGAGAAATGCGGACACAACTACAAGAATTTATGCCTTTTCTTTGGATTGAAGTAATACAAAAGAGAGAAGGTAGCTGTGATGAAGATGAATGCAAGAGTATCATAAGGGTCTTCATTAGTATTTCTTTTGCAGCAGGGAAATCTTGCTTTTATCCTTTGTATGAATCCTGTCCTCTACAGATTGCTAGTATATAGTTTGGAATCTGATGAATTTTGTATTCCAATTTGTTTTTGTAGAGCACCAGCCCTATGAAGGCTGATTTCAAAAAGAAATTCAACATTTAGAGATGTTTGTTTCGTCATTTTTAGGATTGTGGTTATGCTTTGAATGATATTGTTTGGTCTATCTTTGCACAGTGCACTATGAGGGCACCCTTGCAGCGACTGGTGAGGTATTTGACACTACTCATGAAGACAATACTGTCTTCTCATTTGAGTTGGGCAAAGGCACAGTTATCAAGGCTTGGGAGGTAGCTGTGAAAACCATGAAGGTAATCATATGTTTGTTTCCCAGATCTTGTTTTAAACAAACTGTATCTGCTACTATTTATTGATTAGTGCACTAAATCATTACATGCTACTGTTGCCTGCCTCAAGGTTGGTGAAATTGCTCAAATCACTTGCAAACCTGAATACGCTTACGGAAGTGCTGGCAGTCCTCCAGATATTCCAGAAAAGTGACATTTCATCCTGTTTGATGATTTTATTTTATTTTTACTTTTTCTAGTAAATGCTAAGAATTAATGAAAGTTTTAATTGTTTTTTTCATGTGTTTGATTTGCTCTATTTGGGCAGTGCAACGCTTATTTTTGAGGTTGAGTTGGTAGCATGCAAACCACGGAAAGGTTCAACTTTGGGTAGTGTCTCAGACGAGAAAGCAAGGCTGGAGTAAGTTTGATGCTTTCCTTCTTTCACTGGCCATTATTGATATTGAATTTTTTACTTGCCTTGAGATGCATATAAGCTCAAATTGGGACAATGATCTATGATATTGACAGGGAACTGAAAAAACAGAGGGAAATTGCTGCAGCTAACAAAGAAGAAGAAAAGAAACGCAGAGAAGAAGCAAAAGCAGCAGCTGCTGCTAGAGTGCAAGCAAAATTAGAGGCAAAGAAAGGGCAGGGTAAAGGAAAAGGGAAAAACAAAGGGAAATGATAAGAGTGGGTCCATAAAATCTGAGAAATATGAACTTTGTTCTAACAAATGCATAAAGACGACTTCAACATATTATTAGGCTGATCATTTTGATCTCTCATTTAGTTCAGTTAGTATAATGAGTTTCATGCATGTCTATCTAACACTATTTTCTCAGTCGAAAGAACTCCAATAGTATTGGTGGGTTCTAACTACTTTGTTACTTGCTTTTTCTTTTCCTATTAGTCTTTGGTTTAGCATGGCTATCATTGATGTCCGACTGGTCTCACCTATTCATTAAAAAACAATGCATGCCTTGCTTAAATTTTCAATATTCAGCCTCCCGTAAGTAGATGAAGACTTACTCTAAGTGACTACCTTTTACAAATAGGTTTGGAAAATGCTTTTTTCAGCTTTGTCTCACGCTAGATTTTTCACTTCGCCAATATATGTGTATCCACCGTCACCAGAATTTTCGTCCTCTTGACATTTATTGGATATTTGCTTCTAGCCACATGTTTTGACTGAACTAAAAGTGGTCTAATAGATGTCAAAGATTTATTTCTGATGTACATTTTTTGAAAACTTTCCTGGAACATCCAGAAGAGTTGGATGCTATAATATCCTTAGGAAGTACGGTTCAATATTTGGCCTTTAGAAATAGTGGAATTGAAATCTGTTGGTGAAGGTATGGTATTGTGGAGTATAAAATAATATAAAACTTTTGGTATTTTTAAGGATTAATTGAAGAAAATTGCCATTTATATTTACTAGCCAGTATGGTATAATTTTTTAATATTTTTGTTGGAACTGTATGAAATACTTACGCAACAAGAATTGCTCCCATGCCGGTTTTAGGCCCTCAAAATTGTATGCAACGTGCATCTTAAGCTTATTCTTCTCTTCTCAAGTCAAATGAGAAGAGAATATTTTTGTCTTATACATTGTGGTGTGGTCTGAAAAGAGAATTATAAATTCGATATAATGTATCTCATCGTATTGAGTTGCTCACAGTAATCCTTTTTTTAATTAAGGGGTTTACCCAGCCTATAGCTAATTTATTCTTTTGTTGGTGAATTTCCCTTTCATGTTACATGCCAGACCCGAGTTATTTTATTTTATTTTTTTTCAAATTTGTCCTAGTATTTTGCCCGTGGTCTTGGTCAGTTGTAATTTACTCACTTTTCACGTTTAACATTTTGGCAATAATACCTAAACTTAGGTCTTTGCATTAATAGCTTGAGGTATTTAACTAAAAGTCATCCTATATGATTGATTGTTTTTTTTTAATTATTTTTTTTTTACTTTTATTTTTTAATGGAAGTGTATTATAAAATTGTTTATATGGGATTAAAGTAGGTTCAGCTGTATTACATCTGATTACATAGTGGTGTTACAACAATTTGGTAATCATGATGTGAGGGTCTTTTTAAAAGTGGAGGAATTTAATAGGTGAAACTCATATTATATTATTGTTGGGTTCACTTGCCTATTGTATTATTATGATGGATATTCACTTTTAATAGAAATTCATTTCATAACTAGGAAATGAGATTGAGGTAGGGATGAAAGTATCATTAGTTATAAGTATTAAGGTAAGAGATTTAATTAAATTGTCATTATTTATTTTTTTGATTATGGTAAGAAGGGGTTTTAGGGTCCCAAAACCGTACAAAATCCAAAAAAAATACAGTTCAGCATAAAAAAATTGACAAAGAACTACCTGTCAGCTACATAATCTGTTGTTCTATACACAACTGTTCTGTACAAACACAGATTGATAGTGAACTGAACTAAAATTTGAGCAAAACACAACCAAGTATAACTTAAACAACAATCTTTATAAGAAACAGTCAAGACCATATCACAACAACTTGTCTCAATTTGGTTTATTTCCGTCATCTGTGAATATTATCTAATCTGTTTATTCTTTACTACTCCTTCAAAGGTACATTCCTTATTTTCTCCTTTATCTCTATCTCTTGTAATGATTGGGAAAAACTATTTGTCCAAGACTGACTCTCTTACAATGAAACTCTAATGTTGGCTATAACATTTGTAGTTCTATTTCCTTCTCGATAGATATGTTGAATTTTGATAAAATCTAGCTATGATAAATTCACTCTTACATTCATCAATCATCTTTGCTATTGCCCAACTCACTACTTGTTCTTCTTTGAGAGCTTTCACTATATTTAAAGCATCCTCTTCAATTATGACATCCCTTGCCTTCATTTGCAGTAAAAAACGAGTGCCCAATAGGAGAGCTCTAGCTTCTGCAAAATTATTAGTTTGACTGCTAAGAGGGCTAGCATATGCTAATAAAAAATCAACTGTCTCATCTCTTATTACTCCACCTGCTCCAGCAACATCCAGATTTCTTTTTGAAGCTCAATCAAAATTAAGCGTAACCTAGTCTTTTGGAGGCATTTACCAAAACACATTAGCTCGAGAAGGCTTCAAAAAATAATGAAAAAAATTGGAAACTTGCTTATCTAGAAGAAAAGAGAATTTTATATTGAGGTTTTCTTTTGGAAAATAAGCTTTAAAGTTCTCTAAGGCACTCTTAATCCTTGAAGTGATAGAAGAAACATCTCTCTTTTTGCCCTTGAAAATGCGATTATTACACTCTTTCCATATTCCCATAAAAACCGATGAAGACAAAAGTGCCATAAAAAACTGAAGCTCTTGCTATTAAAGGGAAAGTTCCATTGTAAGCAAAGATCCACTATATTATTAGGCTTCACCCAAGACACTGAAAACTTTTGGAGTAAAGAATTAAAGACCTCGGAGTAAAATACACAATCCAAAAAGAGATGGATTCATTTCAAAGCATTTTCATATAGAGCACACTTTACAAAATGGAAGCCCCTTTTACAGAGATTATCAATGGTAGAAATCCTATTCTAAACAACCAACCAAAAGAAAAAGTTGATCTTGGGAATTAAATTTTTAATCCATATCTTCTTAATTGGGAGCCAAACAACTCCCTCCTTATCCAATAGAGAAAAGCCTGATTTAACAAAATAGTTCCCTTTACTTTCTTTACTCCAAACCAGAGAGTCATTATTACCCTCCGGCTTCAGAGATAAAACCTTAAGCAAGTTAAAGAGATTGTGAGCTGCTTTTTTCTGTTCTTCAGTCAATCCTTCGAACCCAACATCTTTCCATCTAGTTCTCTCAGAATTCAGAATTCAAAACAAGAAAATCCTTCACCTTTTCACCCAATCTTTTTGACAAAAACTGTCTGATGGGTTATAACTCGGTGTCAAACTCTAGGGGTTGGTTAGTCAACCAACAATCCTTCCAAAAATCCACTTTCTCCCCATTGCCAATCCTCCACCTTGAGCCTTTCTTCAAAAGCTTTTTGCTATGCATTAGATTATTCCAAAATGCGGATCCCTTGGGCAGATCTTCTGAACATACAAAATTTTTATTATTTTTCAAGTATTTTGCCTTTAAATTTTTTACCCAGCCCAACTGATTATTATTAATCAACTTCCATCCCATCTTATCAATTAAGGTCTTATTCAGTAATTTTAGGTGTTTGAAGCCTAAGCCTCCATATTCTTTTTTTGAACATACTTAATCCCAATTTATTAGGGATAACCATTTTTTATCCTCTAAAACAGACCATAAAAATGATCTTTGGATATGTTCTAATTTATCTCTAACAAAAGCAACGGTGGAGGAGCTAGCTACAGTGACGACAGTTGTTGTAGCAGTGGCGATGGGGTTTGCGGTGACCAATCTGAACGGAGCTATGGAAACAGGAATCTTAAAAACTGACATAAAGTAGATGGGAATGCTCTGCAAAGTGGATTGAACTAGTTGTGCTTTCCTAGTCTGACTCAATAAATTACCTCTCCAACCGGATAACTTTTTCAAAAACCTTTCTATGACTGGGTATCACATCTCAGATTTTATTTTTATTTTAAGGAGTGGCATTCCCAAGTAATAAGAGAGGAGTGTGCCAATCGCACATCCAAAAATTCTCTTAATTCTTCTTTGTCTATGCTCTGGAGTATTTAGAAAGTAGATCAAACTCTTGTTGAAATTAACTTTTTGCCCTGCTGCTCTTACATAGTTGTCCATAATAAGTTTAATTTGTTGAGCTTGAGGAACAAAGGCTTTGGACACAATCATAGTATCATCAACAAATTATTGATGAGATACCAAATCTGACAAAGGAGTTGCCTTGAAACCTCCAAGATTACCTTTAGAGACCGTTGCTACCAAGGAACGACCTAAGGCCTCTACAAGAATAATAAAAAGATATGGGGATAATGGATCTCCCTGACGTAATCCACAAATGCTGCTAAAGCATCATACATACAAAAGTATCATGCTGCTCCATTAACCAAAACTGAGAACTTGGTTGTGAAGACAGTTCATGGTCAACTTTACCCAATTTTCATTGAAACCAAACTTTTTTAAGATCCTTTCCAAAAACTCCCAAGAGGCTCAATCATATGCCTTATTGTAATGTCCCAAAAATAAATATTTTTTGTAAATGTCTCCTACACTTAATTATAAAAGTGAAAAAGGGGTTCATGTGACTAGGAGACATAACTTAAGTTGTGTTTATTTATGTTTTATGTTTTTATGTTGTAATAAGGCACTTTAAGTGATTTTAGGGTTGGGAGATGTCAACTCCAAATTAGAACCTCACCCTATATAAGGGAGTGAGACGTCCCATTTTGGGTATGTTATGTTGATATCAGAATTGAATATTGAAACCCTAGAGGTTCCATGAGTTGAGATTGCGGGTCCTGGCTCATTCCCATAGTGCATTGGAGGTGCATGGTTGAGGTCTTGGCAATATCATTGTAGGTGTTATTGCCCTAAAATATCAAAAATACAAAAAGAGGCATCCGTGAGGAGTTTGTGGCATTTTTGGGAGCATTTGTGTCATGTGTTTCAGATCTGTTGGTAGCCCCAAACCCTACGCTTGTATTTGGGGTCATTTTTGAGGAGTTTTTGCATTTGTTCAGCCTTGGGGTTAGTACGTCCCACTTGTGGGAGTTTGTATCTGCATTTTGAGTTCCTTGAGGACCCATTTGTCCATTCCAGCTATTATATTGGTTTGACAATATTTAATATATGATACTGGCTGATTTCTCCTCATACTTGTGTTATTTTATGAGCAATTTTTGAGTTATTTCCTTGTTGTACTTAATTTTTGCATTTTCGTAGTAAGGGTTTGTTGTTCCTAAAAAAGGACATTACAAGTGGTATCAGAGCTGGAATCTTGCCAGCCTGTGATTCGTGGTGATAAGTGTGTTTCTGTGGTGAAAAGTTGTGCCCTAGTGAAAATCGCGAATTTTTAGGGATTTTTTTTCAGAAAATAAAAATTGCAGATTTGGATACCCTTTTGACCAATTTGCAGTTCTGTGGTTTCAAAAAAAAAATTTGGTGGTCAAAATTTTCAGAATTTCAGATGTCCATCTTTTTAGGGTTTGATAGGGTTTTATGCATCGTCCTCCTGTTCATCAGTATTTTACTAGGAGAAACAGAATCGCTTTGGAAATGTCAAACACGAAAGAGGTTGATGAGCCCCAAAGGGCAGTTGATAGGACTGAGCAAAAATTCGATGCCCTACTTGACATGCTGCAAAGAATGGTGTCCTTACAAGAGACAAATCAACAAGAATTGAGGACAGCTTTGGGCAACCCAAATGGCACAAGGAGGGAAGGAGAAAGGGGAGGCAACAACAATGGGCATGAGTCATCATCTAACTCACACACTCCCTTGCCTAGGCCGTCCAAGCCTATGTTCCTTGTTACACCACCTCCATCGGAGGAAAATGAGGTAACTGATGAATTAGATGAATGGTTTGTTGCTTATAGTAATAAATCTGAGGGTTTTAGGGTAGCAGTTTCTTTTGATAAATATTTGAAGATTGTGGGTAAATTTGTTGTTGAGGCTAAAAAAGAGAAAAAGAAGCCCTCTTTGCATCAAAAGGTGACCATTCCCTCATTTAATGGTCAAGATGGTCTTACAGCTAGGGCATGGCTTCAAAAATTGCAGACTTATTTTACCTTGGAGCCTATTTATGAAGTCGATGCAGTTCAAATTGCTACACTCCACCTTGAGGGTAGTGCTTACTCATGGTGGCATCATGGGTTATTAACCCAAGGGCATGGTGATATTGATACATTTGATGAATTTTGTACCGGGGTTTTGAACGAGGTTTGAAAGGAGGAATGTGGAAGAGTATTTCAAGGAGCTTGCCACTTTGAAGCAAATCGCATCCATTCATGCCTATGTGGAGGAGTTTGAACAACTTTCAATTCGGGTACAAAATATTTCACCCAAGAGGGTAATTTTTCTTTTTATGGATGGTTTGTTGGAACCCGTGAAGGGATTAGTTAAAGCTTTTGAACCAACCACTCTTGAAGATGCCATTAAGAGAGCTTTAAGCTTAGAATCTGTTTTACCTCCTAGACAAAAATATTTTGCACATAATCCACCTGCTAGACCACCTTTTGCAGCGAGAAAAATAGTTTTTGGACAGCAGTATGGGCAACAAGGAAACCTCACGCAGCAAAGTGGAAATGAGAGAAATTTTTATAGCAGGAATCCCACGCATGGAGAAGGTTTCAGATCTGGTTTTCAACCACCTAATAAGCCCCCAAATGGCCCACGCTTGACACAAGAAGAGAAAGATGAGCTAAGGAAACAAAACAAGTGTTTCATTTGCAAGTCTCCTTAGCAAAGAGGTCATAAATGCAGAGAAGGAGGTATGAAAATCATTGAATTACATTTTGATTCTGATTTTGATAATCCTGATTTTTATGAGGCAGATGAGACACCCTTGGAAGAGGAAGCACAAAGGGAGTATGGGGAAGTTCCTGAAGGTTCCCGAGCCACTTTAAGTGGGCTGAATCGGTTCGCACTATTAAGGTACCGGGTAGATCTTTTGATGAAAAGGTTATTGTTTTAATAGATGGTGGTGCTACTTACAATTTTGTTGATGAGAAGTTTGCCACTAGAAAGAATCTTCCTACAACTATCATTTCTGGTTTTAGTGTTGCTATTGGCAATGGTGATCTTATCACATGCAACAAAGTGGTAAGAAACATAAAAATTAATTTTGACAACATGGAAGTAGATGAGCAATTCTTTGTTGGTATTCCACATATGGTTTTAGGTGTGCAATGGTTGTATTCACTTGGTGATTATGTTACTAATTATCAGAAATTAGAACTGAAATTTGTGTTTGAAGGGAAAAATGTGGTGTTGCAAGGAATCAAGGAAAATGGGTCAAAATATTCTTGCAAAATTTTGGAGGTTTCATACAAAAGAATGGAGAAGATGATAAGGCATAAGGACATTGAGTGGGCAGCTGTAATTTTTAGTTCAGAAGGGAAAAAATAAGCCACCTATCATCCTCAAATTCAAGGTTTACTACAAAAACATCTTAAGGTATTTTCTGACCTACCTAAAGGTTTGCCACCTAGTAGAGGTTTTTAGCATGTTATTGAATTGGAAGCAAATAGTAAACCTGTCATAATTAAACCTTATAGGCATCCTAAGGTTTTCAAAGATGAGATTGAAAAGACCATTGCTGATTTACTTGAGAGTGGGCACATTATTTGCAAAGATGGGGTGAAGGTTGATCAAACTAAAGTTTCAGTTGTACAAAGATGGCCTATACCATCCAACCTAACGGAATTGAGGGGTTTTGTGGGTTTATGCAGTTACTACGGGAGGTTCATTAAGGGGTTTTCTTCTTTGGCTACCCCCTCTATCGAATTAACTAAGAAAGGGGCATTTTCATGGTCCAATGAGGCTCTTTTAGCTTTTCTAAAGCTGAAAGGTGTAATGACTTCCACTCCTTTACTTGCTATTCCTGATTTTTCTGTTGCTTTTACTAGTGCTTGTGATGCTTCAGGTGTTGGAGTTGGAGCTGTACTTATGCAACAAGGACGCCCCATTGCTTATGAGATTAGAAAGCTCTCAAATGTGGAGAAAACTTTCAGCATTTATGATAAAGAGATGCTAGCTATCATGCATGCCTCAACCAAATTCAAGCAATACTTAGTGTGTGGCAAGTTTGTGGTCAAAACTGATCATAACAGTTTGAAATATTTCTTGGGGCAAGTTGAACCGAATGAAAGACAGCAGAAATGGGTAACAAAGTTGCAATCATATTATTTTGAAATTGAGTTTGTAAAGGGTAAGAAGAATTCAAGTTCTTGATGCACTTTCTAGGCACCCTACTTTTCATGCTCTTTCCATTATTTTTGCTGATTGGAAGGTGAAAATTATGGTTGAATATGCAAAGAATGATTTTTGTTCTAAACTAATAAATGGGCAAGTTGAAGATGACAGGTTCAACCATAAAGAAGGACTGATTTTTTGCAAGGGAAGAGTGTTTTTAGTACCTGAATCAAAGCTGAAACAAGCTTTAATTACAACCATGCATGATGCTCCACTTGTAGGCCATCCAGGTTTCTACAAGACTTACAAACAGGTTAGAGAAATATTCTATTGGAAGGGTTTGAAAAGGGATGTCTTCTTGCATGTTCGGGAATGTGTTATTTGCCAAGAAAACAAGGGGGAACATGAATTTGCGGTTGGTTTACTTGACCACTTCCTATTCCCAATCGGAAATGGGAAAGTATCTCCATGGACTTCATTACTTGGTTTGCCCAAGGTATACATGAAGGATTGCATATTTGTTTTTGTTGATAGATTGACAAAATTTGCTCATTTCTATGCCATTTCAACAACTTGTACAACCATACAAGTTGCTGATTTGTTTTTTAAAGGAGTTTTCAGATTGCATGGTTTGCCTAAATCCATTGTGAGTGATAGGGACATCAGATTTTTGAGCATGTTTTGGCAAGAATTTTTTAAGCTATGTGGTACTAAATTGACTCATAGTACTAGCTACCATCCCCAAACTGATGGGCAAACTGAAATTTTTAACAAATGGCTTGAAGGATATTTGAGAAATTATGTTTTAGGTCAACAAAAGGCATGGGTTAAATGTCTGCACCTTGGTGAATATTGCTACAATTCTACTTATAATATGTCCATAAAAATGTCTCCATTCAAGGTACTTTATGGTTATGATGCCTCACACTTTTTAGATCTGATTTTTGGTGATTCAAAGGTCCAAAAAGCTAGAGACTTTGCAGCTGAAAATCAAGATATTCTTAATTCTTTGAAGGACAATATTCTTATGGCACAAAATCAACAGAAGAAGTATGCAGATCAACAACATAGTGAGCGCTCATTTGAGGTGGGAGACTTGGTTTATGTTAGGTTGCAGCCCTACAAACAGTCTACATTGAAAAGAAGTAGAGCAGAAAAACTCAAACCCAAATTTTATGGACCTTACAAGGTGTTGAGTAAGGTTGGACAAGTTGCATATGCTTTGGAACTTCCAAGTGGAAGTAAAATACATAATGTCTTCCATGTTTCTTGTTTGAAGAAGGCCTTGGGCCAACATATTCAACCATCTTCAAATTTGCCACCCCTTGATGATGAAGGAAAGCTCATTCTTGAACCCGAATTGATCCTTGAGACAAGGGAGAGAAAGCTTAGGAGTAGGATTGTCAAAGAATATCTTGTGAAGTGGAAGGACTTGCCTATGGAGGATGCTACTTGGGAAGGTGCAAAAATTTTAGATGCTCCAGCTTTGACTTTGCTTGAGGACAAGCAATTTGAGGAGGGTGGACTTGTAATGTCCCAAAAATAAATATTTTTTGTAAATGTCTCCTACACTTAATTATAAAAGTGAAAAAGGGGTTCATGTGACTAGGAGACATAACTTAAGTTGTGTTTATTTATGTTTTATGTTTTTATGTTGTAATAAGGTACTTTAAGTGATTTTAGGGTTGGGAGATGTCAACTCCAAATTAGAACCTCACCCTATATAAGGGAGTGAGACGTCCCATTTTGGGTATGTTATGTTGATATCAAAATTGAATATTGAAACCCTAGAGGTTCCATGAGTTGAGATTGCAGGTCTGGCTCATTCCCATAGTACATTAGAGAGCATGGTTGGGGTCTTGGCAATATCATTGCAGGTGTTATTGCCCTAAAATATCAAAAAGAGGAATCTGTGAGGAGTTCGTGGAATTTTTGGGAGCATTTGTGTCATGTGTTTCAGATCTGTTGGTAGCCCCAAACCCTACGCTTGTATTTGGGGTCATTTTTGAGGATTTTTTGCATTTTTTCAGCCTTGGAGTTAGTACGTCCCACTTGTGGGAGTTTGTATCTGCATTTTGAGTTCCTTGAGGACCCATTTGTCCATTCCAACTGTTATATTGGTTTGGCAATATCTAATATATGATACTGGCTGATTTCTCCTCATACTTGTGTTATTTTATGAGCAATTTTTGAGTTATTTCCTTGCTGTACTTAATTTTTGCATTTTTGTAGTAAGGGTTTGTTGTTCCTAAAAAAAGGACATTACACTTATTCATATCTAATTTTAACAACATTCCAGCCTCCTCATTTCTATCCATAGAATGAATAACCTCATGAATTGTGACTATTCCATCCAATATTTGCCTGCATTTAACAAAACCCCCTTGGTTAACATCAATAATAAAGGGTAAAATTGTTTTAATCCTATTAGCTAATGTTTTTGATAGGATCTTGTATAAGGTGTTGTAGAGGCTTATAGGTCTAAATTGTGTAAAATCTCTAGCCCCTGTAGATTTGGGGATTAGAGCAAAAAAAGTGGAATTGACATCTGTAGGGATAAAATGGGTTTCTTACACCTCCTGAATAGCTTCCACCACATCCTTGCCCACCAAGTTCCAAAAATGCTGAAAGAAAGCTACTGGAAAACCATCTGGACCTGGAGCTTTATCACCTCCCAAATCAAAAACTGTCTTTCTAATCTCCTCTTTAGTGAAAGGGCTAGAAAGATAATCTTTAAAATCATCCTGTATGAGATGGGGTATATGATTTAGCAAAGCTTCCATTGCTTCCGGATCTTCCTCTTTTTGAGTTCCTAAGAGATCCTTGAAGAAATTCACTGCCTCCTCTCGAATATCATCAAGCTTATTGACTACTGATCCATCCTGTTTAACAACTTCCTTGATCTTGTTGCAAATTCTATGACGAAGGGTAGAAACATGAAAAAATTTTGTATTACGATCTCCTTCCTTTAGCCATCTAATCCTAGACTTTTGTTTCCAATGAACTTCCTCACTAGCTAAGATATTATGATATTCCGCAAGAAGCTCCTTCTCTTGTTGTCTAATTTCATTTATAAGATTCCCTTGATTCAACTTGATCTCTAGTTCTGATAACTGCTCTTTTATTTCAGATTTTTTTTTAAAAAATATTTCCAAACACCACTCTATTCCACACCTTAAGATTTTGCTTGATGCATCTTAATTTTTTCGCTATTTGATTAAGTTTAGATTTTGGAAAATATTTCTGCCACCATTCGTCAAATTTGGAGTCAAAATCCTTATGTTTGAACCACATTAATTCAAACCTAAATGGACTGTTGTACTTCCTATCATCTTCTAAAAATTCCTAAATGATTGGGTTATGATTTGACCCAATATTTGGGATTGCAGTGAGTGTGGAATTACCAAAAATGGTCAATCCCTCCTGATAAATTAACACCCTATCTAATCGAATCTGAATGAGTTGATCTCCTAACCTTCTATTACTCCAAGTATAAGGCATTCTTCTAAGCTCTACATCCATCAATTCATTACCATTGACAAAGTCTCTAAAATATTGCATTCCTTCTGAAAGGGTGGAAGATCCTCCTCTCTTGTCTGAAGGATTGAGAGGAGTATTAAAATCTCCTACTAGAATCCAAGGTAGTCCCTTAAATGCTTCTCTCATCTGAGTTAGGTCAAACCATAACTGTCTTCTTCCAACTGTTGTATTAGGGGCATACACATTAGTCACAATCCAATTTTGCCTGTTTTTTAGATTGTGGAAAAAAATTGTAATCGACCATCTTGTACTTACAATTAACCTGCCCTCAATATTTTTCCTATCACACAAACACAAGAGCCCTCCTAAATCTCCTACTGCTTCACTATATTCCCAACCTGCCTCTTTCCAAATTTCCTTTTGAATCCTATCAATTTTAATATGGTCCATGTTACAAGAAAAAATCTGGATTATTTTCTTTTCTAAGAGTATACACCAAACAATGTTTTGAAGGGGCATTAAGGCCCCTAATGTTCCATGATAATTTTTTCATATCTTTTTTGTGGTGGAAATCTTCTTCCCCCCTCCAAAATTTAAAGTTTCTTGAGTGCCATCGGCCACATCCCTGGCAGATTCTTTCTGAATAGTAACAACAACTAATGGTCTACCTGATCCTGTCTCACCTCCCATGTCCATTGACCCTTTGGAATGAGTTCGGGTTACTCTACTCTGAGTTGAAACATCTTGGTGTTTACATCTTGAATTTTCTCTCATGATCTTCTCCAACTTTCCATCAAACTATTTGGTTTCTATTTGGATTTCATTATCTAAGGATTGTTTTTCACTCTCTTTCTTTTCCCCTTATTGGAGTTTCCCTTGGTTCTGTATTAGAACAACCTGGTATCTCTTCAATAACATTCAAATGCAAAAATGAATTTGATAGGGGAATATTACTGTCCAACTTATTAGGGTTTGGGGATAATTCACTTACCTCCTTATCAAGATCCTTCTGAATCTGCCTTATGAAAACTCTTCGTTGAAATTTTAGCTTGTTGATGAGGAGCAACTTGCTTTTGAACCCATTTACGCTTACCATTAAAATTATTCTTGTGTGCATTGCATGCAACACTAACATGTCCTTTTTACAAATCCCACACTTTACTGTCAAATTTTCATATTCAATGGTTTGGTTCAAAGATTCATACTTGGAAATCGGTTTTATAGATTTGGGTAATTCTTGATTCAAGTATGCATTTACAGAAATTCTCGCAAAAAGAATTCTTGACTTGGCTAAGGTTGCTGGATCCTCTGCAATTAACTGTCCTATATCTCTTGCCACACCCGCTAAAATATCCTCATGCCAGAGGTGAATCGGGAGCCCAGGGAGACGAATCCAGATCAGAGCTATATCAATGCTTTGCAAGGAGGTATTAAAATCAAGGCTTCATTTTCGAAGAAAAATCCCTCTTCTCCCATAGAACCATGGGCCTCCTTGGAGGATTCTATCACAGTCCATTGAACAGTTTAATTTGACCCAAAAAAACCCTTGTGGTAAGGCCACAATGTCCATATGACCTAGGGGTTTTCATTTTTGTGTTGCCCATTTCCTAATCTCTTCCAACCCTGGTCGAACTCCAACGAATTTCCCAACGAGAGACATCTTTGCTTGTTCAACTGCCAGGTTTGCCAAATCATCTGAGATTTGCAGTTCTCCATTCAACAGTTGCAAGTTGAAGCCCCTCTTTGATATTTTTTACTTACCTTTCAAAATACTAACCTAGGATTGAACATGTGGGTCAAAACGTTTTTCCTTACTTGTATCACAATCTCCATCATCGATCCCAACATCCTCTTCCTGCTGTCCATTTTGCTTGCATGTTGATCCTGTGAAACCTAGCGCTGCTTCTTGCCTTGAGCTCTCCATCACAAACCATCAAATCCAATCGATAGAAGATTTTGCAAAAACCCCAACCTTCCTTTCTAAAATTTTAGTCCACATGACCTCCAAAGGAAAGAATATATTAAAGGACAAGCTTGTAGAATTATAGACTTCAATTGAATTATCATTGTAAAAAAATGTAGGCTTAAGAAATAAAGTTAGCCCTCATATTTTTTTATAAAATAATTTATATACAATATCCAAAGAATGGGTAGAGCTAGCTTTCTTTAAATCTTGAAGTTGTATTGTTCCTATTCATAACATTTATAATTTTAATAAAAACTATATTATGGTTGTATTTATAATTTTAATAAAAAGTATATTATGGTTGTATGGGTAGAGCTAGCTTTCTTGATTGTTACTATTTATAACATTTATAATTTTAATAAAAGTTATATTATGGTTGTATGGGTAGAGCTAGCTTTCATGATTGTTATTATTCATAACATTTATAATTTTAATAAAAGCTATATTATGGTTGTCTAAAATGATTCTTATTATTGTTAAAATTTGTTTCTTGTGGTTTTTTTTTAATGTTTTTGAGTGATTACAAAATCTTATGATAAATAAATAAATATTAATATAAATATAAATATAAATATAAATATAAATATAAATATAAATATAAATATAAATATATATATATATATATATTGATTGGATATAGGATTTTTGAAAGGTTTCCGAACCTTTTACAATAGAAGAAGCGCTGCAAAACTTGGCCTAAGACCAGTAGTACCGGGACAAGATCAACTATAAAACACTACAACTGGTTACCCATCACCAAGTGAACCGGCTACAACTTGATACAAGAAACAAAATTAGAACAGTGTTGGTGAGCCTTCCAACCAACCAAAACTCCCACTTGGTTGCACATAAAACCTTTCTTCATAAACAGTAAAAGCTTACAGAACATCAAGAAGCACAAATCATTAATTCCAGTTGAAGAAGGCCTTCTTGAAAATTGTCTATCAATTTATGTATATTATTAAGTGGTGTCAATAAAATTCTACCCATCAAGATGGAATCAAGAGAGTATGTTTTTGAAGGAGAGAATTTGATCATATAGAAAAAGGTCAACCAACTATTCAAAAAATTGCCTTCTAGTTTGAAGCTATTATAATACTTTTTGTTTTTGGATGTTGTGATTAATTTATGTTTATTATTAAGTGGTGCAAAATTACAAGTTTTAATTTATTGTGAAACTCACTTATGAAATCATATCCAACATCTTGAATATGAGGGAGTATATTAGAAATATATTCGATTGAATGATTATTTATCATTCAAAAGAAAATTATAGGTTAATTAACTATACAAAATTTGCTCTACATGGAATACTATTATCAAAGATTAAGAGTAGTCATTCAACATTAACATCTTTTGGACAAGGACAAGGTAGGACATGGAAAAATTTAGAGAACTTTGTAAGGAATGAATATGTTGAACATGTTCTAGTAGGGATATCGTAATGACAAAAGTCATTGGTTTTTTTTTAAGAGAGATCCAAGTTCAATTCATGGGAAGGGTGGCTCTTGATATGCCTCTGTTTTTCAACCTCTATAAAAAAAAGGTATGTTGAGGAGGTTGAATCCAAGTTTGGTAAGAGTAGCTTAATACATGTTTTGAGAAGAGGTCAATTTTAGCATAAAAATATGCAAATTGATAGGTGTTAGAAAATAGATTAGTGGTTAAATCATGGTTGTATAAGTTTTCAGAAGATTTTAAAAAAGAGCCAGCTTGTGAGGTTATTTGATGATAAAAAATGGTTAAATTAAGAGCCATTGATTGCACTTATCTAAGAAGAGCCAATTGTAAGGCTATTTGGTGATTATCAATGGTTATACAAATGAGTCCCTTTGGTTGCACTTATTCCTAATGATCATAAAGAGGCATAGTGACTAACTTATTTATAAAGCAATTAAGAGGACATTTTAGATTTAAGAAGTAGAAGAAAGTATGCTAATATTGCTATGAAATGATTGATTTATTTTATTTTGTATATATAATACAAGGAAAGGAATGAATAGTGGTTTTAGATGTAATTGATAAAAATTAGAATAGTAGATAATTTGAAAAAAAGATGATTAGTCAAAAGCTTACTTCTAAAGTACATAGCTGTAGTCCATGTAATCATCTATAAAGAAAAGATGATTAGTCAAAAGCTTACTTCTAAAGTACATATAATACATTGTAGTCCATGTAATCATCTATAAGGTAATCTATAATTGAGGTATAATTATCAAATATTTAGGACAAGTTTGAGGGCTTGTCTATTAAGTGAATTTGGTGAAGACAAGGAATAAACTCATGGAAGACATTGTGTGCATTTCTTAAAGAATTTAAAGAAATGAAGAGAGGATGTGGTTTATGAGTTGGAAAAAAGAGACTAGATAAGTGTCAATTGCCTAAAGAATGTCCTTGGTGGTATTTATTTATTATTAGATTATTTAAAGAATGACATGACAATTTTAAGATCAAGGAACTAAGTTTTATTGATGTAATTTAAGGAAACAAACCAATGTCAAATACAAGCATGCTCATAATCCAAGATGGACCAAGATCTTAGTGGACAATAAATGTAAGAATTAATGTGTTATGAAAGCAAAAGCATTGGAAATCACCCATTCAAAAACAAATCACAGTTTTGATTATAAAACCAAATCCAATATTTTAAATCAGAACATTCACGATTGATATATTATTGAGAAAATGTAAATAAATGTATATTAAAAACAATTGCAATAGTACATGATATATATTAATAAAAATTATTTGTAAGTGTATTACATCATTTCACAACTTGAAATAGCAATGCCACATGGATGTGCTCTAAAGTGATGAGAAGAAAATGGCTATATAGGATGGGACACATAAATGCTAATAATACTTGGATCTTTATCTTGGGTATTATAATAAGTACATGTCTCTTTATCAACTCAACCAACTCTTACAAGCTATAGTGGAGGTACACATGTTGCATATCAAATATTAGGACACATCCTCTACGACCATTCCTCTATATCTTTATGGTTTTAATTAAATAAAATAGTTAATACCTTGTATGTTATGAAGATCTATTTATGGGGATGAACTCAAAATACAAGGAATAAGATGATCCAAGGCTTTGATATTGCATGGGGCACAAATAGAAGAGGTGTATGTGATATGGATATTGTTGGTAGTGAATGTAAAAGTCAAAGACCAAGGAGTTATTTAGAGGTGTCCCTTGCAAGTAGGTGATCCTAGGATTGTGCATAGTGAACGTAGGAGCCAAATATGAAGGAGTTATTTTACTCTAAACATTCTTCTCTTCTTATAACTTTGATCAGTGTAACTATCTATTTTCTCTGAAAATTTAAGATTAGTAGACCAAATTATTTTCTTTTGCACAATTGTTTCTATAGTTGAAAAATAAAGAGCAATGTGAAATAACCCAAAAAACTAATGGACAAGTGTCTAATATAGAAGGAAGTGACTTATGTGTCATGCTAAAGAAAATGGTAATATCTGCCCACTTTCCATTGCATGTATTTTTGTTTCCAAAATTTTATGAGGACTTATTTTACATTATCAAGGGACTTCAAAAGTGGATTTTGGAGGATCACACTCTTGAATATAGTTGAACCCCCTTACTTATATTTTACATTTGTAAGCTTTCAAATAAAAAATAAGGGATTAAATTTTTATAAGTTTGGCCTATTCAAAATTGTCAGCTTATTGATTAAAGAGAGAGAACCTCAACCAATATAATAATAGATGTCTATAATTGTTAAGAATTTCTAAATGAGACAATGCCCACAAATGGCTTAGCTTTATGGAAAGGAATAATACAAACAAAGAGTCTGTTGACGAAAGGACTCAAGTAGGAAATGGGGGATGGTAGATCAATAAACTTCTAGTTGGACAGGTGGATAGGAAATCAGCCACTCATTCATGCTCAAAACATCAAGATTCTCAAAGACTTTACAGATGCAACCTTTGGATACAAAGTGGCTGATTTCCTTCACAAAACAAATAACATCTGTAGGTGGAAAAGCATTCACAACATCCATCACCCTGAAGAATCAAGGGTATTATAAAGATTGCTCAATTCCATAATCATCCCCATAGGAGAAGTTAAAGACAACATTAATTGGGTCCCAACAGAAGATGGGAATTTTATGGTCAAATTTTCTTATCAACTCATCATTTCTAGGAAGAAACCCAAAATCCTTTTAATTTGGTATGGATAAAAAACCTTACCCCCTAAATTGCTTTCTTTGCTTGGCTTTCCATTCAAAATAAAATTTTGATAGTTGATAACCTCATTAAAAGAGGGATCATTATCTCAAATAGATGTTTTTTATGCTTATCTAATTGGGAATCCTCCCACCACATCTTTCTCAATTGTCCCTATTCCATTTTCATTCTTGACAACCTCTTCAAAAGGTTCCAAATCAGTTGGGTAAAACCTCCTTCTATTGTGGAGTTGTTCATTCAATGGCCTCAACCTTTCCACCATCCCAAGATGAGCACAATTTGGAGGTTTTGTCTATATAATTTTCTTTGGCAAATATGGTTAGAAAGGAACCAGAGAGTGTTCTCTAATTTTTCTAAGGATATTTCATCTCTAACCAGTAAAATTATTTCCTTTTCCAAAGAGAACGCTTCCATTATTCCGTATGATCCAAGGCCTTGTTTCGGGTTTGAAATTGTCATTCTTCATTCTATGAACATTTCCTAGGACACAATTGTATCTCAACCCAATCCCATAAGCAACATTAAATGGTTTTCCCCACCCTAGAGATGGGTCAAATTGAATTTTTATGGAGCAACAAAATATAATCCAGGCAAAGCAGGATCAGGAGGTATAATCAGAGATCATAAAGGAAACTTGATTTTAGCATTTTCTGAATACCTTGGTGAAAAATCCAATCATATGGCTAAAGAAAAGATATTATGGAGAGGTATTGCATTAATAAAGCATATCCCAGGCAGAGTCATCATTGAAGGGGATTCTCTCAATATTATTAATTACATGAAAAGCTCCAAAAGACTGTCTTGGAAAGTTAGAAGCTGCATTGAAGAGGCCAAAAAACTTGCTACTCAACAACAAGAAATTATCTTCCAACATGCTTTCAGAGAAGCAAATAAGGTAGTAGATAAACTGGCAAACATTGGGGTTGATGGTCCAGGTTTGTTGACTTGGATAAACACACTACCATAGGAGGTACGCGCATTAGCCACTATTGAAAAAATTGATAATGAATAGCTGGGTTACCATATTTTTATAAGTTTCCTCACTATGTATAAGAGTGTTGAAGTTTCAAAAGTTCCAAGAAGGACAATAGGTGCCATATTTCAAAAAGTCTTTGAGGTCTTGGTTTTCTGGCCCATCCTTTTGAATAACAAATTCCATCATTTTCATGACCTCTTCTCTTTATGGAACTATCAGTTGGATGGTTGTCTCATGATCATCTGGACTTGTTTTGAACCCATTCATCTCATGAATATTAATCTACATCATTTCCATAATAGGCGGGTGTCCTATCACATAACCCCTAGCATGTCTAGTATCTATGTCCATTACCACATGATCTATCCGTTTCTCCAGAAAATTTATGATTTTTCAACAGCCAAGAGTGCTAGTTCATTTCCAAAGCCTACTAATGTCTCAAACAGAAAGTTTGGGAACAAATCAAAGGATGTTTTTTGCATATATAGTGGAGACATCAACAACGCAAATGGAGGTCTCACTCTTTCCAATTCGAGTGATCCTTGCCACATGTGGAAAGATCATTGGCACCAAAATATTTTCAGAGATGTTTATTTGAAGATTGGTAAGATTTTGTTTAGGATCGAGATAGAAAATCTGACAATGTTGGGTATCATCATTTTTTAAAAATCCATAAGTCTTGGAACCATCACCGAGTGTGATAGGGTGGGAAAAATTTGTTGCATCGAAAGTCATTCAAAAAATTACTCACTTCTTCCAAAAATTCTCAAACTTTGGGAGGAGCTGAGAATAATCGAGAAGCTTATAGAAAAAAGGTAACAAAAGGAGGCCATGAGTAGTCCTGATCAGTAGATTGTTGCTCGGATGTTCCTGCTGTTTGGTTTGGGTAGTGCCCAAGGGGCTTCTTTGTTTTTCTTGAGTTCGGATTTCATATTGTAGTCTTGAAGGATGGATCCTTTTCTCTGTGTTTGTTGTAGTGTTTTCTGCCGATGTAATAGGTGAAGATTTACCTAATTTTTTGAGGGTTTTGTATACTTCCTCTTGGGCTTAGGTTGATGCTTGTTGTTCCATGTTGATGTAAAAGGTATTTGGTAGCCTTCATATTTCTCGACATAATATAATATCAACTAACTTACAAAAAAAAAAGAATTTAGATTTAATATGATGCAAATGGAACACCTTTATTTATAGTATGAATGATAGTATAGTCACTTTATATGGGATTGCAAAATGGATAAGAAAATAACACTCAATTACTTTATTAATTGATTATGATAATAACCATTCATAGTAAAATAAGATAAATGTAAACTTAGTTGACATTGAAGTTGTGTGGTAATGACTTAATCTCACATGAAGGTGACATAGAGCATTTAATCTGATGATAAAGAAACAAGTCTAATAAAGGCCCATGCAAAATATAAAATATGGTGAAGAGAGGAAACTAGAGTCATGGACAACTCTATAAGCTATTTATCCAAACAAATTTTTACTTATTGAGAGCCCAACAAAATGTTCACATTTACATCAATTCAAATGAAAAAATATATTTTTATTTTCCCCCTAAATTATAGTTAGTCATCACCAAGATGAATTTTACCATCATAACATGAGTTTATGACTAGATAATAGGTGACTAGAGAGCATATAATCAAAATAAAAAATTGATGGTATTATACCATTAATAATTATATGTGACAAATGAGTAATCTTTTAGATAGAGATTCTAGGTAAGACACAAATGGATGTAATTGTAAATAGAGATCAAGTGTAAATGATCTCTAAAAATACATGTTAAAATTTTGGAAACCCCTCTTTATGACCTCATTAGGAGCATAGGAATTGGATGACTATGGTGGAGTGGTATTGTGTGTGATGATTCCACAAGTAGTAATAATCATTATGTAAGTTTTTTTTAAATGAATATCATAGTTATCGTGTTGTACAAATCCACTTATAACACCAAATTGCTTGGTTATGGATGCATGAGGTCTACCAAGGTCATTGAATAATTGTGAAAGAAAAAAAATGTACATATAGAAGTATTTTTATCATTTTTAAAAATTTAATGTTAACTAAGCAACTTTTGAGTGGGGATAAATCAATATTCTACAAGTAGAAAATATCGAGAAGAGTTAGATAATGGGATATTTCATTAGTAAACATAATCTTATGAGATGTTTAATTATTAGGACTTCAACCTTCAAAATGGAGATGATTTGCATGGAAAATAAAAAAAGTTAGAATGTAAGTTACATCAATAACATTATCAATATTTTATTTATGGAATATACAAACATGACTTTTTCTTCACCTTGCACATTTTTAATTTGAAGATAATTTTTTTATCATAATCTAACACACAATTTCCTTTGTAGAATTTAGTAAGTATCAAGGATCATCAATAATAAAATTTTATTTGGAGTTTAATAAGATTCCATAACTGCTTTGGGTGGTGATGGGAATAGAGTTTAAGCTATCATTATTCATGGTTTTTTGAGCCCCCATGGGCTAGGTGGGTTGGTAATTGTTTGTTTGGCCAGACACTTACCAAGAAGAGATCAAGGTTCAAACCTCGGGGGCATATCTATCGCAAAGGTAGTAGTCTGATCTGAATCCTCTAAGTGCATGCTAGATTCATGACAATGATATGAATCCCAAGCGGTCAGTAACCCCCTCATGTTAGATCAATAATAATGAGGTGGTATAGGCTTGTTGGGAGCATCCCCTATGGTTTGAACCCTACACTTGATAGTTACTAAAAATAGTGTGGATGTAACCAACTCCCCTATGTATAAAAAAATGTTTTTTAAAATTATAATATATATTTGCATAAGATTATAAAGGGATTTTGATTTGAAAAGATACTTTAGGTTTAGATCATTTTTAAAGTAAGCACAAATGAATGGTTTTTACCCAAGCCATATGTTCTTAAGTATTAAGGACTATTAACAACATTAATTTGAAGATCATAGGATAGAGTCTTGAATGTATAATTATTTTTGTTTTCTTAGGATTATGATATGTATTTTGCATGGACTTATAAATATTTCAAGTGATTATTACTAGATTATGTTCCTATAGTATACAATTGGTCTAGGTATACACAATTAGATGAAGATCATATCTATCTACAAATATTCTTTAGCCCAAGATCATTTTTTTGTTTATTATTTATTTTTATTATATTAGAGGAATTGGTAACTCGTTACAATTTTCTACGCCTCTTCATGGGTTTGAATTCTACTCCTTGATGCCACTATAACCTCTAGTTGCAATGGGTAAACTTTTTAATATAGTTAACAATGCTGGCACGATACACCCTCTGATACTACGAGGTCTAAGCGATTGAAACCGTAGTCTCCACACTCCCATGAGAGAATTTTGACCACTAGACTAGGCCCTCAAACCTACCCCAAGATCATTTTTAAGGTTTATGAGTGAGTTAGTTTTACTGATGTCATTTGCAGGATTACACACATGTCTATGTGCATGAATGTATTTTCTAATATGTTGATAATGATTACATACACATCTATTTGCAGGATTACACACAAGTCTATTTGCAGGATTACACCCAAGACTTTACCAACATTGAAAGACCAGGTTAACACAAAGTTTTACTTGGTTCAATCTCTAGAGGAGGCTGGTTCCTTGCTTCTTTTAGGAAAAGGGAGAAAGAAGGAAATGCAAAAAGAAAGGAAACTATAGCTATTGCTAGAGAGTTTAAACGATACAGATTAGGTAATAGTAAAGCACCTATTACAACCTTTTACAGAGAAGCATATAACTGAACCGTAAAAATAGAGAAACTAAACTTCTAGTGAAAATCTATTTAAGTGCAAGCTTATCTGTAAAGTTAATTTTAGAACCAGCAGAACTTTGTTGCAAAAATTCAGAGTAAGAATTAAAGCAAGTTACATTCAATCTAGCTTTATGTAGCAATTAACCATACATACATACTTGATTTAGAACACCAGTGAGCCAGAAACCAGAATGGATGATATTTTATTAAGCTTTCAGAAGTCTGTGTACATAACCTTGTAAACACCTAAGAGCGACCATTTGTTTGGATCACTCATTCTATATATAAGAGTTTTACATAACAAAAAAATTGAAAGTTGTTACAACAGTATACCCGTAGGCTCATTCTAGTAAAGAAACAGTTAAAAGAGCATAGAGCTTTCAATTGGAAGTGGTTGAGATATTCTTGTTATGACGATCTTCCTTAACCTATTTAGAGATGTCATGGTCCCCTGGCCTTCAAAATGTCGCGCCATCGTGACTTTCTATCTCAGTTTTGCCCTCGACCTTCAAAATATCATGCCATCATGACATTTCACCTTGGCTCTGCTCTTAGCCTTCAAAATGTCGTGTTATCATGACTTTGGTCATGGCTTGACCCTTAGCTTTCAAAATGTCATGCCATCATGAATTTTTGCCTTAGTTTTACCCTTGACCTTCAAAATGTCATGCCATCATGACTTTTCACCTTGGATTTTCTCTTAGCCTTCAAAATGTTGTGCTATCATGAATTTTGGTTGTGGCTTTACCCTTAGCCTTCAAAATACCATGCCATCATGACTTTTCACCTTAGTTTTGTCTCTGACCTTCAAAATGTTGCACCATCACAAATTTTGCCTCAGGTTTGATCCTTACCCTTCAAAATGTTGTGCCATCATGACTTTTCACCTCAGATCTGCTTTTGACCTTCAAAATGTTGTGCCATCGTGACTTTTCACCTCAACTCTACTTTTGGCCTTCAAAATGTTGTGCTATTGTAACTTTTTCCTTAGGTTTGATCATTGGCCTTCAAAATGTCACACCATCATGAATTTTCACCTCTTTTCTGCTTTCGCATTCAAAATGTCATGCCATCGTGACTTTTACCTTAGGTTTGATCCTTAACATTCAAAATATCATGCCATCACAAATTTTTGCCTCAAATGTGCCTTTGCCCTTCAAAATGTCTCCCTATCACGAATTTTCTCTATACTTAGCAAAATATTGAGAATGTTACTCCTTATTTCCTTGGATGTGGTCATTTTGATCAATATTTTTGGTGCCTCTTGGGGTAATTATGTCAATGGAATGTTAGAACCTAGAGCCTTTATCCATTGGGGAACAAAGTAAAAAGAAAAACTTAAAAAAGAAGGGAAAGAAGGGGAATGATACCAAGCACAAAAATGCTTCCTGCTTTGGGGTGATCATTCTTCTAGAGTATCTTCTTCATTATATTTTTTTGCTTCACCTTGACCAGGAGTTGTTGCACTGCTTGATGAGGCTTTCTTAGCCTTTTCTTGTTTGTCCTTTTCCTAAACTACTTCATTATAGGTGGTGCAGGCCCTCCTCCAGGTTTCCTCATCTGTATCTTTTTTTCCTTGAAAGTGATGTACAAATATTCCAACTCTTCAACCTTGTCATATGATAAAGCTTTTGATTTCATGTACAACTCATGTAGACAAGAGTTGATCTGGGTAATATCTTGAGCCATGCTGAATATTTGTTCTTCTTGAACAGGCTCTTCCTAGCTATCAATTTCCTAATCATCTTCTAAAAATTTCTTCCAAGCAGCTTTCAGTTTATCTTCGACCACGAGATTTGAATCTTTGTCCCAGAAGCTAGGCATACCACAATTTTTAGCTATGCTTACATGTTTTAAAATTGCCTTAGCTTCTGCTCTGAGCTCCTGCATGAGCTTAACACTTTTAGTTACCAGCTTGTACCTTTTGAAAATGTTCCTGATGACTAACTTGGCCTGGAACCAATTTTTATCCCATGCTTTGTATCCAATTATTTCTTGGGTGATGTCTGCTATGACTTGAATTTTCATAGCTACTGATAGCCTCATTGCCAGGAGTTTGACTAATGCTTCAAATTCATCTTCCACTTGCCCTAATGTATTTTTGATTTTGATTAGATAAGATAGTGTGGGCCTTGCTTTCAGTGTCATCTTGTTGACACTTCCAATCATGTCTCTCCTGACTATCTTGAATTTATCTTTAGATAGCCCGCTGGTATTATTAGCATTGTCTGCAAGCTACTTTTTAAGGTCCTCAACTTGCTGTTGCAACACTTGGACCTGCTTTTTAGATTTCACCACTTTCTCTTTGTAGGGGGCCACTCTAATTGAACATCATATCCCATTTCTTAGCTTCATTTTTTAAAGCCTTTGAATATTATAACATGAAACTCAGAGAAAAATGAAGCATATTGCAAAACTGGAAAACACAATAAAAAAGAAGAAATTTTAGTTTTGGGAAGACAAAATGAAGGCCTTCCACTTATCAGAATCATGTGAAATTTATACAGCTTATAGATATATATAATTTCAATACACTATCCAAATTTTAGAGCAAAATTATTTATAAATCAAAAGTTATAGCCTCTCAAAGTAGGCTACTAACCACTTTTTCCAGAAACATGATTGCGCATAAATTATCAATACTAGAGCTGCATTTTTTATTTTTCACACTTCCATTTGACTTCTAGTTCACCCAAAATGTTAAAATAATATGGTTTTACCCTATTCTACCCTAATACAAATATTCTAAAGTTTTATAACAGTCTATAGCTGTTACAAAACTTAAATCTTCCTACAATGACATATTATTTTATTTTGCAGTTACAAAATAGGGGGCATATTTATTTTACTTCATTTTTGCTGACTTGGAAATAGCACATGGTCAGCATAATATTCCAAAATTATCCCCCTTGATGTTGAGATGGCCAACAATCAGGTCTCTCAGCATAAAAAACTGAGTCTTTGCAACCAGTTTTGTGAATATGTCTGCAATTTGGTCTTTGGTGTTACAATAGCTAAGTTTGATCATCTTCTTCTCCACCACATCCCTGATGAAATGGTACTTGATGTTAAAGTGTTTTTACCGAACATGGTGGACAGGATTTTGTGCCAACTTAATGGCACCTGTGTTTTCACAAAAAAGTGTAGTAGGAGTTCCTTGCTTCTCCCCAATCTATCCAAGAACTTTCCTAAGACACAAGGCTTGTGCACTTGCTGATGTGAGTGTAATGTATTCAGCTTCTGTAGAAGACAATGCAATAGTAGCTTATTTTTTGGAAATCCAAATAATCAATCCTGAACCAAGGGAAAAATAATTTCCACTAGTGGACTTCCGATCATCAAGATTACTTCCCCAATCACTATCACTGAAACCAATCAACTTCAAATTCTAATATGAGGAGTAATGAATACCAAAATCAATTGTGCCTTGCACATACCTCAGTATTCTCTTGGTTACCTTCAAATGCAATGTAGAAGGATCAACCATGTACCTTGAACAAAGTGATACTGCATAACAAATATCAGGCCTAGTATTGCAAAGAAACATTAAACTCCCATTAATGCTTCTATATTCAGTTTTGTTTGCATGATCAACCCCATCATCCAAACACAAAAGCTCTCCATGTGCAATTGTAGTAGCTACAAGATTACAATCAATCATACCAAACTTCTTCAACATGTCCTTTGCATACTTTGTTTGACAAAGAAAAATCTCATTACTAGTTTGATGTACTTCCATGCCTAGAAAGTAACTCATCAAACCAATATCAGTCATATCAAATTATCTTTTCATGTATTCCTTAAAATCATCATTCATTGAAGAACTACTTACCATAAATAAAAAATCATCAACTTACAAGCACACAATGATAATGCCATTACCTTGTGTCTTGTAGTACAATGTAGGTTCACTCTTGCTTCTTTGAAAGCCACACCTTTGGAAGTATTCATGAATTCTTTGGTACCAAGCTCTTGGAGCTTGCTTCAACCCATACAACACCTTCTTCAATCTATAGACCTGATATTCTTTGCCATGGACCTGAAAACCTTGAGGTTGTGTCACATACACCTCTTCATCAAGATACCCATTGAGGAAAGTAATTTTTACATCCATGTGGTGCACACTCCAGCCTTTGTGAGCAGCCAAAGAGAGAACCATTCTTACTATCTCTTGCCTTGATATAGGAGAAAAAGTCTCCTCATAGTATATGCCAAACTTTTGTGTAAAGCCTTTGGCAACCAATCTAGCCTTATATCTCTCAATGGAACCATCACTGTGCCTTTTGATCTTGTAGACCCATTTGCAGCTAACACATTTTCTATCTTTGGGCAGCTCACACAATTCCCAAGTGTCATTATTTTCAATAGAATGCATTTCTTCATTCATTCCCTTCATCCACAACTTGTTCGAAGAAGCATGTTCATAACAAGAAGGTTCAAAATCATCAACAACTTTTGAAACAAGAGCATAATTAACAATATCACCTTTGGGGTCTCCATTGTCTTTATCTCCATACAAGTGCAAATTCTCAAGCCTTTGCAAGAATTGATTCATTTCTTGATGCTGGCCTCTTGTCAATATTCTATTGAAGTTGGGGTCAATGATTTGATATGGTGGATGATCCATAAACAATCTCTTTCTCTTCACATTTGAAGCTGGTGATGGAGGTGCATAAAAGCTTGTAGGAACTTCTTCTTTGCTTGCTCTTGGACTTGAAGATGAACTTGTGGATCCCATGTGAGATGGTGACCCAAAATAATTACTTCTATACAAAGAATATTTAGTAGAAACATGGCTAGGCTAAACACTTGCTTGGCTACTTGGAACAATCTCTTCAAATACATCATCATCAACACACAATTTTTGAGACTTCCAATTTCCCCCTTCATCAAAAATTGCATCTCTAGATACAACAATTTTTCTAGAATGAGGATTAAAGAATCTATAGGCCTTATATTGCTCACTATAACCAATTAAAATCATCTTCTCACTCTTAGCATCAAGTTTTTTTCTCTTCTCTTCATTCACATGCACAAAAGCAACACTCCCAAAAACTCTAAAGTGATGTACATTTGGCTTCTTTCCAAACCAACATTCATAAGGTGTACTATGCTCTAGAATCATAGTAGGACTTATATTAAGAATATAATTAGCAGTCCTAGTTGCTTCAGCCCAATAAAATGAACTCAAACATTTAGTTTACATCATACATCTTGTCATCTCCACCAAAGTCCTATTATTTATTTTAGCCACCCCATTTTGTTGAGGTGTGTAGGGGCTGGTATTTTTCCTCTTGATGCCAAACTCCCTACAAAACTCTTCAAATTCATTAGAACAAAATTCACCTCCTCTATCACTCCTCAAAAATTTGATGGTATGCCCACTTTCATTCTCAACAAGTGCTTTAAAATCTTTGAAGCAAACAAAAGCCTCATATTTATGCTTAAGGAAATAAACCCAACAATATCTTGAAAAATCATCAATGAAAGTGAGAAAATAGGAATATTTACCAATACTTTGAGTTGGAATTGGTCCACAAATGTCACTATGAACCAGCTAAAGTGGATATTGGGCTCTCCATGCTTCACCTTTGGGAAATAGCCCCCTTGTTTGTGTACCAAGAGCGCACCCCTCACAAATCTCCTTGATGTCTTCTACTTTTGGCAAACCATATACAAGTGGTGAAAGCATCCTTAAACTATGAAAATTAAAATGCCCAAATCTCAAATGCCATAGCATCCTTTTATCTTCAATACCCACACAAGAAAGTTCTCCCCCTTGCTCAACAAACCGTAATGGAAACAATTTGTTCTTAGTTATCTACACTTTTGTGATCAGCCTTCTATTCTTATCATAAATATTGCACATTTTATCCTCAAAAACCAATTTGTAATATTTTTCTAACATTTTCCCAATGCTCATCAAATAATGCTTCAAATCAGGTGCATAATAAATATCTTTTACCTTCAATTTACCTCTTTTTGTAGGAACCTCCATGTCCCCTTTTGCAACCACCTCCAAGATCTTCTCATCTCCAAGATTGATACTTGAATGATAAGAATGGTCAAGAGAATAAAACAACTCCTTGCCAGTCATGTGGTTTGTGCACCCACTATCAAGGATCCATATCTCATTGGTGAAACTTTTTGGTCTATCATAGGAGAGAAATGCTTGCTCTTCATGGAGCGCTCCATATTCATTTGAGTAGAACAATATCTCATCTTCAAAGAAGTCTTCCTCTCCATAATTTTTTGATCTATTAGAGTATTTTTTTAGCCTACAGTCCTTCTCAAAATGACCATATTTGTTACAATGATAACATTGAACATTTCTCATGTCTCTACCTCTACCTCTTCCTCTTGCATTTGATCCTCCTCTTGAAGCATGAGCTTGATGATCACCTTCAGAATTTTGATCTTTGCCTCTTCCTCTACCAAAGGAGCCTCTTCTTCCTCCTCTTCCATTTATGCCTCTTCCTCTATAGCCTCTTCCTTGTCCTCTTCCATGTGCATCATTTCATTTGATAGAAAATGCTTGTTCTTCACTAGAACTAGCTTGCTTTTTCTTTTCTTCTCTCTTACGAATTCTTTCTTCATGAGATGTAAGAGTACCAATTAATTGGTAAAGGTCCATGGTGGAAAAATCCTTGGATTCTTCAAGCATAAGGGTAGAATTATTACATTTATCTATCAAAGTTCTGAGAACTTTCTTAATTACAACTGGTTTCTCCACATTTTCACCAAGAGTGGACATTTTATTTACCACTGCCTTTACTCTCATACAATAGTCTCATACATCTTCATTATCTTGCTACCAGAGGTTCTCAAATTCTCTTCTCAAGGTATAAATATTGACCTCTTTCACCTTATCATTTCCTTTATAATTTTCTTTCAAGGCTTTCCAAGCCTCTTTTGCAGAAACACAATTTGCAATCCTTGGAAAATGCTTTCAGAAAGAGGAGATTGCAAATGGTACAAATCAAGACAATTCTTGCTCTCTTTCTCCCTCATATATTTAGTTTCATCTGATGTTAACATAGTACAATCTGATGGTTATGTTTAAACTTCATCAATAATGCTCCATAAGTATTTTTCTTTTAAAAAAGATCTCATTTTGATGCTCCAATATTCATAGTTTGATCCATCAAAATTTGGAAGTGGAAGTGAGTTTGAGTTGCTTGCCATTACAACAATCTGCAACAACGAACTGAAATCTCCAAGAAATTTTAAATTAAAACTTTAATAAAAACCTACAACCTTAAAACCCAACAACTCAATCTACCAATATATGATACCAAATGAATATTATAACATGAAATTCAGAGGAAAATGAAGCATAGTGCAAAATTGGAAAACGTAGTAAAAAAGAAGAAATTGCAGTTTTGGAAAGACAAAATGAAGGTCTTCCACTTATCAGAATCACATGAAATTTATAAATATTAGATAGCTATATAATTTCAATACACTGACCAAATTTTAGAGCAAAAGGATTTATAAATCAAAAGTTATAGCCTCTAGCTACTAACCATTTTTTCCAGAAACTAGACTGCGCATAAATTATCAATACTAGAGCAACATTTTTCATTTTTCACACTTCCATTCAACTTATCCTTCATCCAAAATGTTACAATAATATGTTTTTACCCTATTCTACCCTAATACAAATATTATAAAGTTGTTACAAGAAGTGTAACAGTCTATAGCTATTACAAAACTTAAATCTTCCTACAATGACACATTCTTTTATTCTGCAGTTACAAAATAGGGGGCATATTTGTTTTAATTCATTTTTGCTGACTTGGAAATTCCACATGGTTAACATAATATTCCAATACCCTTTTTGATTATTTTTTACTGGTGCAAGGCTTCTTCCAAACACTTTCTTGCTAGTTCGGCCTGGAGGTACTTTTATTTGTAAAACTCAACGTTCAGATAAATGGTTCCCATGTCGGTCTGGGTCTTGCCCCACTCATCATCTATTGGTATTTGAGTGATATATTTCATGGTTATCTCAGATTGGTAGTCCTCTAGGGTCATTTTTTTCTCTAGATTCTGTATGAGTGGGGTCATTTTCATAGTGGAACGCTGCATGTTGATGGGATCCAACACTGTTCCTTCTCTGATGCAGGATATATCTTTAGAACTTTGGGAGCTCTATGATTTCAACCATGTAGCAGCATTCAAGGTTACCTTTTTTTAAATTTTTAAATTTAGCAATGGTGGGGTTGCTCTTAGGATAAGTGGTATGAATGGCTTGAAAGCTCAGTATGTTGGTGGAGTAAGGGAAAGGAATAGTGGCCAGAGAGACCTCTACATTTGATTGTTTGGTGGGAGAATCTGTGTGGGTAGAGGAAGATGCTTTTGGAGTCTGGTGAGTTGATGGTGGAGGCTAATGAGTTGATGTGGGAGAGGCATTTACATGACCTTCAGAATGGTAAGGGGAATTCTTTTGGGAGTGAGAAGAGGAAGAAGGAGTATTGAGATTTATAGGAGAGATAAACTTCTCTGTGACTTCTCTGGGTACTCGATATAAGATTCTACTATTTGCTTTAGACTCGAGTCATTGATACTAGTTGATACTTTTTTTGGGATTTATTCCATGCTAGGGGTTCCTTTTATTGTGGGAGGCTCTTCAGTCATCTCGATCACTTATTCATTATCTCCTGATGCTCAGAAGTTTGCTCAGAGCTCTCCCTTGTTCCTTCCTGGTACCGTATTTCTTTATGCTCCCATGATTCTTCATGTTCCTTTGATTCTTCAAAGGGTGTTTCTTCTCATTTTATTTTCTTTTGGTATCCTCCCTTCACCAATTCTGATTTTTAATTTCTTGATTTTTCTCTCTGTCTCCTATGATCGAGTTGAGCATCATCATCGGTCTCCGTATATGATTCAGAAGGGGAATGAAACTTTGAGTTTTTCTTCTAGGGACTTCTATTTGCTCAGTGGTGACCTCTTTCCCTTTGTCCTTTTTAGTATCTATTTTACCTCCAATTGGTTTGATAGGGATGCCATTGATGCCTAGAGAGAATTTATCTACAAAATTTTTAGACCATTCATCTGTTAGTCTCACAATGACATTGAGAGGGGGGGTGAATCAGTGTAGCTATTTAAAACTTAAATCTTCAACTCTTAAAGCCAAAACAATGAAAACTTAAAACCAAATAAAGCATGTATAACAAGAGAGTATCACACAACACAAGATGTACCGAGGTTCACCAATTTGGCTACTCCTCAAAAATGACTATTTGGACTACCATCCAAATCCAAACTTTGCAAAGCACAACTTTACAATCAATTTACCAGCACCCACTGGAAGGAGCACCAAACCCTAATTTATCTGCACCAACAGAAAGGAGCACCAACCCCTGATTTATCTACACCAACAGAAAGGAGCACCAACCCCTGATTTATCTACACCAACAGAAAGGAGCACCAACCCCTGATTTATCTACACCAATAGAAAGGAGTACCAACCCCTGATTTATCTGCACCAACAAAAAGGAGCACCAACCCCTGATTTATCTACACCAATAGAAAGGAGCACCAACCCATGATTTACCAGCACCAACTGGAAGGAGCACCAACCCCTGATTTACCAGCACCAACTGGAAGGAGCACCAACCCCTGATTTATCTGCACCAATAGAAAGGAGCACCAACCCCTGATTTACTAGCACCAACTGGAAGGAGCACCAACCCATGATTTATCTATACAAATAGAAAGGAGCACCAACCCCTGATTTACCAGAACCAACTGGAAGGAGCACCAACCCCTAATGCCAAGTACCAACTTGGACTTCAATCTTGAAACTAGAATATTGACATAGAAATGCCTTCACTTTTACAAGACCCTGACTGGTCTATTGTTTACTTAACATATCCCACACTTCACAGAACACACACCCTTCTCGCTCGCCTCTCGCTCTCCTCTTGCTCTCTTCATGAGATAAAATCCCCACTTTAAATTCTCCAAGCAACACTCCTTTTATAACCATCCTTTCTCTCAGTTGTAACTCCTTCTTTCATATTCTCATGTGCCACTTGTCAATTGTAACTCCTTTATGTAACTCCTTTTGTATATATTTAGAAGGCATTTCGTCAAACACGTCACATGCAAATAATTGACACCATATTCTTCTACCATGACTGTTCGTTTTCTTGGTCATGACTGTTCATTTTCTCCTTGCATGATTGTTCGTTTTCTCCTTTGTGCATGCATGCATTTTGGTTTTCAAAAAGGCTTTTCGTTTCTATTTTAACGACTGTTCATTTTCTCCTTCCACGACTGTTCGTTTTCTCCACATGGGCATGCATCCGTTTCTTTCCATGACTGTTTGTTTTCTCCACATGGGCATGCATCCGCTTCTTTCCATGTGTAATGACCATCTTAAATGATTTCAAATCATTAAAGATTCCTTATGGGTCCACGTCACTATGTAGTCTTCAATTTCACCATCCTGGTGTTCATCACTAATATCAGACGCACTGTCAACTACTCTGTTCTTTTGGCGAAACTGCAACATGTCGCGATATCGTGACACTTTTGATTATCTGCCTGCCTGCCCTTTTTGAGTCGTAAAAATGCGACATGTCGCGATATCGCAAAACTTTTGTTTCTCTGCCTGCCTTTTCTTTTTGAGTTATGAAAATGCGACATGTCGCGATATCACGACACTTTTTCTTTCTCTGCCTGCCTATCCTTTTTAAGTCGTAAAAATGTGACATGCCACGATATCGTGACACTTTTTCTTTCTTTGCCTTCTTGCCCTTTTTGAGTCATGAAAATGCGACATGTCGCGATATCGTGACACTTTTTCTTTCTCTACCTTTCTCTTTGCATCGGACCGCTACATGTCGCGATATTGCGACACTTTTTCCTTCTTGCTCTGTCTCTTTGCATCGGACCGCAAAAATACAACATGTTGCGATATCGCAACACTTTTTCTCTTTGCTCTTTCTCTTAGCTTTGGCCCGCGAGAATAGAACATGTCATGATATCGGGACACTTTTTCTCTTTGCTCTTTCTCTTAGCTTTGGCCCGTGAAAATACAACATGTCGCGATATCACGACACTTTTTCTCCTTACATTTTCTTTTTGCTTTGTACCGCGAAAATGCAACATTTTGCGATATTGCGACACTTTTTCTCCTTGCATTTTCTCTTTCTTTTGGCTGTGAAAATGCAACATGTCGCGATATCAAGACACTTTTTCTCCTTGCATTTTCTCTTCTCTTTTGGCCGTGAAAATGCAACATGTCGCGATATCGTGACACTTTTTTCTCTTTCTTTTGGCCACAAAAATGCAACATGTCATGATATCGCGACACTTTTTCTCCTTGCATTTTCTCTTCTCTTTTGGCCGCAAAAATGCAACATGTCACAATATCGTGACACTTTTTCCTCTTTGCTTTTTCGTTTCTATTTTGGATATGGGCCACTTCGGTCTTCTTGGACAACCTATAACAACTTCACCCAAACATCAAAAACATCCTCATAAGCATTTAACATCACTGTACATACTCTGAGTGACCTTTGAACTCCTGTCCACTACATCAACCGATCTATCTGACTGTGTTGACAACAATGACAATATTATCGCTGCACCTTGCTCAACAATCTCCCCCTTTGGAATTGCTGGCAACACACGTGCAATTTCTTGTAACTCTTCTCCCCATTTGAGAACAATATCAAAGGGCTACTGTAAAATCCCCCTGAGTCCATGCACAACATTCTCAGGAAAAAATTAATACACTTAGAAAAAATCACAAACATGAGCAAAACGATAAACAAATACACAAATGCTCCCCCTGAGAATGTGGTCCCGATAGCTAATCAATTCTTGGGAAGTGTGACCACTATCAATTTATTGCGAAGGTACTCAAAGAATTCCTTGGGCAATGATTTTGTGAAGATATCCGCTACTTGCTCTTCTATTGGAACAAAATTCAACTTAACCTCACCTTCCACAACTTTCTCCTGTGTAAAACACGCTGTCGCTGCAATATATTCTGCCTCTACTATGGATAAGGAGACTGACTCTTGTTTCTTACTATTCCACATGACCAACCTGTCTCCAAGATAGAATGCACCTCCATTGGTACTCTTTCTGTCATAAAGTCTTCTTGGATAAGCATTCTAATCTTTGCTCATCATATTATAATTCTTGTTGTACCTTGCTTTTACTTATTTAGTATAGTTTGAACAACACACAACTCTTAGCTGTGCAAAAGTTACTCCCAAATCAAAAGTGATCGACTCTCCAGGCAACCTGTGCGTAATTTCTTCAGCCTTTTGACTGCCACCTCTTCCGTGACTGACGACTTTGCCTCGCATCTGTTGTGCAGCTCAATGTCTCTGGTTTCTAACGGCTGCCATGAATGTTTTTCATCGTCTACGTAGGTATAGACAGTGGACCGTTACATCTAGCGTTGGAACCTCAATCTACGTGCAGTCATCAACACTCGGTATTTTGCTTCTTGCTAGGGCATATGTCAGGGCTACTCAATGTCTTAGGCGAACGTTCTTCACGTGATTCCAAGGAGCATTTCTCCTCGTTGTGATCAAGGGATTCCTCGGGCAATATCTCGCATTTCTCAAATAATGCAAGACTTTCTTAGGTGCATGGGCATCTTGTCCTCCTTGGCGCTTCACCACCTGGGCGCTATTCTTCTTAACGCCTCTGCCTTGCATGTGCCACTTGGCACTCTTGACGAACTGGGTTCTAGTGCCACTGTTTGCTTTGACTCTGGCATCTCTTTGATAACAACTACTTCTTTAGAGAAAATTAATGCTCTCTTATACCAAATGATGTGTTGTATTTTTTGTTAAGAAACACATGCCTTCCTACCTACACGTTGGCAGTAATTTTCATAACGATCATGAAGAGCTTTACCATAGTCCTCCCTCGATATTGGTAGATGAATTGAGACGTAATCACAACATGGATTCTATTTTATCTACAGATTGGGAATATTACAGGCTTCAAAACCAGCACCTACCAGCTTATGCTTCCATGACACATCGACCTGTGCTGCATGTTCTATCTCAAATAACAACTATCAGCTGCTGCATCGAAAACCTAGCTATTCACCATGTTGTTCTGCTGAAACACATCAGTTTGAAACTATCTGATATAGTAACCACCATCACCAGAGAGATTTCACAATAATTAAAAAATGGCTCTGTCAAGCCAACGTCTCATGCTCCTGCTTATTACCTCCACAAACAACTACATGAACTGAAACACACTTTGACAACTATACGACAACTCCCCAATCCTTTTGGACTCTTCTACTTGTAGCTTTAGATCACTAATAACTTTGGTTTCTTCAATCCTTTTGGACTCTTCTACTTGTAGCTTTAGATCACTAATAACTTTGTTAGATTACTCTTCACGTTTGCTACATATATCGCCTTTATCATCCAGGCGTGACTTCAAGGCTTCTTCTATTTTCTTGGCTTTATGAATTTGTAAGAAGAGATCTTCAATATTATCCCCATATTCTTCCAAATTCTTGGACAGTCTTTTGTTATTTTTCCTTTCTATACCTAAAATTTCAAGTGCAGCGATCAACTCACCTTCTAGATCTACTTCAGCCTTAAGGTTTTCATTACATACTTCAAAATTCACTCCTTCTATCTTTTCTAGTTCAATTTTCTTTTCCATAGGAATTGAAACTGACTGAGATGCCTTATTGGAGGAGGATCTATTCTTCTTACCCTTTGCGTACTAATCCAAGATCAACCCTAGATGATTTAGCCTGATAAGGGAAACTGGCTCTGATACCAATTTTTAGTCTCACAATGACACTAAGAGGGGGGTGAATCAGTGTAGCTCTTTAAAACTTAAATCTTCAACTCTTAAAGCCAAAACAATGAAAACTTAAAACCAAATAAAGCATGTATAACAAGAGAGCATCACACAACACAAGATATACCGAGGTTCACCGATTTGGCTACTCCTCAAAACTGATTGTTTGGACTACCATCCAAATCCAGCCTTTGCAAAGCATAACTTTACAATCAATTTACCAACACCCACTGGAAGGAGCACCAGATTTATCTGTACCAATAGAAAGGAGCACCAACCCCTGATTTATCTGCACCAACATAAAGGAGCACCAACCCCTGATTTATCTACACCAACAGAAAGGAGCACCAACCCCTGATTTATTAGCACCAATAAAAAGGAGCACTAACCCCTAATTTATTTGCACCAATAGAAAGGAGCACCAACCCTTGATTTACCAGCACCAATTGGAAGGAGCACCAACCCCTGGTTTACCAACACCAACTGGAAGGAACACCAACCCCTGATTTATCTACACCAATAGAAAGGAGCACCAACCCCTGATTTACCAAAGACCAAATGGAAGGAGCACCAACCCATGATTTATCTACACAAACAGAAAGGAGCACCAACCCCTGATTTACCAACACCAACTAGAAGGAGCACCAACCCCTGATGCCAAGCACCAACTTGGACTTCAATCTTGAAACTAGAAGATTGACATAGAAATGCCTTCACTTTTACAAGACCCTGACTAGTCTATTGCTTACTCAACATCTCCCACACTTCACAAAACACACACCCTTCTCGCTCGCCTCTCGCGTGCCTCTCGCTCTCCTCTCGCTCTCTTCATGAGATAAAATCCCCACTTTAAATTCTCCAAGCAACACTCCTTTTATAACCATCCTTTCTCTCAGTTGTAACTCCTTCTTTCATATTCTCATGTGCCACTTGTCAATTGTAACTCCTTCTTTATGTAACTCCTTTTGTATATATTTAGAAGGCATTTCATCAAACACGTCACATGCAAATAATTGACACCATATTATTCTACCATGACTATTCGTTTTCTCGATCATGACTATTCATTTTCTCCTTGCATGACTGTTCATTTTCTCCTTTGTGCATGCATGTGTTTTGGTTTTCGAAAAGGCTTTTCGTTTCTATTTTAATGACTATTCATTTTCTCCTTCCACGACTGTTCATTTTCTCCACATGGGCATGCGTCCGTTTCTTTCCATGACTGTTCGTTTTCTCCACATGGGCATGCGTCCACTTCTTTCCATGTGTAACGACCATCTTAAATGATTTCAAATCATTAAAGATTCCTTATGGGTCCACGTCACTATGTAGTCTTCAATTTCACCATCCTGGTGTTCATCACTAATATTAGATGCACTATCAACTACTCTGTTCTTTTGGCAAAACTGCAACATGTCACAATATCGTGACACTTTTGCTTATCTGCTTGCCTTCCCTTTTTGAGTCATGAAAACGCGACATGTCACGATATCGTGACACTTTTGTTTCTCTACCTGCCTGCTCTTTTTGAGTCACGAAAATGCGACATGTCGTGATATCACGACACTTTTTCTTTCTCTGCCTGCCTGCCCTTTTTAAGTCACAAAAATGCAACATGTCGTGATATCATGACACTTTTTCTTTCTCTACCTTCCTACCCTTTTTGAGTCATGAAAATGCGACATGTCGCGATATCGCGACACTTTTTCTTTCTCTGCCTTTCTCTTTGCATCGGACTACGAAAATGCTACATGTCGCGATATCGCGACACTTTTTCCTTCTTGCTCTGTCTCTTTGCATCGGATCCTAAAAATACAACATATCACGATATCGTGAAACCTTTTCTCCTTGCTTTTTCTCTTAGCTTTGGCCCGCGAGAATACATGTCACGATATCGCGACACTTTTTCTCCTTGCTCTTTCTCTTAGCTTTGGCCCGCAAAAATACATGTCGCAATATCGCGACACTTTTTCTCCTTGCATTTTCTCTTTGCTTTGGACCGTGAAAATGCAACATGTCACGATATCGCGACACTTTTTCTCCTTGCATTTTCTCTTTCTTTTGGCCACGAAAATGCAACATGTCGCAATATCGCGACACTTTTTCTCCTTGCATTTTCTCTTCTCTTTTGGCCGCGAAAATGCAACATGTCGCGATATCGTGACACTTTTTCCTCTTTGCATTTTCTCTTTCTTTTGGCCACAAAAATGCAACATGTCGCGATATCACGACACTTTTTCTCCTTGCATTTTCTCTTCTCTTTTGGCCGCGAAAATGCAACATGTTGCGATATCGCAACACTTTTTCCTCTTTGCTTTTTTGCTTCTCTTTTGGATATGGGCCACTTTGGTCTTCTTGGACAACCTGTAACAACTTCACCCAAACATCAAAAACATCCTCATAAGCATTTAACATCACTGTACATACTCTAAGTAACCTCTGAACTCCTATCCACTGCATCAACCGATCTATATGACTATGTTGACAACAATGACAATACTGTCGCTACACCTTGCTCAACATCATTATGGTTGTCATATTTTTTGAGAATTCCTTATCGATCTTTGTCCCATACTTGGAGAATATTTGTAGGTGGCATCTCATTTGCCACCATGCTAATATCTTAGTGTGGTCCCAATCCTCCCCTCTTTTCTTGGCACTTTCGATGGTCTTGTTATTTAGCTTGTGGGTCGGGTTCACCTTAGGGCACCAATATGCCAAGTGCAAATAGAAATCATGCCACAGAGGTAGTGGTTGCATTTTCAATGTGCTACTCTAATGGTTGGTCCTTTTCATTGTTCCTACCCTATTTATCAATTTACCTATATGACAAATGAAATTTCTTGAATGGTTCTTTGTTGAGGGCAGCTTGCCTTTGAGCAAATTTATATGTAGGATTGTATTTCTATTTTTGTGGTAACTCTATCAACTTCAAATTTCTTAAAGTTCAAGAAATTCGCTCATGGTATCCTTTCTTTGACACTAATACACCCTCAAACTGAAAGGGCATGAGACAAGTACCTATCTTACCAAAACCTGTACCAAATCTACTGTTGATAAATTTGGTTTACCTTACATATTCCAAGGTGAATAATCACTTAGTAATGTAATAAGGCAACAAAAAGGGCTTCCCCATGAACCCATAGAGTATGACGACCACTTCCTGTGTCAAAATAAACGAGTCCCCCTATTCTATTTGGAGGTGCTTCAAAGTATCTTGTATCTATCGGAGAATTCTTAGCATGGTGTCATACATGAGTTTCAATGCAGGGCCCAAGAATTCCATATTGAAGTGATAGTATGAACCCACATTTGAAAGGAGACATCCACTTACATATAAGTAGGAGGTCTCCCTTTTGGTCTTTTTGTGTGGTAGGGATAAAACCCAAATTTTTTACCTGGAAGAAGAAGAAAATCCATACCAGGTAAGAAGAGAACCTAAAGGTATCCAAGATATCTTTTTGTTGCTTGAAGAGCCCTGCATGCAGCTACTGGGTCAGGTATGTCGGCTAGTCGAAGAATATTGGTACTCTGCTTTGGTCTACATGCGCCACATCATAAAACTTGGGATTAGATATGCATTGCGCTATTGCAACTTGCCATCCATAGACATGCATGTCTATTTCTAGCCCTACCACCATGGCTAGTATGGAAAAGAGATCCTTGTTCTTGAATTTGGCCAAGAGAATTGAGCATTTTGACATGGCTCCCTCAGAAAGTGAGTCTAACAAATGCTCTTGTAGGAATAGTCAAATTTTTAGGGCATTGATGTAATACTTTGCACAATTAGTAGGGTCAAATAGAATGGGGTTTACCATAGGCTTCCTACCACAAGTGAAGGTGACCCTAATTGAGTTGACATCGAGCATGAATATGACTCCATCCTTGGATTTTCTCACTATTCTATTCTTAACATCATAGAATTCTGCCATGGCCCTGATTAACTTGGGGTAGGGGTGGACTTCGGGGTAGACGTACCAATAGAGCTGGAAGTGGTAGGGGAGCGTGCTTAGGCTTGATGGGGAGACGCTTATGGCCAATCAGTAGGTACGACAGTATCTAAAAAAGAAAGATCTTTTTTATAATGTTGAGAAAACTAATTTTTCCACTAAAAGTTCTCAATCACTTTGAGATGGCCATCGGGCATCAAAATGTCGTGCCATTATGACATTTGTCTTTGGAGAGGCTATCAGTTGTCAAAATGTTACGAAATCAAAAAAATGTACATTGAAGGGGCCTTTCGACACTAAAATGTCATGCCATCATGAAATTTGTCCTTGGAGGGGCCATCGACTACCAAAATGTCATGAAATCATGACAATTTATGTTGAAGGGGCCTTTGGGCACCGAAATGTTGCACCGTCACGATATATTGCTTGAAGACTAAAATAAAGTAAATATTTACATAAAATACATACAAGGTAGAGGGAAACCATTTACTTGTAGTACATCTTCAGATGGAAGCCATTGATGGGGATAAGTTATACCTAACCCTGTTCGTTTCTCAGCTGGAAAGAATTTTGTTGTTTCCTCTATTATTTCGAAAGAACCTTCCCAGAACGCGTCAAGTTTATCATGATTTTCAGGTTTTGACTTCCTCTCATTCCATCTTAGGACCAAGTCTCCCACCTCAAAATTTCTTAGTGGCCCTTTTGTCAAACCATTTTTTTGTGGTAACCATATGCTTTTGATAGTGGTCGTAGGCTTGCTCCTTTTGTTCCTCTAACTATAGGAGTGATTTTACATGCAAAGTCAATCATCTTGGTACCTACAAAATACGAGCCATTATCCATGACCGATACATTTGGGACACCGAATCTCATGATTGAACTTTCCACGAATTCCATTACAATCTCCTGGTCTGCCCTTTTAGTGGATATTACCTCTTCCAACTAGGTGAAATAGTCAGTAGCTATTAGGATGTACTTATGTCCAGTCGACGAGTTAGGATCTATTATTCCAATGAAATACAATCCCCATTATTGAAAAGGTTCTTAAACTTGAATGGATTTTAGGGGCATCGAGGCATTCCTATTTCTCCCAATGTATCTCTGGCATTGTTCACAGTTTCTTGTTATTCTGAAGGTGTTTGCAAAGATAGTTGTCTAGTAGCATCCAGTTCTGATGATTTTTAAGGTGGTGGTCCTTCTTGAGTAGTGTCCTAACGATACTTCATGGAATTCCTCCAAGATATTTTGTTTTTGATTCTCTTTTATGCATCGAAGCAACACCCCATATAATTTTTTTATGTACAATCCCTCAGGTATTAGGGTGTATTTCAAAGCTTGGATTCTATACCTTATTCTTTGTGAAGCATTAAAACTTGTTGGGAACTTTCCAATTTGGAAGTACCTGGTTAATTCATCTACCCAGTTGAGCGGCTCTTAAGGTTGATCATCATCTGGTGCTACTTCCTGAGTTTGGAAAGCTATGTATTCTAATGAAGCTTACTTGGTGAGCTCTTGGTAGAGTGCTATACCTCTTACTAGTTGGTTGGATGTATTTCTACATCGTACTCTTGTATCTTCATCACCCAACCATATATTTTATCACTGAGCTCCCCTTGTATGATGAAGTTTTGTACATCAAGGTGAACTACATATACTATAGTCCTACTTTGTGAGAGAAAATACCTTAATTTTTTTTAGAGACTTCATTACTGCATAGATATGTTTTTCAATGAAGTTATATTTCTCTTTATGTTCTTGCATAGTTTAACTCAGAAAAGCTAGCTATGGGCATTTCTTCATTGTCAGTCCCTTTCTGCGTGAGTACTGTGGATTAGCTTTCTTATTCACCTACAACATATAAGATGAAACCTCTAGAGTAGTATGCATTTACCAGGATAGGGGCTTGAGCTATTTGTTCCTTGATCTACTGGAAAACCTATTTCCTTGTGTCTGTCCACTTGAAATCAATGTATTTCTTCAAAAAATCGATCATGGGTTTGAAAATTTGTGCAAAATAAGCTATGAATTTGTGCATAAAGTTGATTTGTCTGAAGAATAACTGCAAACCTTTTTTTTATGGGGGAGGGGGAGTTCTAACAGTGCTTTCACCCTGTTAGGGTCTATAGCTAGACCAAACTTAGAAACAACATGGCCAAGTAAAAGTACTTCCTCCATAGCAAAGATAGATTTCTTAGGATTTATGGAGATGCCAAATTATCTATATTTTTTGAACACACTCCTGAGATGTCCTATGCGATCCTCATTTTGGTGAGAGAAAATTATTATATCATCTAGATATATCACTATTATTTTATTAAAAAGTTCTTTGAATGCTACATCCATAGCTCTTTGAAAGGTTGCTCCAACATTGGATAACCCGAAGGGCATTCTCTAGTAAGCAAACATTCCCCACTTGGTTGTGAATGCGGTCTTGAATTGATCTTCATCCTTGAACCATACTTGATTGTATCTTGAGAATTCATCTAGGAGCGAGAACCTTTCTACTCCTGCTACTATCTATAGGATCTGGTCGATCTACGAGAGAGGGTAATGGTCTTTCAGTGAGGCTTTATTCAAGTTGTGGAAGTCGACACACAACCAGATGCCTCCATTATTCTTTCTAACTAGGACTAGGTTAGCGGCCCAAGTTGAATGCTTGATTGGGTAAATAGTTTTAGCTTCAAGTAATTTTAGCTAGTCTTGCTTCATCAAAGCTTTGATTTTAGGATTTATCGGCCATTGCTTTTGTCAAAATGGCTTTGCACCTTCCTCGAGTTCAATCGTATGTTGGATAATTTCCTTGGAGTAGACCTTTAGGTCACCATAGGCCCAAACAATGATGTTTGGAAACTCTTTACATAATTCCTTGATCTCATCCAGTTATACATCCATAGTGTTCATGCCTACTTTGATGGCTTTATCGGGTCCTATTTGGGCTTCTTTATATCTATGCTTGTCAACTTTCATTTTATGACTAGTTGACCTGTCATTGTTATCAAATAGGCTCTCTAGGGTGACCAACCCTTTTGGGATGTGATTTTTATTTAACTGGATCATGCTCACATCTTCCTCATCCTCGACTGTCTTGTTGCTAGAGCATTTCATCTTGTGGATGAGGAAGTCTACTATTTGTTTGTCATTCTCAAAAAATTTCCAAAAGGTATCCCTATATGGCACAAAAGGCTTGTAGATTAGCCTAACTATTTTTGAATTTTAGATGACATTGCTGATAGGGCAGAAATTTACCCCTACTGAAGCCAACAAGTCTGCATGAGTATTTTCTCTTAGAATTACCTTGAGGTTCAAGGACTCAAAAGATTCTAGTAAGTCCTAAACTTTCTTTCTGTAAGCCTTAAGGTAATGCTGCTTGCTTACACATTTCTCAGTTACCTAGTTCACTATCATTTCAGAGTCTCAAAATATCTGTAGCTACTTGATACCCATATTTTTAGCCTTCTTGAGTCCTACGAAGAGTGCTTCATACTCTGCTGCATTTTTAGTGCAACTCTAGGTTAACTGGTAAGAGAAAAAAATTTCTTCGCCTGTTGGAGAGATTAGAACAATACCGACTCCAGCTCCATTTTTACATCTAGCACCATTGAAGAAAATTTTCCACAATTTATTGTTAGGTTGGTCAACTTGAGGGAGAGGAAGAAGGCTATTTTTCTTAGGTTTTAAAATTGTGTAGCTCCCTATGTCTATCTCGATCATGGCATTGAAGTCCTGAAGAGAGAACTGGTCTTCCTCCTGTAATACATTTAGAGATTCTTCCATCAAGTCCAGGCCTTCTAGTTCCTCTGTCATCATGTTCATGATGGTGGACTATTTTTCTTCCTCTTCAAGTCTTTTGATATGGAAAGTTGATGGCTTTTCATTATATATTTTCAATTTTTTCCCCTTGAATGGGATTTTTAGATGTGATAAATCTAGCGATAAATATCCTCCTATCTTAGTTGTGAACTCCTTGGAGAGACACACACCAAAATGGGGCTCCAAATACACTACTACCACTTCTTGTATGACTGTGAGTTAAGGTAGTCTGTGGAGCACTATTAGGATATCTTTGATTACCCTTACCATTTTTATAGGGGTTCCATCTAACTGTAAGAAATCATAACTGCTTCTTGTATATTCCATGCCCATGATATCACATACTACTTTGGGCATCACAGTGTTTACAACTCTAGAGTCTATCATACAGTTGTGAACTACCCACCCTTCCATATGGAGAGACAAATAAAAAGGAGGGGGTCTATTTTTTTCTAAAGTTGATGTCAGACTAGCTTGTGCAAAATCCATCTGAGTTGGGGTCTTATTCTTATTCTTCATAGACCTCAAGGATTCTTGCAATAAGTCAATCTATCCTAGAAGCTGCAAAGCTTCATACATAGTTGCCTTGGAGGGGGTTGTCTTCATTTTCTTGACTATGTATTTTTTTTTATTTACATGGTGGAATTGATAACCGCCATGAATTCGAGCAGGCTGTCTAGCTTTTATGGCCACCACAGTATTTTGTGCTGTTCGCCCTAAAAGCCACCACACAAATCTTCACGCAGTCTACCCCTATAGCAACCAATTTCCTTGACTATGTTAAATGGAAGGGGTTCAACACTTTTCTCCTTCACTATTGCATCATACTTATTTTTGTACCCCTAAGTAGTATCAATTATTTTATGCTTAGTCAGTGAGGGGTATCTCAATTTGTCCCTAGCTTGTTCTTGTGTTTATGCTTCTTTTTGCCAAGGTGCTTTCTTACGAGTTTTTGCATCTTTCTAGCTTGAACTCGGGGAAGATTTTTCATAAGAGGTTATTTTTTCAATAGGGTTCCTTATAGGCGAAGGCACCTTAAGGGGGTTGAGTTCTTGGGGATCAACTTGTAAGGGTTTCTTTCCTGATATGGTAAGAACCACTACTTGTTCAACCGAAGGCATCATAAAATTCTGATTCTCTTATCTGATCATATTAACCTGGTCTTTGAGGGTTCTCTCAGCATTTTTTATATCTATCTTCTAAACATGGTGTTGATGAATCATGCAAGAAGTTTTACCATGGGGGTCATTACACGTGGAGCACCAAAAGTTTGACTCTATTGAAACGTTACTAGGTTCACTCTCTTCATTGGCATAGACCATGTTATATTTATCATAGCTTCTACCGCTAGTGGAGGCTTGATCCTTCGTCACTTGTGGGAACCTCCTTGGTTGGAAATTCCTTTCTGATTCTCTTCTTTCCATGGAAGTCATCTTATTCATCAAAATTTTCATAGATGCTTGTAAATCTTGTAGAGCTGCAAGTGGAAGATCTAAAGTAGATGAAACTACTAGTATTGGAAGTGCAGGAATGGTAGGAAGCTTTGGAGGAGTGGGAGGTGCCTGTATCATTGGGATATTAGGTTGTCCATTCCAACTTGGGAGATTGGGGTTAGGATTGGGGCATGTGCATTCGATGCTTGAGGTAGATCTAGGAAAATAGACATTATCATATTTGCAGGGAACCTTCCAATAACAATAAGATCCTTTTCTACCTTCTAAGATTCTTGATAAATTTTTGGGAAAGTAAATACTTGGGACTTCATGATGGCCATACTTATGTCCAATTTGAAATCTCTCAAATAGTAATACATTGATTGTTCATGTGTTGGTCTCATTCCATCAGGTAATCTTTTCCAAGTTCTACTAAATCTGATGTTAAAGTCGACTATCTCTTCTTGAGAGTGCTTCTTGATAATCGTAAACTAACTCAACAGGGAGAATGGATCCACATGTTCATTGAATTCTTCTACTAGTTTACTAGCAAGTTGGGCCTAGGTAGATATACTTTGGTTTCCGAGGGCTCTGTACCAATAGAGCATTTTTCCTTTCAATGAAATAACTAGTAATCTAATCATAACATCTTCTTCAGTGATATTATGTATTGGGGTGAGTGCTACCACATCTTGGTAGTGCTCATAGGCTATCTTCCCAGTACCATCATATTAGGGTAATGATTTTAGGGCCACTACTAGAATTGGGTGTTGAGCCAGTAGGTTCAGGGGGTATGTATGGTTTCATAAAGGATAGGGTAAAATTGGCTGATTTGCGGCCATTGTATTTATAATTCTATTGGATATTACGAATATATAGGTAGCTGGAGTTAGAGTTCCACTAGCAACAATACTAGGGAAAGCTACAGGGGGAAGATTTGCGTATCTTGTATTAGCAGTATATGAGGAAGTTGCTCAGGCAACTAAAACAAGATTAGCTCAGAGGCTACCAAGGTGTAGTTCGAAGAACTCAATGGGTTCTTCTAAATTTCTTCCTTTAGATCTGGTTATCATAAAATATGGCATATAATAAAACATCAAGGCTTTCATAGGTTTTCTTTTTGGGGTGGGGTCGCTAGGTGATTTATAAAAAACTAACATGACAAAGTTATTTACCAAAAATTTGATCTGTATACTATGTGGGATTGGGTCCCATTGGGCATGCCAAAACTTGTTGGAGCAAAATCGACCTTTGGTTACGTTTACACCCAAGACTTTGCCAACATTGAAAGACCAAGTTAACATAGAGTTTTACCTAGTTCAATCTCCAAAGGAGGCTGGTTACTTGCTTCTTTTAGGAAAATGGAGAAAGAGGGAAATGTAGAAAGAAAGAGAAATATAGCTATTTCTAGAGAGTTTAAATGGTACAGATTAGGTAACAACAAAACAACTATTACAACATTTTATAGAGAAGCATATAACTGAACCGTTAAAATAGAGAAAATAAACTTCTGGTGAAAATCTATTTAAGTGCAAGCTTATCCATAAAGTTAATTTCAAAACCAGTAGAACTTTGTTGCAGAAATTTAGAGTAAGAATTAAAGCAAGTTACATTCAATCTAGCTTTATGTAGCAATTAACCATACATACATACTTGATTTAGAACACCAGTGAGCTAGAAACTAGAATGGATGATATTTTATTAATATTTCAAAAGTCTGTGTACATAGCCTTATAAAAACCTAAGAGCCGACCATTTTTTTGGGTCACTCATTCTATATATAAGAGTTTTACATAACAAAAAAATTAAAAGTTGTTACAAAAGTATGCCCGTAGGCTCATTCTGGTAAAGAAACGATTAAAATAGCATGGAGCTTTCAACTGGAAGTGGTTGAGATATTCTTGTTATGGTGATCTTCCTTAACCTCTTTAGATATGTCGTGGTCCACCTGGCCTTCAAAATATCGAGCCATCACACCTTTCCGCCTTAGTTTTTCCCTCAACCTTCAAAATTTTGTGCCATTGTGACTTTTCACCTTGGCTCTGCTCTTAGCCTTCAAAATGTCATGCTATTGCGACTTTTGGTTGTGGCTTGACCCTTAGCCTTCAATATGTCATGCCATCATGACTTTTCACCTTAGTTTTACCCTTGGCCTTCAAAATGTCGTGCCATCGTGACTTTTCACCTTGGCTCTGCTCTTAGCCTTCAAAATGTCGTTCTATCATGACTTTTGGTCATGGCTTAACCCTTAGCCTTCAAAATATCACGCCATCATGACTTTCTACCTTATTTTTGTCTTCGACCTTCAAAATATCATGCCATCATGAATTTTGCCCCAGGTTTGATCCTTGCCCTTCAAAATGTCGTGCCATCGTGACTTTTTGCCTCAGCTCTGCTTTTAGCCTTCAAAATGTTGTGCCATTGTGACTTTTCATCTCAAATCTACTTTCGGTCTTCAAAATATCATGCTATCATGACTTAGGTTTGATCCTTGGCCTTCAAAATGTCATGCCATCATAAATTTTCACCTCTAATCTACTTTCGCCTTCAAAATGTCACACCATCATGACTTGTATCTCAGGTTTGATCCTTGGCCTTCAAAATATCGTACCATCATGACTTTTCTCTATACTTAGTAAAATCTTGAGAAGGCTACTCCTTATTTCCCTGGATGTGATCATTTTGACCAACAATAAACTTGAAATATAGGGAATAGTCTTAAATAAATATTCTTCTATATGCTTCCCTTGAAATTTTATGCTATCATAAAATTATTAAATTACAATGGATACTCTCCATAAAATTTTCTTTATTATAATACCCTTGAAACCATAATGTGCAAGGGATAAGATTTATACTACTTCCATTGTTATTGCAAAAAGATAAATTTCAACTACTTGAGGAAAATGGAGATGTACCTGTATTTGAATTTATCTCTTCCACCTCCTTCATTTTTAAATTTGACTCTACATATTCCTTCACATATTTATTTATATCTAAATTTGAACTTGTGCAGTGTAGCTTCTTATCCATTGCATCCTTCTTCATTTATTGCATGCTTCTTAGTTTCTTCTAATGTTTGCTCCTAATGTATCATGAAGTCCTCCATTCAATGACACAAAGGGGATTTCATTGGCATTTTTTTAGGAGTGATAAATCCTTTATCTAAAACAATTTCTATTACAATATCATATCCTTGCTTCATATTTAACTTTGTATCATGACAAAACTCTTTCTCAATCATTTTCACTTTGTATTGCCTTGTCATATCTCCCATCTCATGAAATTTATGACATTGAAATGTAGTTTTTTCATAATCCATTTGTTGATTATATTCAATTGATTAATATTTAATAATAACATATTTTGGCAAAGGTTTTAAAATATTGATGGAAATACACATCCATGTATACATAACATATTTTGCTCCTTAGTCGTTGGACCTTCTTGTATGAATTCCATTGGATTATTATTAATATTCTTTAAAACCTCCTTATTGTTAACCTAATATTGAAGTCCAAAATGCCTAACCCACATTAGTATCCTTTTTATTAGCATCTCCAAAATATATTCCTTATTATATGGTACTAAATACAAGCCATATCTCTTCCTAAACCATGATAACTTCTAAGTTTTAGAATACAATGAGAAAAACTATTTCCAAAGAAAGTATTTGTAATAACCCCCATAAATTAGGATTCATAAATAAAGCATGATTTAAAAAAATAAAATTTCCATCTTGAGGCTAGCAAGTCCATTTTCATTGCTAACTAAAGTATGTTAGCCTCACTACAATCATTTATGTAAGTTTGAAGGTAAAAATTTCTTTATTTTTTTTGCTTGAGAAAAAGGGGCTATACTTGGGTACCCCACCCTTGAAAAATCACAAATCTCTCCTTTAGAGCTTTATAGTTTATAAATAGATTCAATTCTCATATCAATTGAGTTGCTATAGCTAGATAACTACATCTTTTTTTATTATTAGTCTGAATTCTTGATTTTCATTTTTTGGATCTTCAATTTTCTTTGTTGATACAAATATTCCAAAATCCAACATCCTTCTTATTGATATTTTCCTACAACAACCTTAAAAATATAAAAAATACACCTCTACTATATACACTTTGCATCTTAGTAGAGTAATATTTTTAAAACTTTGTGCTATCATAGTTTTCTTTACTAGATCTGAATTGTTAGCTTCCTTCCTAAAGCATAAATGAAACCATACAAACTATAATAATTAGTTTATATAAAAATACATCAATTTTATAAAATACAACAAATATTATTAATGGAAAAAATTAAAGTAAATCTTAGTCATTATATAGTCAACATTTTCTTGTTAGCTTTAGCTAAACTTACTACCTCTAAACATGGAAAAGAGAATTTAACTTCATGATCCTATATTAAAAATCCTCTATTGGCAGGCCTATTTACACATTTGTTTCCTTTCCTTAACGTATGTGTAAACCTAATTTATTTAAACCATGTAGGAGGGTCTTTTATTTCCATAATAATATCTTGTATGTTTCATGGAGCCTTTGCTTTTCTCAAAATTGCATTTATTACTATTAGTGAATTGCCTTCTATATATACTCTATTTAATTTCATTTACTTGCATATTTTTAACCCTTCCAACCACCCAATATTTAGCTTCATTATTTGTAAAAGCACTATTGAAAGTGTAATGCGAAAAATATCACTCCTGTTGTTTCTAATTATTCCTCCTATTGCTAGTCCTAGATTTCCTTTAGACGCTCCATAAAAATTTGATTCAACCAACTCCAAATTTGGTGGTTTTCACTTTATATTCTTTGCCTTTCTTTTATTTCTTTTATACCCAACATCATAATTCTATTTGGTGACTTGAATCCATCTATCAAAGATATTTGCTTCAAGATTAGAAATTAGGTGAGTTGATAGGGTTGGTTTAGACTTTTCTATGGCTAATCAAATCTTTCTTTTTATTACCGCTAAGCTACTTTCCTTCCCTTGCATATTCTTATATTCCTTTATAACCATACCTCCCAAATTATTGTATATTTCAATGTATCCTAGATTGTCAGTAATGTCTCACTTTTAAAATTGCTTTACCATTGCTTTAACCATTCTTCAATTTTACCATTCATCACCATGCATTTACTAAAAATATTAAGAATCCATTGCCATAGTTCCTAGACTACTAAATAGTGTCCTAAAATATGGTCTATACTTTCCTCCTTTTTATATTGAACACATAGTGAGGGGCCATGAAAACCCCTTTTCATTAGGTTATCCCAAGATAAAAATTTTCTCTGACCTACTAGATATACAAATATTTTGACTTTTAGGATTCTCAAGCTATTCTAAATATCTCTCCATATTCTTGCAATATTATTATTTTTTTGGTGCTTTATATTATATCATATTCTTGTTATGTATACTCCTAAGCTATTCAACTTCAAAATCAACTTATCCTTGGCTCTCCTTAGGATAATCATTGTTGTTATTTGTATACTCAATTACCTCCTAGCAACAATGTCTGATATACTTGTTAGAAAATATCCTTTCCCTTTGTATCTTCCTTCCTAATCCTTGTACACAATATTTGAAACCATATCACCAATATTTAGTAATCTCATCCATGGTTTCAAAATTGAATATAGATTGAGTGGTTTTTATCACACCAAGTATCCATCCAAATAGAAAAAAATTCTCAGCTCTCATCACTTTTCAAGAATTTTTGTCTACAAGCTTTGTCTATTTTCTTTAAACTACAAACAATGTTATGTCAATCTTAGACCTTTAATAACTAGATCAATTGATTTCTTTAAACAGTTCCATAGTGCAAAAACATTTGGTAGTGATAATGTAGTAAATATTCAGCTTGTGTCATTGGGCTCAATGTACTTAAGAGGATTCTTTCCCATTGTCTTTGAACCTCTTTGTACAATATCCAAATTAATTTTCCCCTTAGAGCTAAGTTTACATTTGTAAGAACTATTAAACTAAGACCTCCCCTAATTTTATCATTACAAACCTTGCTCAATTTCATCAAAGAAAATTTCCTTTTATCATGTAATCCTTACCATAAAAATGACTGCATAATATGATTTTTTCTACTAATTTTGATATAATATACAAGGACATATAATTTGTTAGAATGACTTGTAAGACTGATTTAACTAGATACACTCTTCCTACGAATGATAACCATTTGATTTCCATGCTGGTAGTTTATTCTAAACTTTACTTATAACTAGATTTCACAATTCTATCCTTATTCTATCCTTATCCTATTCAAATCCAAATTTTTCTAAGTCTATAAAAAAAAATCCCATTTAACTCTATCATAGGCTTTGTTCATATCAAAATTTATGATAATTGATCTCTTTTCTAGAAATTGCTGGGTGCATTACTTCATGAGCTACTATGATCTCATCTAGAATCCATATCCCTTTTACAAATCCTCCTTGCATTTTTTAAATATTTTTTTCTAAAAGTGGTCTTAACCAATTTTCCATACCTTTGGAGATTATCTTATATGCCATATTATATGGGCTTAAGTGTCAAAATGAATCAAAAAATTATGCATCCTTCTTTTTGATAATTAGAGAAAGATATGTTGCACTTATTTAATAAGGTATGCACTATTTAACCCTAGATTGTTCTACTACCACCAATAAAGAAACCTTCACTATCTATTTATGTTGATAGAATGTTGTAGAGAGTCTATTCTAAGATGGGGATTTATCTTAATTAAAAGAGAAAAGAGTTGAATTAACTTCTTCTAGTGTAACATGCTCTATCAATTTGATATTGTCTTCATATGTTATAATTAAAGGTACTTCTTACAATAGTTTATCATTAAAAACTTCAATCTCTTTTGATCATAGAATATTTTGGTAAAAATTCCTTGCCTCCTTTCTAATTTCACTTTGGTCTTCAATCCAAACCCCTTCTAATAATTTTGTTTTTTATCTCCTTTTAACCAAGTATATCTTGATTTTAATCTCCAAAATTTCTCTTAATTTTATGTTATTCACTAAGAAAATCCTATTCTTTTGAGCTTGGATTATTGTGCTCAATTTTTTGACATTTTGAAAGTTTCTCTTTTAGTTCTTCTTCTCAAAAATATTTTTTTAAGTGTTCTTGTTCCATTTTTTTAATCTATATGTCATTGATTTAATTTATTTTGGAAGCGTATACAACCCACCATTTCTTGAAGGATTCTACATCTACACTATCATATCAATAAATTGAAGATGGTCTTTCCACATCTACTCATATTTTAAATATGATATTTTTTTGAATTCACTTACCACCATTTTAACTCTTATTGACTAGTGATCTAAACTAATCCTTGTTAAGATATTAATTTTAGTACAAGCGCCTTCACCTAGCCAATGATTTGAAATATGCATGTCTAAAATTTATGCTATCAAGTTTTGGCTTCTTTTATTGTTGGTCCATGTATAGTTGTCCTCTTCAAACTCAACCTCCCATGGATTATAGTTTAAATAAAACCTGAGAAATTTCTCATACTTTGGGTTAATTATCCTAAATACCCTAATTCTTTCATCCAGTTTGGTTATGACATTAAAATATCCTATGATCATGAATCAGGTTTTTTGCTCTTTATTTCTCATAAAGGATTCAATCCCACTCCATATTTTTGATATACCCTACTAAGTTGCAGGTCTTTAGACATTGATAAGGATCAAATGAATATTTGTAAAGTAGCACATGACTAATGAGGCTATCCAATGCCTAGTTTTATAAATGGTTTTATAGAGTGTTCTAATTGGATTCTAACATGTTAGAATTCTCCATGTCGCTCCTTTTGAATCCATAACATCCCATTGATATCTTACCCATACCATTTTCATAGTTTTGGAATCTTCTTTGTCATTTAGTTTCCTGGATACAAAGAATATTAGGCTTATTACTTACATAAAGATCCTTGATACACCTCTGCTTTAAGAGGAATTGACACCCATTATATTCCATGAGATGGTAATCATGTCTCATTAGGGGATGTTGGCCCCTCCTAAGAATTACCAAGATCATTTTTCTATTTGGTAAATAGAAGTTAAACCAACTTAGATTGTGTTCCTTTATCTATTTTGACTCTTGCTTCCCTGGATCTTGCTTGATAATTTGAAGGTTTTTCTCTTTTTGCCTTGTAGTCTCAAGAGTATGCCTTATTATTCTATTCCTCGATATTATTTCCCAACTTTTCTTTTCATTAAATTTATCCTCTTGGCTTTGCTAAGAATTTTTTTGACTTATCTCACTCATTTTATGGTATTTACTTGTTAATGGTAGAGGTATTAACATCTATAATTACATTTTATATACCACTTCCCTTGTCCTAAATGGTGCATGGTACTTCAAGAGAGTGTTCAAAATCTTATGAGGCTGGTAGATATTAATACTTTAAATAAACTTTATTATGGTAGTGAATGGTATTTAAGTACATAGGATGTCTATATTAGGTATAAGACACCCTCAATTTTTTTTTCAAATATCTTATCCTATACTACATGCATGTGCCTTGTGAGGGGTTGTTATACCACTTGATTTATCACATGTTCTATGATGCAGTAACTCCTAGCATAACCCCCTTATTACATTATAGTTAAAATATCTATTGTGCTTATGACCAAAGAATAATATCTAAGATGATTTTGGAATTTGAGAGAGAAATTCCTCTCCTTAATGTAAACTTCCTAGTTTCAATAGTTAAGAGTGTCAGGTTCTACCAATCATGAACTCCAAAATGTATTTAATACAAAATACTTATTCACTGCTTGAAGTGTGTTTTATCTATGTTGTCAAATACAATATGTGTTTATTAAATGTGGAGGAAATTCATTAAATATGTCAAGTGTTGATGATATCAATTATTATCCTACCACATATATTTGTTTCCAAATATTATCTTGATCAATATCTTCTACTATGGTGAGATCAATTACCTCTCATTTATTATTCTTTGAAATGGATTTATATATTTGATTAGATCTTTGCTCATGTTGTGTTATGAATTCCTACTTTATTTGATCTTCAGTGTGATGTGTTAACATGCAACCTGTATCAATCATTAAATTGATTGGTTTTCAATATTTCTTGTGCATTGTCATATCTTCTATTCAAACTAATTTCTATTTCAAACTTTGGTTGTCTCCTGAAGGAGTGAGATCATATCTTTTATGCTTCTTTTTGACATAATTCATCTATAAAAGATATTGTTTGTGGTAAGCAATGTATTCACACTTACTTTGGTGTGCTATGGATGGTTGAATTTTCAACGCTTATTGTATTGATTCTTCATTCGCTTTGCTATCTTTAGAAACTTCTATTGATGATGAAGAATCACATTCCAAATGTATATCTTCACTCTTACCTATTTTATTAATGATATTTATAATTTTATTAAATCAATAATAATTTGGATGATTTTAATGCATCCAAGTTTCTTGAATTATCATCTATTTGGAATCATACCAAACATTGTTGTGTTGCCTTATCGTTGCTTGTGCAACAAACACATGTTCTTATTATTCTTGATTTTTTTTTTCTTTTACTTGATTCTATTTGGCTACATTAATTTATTTTTACTTTTTACAACTTTGATTTTGTTATTTTGAAGATAACATGTCATGCTATTGGTTCATCTCTCGAGAAAGAGATCCATTTTTGAATGAAATGTGCCAATAGTCATTCACAGTATGTCTGTTTCTACCATAATGTTCACACATATTTTACATGTTGGAAGTACTCCTTTGATAATAATTTCCTTGATTATGAAATCTCTAAAAATTATTTCTTTGTTGGAAGTGCTATGGAGGTCTCATGCCTCTTTTGAATGGCTGCTTTCCTGTTTGACTTGTAACTAGTAGCTATTCTTCTTCTTCTATTGTATGCAAGGTCTTTACTTTTTGAAGTAGGTTTACTAGCTTATCAATGATTGGTGTTTGCTCAATAATATATAGTATAGTCATAAAAACATTGTAGTTGTATGAGAGTGATCTCAAAATAATAGGAAGTAACATTTCATTAGATACTTGAGTTCTTAGTGCTTGCAATGATGTTCACAATTCTGCAATGCTCCCCATGAATGATTCTAGCTTTTCTACACTCTTCATATTTAGAAAATGGAACTAGCTTTGGATGAATAGAATTTTATTTTTATTCTTGGATTAAAATACTATATTCAACTTCTCCCATGCATCCTTGGCTATGGTCATATCTCTAATGTATGCTTGGACCTCATTTGCTACTCCAAACATGATAATTAGTCTTTCTTGGTTGTATTCCTTATTAAATTTAATTTTCTCTTATCCTTCTATAGTAGTATGGGTAGTGCTTCCATTTACTACTTGCCAAACTTCCTCAAACTCAAGTTGTGTCATGAGGTTGGTCTTCTAGGCAACATAATTATTTTCCCTTAATTATTAGGTTTTTGGAAACAAGAACTTTGATGCTCCACTGGTCATGGTAATCTTTCATAAAATTCAAATACTCTTATTTTATATATTTTTGATGAGTATATATGTCTATATTTGGAATTCAAATTATGCTTAAAAAATGCAAGAGAATTGTCTCTCGTTGAGTAGAGGGAACGCTTCTTCCTCTATGGAATATTTTCTTCTTTAATTTATATTTTTCTCTTCACCTTTCAAATAATATTTTTTATCCTTTTCAAATATTTACAAGGTTAATCTATATTCTTTGTAATTATACCTTTAATCAAAGAGAAATTTCAATACCTTATACCTTAGTTCCTTTTTCCTTCTTCAAATGTGTTTCTTTAATCTTGATGATAACTGTACCAACATAAAGCCTTTTTACTTCTATTTTTATATGCACTAATTCCTTGGAAAATACCTTGACTCATCATTTTCCATTCGAAAAACTAAGGTTACAATTTAATATTTATCATTCAATATATCAAGGTTGATATCTACATATGATTTAATGGAAATTGAACCGTTCCTTTCTTTGTTGTTCTCAAATGAGACTTTCAATTGTTTTGACTATTATGATTTTCTTCTTTGCTAAATTTGATTGCTTTCTTAATTTGTTAATAGGTTTGGTTATTCATTTGCCTAGGTGAGATTTTTCTATCCTTTGGGTGCTTGCTATTCAGGCCTATTTTCATATGTTTGCATTCTTGTTTCATCCGTGAATACTTATAAGGGTTGTGTTGGCTTGATGTTTCATGGGAGAGAAATACAAATGGACTTATTTCTCCTATCTTTATCATTCTTCTTTGAACACCTCTCATATTTCTCTAGACCTACCTTCATCATTCTTCCTTGAAACTCTCTTGTATTTCTTTAGGACTGCCTTTGTCATTCTTCTTTGAATGTCTTGTATCTTTCTCTCATCCTTTATTCTCTCTTAAGCATATTATAGATTGTGTAATTACCTTTTGAAGGATATAATTCTATCTATTATTAAATATATTTTTATCATTTCTTCTTTGAGCTCATATCAAGTGTTTAAACAATGAGTTACCCATGATGTGCTATTTTTATTTTTATGCATGGACCATGCACCCAAGTGTTCCAGAGCTGTTGCTTCTTCTAACTGCTATTTTTGTCCTTTTGTATAGATTTTTCCAAAGTAATATTTCATGTGTTTTGGCTTCCTTAGATCTTTTTCTTTAGCATTTTTATAAAACTGTCATCCATGATTTGATGTTATTTCTTTTTATTAAGGTTGGTCTTGTATCATCCACTATTGTTTCTCTATTTGGAACCGACCTTGTACCATATGTAGTGAATTTTGATGTTGTTCTTGTAGCATCCACTATTTAAAATTCTTTTGGTCATGCTAATTTGACCAAGAAATATGTGGTCAATATTATAAATCCTCTATGTGAAGAGAGAATATTTTTCAATCTAACTTCTTTAAAGTTTTGTTTCTTTGAACTATGCTTTTCCTACACTTTTACCGCGTTCCTTTGGAATATCTTATTTTTATGATTTTATGACTCAATTCTTCTTCACTGATTTTGTTTTAATGCTATTTTATTGTCAATTTATTATATCTATTAAGAAGCTTCAATGCATTTTTTCTTTTTGTTATTTTTAAAGGAGATTTTAAATAATTTTATTTATAAAATTTTATGGAGATTTCAATAGTTTCCTTTCTTTCCTTTTAATGGCAATGACTTATTTCTTGCTAAGCTTGGCTTGGTTGTTTTAGGGTTTATGACCTTTGGTTTTAAATAGGGATTGAAACCCTCTTGATCATTTGAAAGTATTTTTACCCATGACAAGGGTTTTTAACCCTTAAACTTCTTGAATATGCTATGGAATTTTCCTTCATAATCACAACCTTATACATGGTAATTTTACCCTGAAAAATTCTTATCTAAAATTGAATTTTTTATCAAATAGAGTGCACCTTGGATTTCTTTGTGTTGAAGCTAAAGGAGGATCAAAAGGAGAATTATTTCTTCCTTTGCCTTCTTTGATACCAAATGTTAGATCTTAATGATTTGAATTAATTACATTATGGTAGTGAAGGGTAAGTACATAGGATGCCTATTTTAAACATAACAAACCATCAAATAAACTTGCAAATACCTTATCCTATACTACATACATGTATCTTGTGAAGGGTGGTTATACCACTTGAATTATCACATGGTATATGATGTAGTAACTCCTAATAGAGGCACAATCCTTATGTTTAAGATCATATTGAGTAGATGGTTTCTTTTTAAAATTCTAATCCTGTAGTACCATATGTTGGAATATATTACATTATTTGGTACATGCCAATGTACCACCATGGGTGCAACAACCCACATTACCAACCAAACCTGAGATATAATTTTTTTTGCACATATCTAACATGCCAAGTTACAACTAAGTATGCTTGAATCAACATCATGTAGGGTAGTAAGTAACTGAGAGGATTATGACATGGTCAGTTTCAACTCTCGTGATAGGAGTGACCAAATTATTTCCAACCTTAAATCCCATAATTATATGTATGATCCCTTGGTTCAACTATTTCTACCTATTCATTTATTAGGAATTTTAGTTACTTAGTTAATTGAATATCATTTTAATATTACTTCTTAATTCCATTATTTACCGAATATCATGCATGTATTTTTAAAACAATACACAAAGGTTACATTATTCACATCAAGAGTTTCACTCGATTTAAAAGTATAAACTATTACATCATAACAAAAGAGCCATTCATTGGAAAACACAAAGGCATCAATTATTATAATCATAAGGATAATCATAAACCATTCTCAACCATAGAACATTGCTTGTTAACAAAATATTATATCATATAACATTCTAGTAATCACTTTATAAGAGTGTAATTACATCATTTCATTGGAAAGAAAATAGCATTTATTTATTTCATCATATTCAATATCCATGATATTACCTAGATAACATCATACTAGAGAGTAAATATAACGTCTATGCATAACAACATTTACAAACCATAAAATAGAAGTACACTGTATATACCCTGGGAACCCTCACGAGGAATAAAACCAATCTCCAAAATATGTTTCTCCTCTTATTTCATAAACTTAAAATTATCATAAGTACAAGTATAGAAAGACATCCCGAAGAACCTCTTCTAAATCAATATATAATTAAAGGAAACAACTTGTTCCTAGTTTTAATTGTGATGCAATTAAGGAAATGCCACATTTACTTTCTCTAAGCCATCAATGCAATAAATAAGAATCTCACAAATTATTATATCTACATGTTTATGAAATATCATCAGTTACATATTAAGGAGAAATTTCATCAATTACCAAGAGGGAACCCCATAATTCCCTTGAGAATGAAACCCACGTTCATTCTCCAACCTAGATACCATTATTCCATTTAAATCAATATGATATAGTAATTATCTAAGGTTTCATAACATATGGAGAGATCCTATACTCTCTCCAATATTAGATCCCATATCTAATATTCCCGTATCCATTGGCATTTCACAACCTAGACAATCAAACTGTTGTTCCCATAATCCATCAATAGGATTACCCTATGATCCTTGTAGTTTGGTCATTAATTTGTTTCATGATCAATCCATATGGTTATACTAGAATCCCTATAAATTTTTACCTTTTAATCTATTAAATAATATTACATATTCTCTATCTTGTAACCTATCAAACAAGGTTACCTCATAAATTATCTTGTAAGATATAACACAAGATCACACCTTTAAACATAAATCAACTTGGTAATCTATCACATAATATTACAAAACCACTTTGAAATCTATCAGACAAGATTACACTTTTAGTCACAAATCAGTCTTGTAATTTGTCACACAAGATTACACCTTTAAACTCAAATCAACCTTGTAATCTATCACACAAGATTACATCTTTAAACACAATTTGACCTTGTAATATATCACACAATATTACATCTTTAAACTTAAATTAACCCTGTAATCTATCACACATGATTACATCTTTAAAATCAATTTGACCTTGTAATATATCGCACAAGATTACATCTTTAAAATCAATTGACCATATAACCTATAACACACGATTACATCTTAAAACTTAAATTAACCCTATAATATATCACATAGGATTAAATATTTGAACTGAATTTGACCTTGTATCTATCACATAAGATTACATATTTAAACTCAATTGACCTTATAATATATCACACAAGATTACATATTTAAACTCAATTGATCTTGTAATCTATCACACAAGATTACATCTTAAAACTTAAATTAACCCTGTAATCTATCACACAAGATTATATAATTAAACTCAATTTGACCTCGTAATATATCACAGAATATCACATCTTAAAACTTAATTGGTCCTGTAATGTATCACACAAGATTACATCATAAAACTTAAATTAACTTTTGTAATCTATCGCAGAAGATTACATCATTAAACTTAAATTAACCTTGTAATATATCACACAAGACTACACCTTTAAACAAAACTCAAATCCACCTTGTAATCCATCACACAAGATTTCACCTTAAACACATAATGATTGATCTATAAATATGCCTTGTAATCTATCAACAAGATTACATTATAGTTAGTCATAAATTTTGACTAAAGAATACTTTATAGTTTCTCATAAATTATTTCTCAAATTTATCCATAGTTTCTCACTAGTTGTCCCATCATGGTCTAAAGTAAACCACAATTTATTATGAGGATTCTTACCAAATTTACTTTCTACCATTTCGTCATGATGGTCACTATTATCATAATGGTCACTATATTGACCTTTTGGTTACACCAATTTTACTTCCATTTTTTTTTATTTGGTAAGGGAGTTAGTTTCCATTTAATTTTTCCAAAGGAATATTTAATAATAATTTTTCTTATAAAAATTATTTGATATACCCTAATAGCCTTAATGAGACATATTGTGTTGTACTTTAGCTCGATGGTTGTATCAATTAACCATTACGATCGCTTTGATTTCATAAGATATTGTTCCAATAAGTTTCAAGTCCCAACGAATTAACTCTAATGGATATAAAACATCTGTTAATCAAAGTGTTTTGTTATCCTAAACCAAATGGAGGGACCTTCAACATAATCTACCACCAACCGGTATGTGCCACATGGAGGTTATCAGTGAATCCCATGAATCTAGGGCAAGCGACGACCCAAAATCTATGGGTTTCCAAGCGGATCAGGTCCGAGTGCCCTGAAGCACAACCATCCATGGACCACGTTATGAGGTAGACAAATTTTACAGTGCATACATCGACCATCTAAGGGATAATAATTTGGCCAAGACTAGTCAACGATGCATGAATAATGAGGCACAATTGCGGGGCTTCACAGGAGGGAGAAGGTAAATGGTTTAGATAAGGCTTTAGCCAAGCATACTTGGCTACAAGGCATTATGCTCCTTAATACAAAACCTTTGACTCCCCATAATTTACAAGTAAGATTAAAACGATTGATAAGACCATATATCTCCATCGCTTGGGATATGCACAGGTGCCAAAACAACTTCTTGATGGGTTATACTGCTTAGAAGATGCATCACTCGATGCTCAAATTCAATCGATGAAGAGAGTGCAGGGGTATCAACATAGTGGATGGTCAATAAAATCTTGATACTGAAGTACTTATTGAGTCCCTGAACTCATCTCCGTACCTATGAGGATGCCAAAAATGTTTAACTCCGTTTATCCATCACTAGGGGAAAGTAGGTTAGGATGTGCATCTAACAAAAAGAGGGAATTTTCAATGTACCACAAGAATTTGCACTTCCTAATCGAACCCTATAATCTAGGAAGAGATTTCACCATCCTACTAAGGGTGAAGACTTCTAGCAAAGAGAATTAGGTCAATCATATTTGAGTTTTGGTATCAAAAACTCACTACTGACATCATACATCTATATTCAACAAAGAACTGACATAATGTCATCAAGTTATCATTAAAGGATTTTGTCCCTGCTACCTTCCACAACCATCAAATATCAACAAGGGTTTGACTCATTGCATAGATTTGTAGGGCAAAGCATTCCATCTATTACTTTTAGGGAGGTGTATAATGAAGTCACATACCATTGAATGTGTGGGAGTGGTAGTGTTTACTGGTAGAACACAAATATTACTAAGTAGTAGAGATTAAGGAAAATCTCATCAATAAAATGCAGAAGTGTCGATTTGGCTTCCCTAGGTATTTTCAAACCCTAAATTAAGGACCTTCCAACAAGTTTAAAATGGTTGTATTGGACTGGACTAGGGGATTTTACTGCCATAGAGGTTTTTCGTTTGAAAGGTATTACTCCAAATCGAGCGTCCAAAATGCGGTAATACTTAATCCCACACTTACTAGATCATGGAAGTAATCACAAAAAATCAATACTTTCATGCTATATGGAATACAACTAGCAAGAGATGGCCATCAGAGCTCCACTTGGGGTGATGGTTTTGGATAGACTAATCTGTCGATGATTTGAATTGTGGTTTAATGAAGCCTTATCCATAGGGTAAGTTTTAAATTGGAGGAAAAATAAACAAATACATAGGATTGAGATTAGAAAAATACATAGGATTTCCAAACTAATTTAAAAGATGAATACATAAGGTTTCAAATCATCAGATCACACATTCATACCGTCTGTAGTGGTATTATCATAAATGTTTAGGGCTTTAACTAAAAGCAACATATGATGTTTCCAGAGCTTTAATATTATATGCAAAAATTTTCATAAAGAGTAAAGAAAAAAAAAAAAAAAACCAACCATATCCCCCCAACCCACCCCCCCCATAAAGACACCCCCCCCCCCCACAACTCTTCCCCCAACCCCCCTGGGACCCCCCCCCCACGATTGCTCCCCACCCCCCCTAATTTGGCCAAAAGCCTTTGGTTAGAAACTTGGTACTCTCTCCAAGGCTTTTTGGCTTCTGATCTACCATGGTACAGAGCATACTCCCTAGGCCCAATATTTCCCTACCTATCCATTAATTTTCTCCCCTTATATTATTTTTCCCAGCCCTCCTTCCTTCCATGAGCAAGAAGGTGGGTTTATTAATAAAATATTAAAAGAAACCCTTTTTGGAAGTTCACCCAAATAGTGAGATTTCATTTTATCATATAAAAATTAGGGACAAGACAAGAGAGGGTAAGGTGAGAGTACCTTGCTCATTTTAGGCCTCCCCTTTTTTCCTAGTGCAACTACAAAGCCTACATTATTACTATTGGAAAGGTGTCATGTGACATGGAGAATAGTGCATCCACTAGACCAATATGTACATTTTTATGACCTTGTCCTTTTTGGGTCCAATTTAAAATTGGATAAATATTTGTGGACACTTAATTGTAATAAATTAGGTGTATCCTAATAAGTCACTTTTGTGAAAGATAATTTCCCCAAATTAATATTTTTGTAAAAGTCTTATTTTATTTTCCCCAAAACCTTACCAAAATCCCAATTACATTCAAAACCCTTCCAATTAACCTGGTAGAGTGTAATTAGTTTTTAATTAGGGATTTTATAGGATGATTAGGGTTTACCATCCCCTAGATTTTATTAATTAGACACTCTTATTAATGATTTTCGACATTAGTAAGGTTTGGTCAAGGTTAAAATATAAGTAGTAATTGATCATTTGGATCAATGCAACATCCCTGCCACTTGTTACCATATTTTTTGGAAGAATGAGATTCTGCATTAAGTTTTGTGATGTAGGTATAGGTTTACGTGCGGAAGCAGAAGATAATACCCACTACCTGGTGAAGACAACGGTTGGAGGCGTCAGGTAAGGTGGGATATGATGTTTGTGCATAAAGCACCATGGCTCGTGGGTACATGGAAGCCCACTAAAATAAAAAGCATATAGGAGCATTCTACCTGTGAATGCATGTTGATGAGATCACATAATGCATATGCTAGTTGAGGTTGCATAATGCATATGTTAATTTATGTATTATTATTATTAAAAAAAATATTAAACTATATATATATATATATATGACCATATAATTAAATATATATATATATATATAGACTTGCATCCGGAGGGAAGAAAGTAGAGAGGGGAGGGCTCTGGTCCCTCCCCTGCTCCCCCTCCCATGGCTCCTGGTTCCTACCCAGTCCCTGGCTCAACCTAGGTCATCCCTCCTGGGGAGTGGTTGTTTGCAGATGATCTCCTGGGGGAGATCCTTCTCCACTATCTGCGCCCCTCCCGGTCGGCTAGGGTTTCCTTGGTTGTTTTTTTGGACTGGTGCTTCCCAGGGATCCCTGTTTGGTTGGGGATCCTTTCCCTTTTTCCCTCAGGCTTCCCTCTTTGTAGGTTTTTCGCGTGGATCTGGTCCCCTACGTTTCTCGGTGCGATGGAGGTGACGGTTTAGGGTTTGGACAGCTTCCCCCTTTTTCTTGTGAATTCTCGGCGGACTCTGTGCTTGGACGGGATTCTTGGTCCCTGCTGCTGGGATCCTCTTTTGTTTTCCCGGGCGGGTTCCTTGTGGTGCAACTCTCTGGTCACTTCCTGATGGGCCGGATCCTCTCTATGTCGGTCGTCGGCTTCCTGCAGGATGGTTCTCGCTGAACTGAATGTTTTCCCGGTGGGCGGGATGGTTTCTCCACAGGGTGGGATCAGCCAAATCCGTCGATTTTTCTGCGAGGCGGGATCCTTTCTTTTCTGCTGGTTTCCCGGATGGCAGGATTTCCCTGTTGCTTCCCGCTAGGCGGGACTGTTTGTGGTGGTTTTGACTGCTTCCCGCGAGGCGGGATTTTATTGTAACAGTTTTTTTTTGCTTCCTGCTGGGTGGGATCTTCTCGGTGGTGGTTTTTGGCTACTCCCCGCTGGGCAGGATCTCCAAAAATACTTTCTTTCTTATTTGTTTGTTTCCCGCTAAGGGGGATTGTTTCATGCTTACTGTTACCACTGGGCGGATTTCTGTTTTGGTGTCCAGTTTCAAGGGATTGATGCCCTAGGTCCATTGCTTATGTAATCAGGTTTTGGGATCCTTGTTAAAACCCGTTATAAATACAAACACTTACCAAAAAAAAAAAAAAATATATATATATATATATTAAAATATATGTATGTTAAAAAAATAAAAAATATCACCATGCTGGATGTGTATAAGAAGTATTTACTTAATAAAAAATAAAATAAAAAATATATTAAATAATGTTTAATAAATAATAAAGTAATATATATATATATATATATATATATATATATATAAACATAATATAGTAATAAATAATAATATGACCAATGATAATAAGAATTTAATAATTCAAGGGGGAGTCGCTATGCCATACCTTTAAGTGACACCCGACGAATTCCTATGACACGTAAAACATTTTACGTGTCTCATGTAAATAATATTACAATCATTTATATTGAGAAGTGGAAAAAACAAGGATCATCATTATTTCTTCTGTCTGTGAGTTGTATTGTCTTCAAGTGCGGAAGGCCAACGAAGCATTACTAAAATATATCTTCCTTATTTGGGCTAACATGTGAGAGAAAAGATATCTTGTTGAATTTATCTTTGGTCTTTGAATGCACTCTAGTTTCTAAAAAGTATGTGTGTAAGAGGAAATTCATGTTAGTAGAATTGGAGGAATGAATGTTCTTGCATATGCATATAAGTCTAATTTCCTGATGTTTTTTTGAGTGCAATACTGTAACTAAGTATATATATATATATATACGTTAATTATAAGAGAATCTATGTAATCAAAGATCTAATTTTATAACAAAAGAAAAATAGAAGAACACTAATGACTGTGTATTTTAGGAAATTGCATAGTAGAGTGTGTTTTGTTGAATGCATATTAGAATGTAATGAGTTGTGCTAATCCATAACCCTCCATCTACTCTGTCTTTGTCGTAAAGAAAGAGTTTGAGGGCATAGACGATACTGGATAGTGCATGAGTCTAATGCATGCCAAAAAGTTTGAAGACGCATTGCTGAATGATTATGTTACCTTTTAATAAAATTATAAGACGATGGTCTGCATTAAAATATTTTGGATAGCTGTTGATTGAACTCATGTCTATTTTCATCATAATTGTAATTGAAGAAAACAATTTGGGTAGGTCAGAGTTTCACTGTTACACGATTAGCTCCACAGTATATTCGGAGACAGTTCTCTAGTGTAACATACATTAGTTGACAAAGCATTGAGTTTTTATTTAAGAAAAAAGTAAATGACCTCCAATAGGTAAGCATTTTGGAGAAACATAAGGTTACATTATTGTAGAACAGGTCTAAGGACTGCTATGCTTCAAATAAATGATATTCTTACAATTTTATTTTGGTTGAATGGTTCTTTTTGTTATATGTTGAAAAGAAATTGGATAATAAGTATTTATGTATTTTTAATTCACAGCAAAATTAAGGCTTTGTATGGTTATGATGATTGATGATTTTATGAATTAAAAAAAAAACTAAAGCACAGTATAACCAGGTTAAGGTTTATTAAATCATTTGCAAAACTAAATTTATTACAAAGATAGTTGAACCTTGACAAAAAACAAATACAATAGAGCAATAGGGCATTGATTGGTCCTTGGATGGGGCCGTTGTAATAAAAATTTTGTAGTTCGAGATGAGAATTTTGAATTATAACTTAAGCATTAAAACATACTTTTTCCAGGTTGAGATGTTGTAAATTAGGAATTAGCTTTCGTTGCTTTAATTTAAGTAGAAAGCCTAAAGACAACTTGTCTGAAAACATTAAAATTATCATTTTAGGAAACGTAGAAAACAAGATAATAAACAAAAAATGAATTCCAGATTTTCATGTTAGAATATAACCTTAGTATATGCAATTATTTAAAATAAAATTATTTGAACTACCAGTAGGAAGTCCTCTTGTAGACATGAAGGCACAAGCTATTCCATCAAAAGGTAAAACCCCTATAGAAGGAAAATAGTTGGTATAAAACCGTTCCCGAGATACTTAGTGCTTTAAGTGTGTTTGATTTTAAACCCTTAAAAAGAAAGTTTTTAAGGTTAAATAGATTTCTTTTTTCTTTTAATATGTGTTTCATCTGAAAGAAGAATTTTTATGTTATAAGTTAGGAATGTTTTATATAAGTTTTTAATTATGAATATTGGTATTTAGTTTACGAATTACAAATATGATGTAGTAAGAATGAAGCTTATACAAGTTAACGCATAGCTTAATTTTGTATTTTAGTATTTTAAGGATAGATTATTTTTAACTTTATATTTGAATAGTATATTGTTTTCATTTGGGATTCTCCTTTAGTATTCTTACATTATAAATTACTGCTAGAATATGTCTAATGAAATAAAAATTTAAAAATTATGTTAGCTTTATTTAAATGTTATGTTGTATTTAATTTAAAAGAATAAGTTTTATTAAATAAGATAGCAGGATGTTATTATTAATCTTGGTGATGGCTAAATGCCAAAAAACTGTGGAACTATTAATTCATAATAAAATTAACTTTGAATAAAATTTGGAATGGAAATTGTATTCTAGGCTTTATATAACAATATAAGCTTCAAGTTTATATACAACTATGTTCAAATGATGGATGCTTTATTGAAATTAAAAGAAATCTCAAAAGAAAATAAAAACTCCTCAAACTTTCAAAGAGCTGAGTAAGGGCTATGTCGATGTAATTTTGAGCAGGGTTATTTACCCAACTCCATTAGCCATGGTGGCGACTAACAAAAAGTGATGCCATCCATTCTATAGCTATTAAAAGATAGAGGTCTTGTACTGTTGAGAGTAAAGGGCGACGGTATGGGATGTCTCTCCAGGATGACGATTGACTAGTATGTGAGGATGCTCATGAATTCGCTCTGGATGTGGAAAGGCCAACATGATATGTGATCAGAGAGTTGACCATGTGGTTGGATAGTCAAGAAAGAGAAAGAGCTTGTAGCTGCAAGGGCTACACAGAATGACGAGAATATGGCTTGAATGATTCAACCGATGCAAGAATAACTAAATCAAGAATGTGAACAAATGGAGATCCAAAAGGCTCAGATGGCTAAGCACATGGATCAGTAGAGGGCACATATGGCCCAATAATATGAGATAATCACATAGCAATAAAAATTCATTGATAATTTGTCTAAGGGTAAGGAAACTAAAAAAGTAAGCAAGTTTCCAGAAGGTTCCTCAAGAAGGAAAGTGGGTGTAGAACTGCAAAAGGAAATTAAGAAGTTGGATATTTCCAAATTTTATGGTAGAGGTGATGGCAAAATAAATTTCAACTGGCTAAGTGATGCCAAGGGATATTTTTCAATTCAGCCCCTTTACTCAGAATCCAAAACCACTTGGGCTGTGGCACATTTAGAAGATCCTGCAAGAGGTTGGTGGACCTCATATAAGAAGATCATCCAAAAGGAATCCATAAATATTCCATGGCAGGAGTTTAAAAGGGAATTCAAGGATCACTTCCATACACCTCAATTTTATATTGAAAAGCATGGAGAATTCACTAACTTACGTCAGGGTAATATGATTGTAATTGAGTATTATCAGAGGTTTGTGCAACTTCTGAAGTATGCCTTGAAATATGATAGTCATGAAAAATTTAAAGCTCATAAATTTGTAATGGGGATACATCCAAAATACAGTCAACCAATTGGGAGGGAAGTACCCGAAACATTAACAATTACTTATGACGCTACTCGGTATGAGGAAGTAAACTAGAAAGAAATAAAGGCTTATTACCAGCAGGTTGAAAGAGATAATTCTAAAAAAAGAAGATATCCTAAGCAAAATAAGGGAAAAGATCAGAAGAGGAATTTCAGAGATGGTGGGCACTATAGAAATGATAATGAAAACAAGGGGAAATTTTAGGGCAATAGAGGGAAGCTAGATCAAAGGAACTACTAGGAAAATAAAAACAACAACTGGGAGCAGGGTAGAAATAACAATCAGGGAAAATAAGGATATAAACAAAAGAATACGGGTCTGAATGTAAGCTACACATGTGGAGCCTTGGACCACTTTGCTAGGCAATGTCCAAACATAGATGATCAAATAAATCCCCCTAAAGAAGCCCCACACAAAATATTTACTGCCATAAGTAAACCTAACCTTTTAGGTCAAGCTACTCCATTTCTAATAAAAGAGAAACTAGGCAAAATAGATGTACATATTTTAATTGATAATGGTGCAACAAATAGTTTCATTTCAAATAGTATTTTGAGGGACATACCTGTTAAAACTGGGGTCATGGAAAAATGGTGGCAAGTCGAGTATGGCTTAGGATAAACCTACATGGTTAACCAATGTCTATTCGACCCTCAGATAGACATACCCCAAGGGAAAATTAATTGGCACCTATACGTGGCTCCTCTACATGCATTTGATATAGTCTTAGGAGTAGACTGGCTAAAAGCCCATATATCCCTGCTAAATTTTAAGGAAATATGAATGGACTACACATATGACACTAATCGATGAATCCGTATTCACTACAATCAAACATATTTTGAACATCACTTGATGACCACTATGCAAGTTTAAATAGCCTTAAGGAAGGGATGTAGACTCTATGTGGTTAAACTAAATAAAAAAGAAGAAACTGAATCAAGCTCTACATTGTTTCAAAAATATCCAATATTAAATGAGTTTAGGAATATTTTTCCTGAAGATCTACCTAGATTACCTCCAAAAAGGGGATTTGATTTTTCAATTGAGCTCATGCTAGGGGTAACTTCGGTAGTCAGAACCCCTTACCATATGACACCTCTTAAATTGTAAGAACTTAAGACTCAACTGCAAGACTTGCTATAAAAAGAACACATCAAACCGAGTGTGTCACCTTGGGGTGCACCAATACTTTTTGTTAAAAAGAAATATGGATCCCTAAGAGTATACATTGATTATAGGATGCTTAACAAAATGACAATTAAGAATAAGTATCCATTACCCAGAATTGATGATCTATTTGATCAGTTGAGAGGGGATACAATATTTTCCAAGATTGACCTTAGGTCAGGTTACCATAAGCTAAGAATCAGGAAAGAAGATACATACAAGACCGCTTTTAGAACTTGCTATGGACATTATGAGTTCATGGTATTACCATTTGGGTTAACAAATGCACCAGCTATATTTATGAACTTGATGAACAACATGTTCTAGGAATAGTTAGATCGATTTGTCCTAATATTCTTGGATGATATTTTGATCTATTCTCAGAATAAGGAAGAACATGACCAACACATGAGAATAGTGCTGTAAATCCTCAAGAAAAACCAATTATATGGTAAATTGTCTAAGTGTGAGTTCTATACACCACAAGTACAGTATTTGGGACACATTATTTCAGTAGAAAGAATAGCAGTACATCCCAAGAATATTGAAGCCATAATAGACTAGATAGCCCCTACCAATGTATCTGAAGTAAGAAGTTTTATGGGGATGGCTGGATATTATCGATGATTTGTTAAGGGATTTCTAAAGGTTGCATTTCCTATAACCAAACTACAAATAAAGGGAAAAGCATTCAAGTGGACAACACAGTGTGAAGAAGTCTTCAAAATTATTAAAGAGAAATTAAAAACCGCACCATACTAAGGATCCTTGATCCCAACAAATCGTTTACAGTGTGTACCGATGCCTCACTAGAGGGACTAGGTGGCATCTTGATGCAATATGAGGCTGTAGTAGCATATGAGTCCAGGAAGCTCAAGAAGCATAAAAATAATTATGCTATTCATGATTTAGATTTAGTTGTAGTAGTCCATGCCCTTAAAATTTAGAGGCACTATCTGCTAGGGAAGCCATTTGAGCTTAAAATTGATCATCAAAGTTTGAGATATATTTTTACTCAACCTCTACTAAATGCCAGACAACAAAGATGAATGGAGTTCTTGGCTAAATATGAATTTGGTATTGAATATATCAAAAGGAAAGAAAATAAACTGGCAGACGTCCTCAGCAAAAGAAGACATATAACAACACTTACAAAATGTTAGTATGGTCTAAAGGAGCAGATCAAGGAGATGTAGAAAAATGATGAGTTTTGAAAACAATTTCATAACAAGATTGAGCGGGAACTGGTTCGACACATAGATTATAATATCAAGAAGGATCTAGTGTATTTTTGAAATAGAATAATAGTACCCAATGATGAAGGGCTTAAAATCCCCTAGATATGACTTGTTGTAGGTTCTTTCTCAGATTACTTAATGTTAAACCTAGCAGCAAAAAATAGAATACGTAAATTGTTAAATGAAAAACTAGGGTTACAAAACTCACTTCGAAGCCTTAGCTCTGCTTTAAATTAATGCCAGCTATAGCCAGGTGCCTATGCAGGCATAGGAGATCACCTGTGTAATGTGGAAGAACACATGTAATACGGAAGGACACCTGTGTAATGCGGAAGAGTGCCTATGCAATCTTTGGAACTACTACAAAATGCTTCAGAAACCCTAGCGATAAAATCAGTGACTTCTATGCTTCTAAAAACCCTGTAACAAACAAAAATAAAATCAAGTTAGCAAGGTAGATCAATTTAAATAGTGAAACCCTTTTGGGGTCCCATCGTGATCGCCATTTGTGAATACAAGAACACGACACTTAAAATAAAATAGTAGAAAATCAAATAATGCAGTGAGACACAAAGATTGCACAAAAGAATGTATTCAATAATATGGGGGGATCTAATAAACTCCTTTTATTACAATCAATGTTCAATACCAATATTTGATACAATATATATTACAGTGGCGCTAGGGTTCTTCGAAATCCTAGCTAGTAGCAATGGAAGTGTCTTTAGATTTGGGTGTGTTATTGATCCCAACAGGTTGAGTGGGCTTCGGATATCCAAGGTTGGACCACTCCAGCTTCAAAAACCGTCAAATAAGGTGTGGAATTCATATATCTGCATACACAAAACAAAAAAAAAGAGAGTTAATAATACCTGTGAGGTCTCCACAGTGTGAGGCCCTCATACATTAATAAAACCCTAGTTTAATAATAAAATCAGAGAGCATGCAAGATCAAAAAATTACTAAATAGGATATACAAAAATGATATTTACCTTACTATTGATCAATTATTATAGACAGTGTCGTAGATCTGTTGATGCATCAACTTCAAATTTGAGGTTTATGGATGGCAGCAGGCTCTGGCATGTACTTGGCAGGCTTGAATGTGAGCTTCACAGGCTCTGGTTCACACCTGGTGATATGGTAGGCTCTAAAGAGTGATTGGTAAGCTCTACAACAAGCTTGGTAGGCTTTGACGTGCACCTACAGATAGGGTAGGCTTTGGAGAGCACTTGATAGGCTCTACAGTGAGCTTTGCAAGCTCAAAACAACACTTGTAGGGTAGGGTGAATCTGCATAAGTAGATCGAGGACATGGCAACTAAGGTGGTGGATGGAGGATGGTTGTGGCAATGGAGGATGAATGGATGGCAGCTGGAACAACAGAAGTATTATCAACGGACTAGGGCTTCAGATCTTTAGGATTCTATGCTAGGGCTTCACCAATAATTCCTTCAGAATGCAAAATATCATCTCCAAGTTCTAGGGTTCCAGGGTTTGAGCATTTACAAATGCTCTTACACTTTTTAACTTAGGGTTCCAGGGTTTGAGCATTTACAATCGTGCGATTGAATAATAGTACCCAATGATGAAGGGCTTAAAATCCCCTAGATAATTCAACTTAGGGTTCTCTTAGGGTTTTGACTTGACACTTTTTAATCGTGCGATTGAAATTAAATTGAATCCTAAGGTTGATATTACCTTTTTAATGTGGCATGGATTAATGAATATGGAGGGTGGAGATTAAATCTGATCATATAGCTAAGGTTAATTGAGTTTATTATATATATTTAATAATAAATATATCAAAATATAATAAAATATTATATAAAATATAAAATATTATAAAAAATAATCTCAATTAGGCTAGGAAATGGTGGGAAGGTGGAATCAGGCCAAATAATTGGTGGGAGAGTAGAATGGAAGACAAGTGGGTTGTAGGATGGTTAGGATAGCGGTTTAGTGGCTATAATTTGGTGTCTACAGAAAGGTTTTCCCAGCATTAAATAATTCAAAGGGCATTCTATGGTAGGCAAATATTCCCCACTTGGTTGTGAATGTAATCTTGATTGATCTTCATCCTTGACCCACACTTGATTGCACCCAGAGAACCCATCCAAGAGTGAAAATTGTTTTGCTCTTGCTACTATATGTAGGGTCTGGTTGATCTACGAGAGAGGCTAATGATATTTTAATTAAGCCTTATTCAAATTTCATAAGTCAATGCACAAACTTATATCTCCATTATTTTTTCTAACTGGAACTAGGTTGGCTACTCAAGTTGAATATTTGATAGGGTAGACGATCTTGGCTTCAAGTAATTTTAGTAGTTCCTGCTTCATCAGAGACTCAATATTAGGATTCAATGATATTTGCTTTTTTTGGAATGGCTTTGCACGTTATTCAAGTTCAATAAATGTTGGATAGTCTCTTTGGAGTAGAATTTAAGGTCACCATAAGTCTAGGCTATGATGTGTGGGAATTCCTTACATAATCCCCAGATTTGGTCCAGTTCTTCTTCGATAGTGTTTACTCCCACTTTAATGGATTTATCAAGTCCCATTTCAGCGTCTCTGTATCTGTGTTTGTCAAATTTAATTTTATGGTCAGTTGACCTATCATTGTTATCAAATATGCTTTTGAGGGTGATCAATCCTTTTGGGATGTGATTTTTCTTTAACTAAATCATACCTATATCTTCTTCATATTTGGATTCTCTATCACTTGAATGGTTCATTTTGTGGATGAGGAAGTCCACTATCTATTCATAATTCTTGAATACCTACCAAAAGGTATCCCTATCTAGCATAGAGGGCCTATAGATTACTCTAATTATTTCAGACTTCTGGATGATGTTTTTGATAGGGCAAAAAATTGTACCTATTGAAGCTAGTAAATCAACATGAGTGTTATTTTCCTTGGGGATTGCTTTGAGACTTAAATATTCAAAATATTCTAGCAAGTTCCAGACCTTATTCCTATAGGCCTTAAGGTAATGTTGCTTGCTTACACATTTCTCAATGACTTGATTCACTATTAATTTAGAGTCCTCAAAGATCTGTAACTATTTGATACACATATTTTTAGCTTTCTTAAGTCCTAAGTAGAGTGCTTCATACTCTACTGCATTGTTAGTGCAACTCCAGATTAACTAGTAAGAAAAAACTTTCTCTTTGCATGTTGGAGATATTAGGACAATACCTGCTCTAGCTCAATTTTTGCACCTAGCACCATCAAAAAAAAGTTTCCATAGTTGATCAATAGGTTGGTCAACCTAAAGGGAAGGAGTAGGGTTACTTTTCTTGGGTTTTACAATTGTGTAGCTCCCTATATCCATTTTGATCATGGCACTGAAGTCTTGGATGAAGAATTGGTCTTCCACTTGCAACATATTTAGAGCTTCCTACATCAAGTTAAAGTCTTCCAGTTCTTCTATCATCATATTCATAGTGGTGGCATGTTTACCTTCCTCTTCAAGTTTTTCAATATGAAAGGTCGAAGGTTTTTCATTAAATATTTTCACTCTTTTTCCCTTGAATAGGATTTCTATATGTGATAAATCTAATGATAAATATCCTTCTATCTTTGCGATGAATTCCCTGGAGAGACACATACCAAAATAAGGCTCTAAATCCACTACTACTACCTCTTGTGTAACTGTGAGCTGAGATAGTCTATGAAGAACTATAGGAATATCTTTAATTACCCCTACAATTTTGATAGGGGTCCCACCTAACTGTAAGACACCAAGACTGATCCTTGTGTACTCCATCCCCATGATGTCACATACTGCCTTGGGTATCATAGTGGTTGTAGCTCCAGAATCTATCATACAATTGTGAACTACCCATCCTTCCATCTGAAGAGATAGATAGAAGGGAGGGGGTCTATTTTTTATTGAAGTGGATGTCATACTAGATTGTACATAATCTAATTGAGCTGGGTTTCTATTCTTGTTTTTGATAGACCTCAAGGATTCTTGTAACTAGTCAATCTACCTTGAAAATTGTAAAGCTTCATACATAGTCACTTTGGAGGGAGTTTTCTTCATTTCTTCAACTATTTTAAATGGGGGGTTTGACACTTTTCTCTTTCATAGCCATGTCATACTTGTTTTTTTACCATGAGTATCTATTATTTGATGCTTAGTCAGTGAGGGATATATTAATTTATCTCTAGCTTGTTCTTGTGTCTCTAATTCCTTCTATTGAGGTGTTTCTTTACGAGTTTATGCTCCTTTCTAACCTAAACTCTGGGAAGATTTCTTTTAGGAGGTTCTTTTCTCAATAAGATCTCTTATAGGTGAAGGAACCTTCAAGGGGTTAAGCTCTTGGGGATCAACCTACAAGGATTTCTTTCTCGATCTGGTTAGAAAAACTACTTGTTCAACATAAGACATCATGAAATTTTTATTCTCTTATCTTATCATATTAACTTAAACCTTGAGGGCTTTCTCAAAATTTTCAATAGATACCTTCTAGACATGGTGTTGATGAATCATGTAAGAATTTTTTCTGTGTGGGTTATTACATGTGGAACACCATAAAATCGACTCTGTCGAGGTGTTTGTGGGTTTTCTATATTCATTGGCATAAACCATATTAGGTTTATCATAGTCTTTTCCACTCGTGGAAGCTTGATATTTTTTTACTTGTGGAAACCTCCTTGGTTGGAAATTACTTTCTACTTCTATTCTTTCCATTGAGGTCATCTTATTTATTAGAGATTTCAAGGTTAATTGCAGATCTTGTAGAGTTACAAGTTGAGGATCTTGAGTTGCTAAAATTGTCACCATAGGGAGTGTAGGAATGGTAGGAAGAATTGGAAGAGTGGAGGGTGATTGTATTACCAGAATGTTAGGCTACCTAGTCCATTTGGGGAGACTTGTACTAGAAGCTAGATTAGGATTTAAGAAAGCAGTATTTTATGCTTGTGGTAGATCCGAGAAAATAGGCATTATCATATTTGCAGGGAACCTTCCAATAGCGATCAAATCTCACACTGCTTTTTGGGCTTCCTGGTAAATATCAGGGAAGGTAAATACTTGGGATTACCTAATAGCCATACTTATATTTGAGTTGAAAGCTCTCAGATAGTAATACGTTGATTTTTTGTTCATTGGTCACAATCCATCAGGTACCCTTTGCCAAGTTCAACTGAATCTGATGTTAAAGTCGATGATCTCCTCTTGAGGGTGCTTCTAGATGATGGTAAATTGATTTAGTAGAGAGAAAGGGTTATAATATTTGTTTAATTCTTCCACTAGTTTACTGGTGAGCTAGGTCCAAGTAGTTATAATTTGGTTATCAAGGGATCTATACCAATAGAGCATTTCTCCCTTCAAGAAAATGTCTAGCAATCTTATCATAGCATCTTCTTCCATGATGTTATGTATCAGGGTGAGTGTGACTACATCCTGGTAGTGTTCATAGGCCATATTTCCAATACCATCACAATAAGGTAATGCTTTCAAGGCCACTGCTAGAATCAGATGCTGAGCTACTAGAATTAGAAGGCTTGTATGGTTCCATAGAGGGTAAGGCAAATTTGGCTGATTTGTGACAATTGCAATTATGGTTCTGCTAGATACTACGGGTCTATGGGTATCTGAAGTCAATGTTCCACTAGCAACAATATTGGGAAAGGCTATAGGGGAAAATTTTGTGTATCCTATATTGATAGTATATGAATAAGTCCTAGAAACTAAAAGGGGATTAGCTCTAAGGCTACCAAGGTGTAGTTCAAAGAACTCGATGGGTTCTAAATTTTTTGCCTTAGATCTGATTATCATAAAATATGGTATTCAACCATAAAATAGGTAAAGGCTTTCTTAGGTTTCATTTCTTGGGTGGATTCACCAAGTGATTAATAAAAAATAAACAGGGCAAAGATAATCATCAGAACTTTGATCTGTATACTGTGTGGGATTGTGTCCCACTGGGCATGCCAAAAACTATTGGTACAAAATCTGCCTTTGGTTACATTTATGTCCAAGACTTTGCCAACATTGAAATACTGAGTTAAAACAAAGTTTTATCCAGTTCAATATCCAAAGGAGGCTAGTTCCTTGATTTTTTGGGAAAAGGGAGAGAGAAGTAAATGCATAAAGAGAGGGAAATATAGCTATTGCTAGAAGAATTAAAAGGTACATATTAGATAAAAGCAAAACAACTTTAACAACCTTTTTCAGAGAAGCATCTATTTGAACCATCAAAATAGAGCAACTAATTCTTTGGTGTAAATCTACTCAAGCATAAAACTATTGGAATGGTTAATTTTAGAGTTAGCAGAACATTACCGTAGAAATTTAGAATAAGAATTAAAGCAAGTTATATCATTCTAACTTTAAGTAGCAATAAACAATCCATACATACTTGATAATACGCCAGTGAGCCACAAACTAGAATGGATGATATTTTATTAGCTTTCATAAGTTTGTACATTGCCTTGAAAAAATCTAAGAGCTGACCTTTTGTTTAGGTCACTCATCCTATATATAATAGTTTTATATAACAAAAAAAACTTAAAGTCGTTACAATGGTATGCTAGGCTCATTATGGTAGAGAGGTAGTTAGGAGAGCATGGAATATTCAACTAGAAATAGTTAAGATCCTGTTATAGCAATCCTCCTTTATCTCCTTAGATAAGGCATTATGGCCCAGCTATATTTTACTCAAAAAATGTCACACCATCATGATTATTTTCTCTTTGCTCTATCTTTAGCTTTAAAAAGCCGCATCATCATGATTATTTTATTTAGCTCTATATTTGGATTCAAAATATCGTGCTATCATGACTATTTTATTTATCTTGGTGCCTTGGCCCAAAAATATCACATTGTCACGATTTTTATTCTTGACTTGGCCTCTTGGCCCAAAAATGTGAAGAAAACAAGCTTATACTGAGAGGGGGGTGAACAATATAAGAGAAATTTTTAATTTTCTTTCAAAACAATATTATGCAGTGTATAGATAGCAGTATCAATAGTAGTAATCAAAGAAATGCACAAAACACCATACACAATAGAGACACAAATTTAACGTGGTTCACCCAAAGATGGCTACCTCCACGGAGAAAATATTTCTTCTAAATATTTCTCAAATAATCTCTTGGGAATCCTTCCCAATTACAATGTTTATGGACCTTTATCCAAAGGAGATGCTGATCCCCTAAATCTAGTTTGTGGATATCTATCCATAGGAGAACTCCTTCTCCTCTGCTCTGGTTGGTGATCCTCTAGAAGATGACTGCCTCCACTACACTAGCTTGTGGATCTCTCTCCATTGAAGACTCTTGTCCCCACTCATAAGATCTATCCTCACTACCTTGGATGATGGATCTCTATCCAAAAGAGACTTTATCCTCTCTACTCTATCACCTCCAAAGCTCTATCTCAATTTTGTACTAAACATAGTCCAATCAATCTAGCACAACTCTACTCAATCTTACACTAAACACAGTTCATTCGGTCTAGCACAAGTCTACTCAGTAAGCTCACTCAAATATGCACTAAACATAGTATATTAATTTTAGCACAAATCTTCTCAACTCTTGCACTAAACACAGTTCAGTCGGTCTAGCACAAGTCCACTCAAATCTACACTAAACACTGTCCAATCAGTCTAGCATAAATCTGCTTAATAGGTCCACTCAAAACCTACTCAAATCTGCTCAATAGGTCCACTCAGAACCTGTCCAAATTTGCTCCTATCTAAATTTGCTCAACAGGTCCACATAGAACTTACACAACTCTGCTCAATAGGTCCACTCAGAACCTGCTCAAATTTACTCAATAGGTCCACACAGAACCTGCTCAAATTTGCTCAACAAGCTCACATAGAACTTGTCCAAATATGCTCAATAAGTCCTCTCTCGAACTTGCACAAATTTGTATTGTAAGATTCCACAAAAGCTTACACAAAGTCAATCCACAAGTATTCTCAAAGACTTACCTCAAATATGCTTAACAAGTCCACACAAAATTTATCCAATCTCATAGAAACATAAATAGAATTGTTAGAGACTCAATATGTTCTTTACTCGATGCTCAATCACTTTCTCAAATCAAATCAATCTCATAGAATCATAAAGAGAATTGTTAGAGACTCAATATGTTCTATACTCAAAACTCAATCACTTTCTCAACGCAATCTCGTAGAAGCATAAAGAGAATTGTTAGAGACTCAATATTTTCTATTATCAAAACTCAATCACTTTTTCAACTCAATATCATAGAAGCATAAAGAGAATTTTTAGAGACTCAATATATTCTATACTCAAAACTCAATCTCAACTCAAATCAGAATATAGAATAGTTTGTTTTATGTAACTTGAACAATCACTTCATACATCCACTTGACTAGGCTCAATCAAATCTACTCAACCAATCACTTCAAGAAACAACTCTTGCTCATCAATCCTAGCCCAAGCATGTATCATCCAACTCAAAATGTTTCCAACAATGCTCAACAAAAACTCTCACATAACAATGTTACTCATGATATTTTCAAACCCTAGTTCAAGTTATTTGCATAACAACTTACTTCAACAACCATGCTCATCAAATGAGGTTTTAATCACAACTCTCAATTTCAGAAAACCTTGAAGCATTAACTCAAATACTTCACTCAACCAATGATCTCAATAACAATAAAAAAAGTTTTTAATCTCAACTCTCAAATAAGAAAACCTTGAAGCAATAACTCAACCACTTTTGAAAAGGAAACCCTAATCAAGTCCTTTTCACTCCAAACTTAATTTTCAATAAATCCAATCAACCAACTCAACCAAAGAAGAATTTGCCCATACCTTTTTGAATGTCAAGTAGTTGACCTCACAAATCTGCCACACTCACAATTACTTCTTTGATAATCTCAATAAGGGTTAGAGGATATTTTTCTTCAACAAAACATATCACAAAAACAATATCAAAATAAGTAATAATCAATATCCTCACAATAGTCACAAAAACATTTAAATCAAAATAACATACTATCCACAGATTCTTAACCTTTCAATATTCCACAATAGCAATTTTAAGACTTAAAAATAAAAATAGAATTCTCCTTATAACTCCTAAAGGTAATTCTCAACTACCACAACTTTATCACAAAGAAAACTTTCCAAACTCAACCACTAAACAACCTTATATCTCCAACTTAGGAATTTAATTAAAAATAAAATAAAAAATATTACCTTTGCCTTGGGAGGGAATCGAACCCTCAACGTTGCCCCTTATAAGCACCTAAACCGCAGTCAAAGTCATCGCATGATCCAAGCACTCATTTATATCCATGAAGCACCACACGCTTCTTAAACTCCACTCTCTCCTTGCGCCTTGGCAAAATAACGTGCATCGTAGGCACTTCACTCAACATACCTCACAATGAACCCATCATGATTCGAATATGAATTCCTTTGCAAGCCAACGCTTTCACGCTTTCCAAAATACCACTAGACCACATTGTCTTATGCAACTTCGAAAATCGAAGCTTCCTCCTTAAACACTTTGCTATCACATTTTTTGCATACATACATGAGCTCTTTCTTTCACAAGCCAATCTTTTCACTTTAGAGCAAGGATAATAAATTTTAACTCTAGGCATAGTATTTATATGCTTCTTCCACTACTTTGAAAAATGTTGGCGCTTTCCTTATTGTCTTCTATGACGTCGATGGATATCGAAATGGCTTCGAATGCCTTTGGTCTTAAACCCAACCTTTGGTTTTATTAAAATATATTTGGACTTTATAAACCCCACTTTTGCCTTATAAAACATTATAATAATAATTATAAATATTTTATTTGGGTTTTCACCAAGGCACATTTAATATTATAATAACCACTATTCTAATATTTTACCTTTGATAATGTACCTTTAGTATTTATTTATAAAATTTAAATTCACACTGAATTTAAATAATTTATAAAATAAATATTATAACCCCTTTTTAACTTCTGTTTTTTGCACTATTTCACTTGATATTTGGCCTTCTTCCTGGATATCAAATAAACATTTTTATCCCCTTTATTTCCTGCTGAAATCTTTGGTATTAATGATGACTTCATCTGGTGACATCAATGACAAATTTGACTTAGGTACTCAAAATATCCAAAAATCTCCCTCTTTGTTATTGATGGCAACCCATACTCTTCTTACCAAAACTTGATATTTATTTTTTCTTTTTCTCCCCTTGGGACATTGATCCCCCTAGCTCAATGCTCTCTCAAATATCAAATCTCTTCCCAATACACAAATATCTCCCCCTTTGACATCAATGGCAAAGGGTCATCTTTGGGGCTCGGGGCTAAGAATAAGCCTCTTAGCTTAGCCCCTCCCCCATATCATTTGAGGTGGTTAATTATAGGGTGGGAGTATTTATACTCCCAAAAGGTATTGTTCTTTGCCTTTATCCTATTCCTTTATTTTTTGAATTTTATGATTGTTTCTATCTGTGTCATCATTCTTTTTCCTGGCATCATTCTTGTTCATATTTTTGTTCCTGTTATCATCCATGTTCTTGCTCCTATTCCTGTTCATGTACCTATTCCTTTTCCTGTCATTAGTCATATTCCTATTCCTATTCTTATCCATGTTCCTGTTCCTATTCATGTTCATGTTCCTGTTCATACCTATTTTTGGAATATTTGCTCTACACCATTTTGTTGTGTGACCATAATTATTGCACTTATAACACTTAATATTATTATTACTTGGAGGTGCAAATGTCTTAGTATTTCTCCTAGTGAAGCCATATCCTATTTTTTCATGATTCCTGTAATTCATTACCTTATGACCAAACTCATTGCATTTGTAGCAATACCCATGAAAAATCTACCCTTTCCCATATTCTTGTCTTTCATGTGTCCTGCACTGTGAAGCCATGTACCCAAACTTATGACATGAAAAACATCTTCCATTGAAGCTTCCTTGTATTGACCTCATTGGTCTCTTGTTCTGATTACTGTTCCATCTGTATCTTTTCTGTGCATTGTTCCTATCTTTGTTGAACTCTTTATTTTCCAACTCATCCTATGATGTCTCACTTCCTCTTACAATTTCTTCTTCTTATGTATCTTAATATGAAGTTTCTTCTTCTTCAAGACTTGAAGTAGACTTTTCTTCCCATTTATTTTGTACCTGTTTAGAACCAAGACCTATCTTGTTTGTTATTCCTCTTTGTATCTTGACTATTTTATCCATACTCTTTGCATTGTTTACATACTTGTATAGCTTATTCTTGGAGTCTTATACATCTTCCTTTAGTAGATCCACTTCTTGTGTGAACTTCTCACATTCCAAGATCGTTGCTTCTAACTTATATTTGAACTTCTTTGCCTTAACCTTTGATTTTTCTAAATCCTCTATGAGCAATAATCTTTCTTTCTCACATTATTGAAACTGAATTTCAATCTTAGAGTGTTGCTTTCTTACCTTCTTTACCATGTCAAGAGCATAGATGAGTTCTCCCTTGAGATCATAACCATTCTCTACTGAATAATCCTCTATTTTTTACCTTTGTCCACATCATTACTTTCTTTTGGCTTGTCTTCTATAGGATCACTCACTTATTCTTCTAATGCCATTAGAATATTTTCATCTGGTATTTCAAGTGCATCTTCATAGTCATCATCACTAAAACTATAACCATACCTTGTGTAATCATCTTCAAGATGTCCAAATATACGACATCTAAAATACTTGAGAATAACTAGAGTATTTTTATTAACTGGTTCTTTCTCTTCAATCATAAATAGGACTTCATCTCTATAATTGTCTGAAAATATAGCATCACTATCATTTGAGTACTTACTTGCATTATCCGCATAGTAGCTTCTCTTTTGTCTCTATCAGAACTTCTTTCCTTGTCTACTTTGCCCATCCTTGCTTTTATTTTGGTGCCTTTATATTTTTGATTCTCTGTACTTGTGATCTAGTTCTTCTTTAGCATTGTTGTTCTTTGGATTTTTACAATTTGTAGCAAAATGTCCATACTTTCCACAATTGAAACACTTAACAGATCTTAGATTTATGGGTCTTTTGGAACCTTTATCTCTTTTACCATAATTAGCTTCTTCATCACTTGATGACTCACTGCTTGATTATGACTTCTTACCATTTGTTTCCTTGATTGCCTTGAATGTTGCCTCTTTCGGAGGGATAGGATCTTTTGTTCTTATCTCAAAAATTGTAAGCATACCAAGTAAAGAATTTCTTTTCAAAAAATCATTATCAATTGATGTTTCTATAGCAAAAAAATTTTCACTATACCTTTTTGGAAGAGTTCTCAAGATCTTATCACATGCATCAGATTCATCGACCTTCATTCCAAGACCTCTCATCTCATGTACAAGTTCATCAATCTTACTGAGATAGTCATGAATGTTTTCATCATCCTACATTCTTAGATTTTCAAATTCTCCTTTGAGATTTTTGATCTTAGATTTCCTGACACCTTTATCTCCTTCATATATGTTATGTAGTAGTTCCCACATTTCTTTTGTTTTTTTACAATCCATAACCTTCATAGATTCTAATCTATGCAATCCTTTTATAATTGCATTCATAGCTCTTGAATTTGCATGCATTATAAGATTACCTTCCTTATATGTAGGAGGATTGACTGCTAAATCATATCCAAGTTCCATTGCATCCCAAACTTCATTTCCAAGTGCCATAAGGTGAAATCTCATTAGCATACACCAATACAAAAAGTCACTTCCATCAAATACTGGTACTATATTATTGATGGACCCATCCCTTTGATACTTTTGATCCATTGTGTTCTTGACTACTTTTCCTTCAAGCTTTCAAACTCTTCTAAAGGAACCTGCTCTGATATCAATTGAAGAACACAAGATCATACTAAGAGGAGGGGTGAACAATATAAGAGCGCTTTTTACTTTTCTTTCAAATCAATTTTATGTAGTGTATAAATAGCAGTATCAATAGCAGTAATCAAAGAAATGCATAAAACACCACACGCAATAGAGACACAGATTTAACTTGGTTCACCCAAAGATGGCTACCTCCCTGGAGAAAATATTTATTCTAAATATTTTTCAAATAATCTCTTGGTAATCCTTCCCAATTACAATGTTTATGGACCTCTATCCAAAAGAGATGTTGATCCTCTAAATCTAGTTTTTGTATGTCTATCCATAGGAGAACTCCTTCTCCTCTGCTCTAGCTGGTGATCCTGTAGAAGATGATTGCCTCCATTGCACTAGCTTGTGGATCTCTCTCCATTGAAGACTCTTATCCCCACTCAGAAGACTTGTCCTCACTGCCCTGGATGATGGATACCTATCCATAAGAGACTTAGTCCTCTCTACTCTGTCACCTCAAAAGCTCTGTCTCAATTATGTACTAAACATAGTCCAGTCGGTCTAGCACAAATCTGCTCAATCTTGCACTAAATACAATTTATTCGATCTAGCACAAGTTTGCTCAATAAGCTCACTCAAATCTACACTAAACATAGTCCATTATGTTTAGCACAAATCTGCTCAACTCTTGCACTAAAAATAGTATAGTTGGTCTAGCACAAGTCCACTCAAATTTGCACTAAACATAGTCCAGTCGATCTAGCACAAATCTTCTCAATAGGTCCACCTAGAACCTACTCAAATTTTCTCGACAAGTCCACTTAGAACCTATCCAAATCTTCTCAATAGATCCATACAAAACCTATCCAAATCTACTCAACAGGTCCACACAAAACCTACACAACTCTTCTCAACATGTCTACTTAGAACCTGCTCAAATTTACTCAATAGGTCCACACAAAACTTGCTCAAATCTGATCAACAAGCTCACACAGAACTTGTCCAAATCTACTCAATAAGTCCTCTCTAGGACTTGCTCAAATATATATTGTAAGCTTCCACAAAAGCTTACACAAATTCAGTCCACAAGTCTTCTCAAAGACTTACCTCAAATATGCTTAACAAGTCAATAAAGAACTTATCCAATCTCATGGAAACATAAAGAGAATTGTTAGAGACTCAATATGTTCTTTACTCAATGCTCAATCACTTTCTCAACTCAAATCAATCTCATAGAATCATAAAGAGAATTTTTAGAGACTCAATATGTTCTATACTCAAAACTCAATCACTTTCTCAACTCAATATCATAGAAGCATAAAGAGAATTGTTAGAGACTCAATATATTCTATTCTCAAAACTCAATCACTTTCTCAACTCAATATCATAGAAGCATAAAGAGAATTGTTATAGACTCAATATGTTCTATACTCAAAACTCAATCTCAACTCAAATTAGAATATAGAATAGTTTATTTTATGGAACTTGAATAATCACTTCATACATCCACTTGACTAGGCTCAATCAACTCTACTAATCCAATCACTTCAAGAAACAACTTTTGCTCATCAATCCTAGCCCAAGAATGTATCATCCAACTCAAAATATTTCCAACAATGCTCAACAATAAATCTCACATAACAATGATACTCATGACATTTTCAAACCCTAGTTCAATTTATTTTCATAACAACTCACTTCAACAACCATGCTCATCAAACAAGATGTTAATTACAACTCTCAATTTTAGAAAACCTTGAATCATTAAATCAAATACTTCACTCAACCAATGATCTCAACGACAATAAAACAAGGTTTTAATCTCAACTCTCAAATCAAAAAACCTTGAAGCAATAACTCAACCACTTTTGAAAAGGAAACCCTAATCAAGTCCTTTTCACTCCAAACTTAATTTTCAATAAAGCCAATCAACCAACTCAACCAAAGAAGAATTTGTCCATACCTTTTTGAATGTCAAGTATTTGACCTCACAAATCTGCCACACTCACAATTACTTCTTTGCTAATCTCAATAAGGGTTAGAGGATAATTTTATTCAACAAAACATATCACAAAAATAATCTCAAAATTACACCTTATATCTCCAACTTAAGTAATAATCAATATCCTCACAATAGTCACAAAAACCCTTAAATCAAAATAAAAAACTATCCAAAAAGTCTTAACCTTTCATTATTCCACAATAGCAATTCTAAGACTTAAAAATAAAAATAGAATTCTCCTTATAACTCCTAAAGGTAATTCTCAACTACCACAACTTTATCACAAAGCAACCTTTCCAAACTCAACTACTAAACAACCTTATATCTTCAACTTAGGCATTTAATTAAAAATAAAATAAAAAATATTACCTTTGCCTTGGGAGGAAATTGAACCCTCAACGTTGCCCCCTATGAGCATCTAAACCGTGGCCAAAGTCATCGCATGAGCCAAGCACTCATTTAGATCCATGAAGCACCACGTGATTCTCAAACTCCACTCTCTTCTTCTACCTTGGCAAAAGAATGTGCACAGTAGGCGCTTCACTCAACACACCTCATGATGCACCCGTCATGATTTGAGCATGAATTCCTTTGCAAGCCAGTGCTTTCATGCTTTCCAAAATGCCACTAGACCATGTTGTCTTATGCAACTTTGAAAACCAAAGATTCCTCCCTTCAACATTTTTTGTCACCTTTTTCGCATACACACATGAGCTCTTTCTTTCACAAGCCAATCTTTTCACTTTAGAGCAAGGATAATAAATTTGAACTTTAGGCATAGTATTTATATGCTTCTTCCACTACTTTGAAAAATGTCGACACTTTCCTTGTTGTCTTCTATGACATCAACAGAGATAAAAAAGGCTTCAAATTTCTTTGGTCTTAAACCCAACCTTTGGGTTTATTAAAATATCTTTGGACTTTATAAACCCCACTTTTGTCTTATAAAACATTATAATAAGAATTATAAATATTTTATTTGGGTTTTCACCAAGGCACATTTAATATTATAATAACCACTATTATAATAGTATACCTTTGATAATGTACCTTTTATTTATTTATAAAATTTAAATTCACACTGAATTTAAATAATTTATAAAATAAATATTATAACCCCTTTTTTACTTTTGTCTTTTGCACTATTTCACTTGATCTTTGGCCTTCTTCTTGGATATCAAATAACTATTTTTATCCCATTTGTTTCTTGATGAAATATTTGGTATTAATGATGACTTCGTGACATCAATGACAACTTTGACTTAGGGACTTAAAATGTCCAACAAAATGTTGCACCGTCATGACTATTTTCCTTAGCTCTGTCTTTGGCTTAATAATATCACATTGTTGTGACTATTTTCTTTAGCTTGATACCTTGGTCCAAAAATATCGTGTTTTCATGACTTTTATTCTTTACTTGGCCTCTTGGCCCAAAAATTTCATGTCATCATGACTATTTTCTTTAGCTTTGTCTCCAACTTCAACATATTGCATTATTGCGACTATTTTCTTTAGCTTGGACCCTTGGCCCAAAAATGTCACGCTATCATGACTATTTTCTTTAGCTTGGCCCCTTGGTCTAAAAATTTCATGTTGTCATGACTATTTTCCTTAGCTTCACCTTCAGGTTCAAAATGTCATGTTGTCATGACTATTTTCTATACTTACTAAAATTTCGATAAGACTACTCATTTCTCCCCTGGATGTGGTTGTTTTGACAAAAAAGAGAGCTATCAATTGCTCTTTTTAATCAACAGAAAAATGATTTCCAAGTTTCACAATTTATGGATTGTCTATATTTGTGCTTAGGTTCACATCTATAGTTTCTTCAATGGTCGTGTGTGAACCTTCCTCAAATGATGAGGCATTGGAATCAAATGAATGTCATTAGTGATGCTTTAAAACTTTTTTGGTACAATCTTTTCCATTTCTACCTAGAAAATAGTAGGATCCAAGGGTGAATATGAAGATGAAGATGAAGGTTGCAAAGGAATGTAGATGGTAGAAATCCTTAATTACTCATAAATGATGAAGGATGATGGTGATGAGATTTATTCCATGTCGACGAGGCTTATGTCAATAGAAATTGGTTTTACCAAATCATATGGATTACAAAGTGGTGTGAATAAGTCAATAGGATTCATGTTGACTTAGTGGGAGATAGGTGGTTGTGATGTAAAGGATGGTTTTTCTTTACAATTGGAGTCAATGAATGAACCTCGAGAACCTGGATAGCAATAAGCAACACATATAAATATAAATGATTGGGATATGCAAATGTAAAAATGAAATGTTAATTGCTTTTTGATTTTGTATATATTTTACATCATGTTTTCAATGAGGTGGACAAGATGGTGGTGGTGGTTCACCAATTGGTTTAGCTCACTCCCTTTGGAGGATAAAATAGAAGATGGATTGATGAATGAATAATATTCTAAGATAGTATTCATCTTGTTCAGTGAATGGTGTGACTAGGATTGATTCCTCTATGAATTCATCTAAAGCTATCAACCTGATTTTTTATTCTTCATATAATTCATCCTTAAAGTCATTATTATCATTTTTTTCCTCTTCATGATCTAGATTAAGGCGTTGAAAGGTTGTTCAAAAGAGGAAGTAGAATATTGTGGGTTGTATCCCAGACTAGAACGGTCATATGCTTCTTAATATTGAGGTTCAATGATATCATGCACATCCTATTCATGTCATCCTAAACCATATACTTATAAATTAATCTAACAAAAGTATCATGATGGAAAATCAATATTGGTCATGTATCTGAGGTTGGAACAGGAAGACTACTTAGGTTCATTTGGGGGAAGTGGATCGAATGATGAATCGACCTCCCTATATAAAAAATTGATTATGTTTGAGGACGAAACCATGTTGTACACTACTCCTATGGATAGGGGTGGGTCATTTTGAAAACCATAATCCTTTATAGTTTTGATGTTGAATGGTGTGATTGTGACATCTTGAACCACATACTCACCAATACTAGGACTAGCGAGATGGATTGAAACTTATGTGGATGATGATGTGGATGGATTGGATGTGGAGATGTGGAGCTTGAAAGTTTCTTGTGGATCAAATGAGGGGAGAGATATATGTGTGAATGACATCTCACAATCTATCAAATTGACTTTTGAGACATCAACTAGTGGAGACGAAGATGGGTTTGGTTGAGGAATTGGATGTATGGTTGGTGATTTTGATGTGGATGAAGTGGCCTTATGTGCTTGTAATGTAGTTTGTATGGATGATGATGAATGAGTGGTGATTGGTGTTGTGGATGATGTGGAAGGATTTTCCTTTTGTATAGATATTGAGGGTGATGATTGGGTCCGACCACATGTACATGGTGTTGGTTGTGATGAAGGTTGGGGTGTGGAAGTGGAGGCCTGATGTGGATCAGTGATGGGGAGTTCCTCTAGCATAGGTGCTTTGGATGAGGTATTGTGATGTGAATTTTATGGTGGGGTTGATGGCATTAAGGAAACTTTAGTGGATGTAAGTGATGACTCATATGGGTTGGAAGTGAAATTGTAGTATATGAATGGTTCAATATCTGCAGGTATGCAATGCATTTATCCCTTAAGTACATATATCAAAAATTGGTATAGTGTTGAGGGAACACATTTTATTTCCCTTATCTAGGGGTGTCCAAGGAGTACATTGTAGTCCATGGCCCCTTCTAGGATATGGAATATGGTGTGCAATATCTTAACCCCCACTTGTATGGGTGAGACCATAATGTCAATTGTAGAACAGAGCATCATTGAATGCTCGTAAGGTGAAGATAGAATGTAGGAAGATGGAAGATTGATATGGTGGAGTGGTAAGGATGTTGATTGATGAGCCAACATAAATTAATAATCATTTAAAAGGCTACCTATCAACCTGAGCCATGATGTGTAATGGAGGATCTAGTGATTTTGATGATATTGATTTAATTTCAAAATCATAGAATACGATTGAAGGCTTCATACATGTTTGAATGCTCCCCATAAAATTGTTGAAGGTATTAGAGTCTTGAGTTTTAAGTTCAATGGATTTCAAGATCTCCATCAATGCCTCATGATGTGGGGGATATTGTTGTATAAGCTCATAGATTGATAATTTGGCTGAATCTATTTTGAGACTATTTGTTAGTCAACTGCTTAGTGTGATGATAGGTCATGGTGGATGACTTTGAAGGTGAATGGATTGAGATGGATGACTTGGAAAGTGAGTTGGTTGAGATGGATTGGTGGGTTTTGGATACACAGTTGTTGGTATTACCATAGGATATTAAACTGCTTGAGGTTATTTATTTTAGTGATTTGTGCTTCATTGACCTTGAGTTACTACATGAATAACACCCAAAAACCTTGGTATTCTTACATATGGTTGACTTGGTTAGGAGTTATAGGATTTGATCTCCATATTATCTGTTGTGTTTCCTCACAATGAGGAAGTGGTGTTTGGTAAATACAAAGGTTCTAGTTTTGTTGTGCTAAGGATCTATTAAGCTTAATGACCCCTAGGTCTAGCAGGTCTTACACAATATCGTTAAATGAAAATCAAATATTAATGGCATGGCTATTTTGGTGATGGAAGTGATAAAACAAATGCTTCTTATAGCCCTTGCTACATTTAGTTGGATATTTAGGTTTGACTTTTGGTAAGGTGATTGCATGTGTATCATACAACCTTTGAAATATGGAGGCATATAACTCGGATAGTGGTGTGTAATTGCAAGTTTTTTAGATAGACTATCTGTATTGATTGTTTTCCACAATTGGAATTGGATTGTGCAATTGTTATGCAGCTGGAACCATTTGATATGACACTTGTTGCGATGGTTTTTATGATGATGATTGTTGTTGATGATGGAATTAGGGTGGTTGAGTCATTGTTGGTTGACTCAAGACCACTTGATTCACTTGTCCAGATCTTGATTGGCCATTATAGTTTCCTTTGGTTTGGCCCTTATTTTTCTATTATTTATTTTTGGGTTTAATCTCACCCTCTTGAATCTTGATTTCTTTGATAACTTGGGCCTGGGAAAGAGCTTCATAGAATGTTCTATATTGTTGTAATTGAAACAACAAGGATATAGGTTTTAGAAAAAATCTTATAAATATTTGTGTTCATTCTTCCATTGGGAGGATGAATGGCAATTTGGTAATGACTACCCTTCAACAATTTCAAAATTCATAGACTGACTCTTCTTCAAGTTGTCTAAGATTATACAAGTTGGTCAAGGTAGTTTTTTTCTAACATTGAGGGAGAACCTTTCTAAGAATTTATCCACTGATTGTTCAAATGTATAAACACTATGATGTGTCAGATGATTATACCATTCTAAGGTATCCCCCCTAATGTATGAGGAAAATTTCAAAGCATTAAGGTATTGTTACATTGGATTCTAAAACATGTATGGATGAATGCACTAATATGCTCTCTAGGGTCCTCGACCCCTTTGAATTTATCAAAATTCAATAATGTAAAATTGGTAGGGTAAGGTGGTGATGGTACTAAACGATGAACTGGGTGATTGACTAGCTGTCTTAGAGTGGGTTTTTGGTACACCATACCAAGTGTATGCTTGATCAGGCTATACATATATTTTTGCAAAGCTTGTATTAGGATCTTCCATTTGTGTTTGAAAGTCTTGGTTTGAATTATGGGTGTATGTGGGTGGTGTGTGTTGGGTGATAAAATATTGGGATGAAATGAGATTTTTATTGGCCAGTGGATTGACAGTTGTGGGTATGTGGTGGTTTTGGATGTTGTGTTGGAATAGGTTATGAAATTATTGGTGTTGATGATATGGAGATGTAGTTTGGGGTATTTGAGTGTGTTGAATGGTGGTAATGACATTTATGTGGTTGTATGGAGGTGTAGGTATAGTTATTGTAGGATATTGTGATATCCAATATGTATCAGAGGTGAAAAAGGTATTTTTGTTGGGAATGGATTGAGGTTTATAATATACCATCTGTAACTATTATTAGAAGAAAGCATGGGAATTTTGATTGGTTTTACCAAGTAGTTGGTTTAATTGTTGCCATGCTTATTTTATGGCAACAACAAATGTGGGTTGAACAATTGTATGGGGATGGAGGTTAATGTCTTGTGAGTATTTGCAACATAAGTTGAGGTTGGCATGGGATACGTTGCAAAAGGAATTGCAACCAATTGAGGAATGTCATGCTAGGTTGAATTAACAAACCCATATGATGTGTGTGGGATAGATGAAGGTATTTGTGAAGTAATATTATCTTGTGCTTCATAGAGTAGGTTGGAATGGATTGTGGTGTAATTATATGTAAGGGAAGTGCATTGGCTAAATAATATAGGGAAAGGTTGATATAGGGTGGGAAGGTGGCCTAAAATAGGGGGTTAGTGAAGCCTTGGTATGAACGTAAAGGTTCCTACTAAAATATAATAATAGATCAGGGTGGAATATTGAGGGGTTCTAGAATCGAATTAGTTTGTCTCAAATAGGCTCTAACAGTGTCATAATCTATATAAGTAATGCGATGATCAGTGGGTGTGGATGGTTCAATTTCAAAAATGGAAGTGTGGATAGCCTTTTGTATCACATTTGCATTTGAAGTGGATATCATGTGAGAATGTCCAGTAGATAAGTCAAAATGACTTGTGTATACCACAATGGCTAGGTTAGCCACATAAATGACTGGGGAAGGAGTGGAGCACTCTATGGATAATATTGGTTGGCTAGTGGGTACTTGACTCATGGCTTTGGCTTGATTTCAGGTCAATACCATACACTATAAATAGGTTGGGATAACGAATATGTGGGGTGCATGTGTGAAAAGTGTAATTGTAATGGAAAATAAAGAAACACATAAATCAAGCAAACAAATGTGTTCTATGCCTTTGTAAAAGTGTTTCTTAGATTTTGTGTGTTTTTATGTTAAGACTCCTAAGCCTAAAAACACTATGCAAGGTGAATTATGGATGCAACTAAAAGGGTGTGTTCCAAACCACCCCTATAATGAATGATGAATCACGGAAAACAAAAAATGTCTTCATAGGATATGATTGGCTCAAGGTAAACCTAAGGAATCACAATTACCCTTGACAAAGGTCGCTCTATTTGAGTCCTAGTACTTGTTTAGCTAGGATTTTGCTTCACACTTGGGCGTGCTTGAACAACAACAACAATTGCATTCCACTTATTATTGAGCCCCATGGTAAAAGGACATTACTAATCCTTCCTACCCTAGGCACACCCAAAATTAGGGAGATTTTTGGTGATAAAATCCAAAAAGCCACTCATTATGGGCTACTATAGTTTCTAGGGGTGAGCCAACGGATGGAGATGAATTCCACCATTGTTGGTCTCGATCAATGGTTGGTGATGAAATACAAATCGTTTATGTTTAATGTGACTTGTGCAATGTGTGATTTCTTTTAAATTTTCATTTTCTATAGTGTTTTCTTAAACAATAAAGTGCAAAAGAAAACTATTATACAGTGAAACTAATATGCAATTTTAGTTTGTTGCCTAGAAAAAATATATAAAGCACACAAAATAGAAAATAGAATTTTAAAAAAAGCATAAAACCTAAACCAAATGTAGTGAGTGAATTCTGAATCTATATATATATATATATATATATATATATATATATATATATATATATATATATATATATATAATATGAATGACTATGATTTGATGATGATGAGTGGATAATGAGTGACTAGGATTTGGTGTCTACACCACTTTTATCAACAAAATGGATCACCTCGTGGATAATTACGATTCCATTCAATATTTGTCTCCCCTAGATAAAATCCCCTTGGTTAGAGTCAATGATAAAAAGTAAAATAAATTTGAGCATATTAGACAAAATCTTGGTGAGAATTTTGTACAAAGTATTACACAAGATAATTGGGTGAAAGTCTTTAAAGTCCTTGACTCTATCCACTTTTGGAATGAGTGCTAAGAAGTTGGAATTAACATCTCGATGGATATTGTGAGTTATTTGGAACTCAAAACTTGTAGCACAAACCTTTTTACCCATAATATGCCAAAACTTTAGTAGAAGATGATTGGAAATCCATCTAGACCTAAGGTTTTCTCCCCAGCCATCTCAAAAAAAATATCCTTTACCTCATCTTCCTTGAAGGGGCTAATCAAACATGATTTGTGATTAGTAGTGACTAGTGAAGGATTGTTGTGAAGAAGAAATATTTCTCCATTCTCATCCATCCTTTTTGCAATACCCATGAGGTTTTTGAAATAACTGATCACTTCCTCTTGAATCTCCATAATGTTGTCACTAAGAGAGCCATATTATTTTAGGATTTCCTTGATTTTATTATGAATTTAGTGTCTCAAGTTGTTACATGAAAGTATTTTGTGTTATGGTCCCCTTCCTTGAGCTAAAGGGCTCAATATTTCTAACTTTAATATGTTTCTTCATAAGTCAGGGTGTTGTGGTAGTCAGAAAGGAGAGATCTTTCCTTGTTCTTGTTCTCTTGAGAGTACTTCCCTTCATTTTTCAACTCTATAATCTCCATATGTTACTATTTAAAATCAATATTTTTCGAAAATAAGTTTCCAAAAATATAATTCTTCTAGTCTTTCAGTTTGTATTTGATGAATCTAAGCTTTTTGGCAACTTGGGACACAAGAGGGCCAAAAAAATTAGTCTCTTACCAGATATTGATGCATTTCTCAAGTACTTCAATACTGAGCCACATGACCTCAAAATTAAAGAGGTTAAAGAATCTTCTTCTATCCATTTGAGAATAAAAAACCAAAGTATTGTGGTCCAAGCCAACATTAGGAAGAGTCGTTAAATTAGCATCCCCAAAATTGATTAGTCCCTCTTGAGATATGAGGAATCTATCAAGTCTTATTTAAATGATTTTATTGCTTTGCCTTCTACTACTCCAAGTTTATTTGACTCCTCTGAGGTTAGTATCCATCAACCTCCATGACAAAATACTCAAAGTCATTCATGCCCTCTACCCAACTAGGACTACCAATTTTTTTGGTTAGAGGGGTAGAGAGGAGAATTAAAGTCACTTACAATGATCCAGGATAGATTATGGAAGGTCTTTCTCATTGAGGTTAGGTATCTTTAGATTTATCTTCTTCCTAGACATGTATTTGGTGCATAAATATTGGTTAATACTTAGCTGACCTTGGTGTCTTTGAAATGAAAAAGGACACTGGTAAACCTATCACAGGTTATAATAACTTTCCCTTCTACCAAGTTATCATTCTATTGACAAAGGATACCCATTGAGGTTTTTTTCATTGCACTATAAAATAAATTTAGCTTTTTTCCATACACATCTATTAATTCTTTCTATCTTCTAGTCATCCAATTTAGTTTCTTGCAATAATAGGATTTGGGTTTTTGGTTCTTTCCTTAGAGAATAAACCAATCTATGTTTAGGGGGCATTAAGCCTTATAATATTCCAAAATATGATTCTGGTTTCTTAGATTTGGATGGGGGATTTTTACTACCTAGTTTTAGGATAAACTGATTCCAATTGGCCACTTCTTTGGTTGTTTCTCTTTTTCTAAGTTTATTCTGGGAGGTTCTACCCATGGATTTTTCCTTTCCCATATTTTCATGAGCTTCCTTGAGCTCCTAGAGGTTCTATTTTGGATCCTTGGATCCTTCCTCATCATCTAGGAATTATATGGGGTCTCATGATTTTCATTTGGATCAACTAAAGTGGAAGGAGGATTTATATTCATACGTTCATTCACTAATAAAGAAATTTTCCCAAGAATCATTTCTTCATCTAGGGATTCTTGATCTAGAACTTCAAGCATATTTTCTAAGTAATAAAAGTGATTATGAGTAACAACAATAGTTGAATAATCCAGATGGGAGTCATGATCTTACTTATCGAAAGTTCAACTTCCTTGATCTCTCCTTCTTGGTTTTCAATGTTCAGTTGAGGAGGTTTCCCCTTGTCCACTCCATTCCTTTATTCATTTTATTTTATAGAAGCTCCTTCCTTATTTTCCTTGTCCTTATTTTATTTCCAACATGCGGTGGAATCTCCTTTGAGGGAAATCCCTATTTAGATGCCCTATATTCATGCATGAACTACATTTTACCAAAAAAATCATACTCTAGAGATTGAATCTAGGATCCAAACATGGAGTTCAATTTGATGGTTTTCAATTTGGCTTACTCCATATCCAAGTTGATGCATATTCTAGCATGAATAAGTTGGGTTCTAGCAATAATTTCTAGATCAGTAGCCATGATATGACCCAGATGATACCCTATCACTACAAAAAATATATGTATGCCAAAATGCAGAGGTAAGCCCAAGAGCCTTACCCATACTAGGGCTTGATTGATGTTTTGGGAGTGCATATTGAAATATATATAGATCATCATTTTAGAAATAGACCTCGTTGGAAAAAAAACTAGGATCCTTGTTGAAGTATGCACTCTACATCCTCCTCAAAGCTTAAGTGAATTAGGAAGAAGTTTTTGGGCATAGCCATGTCCTCCTCTTTAGAACTATAGTTATTAATTTGGGTTCTATTGGTTTTTACTAGACTAAATGGATTACAAGATTTGGTTTAGATTCTTCTATTGCATTTTAATTACACCAAATTATGATACCTTGTTACTAATAATTTTTTTCTTTGAAGATAAATTTATCCCCCATATCTTGTTTTTTTTCTCTTTTGTTGAATAAAAGTTAATAAATATAGTGTTATTAGCACTGATCAATATATTATATAAAGAATTTATCAAATGATTAATCATTTCATAATTTATAATCAATGATTTATCAATAGGTTGATTGGTCGTGATTGCATGATTCACAAACGATTGAGGAATCTCCATGGCCTATTAGATTTATTATATTTTTTAATTGTACATTAGCATATAAGCCTATTGTATTAGCATAGGATATTATAATAAGTTATAAGGTATATTAAATGTGACACACCATCGGGTATTCAAGTCCATAATTATGTTCACCAAATTATTTTTTGGCTGATTTATTATGTTATTAACCAAGGGTTTATTAGAAATTACTTAATATAAAATATATGATGTTATTCTCTACCAACATCCTCCATCATACCTTTTGGTATACCTCATCGATAATTGATTGTCAACTCATTGTCATATCTCTCACCAACAAGAACATTTTATCCATTCATACTTCCTTCTTGTCCACTCATCCCCTCTCTTGTGATGGTTGATTTTATTAATTTGGAGAGGCTTGTTGAACAATTTTCATATGTGGTTCTAATAATTATGGTGGATAATGTTGGTTTATGTAAGCATATTGATTGGATTAGAAAGGGAAGGTCATAGTATATGAAGTGCATGGGATTGTAGGGGAAGATTACTAATATTTAGGTGGAGATGGTAACATAGATATTTGAAGAGGTGGTAGTTACATAAGCAACTATAATTAGTAGGTTGGATTATTCATATATTGTTCTCTAGGTAGTGGGGTTACTTGTGGGGTGGAGGAAATTATGACTATTGAGTGGATGTCTGGGTTATGCTAGTATAATAAGCCATACAAGGTAGTACTAGGGTAACTTTCCTAATTGAATGATGACTCTTTAGTGTGAGCCACATCTTTGAATTACCTTTCTAGAGTGATATGGTATTCATTATTAACCATAATCCTCAAATATTTTATAGTGCCTTTATGTAATAGACCATAACCTAATTGTTCGAAGGATGAATGTTAGTTAGAATTTTATGTAACTTCTGCATGAAACTTATATTAAAATTATAAATATTATCATTTGGTGCTCTCCACATGGTATTAATTTAGAAAAAATAGTGAAGCCATTTGGATTTTTAAACCTTATAACAAGTAGTTCTATGATAGTGGCCTAATTTAATCATATTTCCATCACCAAGAATTATATACCATACAATATCCTTACTGCTTAATAAGAAAATTAACAATCTTACCATGATGTATTCCTCTTGAATTTATTATATTGGTTTTAATATTGACACATATTTTAAATGTTCTATTATGAATTTTCTTTTATTTTTAATAAATTATGCAAAATCTTTGAATATTACCTACAAAATGTATGAATATAGGAAAAATCCAAATGGCCTTGGTAGCTCTAATTCAAAATTTATTATATAGAGTTTGTGCTTGATTGATGTCATCTAGTATATTTATATTGATGCACTAGTTGTCCTATGTGAATCTATGTGATATTGATATTGATATTGATACACTAGTTGTCCCATGTGAATCTACTAGTGATTTATAATAGAGTATTTTTCATTATTCTAGGGGGTTTTGCATATTTATTGAATATTCTACTTGACATTCTATTGTCCTTAGGTTGATATATTTGTTGTACAAAATTTTATTGTTTCTATTTTTATGGATTGCTATCATTTTGTACTTGCTATTGTGGAATTTTTGTTAGCAATGGATTGTTTTATGTCATTTGTTGATTGGTTTGCATAAATGAGGGAGTATAATATCTAGAAGTCATATTTTGATTTTGGTCCATATCGTTACCAAAGTCATTGGATGGTGAAAATGGTCTTTTACCTCTATCTAGTTTCTTGGTGTTAAGGTTTTTAGAACTTATTGTATCTTTTTAGGAACTAGTATTTTCTTCATAGAATCCCTCTTTCAAGTTGGTGGTAACTCAACAAAGTCTACTTCTCTAAGAGCACACAAATTAGATCTAGTATGTATAGACTATTAGAAACCCTTGCCTTAGTGAAATCACTTTAAACCTTATGTAATATTGTGTCTAGTTAAAGATCTAGGTAAAACCTCATAAAAACTATCTTAGTTTTTTTTCCACTTGTAGATATTTAAAGCATATTCTAGCAGATTTAATTTCACAACTTGGTGAATTTGTTATAACAATGCAAAATGTAAATACCCATTTGTTGAATCTACAATATTTATATAAAAAAAAATTAAATTGATGAGATTTAATTAGAGAAATATGATGTTCTTAAGGAAACTCGGATAAGACCTTAGAATCTATAAAAACAATAGAACCATTTAACAATGAAGTTTCCATTCAAATATATTATAATAGATGCAAACAAACTTAATTAAAAAATATTATATCCATAAATATTTCTATTAAAGTGTTGGTCCTAGTAGAATTTGAGAATAAGCAATAATTTCACTAGTGAAAAATTTCTAGATCTATAAAATCACAATGGGTTTAGCCAAAATAGAGAAATTTATTAAAATATTAGGCCAATTTTATCATATAAACCTTCTAGGAGCATTGGGTAAGCTAGAAGTAATTGGATCTTCTATAACAACTAAAATAAGCTTTTGGGTTGTGCATATCTCCTCAAGTATGGAATATTCAACTTGGGAAATGTCTCATAAAGCATTTTCTATGGTTTCACTAAGTCAATTTTGGAGAATTTTAGCTCAAGTATCCCATTAAATATACCATAATTTTTTTATTAGGATGTTGTGACTCATTGTAGTTACACCCTCACAACACATCTAACATTAGATGAAAAGGGTTTTAAGCCTTCCAACCTCAAGAGAAGGACAAATCGTTTAAATTCTAAATCTAGGAACTAATATAAGTTACTAGGGAAAAGTTATAAGGAAAATAAATTACATAAAAAGTAAATAAAACCATTTAGTTGTAACAAATATTATACAAATTCAGCCAACAAACTTAGAAAATAAATTAACTTTTAATGCACCAAACTCTAAGTAAAATCATACAATGGAAGATAAAAAGGACCAATAGAAGGTAAGAAGTTAGAGTTACAAATACCATATATTTACCATTAGAAATGTAAGATTCATACATAATTTAATAGAACATATCATGCTAAATCCATCTATTCAATTACACTCATCTAAATAATATCCAAATCTTGATTCAAAGAGTAGAGGATCTTTCAATTTTACCAAAAGGATGTTACAAATGAACTTTCAACTCTTATATATAATATTTTAAACTAATTAAAACCTAACTACAATAAAAAAATCTAACTATAGTTATAGTAACAACTTAGAAAACTAAATAGCAAAGTGGTTGCTCAACTAGATAAATTTGGTATTGAATCTCTTCCAAATAAATTTAGTGGATTTCTTAGCTAGCCTCTAGCTAGAATAGGCTATCATAGTGGGCCCCATGCATGTTTGACCTTTTGAATAGAATTTTCACATATTACCTAGTTTTTTTTTAAATGAATCTCTATCATTGTGTGCTCCTTGAGTGAGAGTCACGAAGAGGCTAGTGAGTTGCTACATATATGACCATATTTTAGGTTTGGTGGATTAGCTTAGCGAGTCTCTAGGAACTTAGTGGGCCAATAGAGCTTTACCTTTTCAAATTTTACTTTGTGTAAATTGATCTCTTTTTGGATATAATCTAATAAAATATTGTTTGATTGGATTACTTTTTCAACCCTTAATGAATTGCTCTGGGTTGGTGATGTCATAGATATGTCGATTGGACTTTGGCCATCTCTAGCATCTCTATTTTGCCTTCTTTAACCTAACTAGTTTGTTATTTGCATCATGCTAATGCTTAGATCCTTCTATTACCTATAAGTTGATTAATTTGGCAAGTTAGAGGTCTCCAAGTTAGTCACTAGATAGGTAATATATTGTTAATTTATGCAACAAGTCAATAGTGATCCAGCTAAAGGAAAAATTCTTCACCCAATTCACCTCTATCCAATTTGCTACAGTTTCTCCCTAATTTTACCCCTATGGTGATTTTGAATCTTTTGCATGATGTGGATATCTCTTTCCATATTTAAGTGGTAGATTTATAATTTTTTATGTATGAGAATAGCCTTGGGTGCTATAGTTATGCATTTAAATATCATCAAACATTTAAAATCATATGTAATTTTATCCATAACATCATAAATAATTATTCAAACATAAAATGGTATTCATGCAATAAGGAAATTAGTATATAATCCATTAAGTAATGATTATTATTTTAATTCCAGTATATAAAACCATAACATCAATGATATATTATAAAATCAATCATCCTCATTAGAGTAACTCATATATTTTAATCTATCTCATATTATAAATAAAAGTGTAATTAGAGTCTGAATCATACATATACTAGAAAGAAAATAAAGTCTAATTAGGTAATGGGGAGTGAGCAACACTACATCCCCTCTTTTATTGAGACTTCCTCCTAGTAGTTTTATAGACAATTATGGCTACGAGATATTAATTTTTTTGGTGTCCTCTTATGTGGATAATTCCTCATTATATTGGTCCTATTGCACCAATACTTGGTATATCTATCTCTTACTAAATTGCTTAGTATTCGTACTTAGTATATCATAAGTGTTAATATTGATCTCACTATCCATATTCATCTATAAAAATAGATCAATTTAAAACATGATAAGGATTTGAATGATATCTCATAGTCAATGAAACATAAAATATATTATGGTTATGTGATAGACTATGAGGAAGGGTTAGTTAATATACAAGTTCTATCCTCTTAAAAACCTCAAATGGATCCACAAATTGATTCATAAGCTTTAACCCCTTCCTTAACTTGAAGGGGGACTCTTGTGAGGTATAACTATCATGAATACTTTATTTCCAACGATGAACTCTCTCAATGCAATGAGTATTGGTGTAAATATTTTGTCAATCTTAAGATTTATTAAGATTCTACCTAATATTTTGATCCACTCTTCCATGTATTGAAGCACACCAATACTAATTATCACTCAATCCTATATTTTATTCCAATCATAAGGTGTCATACCTATAAAATTAGGGTAGCTCTTGTTGTAAGAAAATAACACTAAGTTGATTTATTTATCTCACTAGCTCTATTGGTCCATCATGTACATCCTAACATGTTCTCTAATATTTTGTTCATCCTTTTAGCTTTTCCATTAGTCTGAGGGTGTTAAGCAATGCTATAGTTCAGTTGAGTTTCCATGGCTTATTGGAAAGTCTTCTAGAATAGAAAGTAAACAATGAATCTCGATCATATATTATCTTCTTAGGGACTCCATGGAGCTTTAGAATGTCACCTATATACAACTATACAATATTTTTGACCTCAAATATGTCCTTTATAGGTATAAAATAGTCAACCTTTATCAAATTTTCTACTACCACAAAGATTGCATCATGTATCTATTGAGTTAGAGGTAGTCCTATGATAAAAATCAATAAGATTGTGTCCCATTTATATTTAGGTATTTCATATTGATAAAATATACATGTAATATATTGATGTTTGAATTTGAATTTATGGCATTTGAGAAATATATTAATGATGGTGGAAATGTCTTTCATCATCCCCAACCACAACAAGATCTTCTTCAAGTCAACAAGCATCTTATTTTTCCTGGGATGAGAAACATAGGGTGTCTTATGAGATATCATCAAAATAATCTATCTAAAATATTCTAAATCTAGTATGCACATGGAATGATGGAATCTAATTACACCCTTAGGATCAAACTTTTACCCTTTTACTTGGTCGCATTCAAGCTCTTGCATTACCAAACATACCTAAGGTACTCAACCCATACATCATTACTTAGCTCTTTTTTATTCATTATTTGAAATCTAGTGTGATAACTATCATAAAGTAAGGGTATTTTATTCTATTAAGGACATATTTCACTCTATTATATTTGCCCTTAATATATAGAATCTCATAGTCATACTAATAGAGAAACTTTGTCCATCACCTCTAGTGGGCATTATGGTTTGGATATGTGAATAGGTACCTCATACTATAATGATTAGTCTTTAGCTTGAATCACTTCTTTAAAATATGATGTCTCAACATGGTTGGGGTGTGATGAATAGTTGGAAACTCTAGATTATGGATGAGGTAATTTGGCTCATGATCCAAGTTTTTAAGACTCGTATACTATTATCAACCCTTCCTAAATCAAACATTCTATCAAAACATTGATGGAATCATTACTAAGAACCATGTATGATTTAATTGGATTAGGCACTACTAGAAAATGGGCATTGAAAAAAAATCCTTTTTAAATCCTAGAAGGCTACTTCATACTTATTTGACCACATTTTATTTTTCATTGTAGGGAAGTGACAAGTTTTGTAATCTTGGAGAAAACTCTAATAAATATCATGTAGTATCCTACAAGGCCTATAAAAATATGTATCTCAAGCATATTTATTAAGGATGACCATTCCACTATTTTCCTTAAATTTTATGGATCTACAAAAACCCCTTCACCTATAATCACATGGTCTAGATATTTGATCTTTGTTTGTAAGAGATTCACTTTGAGATTTTTGGTATATATTGTTTGCTCATAAATGCACTCTAATGTCTACCTTTAATACCCTTTACACTCTTATACATAGTTAGAGTAAACTAAAATTTCATTCAAGATCACTAATTTTTTCATTAAGAAAATTTTTGAGCACATTTTTCATTAACCCCATGGATAATGCTAGAGTATTACTTAGACCAAACATAACCACCATGAACTTATAGTGTACATAAAAGGTCAAAAATACTATTTGGTGAATTTTTAACTCAATTATTTATTGGTGGTACCTGGATCATAAGTTAATCTTAGAAAAAATTAGGACCCATTGCATTAATCAAAGATATAAAAAATATGAGATAGTGGGTATTAGTTCTTGATTATTATATCATTTACCTATCAATACTTAATGCATAATCAAATCAACTCATCCTTCTTGTAGATGATAGGTCATCCCATGGTGATACACTAGGTCTAATTATCCCTTTATCTAGCTAATAAAATCATACAAGTGCATATTTAGCTCATACAACTCTATAGTGGATATATGATAAGGTGCCTTAGAAAATGCACTAACCCTAATAACAACTTAATAGAGAAATCTAACTCTCATGTTTAGGATCATCTTGGTAACTCAAAAAATGATAAAATTTTTATAAAAAATGCAATGTGAGTATATCGTGGTGTCCTTCCTCTCCTATTTTCATATGCTATAAATTCTTATGTCATAAATTTCATCCTAATGCTTATCTTAATTTGTACATAAAAAATAATTTAGAGTGATATTGATCGATTCACACTATGAATAAAGACATGCTCAATTGATTCAATAACAAATTGCATATAATTATTCTAGCAATCTATTATTGCATGATATTTTCTTAACTAATCCATGCCTAGGATGGTGTCATATTATCCCAAATGGATCACTAGCAAGTCATGATGGTAGGCCACTCGCTAAAATAGATCTCACAATGTATCTGATAGGGAATAATATAGGTAGAGATAATTTTTATAATTCGTGTACTTATCCTATCTTTTATAGTTGTTATATTTTCATAGTTTCTATATTGGATGGGTAAGCTTTTGAGAGCAGCTTGCATACTTATCCGATAAAGCTTGTAATAGATTATAAATATCTCTGGTATTAAATGCAATGATGAATAACTTTCTTGTATATTCCTTTTCTTTGCCTTTTGTGAATCGTTGGTGGGTGAAATTCTATATCACTAGATCAGAGCCAACCCATTTTTCTTTCTCTACTCCTCTCCACCTCACCACAGTATCACCAACAGCTCGTCATCTCTGCCTACGATGTTGCCCCATTTGCGGTGATTCTTGGTTGTTTTAATGTCACCCTCCCTCCTCGTCACCATAGTTTTCTCTGCGTGCAACTGACCTCTTTGATGAGGACGTACCTTTTTACCTCGACAATTCCAGATCCGGCTCAAATTTTTCCTCTGGTGGCATCCTCTGCGTGATCGGATGCTTTCTCGATGTTCCCAACAGCTCGTGATGACAATTTTCCATAGCTGCTACCGTTTCATCCTTTTCCAGTGATCGCGACATCCTTCACACCTTCGACTGCATTCTATGCACATCCTCAATGACGTTCGAATATTCCAACTTCCTCTATGGCGATTCCCTACAATTTTCAACGTCAAATATTTATCACAGACATCCTCCGGCGTCATTCTGCATTTTTTGGCACCCTCCCCGACATCCTAGCGGTATATTTTTTTTGTTTTCTAAAGTTTAGTTTTAATTTTAAATTTTTCGGTGGTCGTCTTTCTCCTCTCCGGCGTCGAAAACCTTCTATTAAAAAAAAAATTCGAGACATACGTCCCACATGCGTACTGTGGCGTATATTATATGCTTTATAACTGCCTCCCCTCACACTACACATCTTCCAGTTCCTGTGGGCTGGCTCTCTCAGGACGTCCATCTACCTCCGCTACGTCCCCTCTCTTGACCTTCCACACGACGGGCTCCATCTACCTTTGCTGCCCATCTACCTCCCGCTACTTCCCCCGACGAGCTCCAACTACCTTTGCTGCCCGTCTCTGTCGCTTGCCGCCTTCACTATCCCTCGTCTCCCATTGTTGCTGGTGATCCTCTCCAATAATGTGAAGATGAATTTTTGCCCACTAACCCATTCAAAAAAAATATAAAAATTTGGGGTGATCCTCTCCAATAATGTGAAGATGAATTTTTGCCCACTAAGCCCATTCAAAAAAAATACAAAAATTTGGGCAAATTTTTGTATTTTTTTAAAAAGCTTGGCATTGAAAAAAAATATATATATATATTTGTCATTTTCAATTGGATAGGAATCTTTTTCCTAGCTCCACCCAAAGCAATGGCTGCCAATGTCGCAGAAAAATTAGCCGAGGTCACCACTTTAGTCAATACCTTGGCCGACACCATTAGAGACCTCCAATTGAATGCTCCTACCCCTTCCCCTCATAGTCATCACCCAAAATGTGAGGTCAAGATCTACGAAGGCTCTAGGGATCTCGATATTTTGAATTCATGGATTTTAGATATGGAGACATGGTTTGAATTCACCCAAAGATATGGAGACATGGTTTGAATTCACCCAAACCCCGGACGATGAGAAAGTTTCATTCGCCAAGCTTAAGCTTTCTGGCATGGCCAAGGTCCTCATAACCAAATGCCAAGGAACACAAAACCCCATCACCTCTTAGGATGGCTTGGTTTCAGCCTTGAAGGCCACATTATATCCGTCCAATTATGACAATGATCTCCTTAACCATTGGCTTCACCTTCATCAAAGTAAAAATCAGCCAATCTAGGATTATATCCATCAATTCAACCGATTACGTGTTTTCCTCCATATTTTGGATCCCACTATTTCCCTCATTGCCAAATTTAAAAGTGGTCTTCTCGCACACTTTTATAGGGAAATTAAGTACACTCCATGTACAACTTTGGATGATGTTTTTAATCAGGCTCAGCTCATGGAGGAGAAAATTGGAGCACAACACAAGGGGAATCACTTCTCTTCAGGAGGTTCGAAGTCGATGCCTCATTCGCAACAACAAGCACCGAAGAGCTCTCCAAGTCTTCCCCCTTCTTATTCTTCTCCTACTTCCCCTCCTTCTCAATAATTTGCTTCTAAGCATACCTTTCATGCTTCTTCTTCATCTTCTTCTACTTCTAAGTCTTAAAATTTTTGTAATTATTGTAAAAGGAAAGGCCACCTTAAATCTGAATGTAGACAATTACATAAGAAGAAGGCATTGATTGTACAGTATGATGAGGGCACAAATACTAACCCCGTCAAGACTACTAGTGAAAATAAGGTCTATGATGAGTTGAAAGGTAAACTCGATCTTGTAATGCACCATAGTTCTACTCCTCGAGATCGTAACCATATTTTTGTCACGTGTGCTCACCTTCGGCATGACTTTTCAGTCGATTGTATCATCGAAAATGGCTCGCAAAAGAACTTGATAGCGCAATCCATTGTCGATAAGTTGAAGCTTCCCACTGCTCCCCATCCTCATCCTTACTCTCTTGTATGGAAGGATAGCAAGACATCTTCGTAGATCACACACACATGCACTCTTGCATTTGCTTTTGGTCCCAAGTTTCAAGATAAGGTCACTTGTGATGTGACCCCTATGGATTGTTGTGGTCTTTTGCTTGGTAAACCCTATCAATATGATAGGAGAGCTACATATGATGCTTTCAAAAACACATACACATTGAAGCAAGATAATAAGAATTATTTAATTGAAGCACTTCAAGATAATACCAAGCATTCAAATCATCTATTGCTAAGTTGTAGACAAGCAAGAAAAGCAGCTAATCATGCACAGGCACTTGCCCTAATTTTCATTCGTCCACAACATCAACAATTTTCAGCACAACATTCTAATAGACCACAAGCAATTGATAAAATCTTGCACAAGTATCATAAAGTATTTCAAGATCCTACTACATTGCCTCCAGAAAGAGCAACACTTCCTAATGCTCTAAGCTCTAATTTTCATTCGTCCACAACATCAACAATTTTCAACACAACACTCTAATAGACCACAAGCAATTGATAAAATCTTGCACAAGTATCATAAATTATTTCAATATCCTACTACATTGCCTCCAGAAAGAGCAACACTTCCTAATGCTCCAATGTGTAGGCAGTCACTCATACAGTATGAAGAAATAAAGAAGCAAATTCAAGATCTGTTAGACAAAGGATTCATAAAACCAAGCGTTTCACCATGTGCATCTCCTATTCTTCTTATTCTAAAAAAATATGGCACTTGGCATCTTTGCATTGATTTTCGAGCACTTAATAAAATCACAATTAAAAATAGATATCCACTCCCTCGTATAGATGATCTCTTAGACCAACTTCAAGGAGCAAAGTTTTTCACTAAGATAGATTTCCGAAGTGGATATCATCAAGTACGAATCCAAGCTGAAGATACATGGAAGACAACTTTCAAAACAAAGTTGGGTCTTTTTGAGTGGCTTGTCATGCCTTTTGGCCTCACCAATGCTCCAACAACTTTTATGAGGCTTATGAATGAGGTTTTCAGAGATTGTTTAGATAGATATGTCATCATCTATCTTGATGATATCCTCATTTTTTCACCAACATGGGAGACCCATTTGCAGCATCTTGATCATGTTCTTTCTCTTCTTCAAAAGAATCAATTATATGCCAATTTGCCTAAGTGTTCCTTTGGGTAAACTTCTATTTCATACCTTGGCTTTATCATCAATGAGCAAGGTATCAAGGTGGATCCAATAAAAGTTGAAGTTCTTCTCCATTGGCCTACTCCTACCAATCCCACTGAGTTACGGAGTTTCCTTGGCCTAGCCAACTTCTACCGTAAGTTTATTCCAGGCTATTCCACCATTGCCAATCCTTTGCATAATTTGACTAAGGCAAAATATGTTTTCTCTTGGACTCCTACTCATTCCAATGCATTTTCCATCCTCAAATATAAGCTTTGTTCAGCCCCTGTCTTGGCTATTCCTGACCTTAGACAACCCTTTGAGATAGAAACTGATGCCTCTCAATTTGCCCTTGGTGTTGTCCTAAAGCAAAATGGTCATCCTGTTGCTTATCATTCTGAGTCCTTCTCCATTGCAAAACAGAATTATTCGACCTATGATAAAGAGCTTTATGCCTTAGTCCAAGCTATAAAATATTGATGTCATTATCTTTTAGGTAAAGAAACCATTGTACATACAAAACATTTGCCTTTGCAGTTCCTCTAGTCTCAGAACAAAATCCAAGAAGCTCACCACATGAAATGGGCTTCTTACCTTCAACAGTTCCACCTTGTTATCAAATACAAAAAGGGTAGTCATAATTCTGTGGTTGATTATCTAAGTCGTCCTCCTTCTGCCCATGCCTTGACCATTGTTACTACTTCACATTTGGGATTTCAGTCTTGGCCTTCATTATACCCAAATGATCCTAATTTTGCCCAAGTCTTTCAGCATTTGCAACATCCTTCCTCATCCAATTTGGCCCCTTTCCAAGATTACCATCTTAAGGATGGATTACTTTATCTCTTGGACAAACTTTGTGTACCACTTGAGTCTCGGCAATCCCTTATTAAGGAGGCACATTCTACTCTTTATGGTGGACATTTTGGCAAACAGAAAACTCTCCATCACTTGCAATGATTCTTCTATTGGCCACATATGCAGTGTGATGTTTTGAGATATTTGTGATAGTGTGCAACTTGTTGCAGATCCAAACCAGCTAATAGGAAGCTAGGCCTCATCATGCCTTTGCCTATTGCTTCTCGCCCATGGGAAAGTATTTCTATGGATCTTGTCAGTGGGTTTCCAATGATCGTTTGTCGCCATGATTGTGTCTTTGTTGTTGTAGATCGCTTCAGTAAAATGGCTAAGTTCATCCCTTGTCAAAAGTCCAGTTTTGCTACCTACTTATCCCAAATTTTCTTTGATACTATATGGTGTTCTTTTGGTCTACCCACTAGCATTATCTCTCATCGAGATTCCAGTTTTGTTGGTAATTTTTGGTGTTCCTTGTGGAAACTTCTAGGGGTGTATCTTAATTTTTCCACTGCCTTCCACCCCCAGTTGGATGGTCAAACTAAAGTAGTCAACCACACCCTTGTACAGAGTCTTCACATTTTTCACCATTCTTCACCAGCCAAATGGGATTTGAGTCTTACCCACATTGAGCATGCATATAATCGGGTTGTTCACTCTTCTATAGGTCACTCTCCTTTTGAAGTGTGTCTAGGTTTTCAACCCTTAGAACCTTATGAGTTACCTTTATCCCTTCCATTCCCTGTCACAACCCATATGCAAAAAGAGCAAGATAAAGCTCATTCCTTCATCCACCATCTGTAGTAGATTCACTCTAACATTGTTTACAGTTTACAGAAAACTTAGTAATAACAGAAGAAGGCCATGGACAAACACTATGTTCCACATTATTTTTAGGTGGGAGATAGAGTCTGGTTGCATCTTGATCATCGCAGGTTCCAGTCCCAAGCACATAGAAGATCAAACCCATTCGCTTTGGACCATACACTATTATCCATCAAGTGTCTGAGAATACTTTTCGGCTTGATATTCTAGTACACTTAGGCATCCATAACGTCAACAATGTTGACTTGATCTGACCATACCATGAGTCTACATTGGAGACAAAACCTGTTATCAGTCATCTTGCTGATGTTGTACCTAACTTCCAGTTTTCGTTGGAGCATGATCATCTCTTCGACACCAGGACGCGCCATACTCATCGGGGCTCTTCCATTTCATACCTTGTATCCAAGTGAGGACAACTTCCACATCAGGCCCGATGGATCTCTCATACCTATATGGTGCAATATTTTCCTTCCCTTTTGACCGCATTGGAACCCAATGCTCTTACGATGGGGAGGAATGATAAGGAATAATATACGTAGAGATAATTTCTATAATTCCTTGTACTTATCCTATATTTCATAGTTGCTATATTTTCATAGTTTCTATATTGGACGGGTAAGATTTTAAGAACAATGTGCATACTTATCCGATAAAGCTTGTAATGGATTATAAATATCTCTGGTATTCAATGCAATGATGAATAAATTTTCGGCATATTCCTTTTCTTCACCTTTTGTGAATCGTTGGTGGGTGAAATTCTATATCAATATCATAGTTCCTCAAATGGCCTATCAAGATCCTAAATCCATCACCACCTACAATAGGTCAAATAACCTCTAATTTGTTAGCCTATTCTTATCTACAAATATGATACTAACAAAGGAGGATGTGTCTCTAGGGTCTATAAGAATAGCCAATATGATAAAAGATAATATATGCCATATCTATAATAGTGGCCTAGTTCTCTACAAACCACAATAAAAACATAATGCTATGGAGACGCACTACTAACTACCTATTTATTATGCTAACATATAATATATTTGACCTTGTAAAGGTAGTCTCTAGTTAGAAAGAGTGAGAAACCATAAGGTTTCTTTTCCATTTAGATAACCCAAGTATTATATAGGTTTCTCTTCCATGTAGTTATGATTAAAATGACCTCTATAGCACCCACCATAATACAATAGGTCTATTCATAACATCAACCTTAAATATAGTAGGGTTCTTTTTAGTTGTCAACATAAAGGCAACTTAACCTTAATAAGTGTGTGATTCTCACTCTTTCTAACTATTCAAGATAGATATAGATGATTTCCTAAAAAGAAAAGATTTGATAATCATGATCTTGTATCTAAGGGAAGTTATGCATCTTAAAAGTTTAACGAACTTCTATACAAACTCCATAGCAAATATGGTCCCTTGTTGAAGGTTGTAGAACTCATGGATTCACTTATATATATATACCCAAGATATTTACTTTTTTTTGAACTTCTCTTTGAATTTCTCCCAAATCATCTACACGTCATATACCATAACTATCTCCTCTTTTGTCATTAGACTGCTTCAATTAAAGGATTATAATATTTCCCTTATCCTTGCTAGTAAAATTATCCATTTAGACATATTTATCCATCTCAATTAACAATTCTCATGATACTTTTCCGTATGTAGTCCCAATTATTTTGTCTATCTTTTTTACATAAAAAAAAATCACTCCTCACTACCTTGTGTGTCTTCTTTTGGTTGAATTCTCCATGTTAGGAGTGCTCTAATGGGGGATTATTAACATTATTAAAATGTCACTTATCCTCATGTACTATAAGAAGTTAATCCACTATTACATTTATATAATTTTGAATAGCTTCCAACACGTGTATCATCTAGTAAGATTACAACACCTAATTATGAGGAGTGCTATCCCATTCAGCTCATTTGGACCCATGATCCATCTAATTATCTTGTTAGTGCTATTCCTCTCAATTGAGAGTCAAAACCCATTTAAGACCTCTTCTTCCTTGCCACCTCCATTTGGATGACATCTAAAAATATAATTTAATGTAAGAAGATTGGGTCATTCGGCCTAAGCATTGTAGTCAAGCTCTGATACCATATGTGGTGCTCACTTTGGAAGATCAAAATAAAACCATGCAATTTCATTTAGACAAGACATTAACATGGTTGATGACTCATGCATGACTTCAAATATAAGCATTCAAACAAAAATTTTATACATAATAAGTTAGGAAGAATATAGACAAGACATTAACATGGTTGGTGACTCATGCATGACTTCAAATATAGGTATTCAAACAAAACTTTTATACATAATAAGTTAGGAAGAGTATAGAGAAGACATTAACTTGTTTGGTGACTCATGAATGACTTCAAATATAGGCATTCAAACAAAACATTTATACACAATAAGTTAGGAAGAATATTTATGGTCTTATGTGGGATTAATCACCCCTATTAACATTGAGTTTGGGCATGTGTGTGGGGGGTTGGTCCTCTTGCTTTCTAACCGGTTAATGTGATGATGCAAGTCTAGTGGCATATTCCATGATTGGAATTTCATTCTACGTTAATACCTATCTACCTTGTTAGTGTAGTGTGTGCATTTGTGAATAATCCCACATTAATTATGTTGTGGGACTTGAGTGGTTTATAAACCCCAACACTTGCCATACTCTTTGTCAATAGGGTAGAAGGCTTAAAGGTGCAATTCCTTGGTCTCGCTATGTGGTATTCCTCACCCCTATTAACATCGAGTTTGGGCTTGTGTGTGTGGGGCTAGTCCTCTTGCTTTCTAACTGATTATCTTGATGATGCAAGTCTAGTGGCATATTCCATGATTGAAATTTTGTTCCATGTTAATACTTGTTTGTCTTATGTTGTAATTACAATAACATAGTGGTTAGGAATTTGGGATTTATTTCGAAAGACCCATGTTCAAACTATGGTGGGGTGTGTATTTTTTGTATTAGTAAAACTTTGGTGGGGTGTGTGTGCATATTTGTATAAGTTGAACTTGTGATAAAATATTTATTCAAGCTTTGGATCTTCTTTGGGAGGTCCAAGGTTCAAACCGTAGTGTGGGTGAGTGTGTGAGGGGATGGGTGTGTGGTGGTTGTGTGTTAAATTTTCTATTGATAAGCATAGCTCTCAAATTTATGAGGTATCATGGTTGGGAGGAGACTACTCAGTCCTATGCATTGGTCGTAAGGGTTTCTCACACTAACCAAACTAAAAAAATAAATAAAACATTTAATATTTGACAAAATTTAAATTTAGATTTCCTCCTTATAAATAAAAAAATTTAACCACTTAAATTCATACTATTTATTTCAATATATATATATATATATATATATACATAGAAGAATCGATAACTACCTTTCCTTTTAACAAATGGTCACAAGGTCAAGTTGCATTACCTCCGACTATAGTGTCAAATCATGGTGCTAACACTATAACCCTTATCTCACCTTGGTAAACACAACCTGAAGTGAGGGAGACTTTCGATGGCTTGAAGTTGGTATCATCACCATCAAGCTAGCACACACTCAATGGACTCAAGTCAGACTACTACCTTTGCCCATATTGAACATGCCCTTGAGGTTTGAACATAGGTCTTCTCTTGGTACGTACCCAACGTCTTACCAATTCACCTAGCCTTTAAGAACCATTTATTTCAATATTAATTACTAATGTAAACTTTGAATAAATTATTCTAATTGATTTTATTGCCAACGTGTGTGTCTATATATTCTCTAACAACCCTAACCTACCATATATATATTTATTTATCAGATATACTTACTTTACATTTAAATTTCCTAATATTCCATAATTTAATTTCTTCCTACATAAAGATTTGGTGCCAAAAAGTAAAAGCTTCACTTTGGTCAACAACTTTTATTTGACAGAAGATGGGTTGTAGAATCATATTTTTTATCCTAAAAACACGAAGCATCCAATTTATTACCACCTGTGAGTCTCCGTAAATTTGAATTTTTTGTATTCCTTTTGATTCTTCCAACTAAACTAACAATTTGAGGGCCATAATTTTAGCATAATTATTAGAACCTTCTTCCAATAGTACCTTTAATTTAAAATATTGAGAGTTAGAAATATATTATAATCCTCCTATTCCACAAAATTTAGGGACCCTTGTCTAGACCCATCAAAAAAGCCCTAGCCCCTGATTTATCAATATTTGGAGGGATGATTTATGTTTAACTTTTTTGTTGGCAAAACCTTACAGTTATCGAAACTTCCAATGATTTGGGAGGAGACCTACCGAGTAGACTTCTCTTGAAAAATTATTGCATTCCTCGATAACCATACTCCCCAAGACAAATAATGGGAGAGTTGTAAAACCTTTGTAAGACCTATTTTTAAACCAAGATTTTAAGCACTCTCTTAAGGAATCTTCTTGCCATCCTATAAAAAGCTTTAACTATGCTATAACCTCCCTCCAAACCCGTCTAGTAAAGGAGCAATCAACCAGTAAATGGTCAATTGTTTCATTGTTTGACTTACATAAATGACACCTTCCTGGACCGTTCCAATTCTTCTTGTGCAATACCTTCCATGTCAAAACCTTATTTTTCATGGCAAGCCATAGGAATAGTCTTCTATTCAATGGGGATTTTTGCTTTTAGAGTGTCTTCCACCACCATGTTGGATTGTCATTACTATCTTCCAATAGAGTCTTATACCCCAACTTTGGAGTGTACTCCCATGTAGCTCCATTCTTTGTCTAGACCAAATGATCAATTTCCTCCAGCAACTTGATATGTCCAACTTTAAGTCTCCCCATATATTCTTTCCACTGGTGTGCCTCTTGGCCCTGAAGCCCTAACATTGTTGCTTCCTTCCATATTTGACTCTAGTTTGTAGAAGATTCGGGGTCAGTTGCTTAGGTGAGATTTCCAATTCCCAAAGCGCTTAGAATTTGAATTACATTAAGCCTATCCATATCACCACAACCAATCCAAGGGTCTAATCCTAATCTTATGCTTGAACCATACTCTATTTTCCAAAGCAAGCCAATCACCTACAATATAAAGGCCTCAATCATTGCCTTCCAACAGATTAAAATATTATGGGTTTGCTTCATGAGGGTCCTTATCCACTCCTCAAGTGTGAGTGGTTCTAAAGACTTTTCATGTATGATCTTATTCCATAAGCCTTCCTTTGATGTTATCTTCCCAACACACTTTGCTACTAGAGAGGTTCTTAGATCCCCATCCTTATTTTTCCTTGGATTTGACTAAGAATTATCATTTAACCAAACTAAGAGTCCTTCTAACTTAACTACCAATTTTTTTTCAAAACTTCTTTTGCCTAGTAAGACTATGAACAAGGTTGAGAGCTATTTTTTCTTTAAAAAATTTTATTTTTATTTTTATTAAAAATGATGTTAGAAATGAGCAGTATTGTAATAATTTCACAATTATTACTTGACAAAATTTTAATCATGGCATTCTGCAACAACGTTACAGTCTGACAACGAAGACCATATCATAGATTGAATGTCCCAGATGAGCTAGGATAGAGGGTCTACTCATAATTTTTTTTTATATAATCTTGATTGATTTAAATTTTGAAGCATCATTTGAACCATCCTTATACTCGTTTCTGAATATGAATCGAGTTCAGTATGCATCACACCATGATGATGGTACAAGGCTGGAGGTGTCGTAAAGATGCCAAGTGAGTGTTGCGTGGCATAGGGTTATCTTAGGGAGGATCTATAGTCACTTGCTAAGCTAGGGTACGGTTCATTAAATTTGTAACTTATTTATTCATGTACAATTATATTTGGCTATTAATTATAACGATCTAGTTATTTGCTATAAGGTAGAAATTGCATCCTCTAAAATAATAACATTTATAGGCATAATCTACGGTTATGTTCCCAGCCTAATTTGTACAAGGTGGACTTTCCAAAGGATAATCTTGCTTAATGAGTGGGCATGACGAAGGATGTTCTCGCATTTCTTTTAAAATATGGATTAAAGAACAACTATATGTTTTTTTTTTTTAATTTTAATTTTGAAAAGTTAGTTATATTTACATTATTTTTAGTAATTGTTAAGTGCAGTTTAAATTATAGGAAGTTGATTAGTTATTTAAATTTTTTTTCTTTCCCAAATAATTAATTATTTTTATTTAAATTAAAAAATATATTAAATGATATTAGTTTAATTAATTAAATTTTTTAATATTTAAGGAGAAATTGAGGTTCAAATTTTTCCAAAAGATATTAGTGGATAATATTCATGTATTTGAAAATGGGCACATGGGGTACAACGCAACGGTTGGGGCTTTGGCTCTTCTTTGGGAGGTCCAAGGTTCAAATCGTGACATGGGCGAGTGTGTGAGGGGGTGGGTGTGTGATGGCTTTGTGTTAAATTTCCTATTGATAAGTATAGCTCACCCTATGCGTCGATCATAGGGGTTTCTCACAATAACCAAACCAAAAAAAATAAAAAATGTATTTGAAAATGGGAATACTAGTAGGGAGTTGATTAGTTAATTAAACTTTATATTTCTACATTTTGTTCTTCAAATATATATTTATACATTAAAAATAATTATTTTTATTAAAATTAAAAAAAATATATTAAATGCCATTAGTTTAATTAGTTAGATTTCTTAATATTTAAGAAGATTGAGGTTCAAATCTTGCCAAAGGATACATGGATAATACCAAGTAGGTGATGATGTAATATGGGTGGGGTCAATTTCAATCTCATATAGCTAATTGAAAATAAGAATTAAAAAATAAGTTATGATAACAATGAATTCCTAATTATTTGGTTCATTCAATTATTATGTTTTTTAATTTAATTATTATCTTGTTTATTTAGATATTTATTATTTATTGTTTAAATTTTAAAATGTTTTACATAGTTTAAAAATAAAAATATCTACAAGCATAGAAGAAGAAAGTAAATCAATGAGTTTGATAACATAATAAATACAAATAATTTAATGAGTTTCTTTCTTTGTTACAATTTTATAATGGATAATAACCTATCTAATTTATAAGATATATAGACAATCCTTTGACAAAGCATTGTTTAGTATTCTTCTATGGGTATAGTGAGTATTCTATAGTTATAATCACTTTAGAATTAATTCAATAATAGACAAGGTACATTAATATACTATTTCACAAATTTCTTTCATTCAACCTATCTACCACTATGATAGGTTCAATGACAATAATATGAAAGTTCCCTAGAAATCACTTATTTTGGTAGCAAACATAACAATTCTTGATTGCTTTCCATTGGTATCACAATCTAGACAAAATAACAACTTTGGAAGCGAGGCTTGTGTTGTCCATCCTCCCACCAAGACCTCTTTAACACCATGACTAGGAATATATTTTCAATGATAAGCCCTTAAAATTGAACCAAAATTAAGCAATTTATAAGCATAAACAAACATCTTATTAGTTTGTGTTTGAGATACCAAACATACATATGCAAATCATGTTAATAATGCACACAAACCACACACACAAACCTAACCATCATTGAAACCTAGGACCTGTTTTGAGGCCAAGGTTTATTAGGAAATCTCCAACTAGACAATGGTATTAGAGTTGTGACTATAAGCTTTGAAAAATAACCCATATCCACAATGTACATATCCCCTTGATATACATCAATATCAACATCAAATGGCCCTTCTATTGTTTGATACTCAATATACAAATCATTCAATTAGATCTATGGAAGACGCTCAACCGATTGATATTGTAGCCTAATCCTCGATCCAATTTGAGGGTGGCCACATAGGGATCAAAATAAAACTCTACTACCTCCAAAGCGCATTGGATTTTGTGTGATACCCATATGATCCCATCACACTAGCTCCGTCTCAATCGACTATAGGGTATACTATAACCTCTTACTTCTTAAGCAATTACTTATAGACTTAGCCTACAATAATCTATAGGTCATATCAACAAGGTAAATTCAATACTCATACATCCACCAAATCATATACAAATTTCAAAATATTTTAACAAATAAATGCAACAACATAAATTCATTATCTAATACACAATCATGCAAAAATAAATTATATATATTATTTTCATTATAGAATTTTGTTAGGTGGGTTTTGATCTACCTCTTGATGCAACACTAAATTTCTTGTGCCTAGATCTTACCTTTCACTTCCTTTTGTGGAACAATCTTCTATCTAAGAATATCTACATGCAAAGATTCTACTCTACCAATCTCTCTACCTAAGAAATTTCTAGATATCTTTTCCCTCTTTTTTCTAAGGAAAAATTTCTTGATCCATTTCATATTTTCCTTTTATTTCTATCATATTTGCCTCACAAGCTTCATAATTCTCCTTACTCTAGTTGCATTTCCCTCATTCACTTTTACTTCCATACACTCTTTAATTTATCACTACTTATCCTTCATTTTGGAGGATTAAATAATTTGTACCCTCTTTTAACTTTTTTTTGTGATGATTATGCTTAAGTATTTATAACTTTATCAATTTATTATTAATCTTTGAGGTATGGTATAAATACTTACAAGACATCACATATAACACATCATATTTTATACTATAAACACATACCATATTAATGGTAACACATTTTCAAAGTACACTTCATATTGACTTTTCAGACAAAAAAAAATATTGAACATAAGGAACTTAATTATATGTTGAACTAAGACAAGAGAGTCTACCCCAAAGTCATGATTCTATACCTGCAATCACACCACATCTACAAATTTCTTCTTGATAGAGTTAACATAAACTATTTACATAATTTCAATTATTGCTAATGTATTTAGGTCCCATCAAATATGTAAAAGCATATATAAATTCACTCATAGCATCATAGATATTCATTCAAACATCACATGTTATTCATATAATAAAGAAATGATTAGAATCTACTAAATAAATTGTTATTTTTTATTTCATCAAATATAACCATAATATCAATTATATATCATAATATTGATCACTATCACTAGATAAACTCATAAGTTATAAGTCCAACTCCTATTGTAAGTAAAAATGTAATTAGAGTATAAATCAAATGCTTGCTAGAATATAAATAAAGTCTAATAATGTAAGGGGGAGTGGGCACTAAAATATGTTCCTAACTTAAGATTTAAGTTCCTATAACAATATTAAATATTCTCATTAAAAATTAAAGTTAAATTTCTTAACATATACATAATCTCATTGTCAATATTTTTATGTATATGAAGAAAACATTACTCGTCACCAAGGAAGATCAAATTATAAATAAATTATTATTAGCATTACCATTATTTTTTATTATGGTAAATAAGGTCTTGATTGGGTCCTCAAATGAGTTACAAAATCCCCCAAATTGGGTAGCTTATTAAACATATGACACACATAGATATAATCCCTAACTATATTTCTTGTATCGTAGACAAAAAATGCTTCAAGGAACCAACCATTCCTTAAAATCATTGATCCCAAACTTAGTTTTTTTCTAGCTATACTAATTTTACCTAATTTGACTCACAAATTGCTCTTCTCGAGGTGGAAATATCTTCACCCTGTCTCCAAATATCTCTTCTATTTTAAAACTCTTTTATTTTCTGAAATGTCTATTAGATCATTCCCTTCATGGAAGATATGTTGAATCCTAGTATCCTCGAGCCCAGTTAACAGAGTTAGAATTTCTTCTATCATATCCTTCACCTATCACTTGGATTTATTCTTGCCATCAAGCCAATTCACTAGCACCTATGAATTGCACTCCACTTCTAACTTGCTTATGCCCATTTTCCTTGCCAACTTAACTCCGAAAAGTAGATCTATGGATTTTACCATACTATTGGTAACCTCATTGAACTTATATACAAACACCACTCTTATTTTTCTTATATCATCTCTCATTGCTTTTCCTCCTCTTATTGAGATGGGATTCCCTTTAGAATTCCCATTGATATTAAGTTTATGTCATCCCTTCCATAGCCATTTCCATATTATATTTTCTTTGTCTACTTTTTCTTATCTACTCCTTATCGTAGAAGGTAGATGAATGCACCATATTTATAGGGTCTTGTGATACTAGGTACATGTTTCATTCACCTGCACTATGGTATTTTATTTTCTCATTGAGGATTTGATTTGATTATAGACTCTAATCACATTCATTTTGTGTTTTTAAAGGTATGTCAATTGTGTTCTAGCCAAATATTCCAAAGGAATATTAAGGACATTATACTATAGAGAGCTGACAATTTTTCATTTTTGAAGGTACTTCTCCATTGGGCTAACTAGTCCTTGGCCTCGTTTGATTAGACCCAACCAATAGAGAAGTCTCCTTCAATATTTTCCTAGATATCTCCACTAAGCTTGCACTTCATGAATATTGTTGGACACTTTGAGTCCTAAAAGTTAAAATTGTCATTGATGTCAAGAAATGAAGTCAACATTGATATCAAGATTTTTCATCAAGGAGCAAAGTTGTCAAAGTTGTTATTTGATATCCAAGAAGAATCCCAAAGGATTCAGTGCAAATTGAAAAAGGAGATATAATATTTTTTATAAATTATTTAAATTAAATAAAAATTTAAATTTTATAAATAAATATTATTTACACCATGGAATGCAATGTAAAGGAAGGATTTAAAAAGTAAATCTTATAATTATAATTTATAAAATTTAAACTCTTTAGAATTTAAAATATTTATAAATTATAATTAATGCTGACATCATCCAATTTAATAAGGCACCTTGTATAAATTATAAAGTGTTTATAAATGTGTTGACGTCGTTGAAATAATCGAAGCAACGATGTTTGAAGTCAATAGTGACTTCGTATATAAAAGGAGGCCAAAAAGACCTTTGCAATATTAATCCTTGATCGAATTATTGAAAGCGCCATAAAAAATATTAATTGCAAATTAGAAAGGTTTGTGAGGAAGAAGACGAAACAAGTGTTTTTTGTCTCATGTAGAAGAAGAAAATCGAGTAAAGTAGGATCCCCAATCAAATATGGATGTGGTGGTCCAGTGATAGTGCACGTTCTTTTTAAGGCACTTGTGGGGAGACAAACCAGCATTCGAATCTCGTTGAGGAAGAAGTTTTCGAGTTCTTCGTAATTCAAAAGGCACCAAAGGAAGGTATAAAGGGCCCAAAGGCCTTTTTGGTTCTAAACGTGCATTGGGTGCATGTGGTTGAGGAGTCTACGGCTAGGGCATTCACAGAGGCATTGGTGAGGGGTTCAAAACCCATGGAGTGCAAGGTAATAATTTTATTATTATTTTTCAATTGCCTAAAGTTCAAATTTAATATTTGTTAGGAGTTATAAGGAGTATTAAGAAGTTTTTTTAGGCAAATGAAATAAGTAATAAGGAGGAATAAGGAATGTTAGAAAATTACTATATGTTGGATTGAAATTTTAAAAGGGGAAGACATTATTTTGTGGAGTAACAAGGTGAAAATTAATTTGCCTTAAAATCTAGAAGGTCAAAATTAATTTTGGGTGTTAAAATTATTTTATAGATTGTGGAGTCGATAAGGTGTAATTTTGATATCATTTTGCATTGTGTTTTGTTGAGGAAATTATTATCTTCTAACCCTTATTGAGATTGGCAAAGAAGTAATTGTGAGTGTGGCAGATTTGTGAGATCAACTCCTTGTCAAGTAAAAAGGTATGGTAAAATTCTTTCTTGGTTGAGTTGATTGATTGGCTTACTAGAAAATAAAGTTTGGAGTGAAAATAATTTGATTAGGATTTCCTTTTCAAAAGTGTTTGACTTAATGCTTCAAGGTTTTCTGGAATTAAGAGTTGTGATTAAAACCTTGTTTTATAAGCATTGTTGTTGAAGTCATTGGATTGTGTGAAAAACTTTAGTTAGGGTTTTGAAAAGAACACGAGTATCATTGTTATGTGAATATTGAGTTATAAGCATTATTGTTGAAGTGAGTTGTTGGGCAAAGAACTTGAACTAGGGGTTGAAAAGAACATGAGCATCATTGTTATGTGAGATTTGTTGTTGATCAATAGTTGGAAATATTTTGAGTTGATTGATATATTCTTGGACTAGGGTTTATGAGAAAGGGGAGTTTCATTAAGTAATTAATTGAGTTGAGTTGGTTGAGCCTAGTCAAGTGGTTGTATAAAGTGATTTTTCAAGTTCCATAAAACAAACTATTCTATATTATGATTTGAGTTGTGAAAGTGATTGTGCATTGAGAGTAGAACATATTGAGTCTCTAACAATTCTCTTTATGCTTCTATGAGATTGAGAAAATTGTGAAAGTGATTATGCATTGAGAGTAGAACATATTGAGTCTCTAAAAATTCTCTTTATGCTTCTATGAGATTGAGAAAATTGTGAAAGTTATTGTGCATTGAGAGTAGAACATATTGAGTCTCTAACAATTCTCTTTATGCTTCTATGAGATTGGACAAGTTCTATGTGTGGACTTGTTAAGTAGATTTGAGGTAAGTCTTTGAGGAGACTTGTGGACTGATTTTGTGTGAGCTTTTGTGAAAGCTTACAATACAATTTTGATTAAGTTCTAGAGAGGACTTATTGAGAACATTTGAGCAAGTTATAGAGAGGACTTGTTGAGCATATTTGAGCAAGTTCTACATAGGACTTGTTGAGCAGATTTGAATAAATTCTAGAGAGGACTTGTTGAGCAGATTTGGACAAGTTATGTGTGAGCTTATTGAGCAGATTTGGATAGGTTTTGAGTGGACCTGTTGAATAGATTTGGACAAGTTTTGAGTGGACATATTGAGTAAATTTGAGCAGGTTTTGAGTGGACCTATTGAGCAAATTTGGACAGGTTCTGAGTGGACTTGTTGAGTAGATTTGGAAAGGTTCTGAGTGGACCTATTGAGTAGATTTAAGCAGGTTCTGAGTGGACATGTTGAGTATATTTAAGCAGGTTCTGAGTGGACCTATTGAGCAGATTAATTCTAGACTGACTGGACTATGTTTAATGTAGATTTGAGTGAGCTTGTTGAGCAAACTTGTGCTAGACTTATTGGACTATGTTTGGTGTAGAGTTGAGAAGATTTGTGCTAGATTGACTAGATTGTGTTGAGTATAGATTTGAGTGAGCATGTTGAGCAGACTTGTGCTATATCGACTGGACTATGTTTAGTGTAAATTTGAGATAGAACTTTGGAGGTGATAGATCATAGAGGACAGTAGTCTCTAGTAGATAGATATCCATAAACCAGGGTAGTGAAGACAAGTCTTCTAAGTGGGGATAAGAGTCTTCAGTCAAGAGAGATCCACAAGCCAACACAGTGGAGGTAGTAGTCTTCTAGAGGATCACCAACTAGAGAAGAGGAGAAGGATTTATCCTATGGATAGAGATCCATAAAAAATATTTAAGGGATCAACATCTCCTTTGGATAGAGGTCCATAAATATTGTAATTGGGAAAGATTCCCAAGAGATTGATTGAGAAAATTTTAGTGAAATATTTTCTTCGTGGAGTAGCCCACATTGGGTGAACCACGTAAATTGTGGTGTCTCTATTGTATGATGTGTTTTGTGCATTTTCTTTGATTACTACTATTGATACTACTATCTATACACTACATAATATATATTTAGAAAGAAAAGTAAAAATTACTCTTATACAGTTCACCCCCCCTCATTATAAGCTTGTGTTCTTCAATTGGTATCAGAGCAGGTGCCTTCATAAGAGATTAATAGCTTAAAGAAAAAACTAACAAGAACACAATGGATCCTAAGGAGGTGTCCTCGACTAACTCAACACTAGTCTTTGATGGAAATGACTACATGTATTTGATTATGATGAGGAGGATCTACCTAATGACACTTGGCAATGAAGTTTGGGATGTAGTCAAATTTGGATATGATCCAATAGTCAATCCTCCTATATATAAGGAAGGTAAGCTTCTACAACATTATAATTTAAAAGCAATGAATGCACTTGTGAGAGGTTTACGTAGAACAAAGTCTATGAAATTTATGCATTATAGAACTACAAAAGAAATGTGGGATAAGTTGAAAGGTATATATGAAGGAGATAAAAGTATCAAGAAAGCAAAGATACGAAATCTCAAAGGAAAATTTAAAACATTGAGAATGAATGAAGAAGAAAATATCAGTGCTTATCTAATTCAAATTGATGAGGTTGTTAATGATATGCAAGGACTTGGAATGAAGATTGATGAATCAGATGTTTGTGATAAATTCTTAATATCTCTTCCAAATAGATTCAGTGAATAGGTTTATGCTATAGAAATATCATTGGATGGTGATACTTTGACAAGAGATAAGTTGCTTGGTATGCTAACAAATTTTAAGATAAGAACAAAAGATCCTACTCGCCAGAAGGAAGCAACATTCAAATCAATCAAGAAAACAAAGGGTAAGAAGTTAGAATCAAGTAGTGAGTCATCCAATTATGAAGAAGCTAATTATAGTAGAAGAAATAAAGGTTCCAGGAGACCCATAGATCTAATATTCGTTAAGTGTTTCAATTGTGGAAAGTTTGGACATTTTGAAAAATATTGTAGAGAACCAAAGAACAACAATGGTGAATAAAAACAAGATCATAGGTACATGGAATCAGAAAGATATAGGCACTAAAAGAAAAGAAAGGATGGACAAAGCAGACAAGGAAAGAAGTTCTTTCAAAGACAAAATAGGAGCTACTATGCGGATAATGCAAGTAAGTACTCAAGTGATAGTGATGCTAGTATTTCATACAATGATAGAGATGAAGTTCTATTTATGATTAAAGAAAAAGAACCAGTTAATAAAACTCTAGTTATTCTCAAGTGTTTTAGATGTGTTAACTTTTGATATCTTGAATATGATTGTACAAGGGATGGTTATAGTTTTAGTGATGATGAGTATGAGAATGCACTTGAAGGATCAAATAAAAATCTTCTAATGGTATTATTAGAAGAAGATGAAAGTGATCCTTAGAAGACAAGCCTAAAGAGAGTAATGATGTGGACAAAGGTAAACAAATAGAGGATTATTCAAAAGAGAATGGTTATGATCTTAAGGGAGAACTCATCTATGCCCTTGACATGGTAAAGAAGGTAAGAAAGCAACACTCTAAACTTGAAATTCAGTTTCAAGAATGTGATGAAGAGAGAAGATTGCTCATAGAGGATTTAGAAAAATCAAAGGCTAAGGCAAAGAGGTTCAAGGATAAGTTAGAAGCAAAGATCTTAGAATGTGATAAGTTAGAACAAGAAGTGGCACTACTAAAAGAATATTTAGAGGACTCCAAAATCAATATGAAGGGATTTAAAAATAGCTCAAAGAACTTGCATAAGTTCATCAAGACACAAAAGCCTACATCAAGTAAAATAGTTCTTGGTTTTGAGAAGGTTTAAAAGAAACATGAAGGAGATTCAACTTCAAGTTCTAGAGAAGATAATTAAGAAGAAGACAGTGTAAAAGACATTGAGACATCATAGGATGGGTTGGACAATAGTGAATTCAATAAAAATAGAAACAATGCACAAGGAAGATACAGATGGAACAAAAATCAGAATAGGAGACCAATAAGATCAAGACAAGGAAGCTTCAATGGAATTTGTTTTTCATGTCACAAGTTTGGGCACATGGCTTCACAGTGCAAGACACATAAAATATAGGAATATGGGAATGGACAACCTTTCCATGGGTATTGCTACTCATGTAATCAGTTTGGTCACAAGGCAATGAATTGTAGGGTTCATGACAGAAGAGGATATGGCTTCACTAGGAGAAATCCTAAGACATTTGCACCTCCAAGGAATAATAATATTAAGTGTTATAAGTGTAATAATGATGGTCATACAACAAAGTGGTGTAGAGCAAACATTCCAGAGATAGGTATGAACAAGAACTTGAGCATAAACAGGAACAAGATTAGGAATACGAACATGGATAGGAATAGGAACAGGAACAGGAACATGAATGTGAACAAAAATAGGAACAAGAACATGGATGTGAATAGGAATAGGAACAGGAATAGGAACATGGATATGAACAAGAATAGGAAAAGGAACAGGAACAAGAATAGGAATGATGACATGGACAGGAACATAGACATGGACAAAAATAGTTAGAGGATTCAAAAAATTCATAAAAGAAGAGAAGAGGATAAAGGTAAATAATAGTGCTTTTTGGGAGTAGAAATACTCCCATTCCAGAATTAACCACATTAACAAAAGGTGGGGGAGGGGCTAAGCTAAGAGGATCATTCTTATCCCCGAGCCCAAAGGTGACCCTTTGCCATTGATGTCAAAGTGGGAGAGAGACTTGAGTATTGGGGAGAGATTTGATATTTGAGAAAGCATTGAACAGGGGGAGCAATGTCCTAGGGGGAGCAGCATAGAAGAAGAATCAAGTTTTCAGTAAAAAGTTTTTGGGTTGCCATCAATGACAAAAGGGGATATTGTTGGACATTTTGAGTCCTAAAAGTTAAAATTGTCATTGATGTCAAGAAATGAAGCCAACATTGATATCAAGGTTTTTCATCAAGGAAAAAAGTTGTCAAAGTTGTTATTTGATATCCAGGAAGAAGCCCAAAGGATTCAGTGCAAAGTTAAAAAGGAGATATAATATTTTTTATAAATTATTTAAATTCAATAAGAATTTAAATTTTATAAATAAATATTATTTACATCATGGAATGTAATGTAAAGGAAGGGTTTAAAAATTAAATCTTATAATTATAATTTATAAAATTTAAATTCTTTAGAATTTAATATATTTATAAATTATAATTAATGTTGACGTCATCCAATTTAATAAGGCACCTTGTATAAATTATAAAGTGTTTATAAAGGCACTGAGATCATTGAAAGAATCAAAGCACCGAAGTTTGAAGTCAATAGTGACTTCGTATATAAAAGGAGGCCACAAAGACCTTTGCAATATTAATCCTTGATCAAATTATTGAAAGCGACATCAAAAACATTAATTATGAGTTTGAAAGGTTTGTGAGGAAGAAGATGAAACAAGTATTTTTCATCTCATGCAAAGAAAGAAAAGTGAGTAAAGTAGAAGCCCCAATCAAATGTGGACACGATGGTCCAGTGGCAGCGCACATTCTTTTTAAGGCACTTGTGGGGAGACGAACCCACATTCAAATCCCATTGAGGCATGTGTAGAGGAAGAAGTTTTCAAGTTCTTCGTAATTCAAAAGGCACCAAAGGAAGGTATAAAGGGTACAAAGGTCCTTTTGGTTCTAAACATGCATTGGGCGCATGTGGTTAAGGATACCGTGGCTAGGGTGTTCGTAGAGGCATTGGTGAGGTGTTCGAAACCCACGAAGTGCAAGGTAATAATTTTATTATTATTTTTCAATTGCCTAAAGTTCAAATATAATATTTGTTATGAGGAATAAGGAGTATTAAGAATTTTTGTTAGGCAAATGAAATAATTGATAAGGAGGAATAAGAAGTGTTAGAAAATTACTATATGTTGGATTGAAATTTTAAAAGGGGAAGATATTATTTTGTGGAGTAATAAGGTGAAAATTAATTTGCCTTAAAATCTAGAAGGTCAAAATTAATTGTGGGTGTTAAAATTATTTTAGATATTGTGGAGTTGATAAGGTGTAATTTTGATATCGTTTTGCATTATGTTTTTTTGAGGAAATTATTATCTTCTAACCCTTATTGAGATTGGCAAAGAAGTAATTATGAGTGTGGCAGATTTGTGAGATCAACTACTTGTCAAGAAAAAAGGCATGAGAAAATTCTTTCTTGGTTGAGTTGATTGATTGGATTAATAGAAAATAAAGTTTAGAGTGAAAAGGATTTGATTAGGGTTTCCTTTTCGAAAGTGTTTGACTTAATGCTTCAAGGTTATCTGGAATTGAGTTATGATTTAAACCTTATTTTATAAGCATTGTTGTTGAGTCCATTGGATTGTGTGAAGAACTTCATTTAGGGTTTTGAAAAGAACATGAGTATCATTGTTATGTGAAGATTGAGTTATAAGCATAGGTGTTGAAGTGATTTGTTGGGCAAAGAACTTGAACTAGGGTTTGAAAATAACATGAGCATCATTGTTATGTGATATTTTTTGTTGAGAAATTGTTGGAAACATTTTGAGTTGATTGATATATGCTTGGACTAGGGTTTATGAGAAAGAGGAGTTTCATTAAGTAATTGGTTGAGTTGAGTTGGTTGAGCCTAGTCAAGTGGTTGTATAAAGTGATTGTTCAAGTTCCATAAAACAAACTATTCTATATTATGATTTGAGTTGTGAAAGTGATTGTGCATTGAGAGTAAAGCATATTGAGTCTCTAACAATTCTCTTTATGCCTCTATGAGATTGAGAAAATTGTGAAAGTGATTGTTCATTGAGAGTATAACATATTGAGTCTCTAAAAATTCTCTTTATGCTTCTATGAGATTAAGAAAATTGTGAAAGTGATTTTGCATTGAGAGTAGAACATATTGAGTCTCTAACAATTCTCTTTATGCTTCTATGATTGAACAAGTTCTATGTGTGGACTTGTTAAGAATATTTGAGGTAAGTCTTTGAGGAGACTTGTGCACTGATTTTATGTGAGCTTTTGTGGAAGTTTACAATACAAATTTGGTTAAGTTCTAGAGAGGACTTATTGAGCAGATTTGAGCAAGTTCTAGAGAGGACTTGTTGAGAAAATTTGAGCAAGTTCTAGAGAGGACTTGTTGAGCATATTTGGACAAGTTTTGTGTGAGCTTGTTGAGCAGATTTGGACAGGTTTTGAGTGGACCTATTGAGTAGATTTGGATAGGTTATGAGTGGACCTATTGAGCAGATTTGAGTAGGTTCTGGGTGGACCTATTGAGCATATTTGGACAGGTTTTGAGTGGACCTATTGAGCAAATTTGGACAAGTTCTAAGTGGACCTGTTGAGCAGATTTGAACAGGTTCTGAGTGGACTTGTTGAGCATATTTGAGTAGGTTCTGAGTGGACCTATTTATCGGATTTGTGCTAGACCGACTAAAATGTGTTTAGTGCATATTTGAGAGAGCTTGTTGAGCATACTTGTGCTAGACTGACTGGATTGTGTTTAGTGTAGAGTTGAGCAAATTTGTTCTAGAACGACTGTACTATGTTTAGTGTAAATTTGAGTGAGCATATTGAGTAGACTTGTGCTAGATCGACTGGACTGTATTTAGTGCATATTTGAGACAAATCTTTGGAGGTGAGAGAGCAGAGAGGATAGTAGTATCCATTGGATAGATATCCATCAGCCAAGGTAGTGAGGACAGGTATTCTGAGTGGGGACAAGAGTATTTAGTGGAGAGATATCCACAAGCCAACACAGTGGAGGCAGTAGTCTTCTAGAATATCACTAGCTAGAGAAGAGGAGAATGAGTTCTCCTATGGATAGATATCCATAAACCATATTCGGTGATCAACAACTCCTTTTGACAGAGGTCCATAAACATTGTAATTGGGAAGGATTCCCAAGATATTGATTGAGAAAAATTTAGTGAAAGATTTTCTTCGTGGAGTAGCCCACATTGGGTGAACCACGTAAATTATGGTGTCTCTATTGTGTGTGGTGTTTTGTGCATTGCTTTGATTACCTCTATTGATACTGCTATCTATACACTGCATAATATTGATTTGGAAAAAGAAGTAAAAAGTACTCTTATACTGTTCACTGCCCCCTCTTAGTATAAGCTTGTGTTCTTCAAATATATGATGAATTGTCTCTTCCTATTCCTCACATAAAGTGAATCAATAAGGTCCATGAAAACTCCTATTTCAAACATTATTTATTGTTAGCATTCTATTGTAAGAAAATAGCTAGCTAAAAACATTAATCTTTAATATTTCTATATTTTCCCATATTGTTGTCCATACCTACTCACTAGTACCATCCTTAGTTATTTTTTCATAACCAATTTTGACTATGTATTCTCCATTCGAGCTTGCTGACCAGTAATGAGTGTCTCTACCTTTTAGATAAATATAGGTAGAACAATATCTCTGTATAATGATTCAAACTTAGCCATTCTATTGGTTTTAATATTTTTCCAATCATCTAGGATACATTTGATTTTGTCCTCCTGATCCACATGGAAGTAATTGCTAACTTTGTTTTCAAAAATATTTTGTGCATCCTAGGATATCACACTCTAGCTCTCATCCTAATCCCAAAATTCAATGTGCTCCCCTATTCCAACCTTCTATGTCATTGCATTTATCAAAACATCCTTGCTTCTAAATAGATGGTTCTAAATGATTGAGACTTTATATTACTCTTATCTTAGGATCCTCGCCTTCTAGGTGTATTTATATCAAAGAATACTGGACCAAAGGTTGTTTTTTTTAACTTATAATATTTTTAAAAAATTTAACAAATAACATAGAAATAGAATAAATTATCGAAATGAATAGATTTATCACATTTTATTAATATATATTTTATCCACATATGGTATTAATAAAACCAAGATAATGAGATAGTTAAACTAATATTTATGTATTTATTTGTTTATATTTTTCAATAGAAGTAAATTATAATAATAAAACAAGATAGAGAGCTAATTGTAATAAAATCATGATAACTAGAACTATTGAATCACGTTACAATAAACTATTATAAATCTGTGATATCACATACAATTAGACTATAAAACTAAGATAAGAGTACTTACGATTCCATCTATTACATTTCGAATTTCTATCAATTTATTTTCTAATTACTAAATATTAAACTTGTATCTAAATATTTAGATATAATTTATTGATTTAATATTATGCAAACATAAAAATTTATCTATATAATAGTTTTATGTGAACACATATATATCCAAGCTAAATTATTATATCATTCTAATTTAATAAAAATGTAATCATAAATCACATCCATTTAACATTGATTCTATTTGTTATGCTCATTATAACACAATAATTCAACAAGAAAATCAATATAACTATTTCTATGACCAAGATTAATTTGAAAGAATGCATAAACCACAATATTGTATTTTTTACTACAAACTCATAAAATTGCTATAATTGCAAACATTTCCAATGCTATTTTATTTTTTATCCTATACATACAAGTACATCAACTTCAAAAGAATCAAGGGGAAACATATATAAGTACTAAAACTCTTTTATCAATCTACAATTGTAAATATCTAAGGAATGATGTTATATATTTAGTATAAAATTTAATGTTTATACAATACTTCTAGACACTTTACAAATATTGAAACAATAGCATAACATTCTTCATGGTTGCACCCCTTAACCATTTTATATGAATTTTATCAAATCCAAGAATAATAATTCCTTCATTAAGGGTTCATAAAAGTATTATATAATGGTAAGCATATTATAAAATTTAAAAACCAAAGCTCTACCTCTAGTGTTAATCTAGGATCCCATGCAATATCATGCTACAAATCTTACAATTTGTAGCAACTTTGGTGGAAGGGCTTATGCCACCCATATTGGCACCAAGTCCTACCTAATACAATTATGGGTAAAGGTTTCCTATCACAATACCTATAAAGTGTTTCCTAGTTCAAAACATGCATCATCTCATATTTTGTCATGAAGATACTCAATGAATTCATACCTAAAATAAACCATATGTACACGAATTTGGATATGCCTAATATATAAGATACACTAAGTCCAAGGCTCATCTCAAGGTTTTAAATAAACCTTGGTATCAAAAATACCCCTATAAATTTAGAATCCCATATATCTTATGTTTAACATAAATATAATTTAGATCAATATCCAATCTCTCATCCTTGACCATGTACTTGTTACACCAATTTTATCTCACCTTAGATAGTCGCTCATCCCATGGGGAGGATATCTACTCTTTAATCCACTTGAAAGATGATCTCTCAATCCTTGAGAGTACAATATAACTCCATTACCTCAAATATGATTAGATCTAGTTAGGTGCTTATACAAACCCACCACCCTGATCTCACCTCCCTAGATTTTTAGAACATGTCCAAATCATAATGCAAATAAAATAAGTTTCCTATGGAAAGCTACAATCAATTCTAAGGAGAGGTAACAATGTAAATGCTGCATATAAAGGAAAATCAATGTATACATGTGTAAAATCCATAACAAAGCTACAATATTTTTTCAAAAAATAGAAAATAATATTGTAGTTAATCTAACAAACAACTACCATATCTATTTTACATTCATTAATTTTAAAATCTTAAGTTCATTGAACTAAGTTTAGAATTACATGCAAAGGTAGTAATGAGTGCACTATACCCATATCTTGCCTCCCACATTTCCATATAATCCGTATACCTCCAAGCTATCCTCACACTCAAAAATTCGACCCTACAACTCTCTCCCTATGCTAGAAATTCTAAATTCCATTTCCCTTGTTTTCTCTCCTTTTAAGCATAATTCTATCATAATGCTTTCTTCATTTGAGTTCCTCTTATCTTCCACTTCCATCTCTATCATTTTATTTTTTGGTGAATTTATTAATTTATTCCCTCTATGACTCTAATATGGTTTGGTTATTCAATAGAGATTCATTGGTCAAAACTATCAAAAAAATCACTTAAAATAGAACAAAAATGATATTCCATATTTTATTATAATAATCATAAATGATAATAAAGTCTTTATTAAATACAATCAACATTATCCCTCTAAACATCAACAACGTTATATCTCCTTTTATACTCTATGAAGGCTACACATAAGGGTATTGTATAGCAAATTTGAAATTTAGTATTCATCCTATAACCTTGGTATGTAGGTAAGCTTTACATACTAGAGAAGACTTTTTTACATAGGAAAAAGATATATTTCCTACAACCATGATTAATGATTCCTTGTAAAATATTAGAAAGAAACATCTCATAAAATACCAATAGAATTCATCCTTATACATTAACAAGCTTAACAAAAATTTTCAAGGATAATTTAAAGATAGTCAAGTTTGGGGTGAGATTTATTTTTTTCTATTGAGGTATTTTATCAAGTAATTACAATGAGCTTTATCAAAATATTCATGAGAGCTATTATATTCATATAAACCATATGTTCCTTCATTAAACGTGTTATAATATTTTTCACTACTTCATACAAAGAAGACAAATCACATTATATTCAAATTATTAAATTAAAACACTCATATTCCTAAAAAAATACTATATAAACACAAAATAAGTACATGCTTTCAAGAAATACTATCAATAGTTAAAATAGATCCATAATAAAAAATTACTCCATAATAGTTAAAAAATCATCTTGTAGCTTGGGAAAAAATATGCCATCAAAAGAAGCATGATGGTCTTGGTCTGAGGAGACTCAATCTAGTTAATAGTGCTATGGAAGCCAAGGTGGGATGGAGAGTTCTAAGGGATGGTTAGACTATTTGGGTAAATATTATTAAAGAAAAAATATCTTGATATCCAAGAGGATACCATATTTCCCATAATTCAGGATTTCTTTCATGGCTCTTCTTTATGAAACCACTTGGTGGAGGCTAGAGAGACCTTGTGGAAGGGTGTGAAATGGCGTGTTGGATATGGGGTCTCTATAAGTTTATGGGAATATGCCTGGTTATATGACAATCCTCTAGCCAACAATGATATTTTATTTAATATGAAAGAGGATCTAGAAGATAGATATGGTAAAATTATTTGTGATTACATGAATTTACTAGATAACCAATTGATATGGAATAATTTAGAGGCAAGACCTAAAAATTTGAAGGCTTTAAACCTCCTTAAAACTAAACTAAAGGCTTATTACTTAGGTATTTTTAGGCAAAGAGACTTTGTGGTTTGGAGCAGAACTGAGAATGATGAATTCAGCATGAAGACAACCTATGATCTTTTGGATCCTATTGTAGATAATGGTTTCCCTTGGAATAGAATTTGGGGTAAGAGAGCTATTCCTAAACTAGAGACTTTTCTTTGGGAAGTAGTCCAAAATAAGATTCTAACAGTGGATAATCTTAAGAAGAGAGGTTTCTAGTTACCTAATAGATACAGTTTATGTGAAAAGGCAGAAGAATCAGTGGAACACATCTTCTTGGAATGTCCCTATACTCTAAATATTTTCCATCTCCTCATCAATAGGATGGGCATATCATGGGTGATGACTTATAATATGGTTTTATGGTTACAACAGTGGGATAATCCATTTTTAATTCCTCGTATTAATATAATTTGGAACTTGATTCCATTTTATTTTATGTGGGAATTTTGGTTAGAGAGAAACAAGAGAATTTTTAGAGGGGAAAAAAGGTCAAAAGTGATAAGTTTTGGTAGTATCACCCATTTTTAGAGGAGATCAAGTACCCTATCAAGCTAGAGAACATTAAAGAGACTATGATAGGTAAGGAATGGAATTTAGAATCCATTAGTAGTGGAAAGGAAAATACTCAAGTTACATCTTATGTAAAATGGCAATCACATCGAGATGAATGGTTGAAGTTAAATTTTGATGGGGCATCCAAAGGTAACCCAGGTAAAGCTAGAGTAGGAGCAATTTTGAGGGACAATCAAGATAGATTGGTGGGGGTAGCCTCCAAGTTTTTAGTAATTACTACTAGCCATAAAACTGAACTTAATGCTTTACATTTGGGTGAAAATCTAGCTAAGGATCTAGGTACTAAAAAAATTATCTTTGGAGGAGACTCCTTGAATATTATCAATCTTTTGAAAAAATAGGGAGAAGCTAATTGGAAAATTGACTACATTGTGCAATATATTAGAGAGATTGTGAAGCATTTTGAAGAAGTTGACTTTATTAATGTATTTGGAGAAGGTAACAAACCAACTGACTAGTTGGAAAACTTTGGTGCCATTAAAGAAGAGGATAGGAGATGGATCCCCCCAAGGGTGGTCCATGAGGACTTAGAAAAGTTCACGAGGGAAGACTATAGCTAATTGGGGTCTAGGATGGATAGTCTTGCATCCAGGGGATTTTTGGCTACTTGACCTTGGCATTTGTCTAGTTGATGGGCTGACTTTGTGTTGTAAAAGGGTTCAAGCCCTTTCAAAATCCTATTTTTACCCTAATAAAAAAAATTACTCCATATGGATGCCTAACCAATAATTGAATCTCAAACTAAAAAAGAGAATTAACACAAGTATATGAAAGATGCTAAAATAAGAGCTAACTATTTTATAATGCCAAGAATTAGATATTTTTATAAGTAAAAATGAGTTCCAAATATAACTTTAATTAATCATTGATTTTAAGATCAATGATAAATTTGTAGGTTCTATATTATATATTTTGTGGCATTATTTAAAGTGTAATTTTGGTATTGATAACCAAGGTTTTATATTAATTTTAAATAATTAAAACTTTTAACCAATTAGAAACACTCTACATATGGTAAAAATGTTTTTTAAATTTACAATACAACTATTTTCACATCACTCATTTTTAAATAAAACATCAAATATACATATATTTTATTTTTGAAATGGAATAAAGTATAATAGTTTTTAAAATTACTTAGTAAACACAATAGAAAAGACTATAGTATTGAGATTTTAGTGAAGTCTTTGTTTGTTGTAGTGTACTACCACAATAGTAAACTTCCATAATTAGAAATTTATGTTAAATATCTAAATGGTATTTATCATGTTTTACAATATGCTTATATGTAATCCTTAAAATACTATTTTGTATTGCGTGATTTATATTCACTATTGGAAGAATCCATATTATGATCAAAGTTGAAAGAAATTTTTAGGTTTTTTAAATATATATTGATGTAAAAAGGAATTATATTAAATAATTAAAAAAATACATTTTTACAAAAAAAGGAGGTGGATAAACACACCACGTGGCTAATACCATTAGCCAAAAACCATCCCCATAAAAAAAGAGCGGGAACCCAAGCCAAAAAATTATAGTTATTCAATACCACCTTACAGAACTGAAGGACAACATAATAAATTTATTACAAAATGATGAGGCTCCAATATATGGGTTTAGCCATCCCTAGAATTGATTCACAACCACCAAAAGCATCAAGAGGCTTTGGCATCAAGTACCTCCCCTATCCAGAAGTTTTGGGAATATCCACCTAACCATTAAAAAATGGCTCTTGGCTGGTAGCAATCAATGAAGCTCCTAAATTGATCCAGACATCAAGTTGAGGAGTTAGGGGAGAGAGGAATAGTTAGTAGTCATGACCATATCTATAAGGACCTTGAGCTAGGATAGGAGTGTAGTTTAGGAGTGAGCGACACTACTATCTGGACTTGAACTAGTTTTGAGGAGTATCCTACTCAGAAGAAACTTGATTGACTGAGCATGATGCATTCCCCCATTGATCAATAAGCCCTTGAAGATGAGTGAGCTCCATGACCACCTTTTTGGCTTGAAATATAATCTAAAAATACATAGATGAAATAATATTAGACTTTTCAAAAGCAAATATGTGCAAAGAGGAAGAACACTTACCAAAGATACAATCATTTCTATATCTCCATATACTGAACATGGTCACCATACGAAACAAGTGCCATGCTTCAAAAAATAGCCATAAATTGTAGGGGGTCTCCCAAAATTATATGATTCCACTCAAACATGGCAAATAAATGGGGTCTAAAAAAGGAAAAAAGCCACTCCCAAAGAGAATGAGCATGAGAAAAAACCCAAAAAATATGGACAAAGTCTTTAGAATGAATATATAAAGGTCAAGAAAGGTTAGGGATGCCTAAATGTTGTAGACGCTCCCCAATAGGAAGCCCTTGGTACAAAATACTCCAATCACAACAAGAAAGTTCGAGCTCCAAGAAAGGATCCCAAGCAGTCTGGAACCTGTGAATCCAAATAGGCTGAGGGGAGGAGACCTTCCATCATTGATTAAGCTTATAAATCATGAGAAGGAAAGGAGAGATCCATCCATATCCCAATTAGGCCTTATACTTTTGTAGTTGAATTTTTGGATACCACTTCTAGTCCTTCCACCAAGGTCATTGCAAAAGCACAAAAATCTTGTGTAACATGAAGTCAGGGAGAGTAGTCTTGACAACCTTAAAAGTATCCTTGTTAGAGTGACTAAGCCCAAATTTAGCTTTGAAATCATACCAAAGGAGCCAATACCTAGTAGGATAAGAAAATAAATTAGTGATGCATTGCACACCTGTACAAAAAATCTCAGCACAGGAATCCAAGGAACCTGCGTAAGTGGGAAACCCTAGTAGGTGATAACAGTTACCACCAAAAATTCATTTTATTGATGGAGAGGCTATTCCAAAAGCTCTGGCCATTCCATATAATCCAATATTTAAAAATCTCTTAGGCAGATCCTGACACTTTGATATACATAGGGAAAACAAGGAGGGAAGGTAACCCCATGCCCTTCCAACTCTTACTCCCAAAAGAGGAACCTTCACTAATATAGTTTCAGATGAGAATATTCCAAACCTCATTACCTGTGAGGGCTCTGATGACCCACTTAATACAAAGGGACCAACCTTGACGTTGGATATTAAGAATGCCAAACCCACCATGGCTTCTAGGAAGACAACAATAATTCCAAGCAATAGGGTGGAATCCTGAAGCATTATTGGAAGAGAACCATAAAAAGTCTCGTAGAAGATTATCAAGCTTCTTATAGCAATTTTTAGATGGGATATGTGATCCAAAATCTGCCTATGGTTAGTTATTATGCCCAAGACATGGCCAACATTGAATGAATGGTCAAACTACAAGGTTTAACTCGTTCAATCTCCAGAGAAGGCTGGTTCCTTTGGGAAGTTCTAACTAGCTTGAAAGTAACGTGGGGGGAAGAAAAGAGTGTTGAAAGGAATGTAAATGTAGTCGAGGCTAGAACTTAATATGGTATAGATTAAGAAACAATAAGAAATGAACAAAACCATGAAAGGGAGAAACTACCACAACCTCTTAATAGACCAACCAATTATTTATCATACACAAAACATGATTAAATAAATATTTGGCTTCACAGATTAGTAGTTCTAGGACTAAGAAATAAACATGAACAAGAATCTAGAAATAAGAATTAATATCACATACATTTACTCAACTAAATTAGAAACATCCATCTATTCATACATACTTCTACAAGATATTTGAACCAAAGGTTAAATAGATATCCTTATAGTATTTGCTCCTTCCAAAAGTAAGTCCATACAACTTGTAAATTCCTAAGATCCAACCCTTTAACAAGATATTGATACTCTTATTTATAATATTTTTGTTCAAATAAACTAAAATATCTTACATTAAAGCTGTTATAACAAACTAATAGGTGGCTGAATTGATGAGACATACATCATGCAACAATGTTTATCTTAAACAAGATAGGATGTGTGTTAGACATTGAGCCTCTAATTTGAGTGATTCATGCATACCATAAAGTGATGGATAAAGTTAAAATCATGGCCACTACTCATTGTTGAACTTTCTTGGTAATGGTTGATCTACAATAGCTATAACAAATGATATGAAAGTTGAAGATTTGATTTACTTTAGAGTGTGATGGTTGCGTATTATTGTCATATCACAATTTTGTGACACTTTCTTGCACTTGGTCTCCTTTACCTTCGTCTATTAGTAGATTCTCATCGTGTCATTATTCCATGATACCATCTTGCACTTGGTCTCCTTTACCTTTGTCTACTGGTGAATTCTTGACATGTCATGATTCCATGATACTTTCTTGTGCTTGGTTGCCTTTACCTTCCTATGTTGGTAGATTCTTATTATGTCATGATTTTGTGATGCTTTATTGCACTTGGTCTCTTTTGCCTTCGTTTTCTATTGTATTCTTGTCATGTCACTATTCTATGACACTTTCTTGTGCTTGGTCACCTTTACCTCCATTCATTGGCAGATTCTTGTCATGTTGTGATTTCACAATATTTTCACTTGGTCTTCATTTTTTGGTTATAGTTTACATGGGAAACTAGGTGGGTGGGGGGAACATAAAAACACCCACATTTTGATGACTCATAGGGGGACCTTTGCTTGTAAGGTCTATCGAATCTATGTGGTCTTATCTAGACCAACACTTTCTAAAATCATTGATAGATAGACATAAAAAATAGGATAAAAAGGTAAGTTGAGTAGAGAGGGAGATACTACTAAATAAGCAATGCATTTATTTTACCCAAAAGATAAGTAAAGATGAAAGAAAGGATATACAAAAATAAAAGTAGGAAGCTCAAAATAGTATATGAAAATTCACAAAAGGGGATATGTGAGAGGGATAATAAACTCAACCTAATACTATCGCTTAAAATGGTAGAGGATGGTGTTGGATATTCCATTTACCAAGAATGAGGCTCCACTGAGAACAAATGGGGATACCAAAAAATAAGAGGCAGGGAATTTATACAGGTGAGGCAAAAAATGGTATTATAATGCTAAATATAGGGAAAGGAAGAACAAAAAATAAGGGAATTGGAGTTACACAAAATAGAAAAACCTCCAATAGCCATATATCTTTATAAATATATTTTGTTGGTGTGACAAGCCTTTCCAGAAAGAACCTACCCCTGTAAATATATTCCATTGGTATGTAGATTTCTTACAAGGGTATATATATTATCATGAAGTAGAACATGGTGACAATTGTCTATATTTCATGCGTCTCTTAACTTGCCTGACATGAATAACCAAAAACTTCCTCCTTTGCTTATACTTCCTCTTGTAATCTACCATCTATATGATATGACTCATTTCAACCCTGAAAGCCTCATTCTTCCATCTCTTTACACAATTCCTTATTTATATAATATTGAGTTCGGGTGAGCATCAGGTTGGTGAATGATTGCGGAGATATGCCTTGCAGATTTGAGCAATCCCTTGTACATTTAAAAAGTGTTCACACATCAACTAACCTCTTTGCTTGTGTTTCTTTACTTTCTTCAGTATTTCTTGGAATGCTTCTTTTGTTCTAGTATGACATCATACCATACGATGTGTGACTTCATCTTTCGATCATGCATGCTTCAGTGGATATATCTTTATTGTGTTGCGATCTTCAAGTGTCAATTCAAAAGTTGCCTGCATTCATCCATTAGGTTACAGAGTCATAGGGAAACTTCATAAAAAATAGAGTGTGGAAAAGAAATATGAATTAATAGTAACACACGTCATACATTGGTGGCTACGCTGGATAACTTGTCTAATCCTTCTAGATATTCTAATCCCTGGAAGCTTTGTCCACTTGATTGATCTTTTGCTTGTTTGAGGCAAATGTATAGATGTTGCAAGGTAAATTCTTCAATTTGAAATAGCTACACTTATTCATAATGACTATAGTCAGTAATCTCATATATTCTGAGTATATACACAAAATTTGACATGTATGATCATGTTTGGCTTTAGGGGATTTTTCTTAACCTACCCTATGAATTTGCAATGTTTGGGCAACATGGTACAAAATTTTAGCTGCTCTTAATGTTTGGTTGGTACTGCTATCAATTTGTTACCTTTGGAGTCTTCCTCTATTTTTAGGATAACTATATCTTAATTAAAAAGAGGATACCAAGAATTTAGTCTTTCTTTATTAGTTATGGGAAAACACGTCCACTCTTCATGTGGTGTATACAAAATTCCATCTACCTGAGGCTCTAAACTATCTATTTTTTGTGCATATGTCCTTTGAATTAGTCTTGTATCGAGAAAAGTTGCTCCTTGAAAAATATGACTGTGACTCCTTGCGTGTCTTTGACATTGGGGAATTGTTATGAAGTGATAATTTTTTTTTAAGCTACTAACAGAGAATTCACCTTGGTACTACTGCCAAATTGTTACCTTTGGAGTCTTCCTCTATTTTTAGGATAACTATATCTTAATTAAAAAGAGGAGACCAATAATTTAGTCTTTCTTTATAAGTTATGGCAAAACACATCCACTCTTCATGCGAAGTATGCAAAATTCCATCTACCTGAGGCCCTACACTGTCTATTGTTTGTGCATATATCCTATGAATTAGTCTTGTGTCAAGAAAAGTTGCTCCTTGAAAAATATGATTGTGACTCCTTGTGTGTCTTTGAAATTGGGGAATTATATTGAAGTGATCAATTTTTTTTTACTTACTAACAAAGAATTCACCTTGACCTGAGTAATGTATGATTTGGATAAATTTCCAAGGTAAGTATCTTTTCTCTGACATTCAAGTTTTTTGATGGGGCACATCTTCGACCCGAAGTAACCTTCAAAGAAAAAGGATTGCAACCCTTGGTTGGGAATTGTGATAATATCCTTGGTAAAAAATTAATACTTGATCCTATCCATGAGCTATCTGTCCTTCCAACTATCTAATCAAGATTTGGGATAAACACATTTTGAATAAAGGGGGGATGTCAACAACTTCCACATCTTGAATTATGGTGAGGTCTGGGTGTCCACATATCAACATCGGTACTCTATGTAAAGTTCCTATTCATTTAAACCTTTTCTCTTGGAATTGTAATACGTCAAGTGCTTTCACATATGGGTTTAGGACCAAGCTCCCATAAAATTTGAATGACATAATTGTGACTAGAGCCCCTAGCATAATTAAACAATTATGCAATATTGCTTTTTCCAAAAATAAAGAGTTAAAAATGGGAGGGACGGTTATTTTGGATGATAGAGGGAGAAGCCTACGTAGGAGAATTATCAATGGTGATGTCAATAAAATCCACCTGATCAGATGCCAAAAGTTCTTCCTCTAATCCCTTGGGCATTGTAGTTGAAAACTTGGCAAGACTACATAGCTGATTTAACGTCTCCATTCTTTGCTCAATTGTAGTGGCTAGAAAATACAATTTCTTGTATATCTCAAAACTTTTCTAACTTGATATTTTATCTTCTAGGGAGGGGCTTCAAACAAATTCTTTATTGGTAGTACTATCATCCTAAGGTTGTATAGGTTGATTACCAACCACTCCATGGTCTCCACATTGTAGTGCCAAGGGATTTATATCTCTTTGTATAGTATTACATGCTATTATATCTCCCATCAAAAGAATGAGATTCTTTTACTCTAATAAATCTTGGTCTTCTTCAAAATGATTTCCATTATGCGATATGGGTTTAACTAGAACTTGATCATTTTGCTTCCTTTCATCATAATTTTGAAAAGCACCTTGGATTCCATGCTTTAAAAAAATTTGGTTTTTGTATTGAAGGTTCAGAGTCACTAAGATCTCATTTCCAATTTGGAAAGATTTGTTTATTCATAGCTTTCATTTCCTCAGCGAGTCTTTGAATTTTTATTCTTAACTCTTGCTCTACTAGGGACTTATATTTTTTACATTTGATGAGGAGACCGCTTGTTGTATCTTGATATAAGTGTGAACCACTGTCTCCTAGGGAGGTCATAAAATCTAAGTTATGGAACAAAGGGGAGGGATATCAGGGTGGTGTTTTCCTTGTTTGGATCAATATATTTTTAGCTCTGGTAGATTCTTCAAAAATTTATAGAAAAAAACTTTAGTCCAAATTATTGAATTATGACACTTATATCGGGATGGAAGGAACGAATATAAAAGAGATATGTCTATGCAAAATATGGTCAAAATTCAAGAGGGATCCTTATCCACATTCTTTAGAATTTGATATTGAAGTTAAAAATGGTTTCATGGACTATCCTTTTAATAAATGAGAGTTGAGTGAGAAGTTGAAAGGGGTCTCCAAAATTATCAAAAGCATCAATGAGAGCTCCTACAAGATCCACCCATGTACAAATACTCTGATCCTCCAAATTTCTATACCACATTAATGCTTTTCCCTTAAGAGAAAGGACAAGTAATTTTAGCATCACATCTTCGAAGGTGATATTATGCATGATAGCTAATGAAGCTACATCTTGGCAATGTTCAAAGGCAATCTCCTTTGTACCATCAAATCTTGGTAAAGTTTTCAACACAACTTTGAGGATATTGTGCATATATTGAACATTGAGAGGGCATGTATCATCCCATCAGGGACAATGCCATTAAGCCATTGATCCTCGATGTTAACTATATTTCAAAATACTAGGATTCCATTTGTAAAGGGAAATGAATTCATGATGATAGTTTTTGATCTCCAACCCTTCATCAAATTTGAAGTCCCCTTTTTAAGAAGAGAGCTTTTGAGGATTTTAAAATGATAAAAATAAGGGGCAACCAATCATAATATTGAATATGGATATCTAAGTAGAGCCACCATGTTATTTAAGATATTTTATTATGCTAGAATAGGGTATCACCATACCCTATAATATCCTAAAATTGGGACACAGATGTCCCACCAGGTATGCCAAACATTGTTGGTCCAAAATCTACCTATGGTTAGTTATTGCACCCAAGACATGGCCAATATTAAATGAACGATCAAACTACGAGGTTTAACTCGTTCAATATCTAGAGAAGGTTGGTTCCTTTGAGAAGTTCTAACTAGCTTGAAAGTAACCAGGGGGGAAGAAAAGAGTGTTGAAAGGAATGTAAATGTAGTTGAGGCTAGAACTTAATATGGTACATATTAAGAAACAACAAGAAATGAAAAAAACCATGAAAGGGAGCAACTAACATGACCTCTTAATATACCAACCAATTATTTATCATACACAAAACATGATTAAATTGATATTTGGCTTCATAGATTAGTAGTTCCAGGACTAAGAAATAAACGTGAACAAGAATCCAGAAATAAGAATTAATATCATGCACATTTACTCAGCTAAATTAGAAACATCCATCTATTCATACATACTTGTTCTACAAGATACTTGAATCAAAAATTAAACAAAGATCCTTATAGTATTTTCTCCTTCCAGAAGTTAATTCCATACAACTTGTAAATGCCTAAGAGCTGACCCTTTAACAAGAGATCAATACTCTTATTTATAATCCTTTTGGTTCAAAAATATAAAATATCTTACATTAAAGTTGTTATAACAAACTGCCAAGTGGTTGAACTGATGAGACATGTCGTGCAGTAGTGTTTATATTAAATAAGATAGGATGTGTGTTAGACATTGAGCCACTGATTTGAGCGATTCATGCATACCACAAAGTTATGGGTGGAGCTTGAAATCATGGCAATTGCTCATTCTTAAAATTTCTTGGTATTTTTTGATCTGCAAAATCTATAAAAGGTGGTATCAAAGTCAAAGATTTGATTTTATTTGGAGTGTGATGGTTATGGATTCTTATTGTGTCATGATTTCATGACAGTCTCTTGCGCTTGGTCTCCTTTACCTTTGTTCATTAGTAGATTCTAATCGTATCATGATTCTATGACATCATCTTATGCTTAGTCGCCTTTGCCTTCATCTACTGGTAGATTCTTGTCATGTCATAATTTCATGACACTTTCTTGCACTTGGTTTCCTTTACCTTCATCTGCTGGTGGATTCTTGTTGTGTTGCAATTTTGTGATGTTTTCTTGTGCTTGGTCTCCTTTGCCTTTGTCTATTAGTGGGTTCTTGGAATATCATGACTCCTCAACACTTTCTTGCACTTTGTTACCTTTCCCTTCATCCATTGGTGGATTTTTGTTGTATCACAATTTCGCAACAATTTCTTACTCTTGGTCTTCATTTTTTGGTTATAGTTTACATGGGAAACTAGGTGGGTAGGGGGAACACAAAAACCACCCACAAGACCTAGTAGGAAGAATAATAAACATGGCTGGCCACAAGGAATTTAGCATAAATTTAAAATTTACCAGCAAGGGACAACTTCTTGGTGGAACAGTAAGTAAGTTTTTGTTCCACCCTATTAACAACATACTTCCACAGCTCTAGCATCAAACTATTAAAGGCAAAATGAATGCCTAAAAAATAAAATATTCCCCCTATTGGATGATATTCCATTGATATTTATTAATCTAGCAGGGCCTTGGATTGAGAGACTACCTATAATATTGGGTCTTTCTCCATTGAATGGAGGATCCAAAAGCTAAAAAAAAAGTATCCAGACAAGCAAGTGTTTGTTGAATGAAACCTTCTTCCTCAATAAGAGTGGAAAAATTCATCAAAAAAATGACCATTTATCAACTGAGACTCACCTCTAGGGAGATAAATTCCTCTAATAGATCCTTGAGCAGTGTGGTGAGCTAGTAAATAGCCAAACCCTTCGATAACAAGGACATAAACGAATGATGTTAATGGGTAGCCTTGTATAATGGAATGAAAGAGACCAATGGCTGAGGACTTGTGTCTATTAATGGATAAAATAGCTGAAGACTTAGCAAACAATATTTCCATAGAACTATTGAAGTAGGACCCAAAACCAAGAGCTTTAAGAATGGCTAGAATGAACAACCAATCAATACTATCATAGGATTTCTCAAAGTCAATTTTGATGAATAAATATTGTTAGTTACAATTGCAAGCCCACTCCATGACTTCCCAGACAACAATAATATTGTCAAGGATGAACCTACCCTGAACTCTAGATGCATGATAACAGGAAGGAGATGACAGATGCGTAAAGCCAAGGCTTTGGTAATGATCTTATAAGAAACATTAAGGAGAGTAATAGGTATCCAATTGGTGATTATTTTAGGATCACCAGTCTTGGGTATAAATTTAATAATTCCTTGATTAATACTAGGGCCAAAATAACCCTTAGAGAAGGCCTCCTAATAGAATTTGAGAAGATCAGACTGAGAAGTGTCCCAAAGGGATTTGTAGAATTCACAAGGGAAGCTATCAAGACTAGGGGATTTATCATTGGAAATTTGAGAAGAGCATCCTCTAGATCCTTCAAAGAGAGGTTATTTTCATAGGAAACTCTTTAAGACTCAAAAATCTGCTTTGGAACAACATAAAGGTAGGATTTAAGGGCCTAGTCACATTGCGGCGAGCAGGCTTGAGCTGCAAAATAGTCTGGTAATGTTATTCAAAAGTCGAGAGAATATTAGGAATATTAGAAACATGCTCTCCATTAATATTAAGGGTTTTAATACCCAAAAATTGATTGCGAGGATGCAAGCACTGAAATAACTCCTTGGTAACCCTATCTCCAAATTTGAACTAGTGCAACCTCACCTTGATTTGTGTCCCTTTGGAATCATTGTGTTATGCCATTATAAGTTGATATTTAACCATAGTGATGTGCCTTTGAAGCTCCTCATTGAAAGGATTATATTGAAGTTGAGAATATGCTACTTTCCAACTCTTGCTTAAGAGCAACATTGGAGGGACGATGAAACTTAGAAATCTTACGCCCAAGTGAGCGTATGAAGTTGGTAGTGCATTGGATAAAAACATTCCACCATTCAATCCATCCTAAGGCCCCTTTCAATATAGGGACTAGGTTCTAAATTTTTATAACATAGGCCCTCAACATGGGGTGGTGCAAAATAGAGGTATTAAGGTAAAATTGAGAATGAGAAAGAGGAGGGGGGTAGAGGAAACCAATATGAAAAAGAAAATGGGGGAGTGGTCGGACAAGAAGAGCTCAGGTTGGACAAATATAAAAGGAGATGATGAGGTCCACTTGAAGGAGAAAATATCAAAATCTAAGATCATGGCTTTATCTAATATTTTCAGAACATGACTCTCACCTTGTTGATTGTAGACCATGTGAACCAGGAACTAGTTGGGAATGAAGAGGGTAAAAAGAAGCTATTAGGGTCAGAGAACCCCAATTTTTCTTTCATGAAAAGCCATGCTTATCTTTACCTTATGGCCCACCTAATGGGAATAAGACCCAATTTATAATGCGAAAATTCAATCATATTTAAATCCCCGCAAAGCAACCAAACAACAAGGGAAAGAGAGAATACCGCCCACCACCATAGCACACAATAATCATTGGTTTTTTTATGTGGATAGATGTTGATCACACTAAGAAGATGCCCATCAATCTCCATCACAACCCAAACATATGATTAGAAGGTTCACAACCCCAAGAGATCAGTTTAGAATGTTAAGGTTTTGAAAGATAGATTACTACCCCTACTTTACCTATGTTATGCATAGTATGAAAGGTGTGGTATCATGGCTAGAGAAAGGATTAAGTACTTGACAACATAAAGTTAGTGACTTTGACTTCTTGAAGGAAAATAATATCAATATTTCTATTTTTATCTTGAAGATATCCAGACCCTAATGCACTATGTACTTGCACATAGGATCTATCAAACCTCTAACATTCCAAGATATTCACTTTATGAGACATGATTGAGGAGCATATTTCCTTCGAGGACCTCAGATTCCTTGAAATATACCAAAGATTCAAAGGTATTTGTGAGAAACCTATTATGGTTTTCACAAAAAAACATCTATCATTGCTTCTCCAAAGAGATGCTTGAGGGCTCTCTAACTAGATAGTGAGAGTGATAATGGTTTCATGAGGGAAATTTGCTAAGCAGATTAGATAGAAAAATAGGGCATTTACTTGAGGGAACGGACTCTGGCATAGTTGATGGCTTAACTGACTGGGAGGCTTGAATAATTGGGGAATATTTTTTGTTATTACCAAAATATGTATCTATAGGAATAGAAACATAAGTTCCTTCTATAGAGATTGCATGAGAGCCACCTGATTGAGAGCTCAATTGAGACTCCTTTTTACCTGATCCCATAGAAGGTTGTGGTTAGTTTTCTTTGTCGTTATTCCTAGTGATAGGTGTCCATTTGTCCCCTCTATTAGTGGTAGGGGTAAATAACAGTTAATTTGGAGCTATTGATGTCTCTAATGAAGCCTAATTTTTGAATTGACCCTCCATAAGAGGGTATTCTTTTATCTTGTGAGAAATAGATTGAAACCAATAACAGGTATTAGGGATATTGATATAAACCATCCATTGTTGGAAATGGGTCTCCCCAAATTGAATATTAATAGAATCCTTAAGGTCCTTTGAGAGATCAATTTCAACTCAAATGATTTTGTATGGCCGCACAACATAGAATTTTTGTGGCTCCATGCACACAAAATTGCCAATGGGTGTGAAAAATTATGGCAAAAATGGCCAAAGGGACAAAGGGAGACTCGAGTATTCCACCCAAATGGGGACATGCAGGAAAACATAAAAAAAAAAACTATAAAATTATGGTGCTAGGGCTGAAGAATTAAAAGGGTATTTCTAACATACCAAGGACCTTTGCTCATAACTACAATGACATGTTGTGGATCAACAAACTAAAAATAAAAAAAACCTTTAGTAATATTTTGAATATGATCAAATTTTATACCGTATGGCTACTAGACTTACTGAATCCATTAATGAATTAGCGAGTCACTAGGAATCCTCCTCAGAAAGTACCTAATCAGGGTTTGACTCTCAAGCCAGTTGTATATCAAAATCATGCATGGGTAGGACTATATTCGACACTAAGGAACTACCTTAAGGATAAACTTCCTAGTTTTTTTTACTAGTGCCATGGCTCTCCGTAGTTGTAGATTCACTATATAATGAAATAGTATACTAAGAGGAAGCCATTGAAAGGGAAGGAGCTCCCCCTGCCTGAGGTGGAGTAGTTACATAGAATGACACAGTGCATGTAGATCTTGAAAGGGAACTAATAGTATGGTGGTTGATGGAAGAGCAAACAAGCAACAACAACATGTGAGCAAAAAACCCTAGTAGAGCCTCCACCAGAAACCCTAATTAAATCATGGGATTCAAGCTTTGATTTGCCTATTTATAATTTTAAAATATTTACTGTAAATGATCAAAATATATATTTTTAATATTTAGTTAATATAAATACTCTATTATAGTAGCATTCCAATATTATAGTTAATTAAAATTAAAATTAGATTGATCAGTAAAAATTTTAAGCAAGCAATACAATACTCATACTAATAGGAATACCATAAAATAGAAGCTCATATGAAATATAATTAATGCTATATTTTATGAAAATTCTTCTTGTGAACATGAGTTAATTGAGTTTGTGTTATAATAGATAATTGTTTTTAGATTAAAACTTTTAATTGTATGTGTAAATGGGGCACTAGCAAGAGAGTTGCAGAGGTGTCAAAACTTGGGATGGTTGGATTTGCTCCTATTGTGGAAGAATCCAATCCAGTGAATGGACGCCTCATTGAGATTTGAGCTCCCTCGATCCCGATTGAGTGGGATGAGTGGGATCCAGGTAAATTTAGAGGTGGGACTAAAAAAACCTTTGGATAAGGGAACCCCCCCTTTCCCATCATCATATGCTAAGGTGGTAGCCTAGTCAAATGGAGGTGGTTCAAAAGGTTTTCCCAACCAGTTTGACATCACCTCTATTTTGAACTAGATTCTCATCCTCCAAGACCTTATCAACATCATCATGTGTGATAGTACGTGGAATCTCATGGGGAAATTTCAAGGAGGAAGGCCTAATTTAGATGCACTATGGATATGGGCTTTGGCAAGGTGATGATCTCTAGGCTCCTTAGAGTTAGTTGTCATTCTAAAAAACTTATTTATTAGATTTAACTGTGAGGAGGACTCCAAGAGGATTCTAGAAGGGGTCCCTATTTTTTGATAAGAAGGTTATTTTTGCACATATGGGGACCGAAATTCAATCCTCATACTGAACACATTAATATTGTCCTACTTTGGGTTTGACTATCTAGTTTTCCACTTCAGTATTTGCATGAGAATATATTCAAAGATATTACCAAGGCTATCAGATACTTGATTTCTATTGATGAATCTACAAGATCCAAGTCTCAAATAGTATTTTCTAGAATGTGCGTGATGGTTGAAATTGAGAAAGACCAACCAAGATCCATTGAGATTATCTCTAATATTATCTCCTAGGACCAACCCATTGAATATGAGAATAGACCTCAAGTCTACCAGAAGTGCAGGAAGGTGGGTCACCAAAAGAATTCATATCCCTATCATCTAGTGGATTTGGATAAGACGATGAATCTAAAAAGGGGTAAGGATAATTGGGTGTCTAAAAAATCCCACCAAAAGATGAAAGGGAAAATGCCTAAAGCTGCTCCAATAGTAGAAGGTGAAATCCAAGAGGTCTTGTGTAAGGATATCCATGAGATAGCCATTCTACCTCCAAACCTAGTGGATGGTGATGAAGAATTAAGAAGGAAAACCATAAATAAGATGAAGGAAACCCTAAAGGCTTGTGATATTGTCTAGCTTCCTAGGGTAGGAAAAGGTTTGGATGAGGTAAGTACATCTAATATTCTCCTCCAAAATACCTTTGATTGTATTGCAATGGGAGAACCTATTATCCAACAATTAGTGGAAAGCCTGATAACCTCCTCTATTCTAGTGATGGAAAAAGGTTTCCCTGGTTCAAAAACCAGGAGTCATAGAAAAGGGCACATTGAAGTGGGGGTTGTGAGGAAAGTTAGAAAACTTACCAACAAATCTATAAAAAAAAGGGGATATGGATACTAAAATTGCAAATGGGACTCAATATCTTCTAAAGTTGAAAAATTTGATTGGTAATAATAGCATAGTAGGCAAATTAAACTAGAGACTTTTAATTCCCCCCATATTGGAGAGGGTAAGAAGAAGCTCCCTTCCTAGTACTTAGTTGACCTTGAGATTGCCTTGGATTCATAGGTTGTTTCAAATGTGGAGACTCAAAATAAATCTGGTCGTGTCTAAAAAAAGGGTTTCTTAATGGAGGGATCGAGAAAAAGGTTGGCAGGCCTCCCAAGAACTTGTTGAGAAAGAGAGAACATAGCCGAACCAATGGTGTACATGTTCTATTGAAATTGGGTGAGGAGTTGGTTAGGGGGAGTAAGCATCCGAGGCTTGATTCCCTTTACCACCCCTCATTGAGATCGCTAAAAGGAAGTAAATATTAAAAATAGACCTGACCATTCTGGTGGAGTGCTTATTTTTTATTTTTCTATTTTTTTTGTTGATTCTTCCTTGCAGATCTTTAGTTGGAGTACTCTACTCTTAGTCAGGGATTCTAAATAGTTTTACCATTGGAAAGGTTTTCTATGAGCCATATTATTCAGTTGCAGGTCCTAAAAGTTTACCAAGAGTTTTTATCTTTTATATTTGGTTGTTGTGTAAGTATGCTTTGAGGCAGAATTTGTTCTTCCAGGCTTTCAGCTTTGTGTGGAAAAATATTTGTTCAAATTTCAAGTTTGTGAGCTGTTAATGCATGAGCACCTTTGTAAAATTTGAAATCTAAATTTTAGCTGGCAGGATATCGTGGACATTCCACTATTTTTTTCTTTTCTTAGTTTTTGATTCCTGAGGCAGATTCTGAGTGATCTGAAAATATGTGTTTTCTATATTTCATGATCTCTTTGTTGGTTTTTGGATTTTATGTGTTGGTTATTTCTCTTATGGTACTGTTATCGTTGTTTCTTTGATTTAGGGTCCATTGTAAAATGGCACATTTAAAAGGTTTGAGGACCCTTTCAAAACCCCTTCGTTTACCAAATAAAAAAATGAATAAGGTAATTGAGCTTTTTGGGTTTTGTATGCTCCAAGGGGTTGAGATAACCAATTATAAAACCTATATATACCTCTAGGTTCATGATAAGTTAATCCATATCATGGTTCTATATGAACATCCTCTTCAACTTAGATATTGCTATGCTTCTTCACATTCCTTCTTGCTAGTTTATAAGTATACTCATTATGTATATGAGTAATTAAAAGGTAGATATAATCTAATAGGTTTAGAAAATTATAAAATATATGTATAACCCTTGGTGCATGAGAAGCTAGTCTATGTGTTAATGCATGTTATTCTAGATTATATGTTGTATTCTGTCTTATTGGTCTAGAGGTATTGGAATATTTTGTATGTCCTGTTATCTTCTCATAGGGTGAAATCTAGCCATGTAGATGATGTATGTTTTCTAAAAAAAACTTCTCATCATACTATTCTTGTTGTTACATATTTTAGTTCTTTAATTTTATATGTTTTGCAGTCTTATTGGCTATGCATGTAGGTTTTTCATAACTTGTGGAAAGTCCCCTAAATTTGACATGTACATGATATAAATTGGGGTTTAAGCACAAAATACTTGATGTGTGTGAAGTGTGATTGTTGAATATCTAATCTACAAACACAACTATTCTTGACATTGATAAAACTATGAAACTATTGTGCATTTTAATTAAATATTTGATATGAATACTGCTTATATTTATGATATCATTTAAAATCAAACCTTAAAAAATGTATACATACTCAAGTTAGATATTTCCTTTATAAATATTACTTTAAATAAATATGTACATACATATACATTACATAGAGAGATTTAAGCCTAAATTTATTAACTAATGGTTTTTTTGTTATGGATATAGTTTAACATAGTAATTTATAAGAAATATTACAAGTTTAGATTAATCAATAACAATGTAACAAGTAGTTATAAAAGATAATTATACAATATAAACATGACATATAGGTATCATAAGACCATGCAACCAATACAAATGTCATAATAAGGCCTCATGAACAATTCAATTAATGTTTATTATTGAAAAGGATTCTTGTTATACACGTGGGGGATTTATAGGATAAGTGAAATGAAAAAATTTAGAATGATTTGGAAAAGAGTTAAAAAGGTCAAGGTAAAAGGTAAAGTAGTTTTAACATCCATGAGACCATAGGCCATAAGAAAACCCTTATAAAGGATGTTATTTACCCAAAATTTGTTTATCCAACTATAATTTGACTACCAAAGTATGATGTACAACTCTACCCCCCATTTTTATGAACCTTAAACATCTTATTTGGAGTTCTAAATTCATAATACTATGCCCACTCAAGGCCCACTCAAGCTGTACAATTAATGTAAAATCTATTAAAAACCCATTAGTGCATAAGAAGCTAGTCAATCTATATACATTATTTTATTTTATTTTCCAAATCATTGGTAGGCCTATGGTAATCATGTGATTTAGGATTTTTGATATTTTTGACCAAAATGAAAGGTTTGATTGGAACCCATTACTTTTTGTATGAATATATGTCTAAATTTTACTCTTTTAATGTCTATTAAATTTAAGGTTTTAAATATTTTCTTGCTAAATAAATAATAATAGACCCTTATATATCAAGTCATTCTCTATAAATAATAGGGCCTTTACCACCTTAGCCTCTTAACAATCCTATATTATGTATTTTAGAGTTATAAATTATTTTATTTCATTGATTTAATTAGAGTTTAATTTTTATTTGATATATCATCTTCATTCTTACTAAGTTATAGGTTTTATTTATATCTATAAATGGACTTTATGATCTTATCCTCTTGGTACACTTATCCCAACTATTTTAGAGTTATCAATTTTTATTTCAACAATTGAATTAAGGTTTTTGTTCTTTAGTTCTTATTTTATTTATAACATTTATTTTTACCAAATTAGAAGGTTGTGTAGATATCTATTATGATTTCATGAGTAACTATTTTATAAGTAGTGTAATTTTGGATTTTATATTCTTATGATTTCATGGAATCCCACACTATTAATTATTAAAATTAATTAGGGTTTTATTATATTTATTGTCATAATTATATTTATAATATTTTAGTTAGAGATTTTATTTTAAATATGTATGTTATATTTTATTAAAATTTCAATATGATTCATTATTTTAGTTATAGTTTTACTATTCAAGGCATTTTAATAGCACTTTTTTTATATAGAAATATTTTATGATTGTTAAAGGATAATGAATATTGCTTGATAGTTTAAAGTTTGTTTTTATTTTTAATTTTTCTAAATAATTAACTTTTAAAGAGGGATCATTAAATCACTGTAATATTTAGAGTATATTACATCATTTGGGTCATGTAAATGTACCACCTTAGGTACATAGTTAGAGTAGGAGATTACTTTAGGGAGAAGTTAGCTAGTTACTTCAAGCAATGTAATAAATGCACAAGTGGTAATGTGCAAGTTGTAATGTGCAAGGTGTCCCCTTGTACATCTAGGTAGAGTGTTGGCCAAGGAATCTATCTTCCTATATAAAAGGCCTCATAGATAAAGTCAGTATCAATTCAAGTTCTTATCTAGTGTAGTGTAGTAGATAGTGGTGCTCTTGTATGGAGCATAATGTAGCTCTTTAGCTCATAGTAATAGAGTGACCATTTCCTCCATACTGCATTGTAATTTCATCATTTCTATTTATAGTATATTTTAGTCATATTGTAGACTCACTTTCTTTCATATTTATTGCATATTATTAGGACCTATGTTAGATCTCTTCCATTGCATATATCCTCAAAAGCTAATAGTGGTATCATAGCCATGGTGAATTGAGATAGGAGGGCCTACATCCATCATAAGATAAGTCTAGTAGGTCAAGAGGAATAGGGAGAGAATCACATTTTTTTTTTAAATTTGAAATTAACAGTGAAAAGTGAGGACTAAAATAAATCTCAGTTGCAGAAATTCTGAGATTATATTTGGCTAGAGTCTTTCCACAGAGTTGCAAAAAAACTTGTGAAGACTAGGACTCAACATTCATACCACTAGATTGACAAATAAACTAGTGAAGATTATTATCTCCATATTTATAAGTTCTTTCGTTCTAGTTTCTAACAACTTGTTGCAGGAAAAGGAGATTCAGTAAAAGGTTTGGAAGCTTCCTACAAGATAGTTAGGAAGAATATATTCTTAGAATCATTCCAGCACTTGTAGCAACAAGGAGAAGACTAAATATTTCAAAGACCTTGAGAAAGGTCTCATTACAAGAGCTACAATCCTGCAAATTATAGAAGTAAAGAAAAGGCCACAGTAGCCTTATAGTAGACTCAAGGAAGAAGAGACTCCAGAAGTTGAGTCATAGAAGGAGATAGGATATTGGTGATCTCCATTCAATATTAATACCTGTAGAGTGCAAAATAAGAAAATGCCAAATAATCCTAGAAGAAGAATAGGCTAGATAAGCTTAGAATAAGAATAGACCAAAGAAGCCTAGAAGAAGAAAATGCTAGAGAAGCCTTGAAGCATAAAAGGCCATAGAAGCCTTGATCAAGAAGAAGGCCATAGAAGCCTTAATTCTAAAGAAAATTTCAAAAAAGAATTCTTGATTTAGAAGATAAATTCCTATTTCAAAAGAATACTCCAAAGAAGAGTTCCTAAATATTTCCTGTTTTAGAAGATAAATTCTTGATTCAGAAGAATACTCCAAATAAGAGTTCCTAAAGATTACTTCAGAGAAGATTTCCTAATTCAGAAGATAAATTCTTGATTCAGAAGAAAACTCCAGAAAGGAGTTCCTAAAGAAGACTCCAAATAAGAGTCCAAGAAATAGGAGATTGGTGATCTCCTTACAAAATTAAATATTTCCTTCAAGAAGGAGCTGAAGAGATCAAGATAATATCTCATTGAAGAACTTCCATTCTTGGAAGAAAGAGAAGGACTAGGAGAGTCTTGTACAAATCTAGAAGCAACAGAATCAGAGATCCTAGAAGAAGATATCATCACCAACACTTCCAGAAGTAGAAGGTTGAAGAAAAGGTCTCAGTTGGAAGACCAGAGAAGCTGCAAGATAGAAGACCTTGGAGAGGTCTCAAGGAGGAAAAAGAAGAAGGCTTGGAGAGCCTTGTTGTAGAGCTCACAGAAGCATCATCAAAAGAGTTCCTAGGAGAACTCATTGGAGAAATCCACTACCAAGGAGAAATATCCTGATAGTGAAGGACTTGGGAAAATTATTGCCATCCAACAACAAGCCCAAGAGAAGAAGAATTTGGTAAGGAGTACCAAATCCAGAAGAAGAATTTGGCAAGGAGTTCCAAATCCCAAAAGAAGAATCCAGTGAAGACCTCAAGATATTCAAAATCTTGAGAAGAAGAAGATCCTGTTTGAAGTCAGAATTTGACAAGAAGCTTGAAGGAAGATTCAGATAGAAGAAGCCTACCAAATCCATGATATTTGGAGATTACCTCTCACAGCAAGGAGGCATAGTTCAGATAAAGGAGTTCTTTGAATCTACAATAGAAAAACAAAGATCACTAGAAGGATCAAGCCACCAAATCCAAGGCTCAAGATAAAAAGTTCAAGGCTATAGTTTGGTGAAGCAGGAAGCTATTCTAGACAACCAACAAGAAGCTACAAATTCAACCATTGCAAGGCAACAACTTGGTGAATCAAAAATACCAAGATATACATCTACTTTAGAAGCCATAAAAGAGGTAAGCAACTAGGGTGCAATTAGTTGAACTTCAAATTAGGGTTCATTATCAAATTCTATTAAGCACCATATTTGGATTAAAAGTTGCAGAAAGATAGATTGCATTATAGTATTCAAGTGCAAAAAGGGAAAATTCATTTTAAGGATTATTTGCACATTAAATAGGAGTTGGATATTTTTGAAAGAAATAAAATTATCATCTACCTATTTGCTATCTAGAAAGCAAGAAGACTATATCCTACAATATTGATTGTAGTGAAAAATTGTAGAATATTCATTAAGGGTAAATTATAGATTACTCTTAAAAGTTGTAGAGATTATTAAGTGCATCTAGAATTACTTTGAGAGCTTATTATTGGGAGGAATAAGGTGAGATTATTAAAGTGCATTAAGGTAGAAATTATAGAGATTCATTGCACTAAACTAGTTGATCATTAACTAGTTACTCTCAAAGGATTATTGTGTGTTTGATTGTTAAAGATCAAGGGCACAAAAACCACATATTTATCAAAGTGTCTAGAGACACTATTTGATGCATAGAACTTGCAACATTTTGTGGCCCAAATAAACCACAAAAATTAGATCATATTCCTCCAAGGAGTAGAGAAGAAATCCACCATCAAAATCAATAATAGGAGCTAAAAATCGAGACTTGGAGAGTCTCAGATTTAAAGTGCACTTAGGGTTTCATTAAAAGAATAAGTGCAGAATTTTCTACTTCAAAAGGGTGCATATTATTAGCTTGGTTTTACTCTTACTAAATTGTCCAAGAAAAAGGAATTACTAAAGGTAAGGAGCTACCTCATCAAAAGGAAAAGGAGCATTTCAGAAAGAGACATTTGGCCCATCATATTGGTGCAAAATCTATCTAATACAAGCACCATTCTTGTCCATTCAAGAAGGAAAAAAGGTCTTATAATACAATGAATATAATGATCATCATCCGAGAAGGTATAAGGGTAGGTTTCAAGCAAGAAAATAAATCCATCGAGGAGCACATATTGCTCAAGATTTAAGGTGTCAAAAGACACCATTGCTCCATGTCAAAGCATCCAGAAGCAAGCATTCACCTACAATATCAAAGCCCACATAAGGCCATTATCAATCTACATCTACGTGGACAAAAAGGATAGCATAAAGGTCCATATTAAAGGGTGCTCATCTATGTAAAAAGGTATCAAAATCTACTTCTATCAACGTGGAATGAAGCTATTACAAAGGACTATCTACACTACAAAGGAGCACAAAAATAAGTACATTGAAAGCATAGAGAATAAGGGAAAAATATGCTACATCCGAGGTCTCAAACTTGGAGAAGAACGTCCACCAAAAGAAGCACCAATATTAGTTACAAAACTACCATTCGAAGCTCCATAGAACCAAGGAGCATCACAGCTAGCACCATCCAACATCCTCATCAAAATACCTGCAAAAGAAAAAGGTTGCTTGCTATCCAAGAAATGAAGCAAGCCAAGAAATAAGCATACGAAAGGGCAAGAGGAGTTATAATATTCTTTCTGGAGTATTATAGTAAAGGTCTACATGCAAAGACCTTGAGTGCCACTTGGCACAAATATTCTAAGGTGCCATCCCAACTCTTAACACTCAAGAAATTTCAAGCACCTAATCAAGAGGAGTTACAAGGAATATTGAGGAGGTTACGTACGTTATCTTTGCATGAGCATTGAAATAATTCCAATTTGTAACTCCCATTCACCACTTATCCAAAAGGAGGAAGATTCCATTCTATTTAGAAGCACCCATCTTGGAGAAAGCATTAGAACAAATTAAAAGCAAAGTCGAGCATTGAAGGTCGAGTTCATAGTAGCATCAAAAGCCGAGCTCATGGTAGAATTACATAGTAGCATAGGCATCATAGCAACAATAGGAAGAGAGCATTGAATACTCCTAGTCAAAGTGGTCAAACATGAAGCATCCATTGTCCAAGCAATGCTATCAAAGAAACCAACCACCATCTAAGTTAAAGAGAAGCTAAAGCCTACGCCCATACGTTGGAGATAACGATCAAAAGAGCACTAAAGAGTGTTGTCATCTACGTCTAAGAATCAATGTCAGATACGTAGAGGTTTGGGGCATCACAAAGGTAAGACTATATCTTATTCCAATTTTCTTTCATTAATAGGGAGATATAAGGTATAATATAAGGTTGAAAAATTAAGAGAAATCAACCATATTTGAAAGCAATATTAAAAAGGAATATATATATATATTTTTTTTTTTTTTATATTATTATAATAGCCTAATATTTGCAATCTAAAGCATAGGAGAAATAAGGATTTCTACTTGGATAGATTAATTATCTAACATTGCAAATATCATTGTTTTCTAAAATTCCATATTAGGGAGTTATAAGGAATACTACACCAAAATAGGTAGTTGGAATTTAGAAACATTAAATATCAAATTATCAAAGGCTATAAAAGAAGGTTCTATAAGGAAAATCAAGAGTTGGAAACTAATTACTATACTTGTCTCAAACTTACATTAAAGGGACAAAAGAATTCCAACAAATAGAACCTCATCAAAATAGAAAGTGCTTAAGTTCAATAGGAGAAATAAGGTGTAAAAGAAGTTGATATTTTCTATTCACAAAACTTTACAAAATCAACTCAAAATTGAACTACTATTCCCAAAAGCACTTTATCTATCATTCAACATTACTAGGGAGACATAAGGCATTCTACAAAACCTAGAATTTCACCAAGGCATCATCAAATCAATACTAGGGAAATTAAAAGAAGACCACAAGGATCATCATGGCATCAAAAAAATTCTTTCTTGTGGAATCCCAATTACTTAAGGGACCAAATTATTTCTCCTAGAAAAATAAGGTTAAAGCAATCTTAGTATATGAAAAACTTTGGGAGATAACTCAAGGAACAACAAAAAGACCAAACACAGGTGATACTAAAATTCAGAAGTTTGATGACAATGATGCAAAAGCCCTAATGATAATAACCTTTGCTATCACTAATGAAATACAACCTTATATCAGTTCAGCAAAGACATCTACAAAAGCATGGAAAAGCTTAGAAAATATATTTGAAGGAAAAAATAAAGCCACTATCCTTCATCTTCAAACTCAACTACATTCTCTAAAAATGAATAATGGCGAGAGCATAGAACTATTCCTAAGGAAAGTAGCAGATATTAAAGGGAAATTATTAACCTTAGGAGAAGAAATTAAAGATGAACTTCTTACTCAAGTAACCATGAGAGCACTTCCAGATAGCTACAAACATTTGGTAACATCTTTACAAGTCCTAAGTAAAGATACTTCTTTTGATGACCTAATCAATATTCTTCAAGAATATGAGGTAGAGAATACAGTTAAAGATGAAATGACTAACACTGCATTGGCATCAAAAGACAATCCACAAGGAAATATTGCTTCATCATCAAAAGGATGAAGACCATGGTATAATAGGTATTGTCAGATATGCAAGAGAAAAGGTCATAGCACTAACTATTGCAGATTCAATCCCAAAAATAAGAATCAAGGAAATCAAATGAACAATGGGAGCAAATTTCAACCATGACAATATCAAAATCAGTAGTAAGCTCAACGTCCAACCAATTATCCCCAATTGGAGTATCGAAAAGTGAATAAAAAAGGACACCTAGCTCAAAGGATAGAGGAAATCGAAGAACTGGAAGAATCTACAGATGATTATGAAGTCAAAGCTCTTTCAGCAAGAACAACAGGTTATGAAGACACTAACTACTTGCTTGAACAAGTTACAAAAAATAGAGAAGAAGAATACAAGCTCCAAGACAAAGAAGAAGATCCATATTGAAGATTGAAATCTTCAATACCCAAATAATGTAATACATGGGGGTGTTAGAGTTAGAGTATATTACATCATTTGGATCATGTAAATGTACCACCTTAGGTACATAGTTAGAGTAGGAGATTACTTTAGGGGGAAGTTAGCTAGTTACTTCAAGCAATGTAATAAATGCACAAGTGGCAATGTGCAAGTTGTAATGTGCAAGGTGTCCCCTTGTACATCTAGGTAGAGTGTTGGCCAAGGAATCTATCTTCCTATATAAAGGGCCTCATAGATCAATTCAGTATCAAGTCAAGTTCTTATCTAGTGTAGTGTAGTAGATAGTGGTGCTCCTGTATGGAGCACAATGTAGCTCTTTAGCTCATAGTAATGGAGTGACCATTTCCTCCATACTACATTGTAATTTCATCATTTCTATTTATAGTATATTTCAATCATATTGCAGACTCACTTTCTTTCATATTTATTGCATCTTATTAGGACCTGTGTTAGATCTCTTCCATTGCATATATCCTCAAAAGCTAAAAATAATGGATTTCAATTTTGATTTTTCCATTCAAGGAATAACATATGAAATTTATATGAATTCAACAATTCTCATAACCTTCATTAATTTTTATAGGATTAATATTTTTCTTTTAATTACTTATATGGGATTGAAATAGGCTCTACCTATATTACAACATCACCACATAGTGGTATTACAACAACTTGGCTATTATGTATTTATCATTTGAAAAGATTCAAACTTGTGTGAAATTTAACTAGTTGAGCTCTTGCCATTTGATTTAGGATTTACTCTTTTAATTAGCTTTTTCTACCTTAAGGATTTTTTCTAATGAATTTTATTTTAAAAATATTTTACTCATATCATGATAATAACTATTTTTGGAGTAATTTTTTGAATTAGTTATGTGGGATTGAAATAGGTCCCACATATTATGTCATGAACACATAATGGTATTACAATAGATTGGAACACATTGCTTAGCAATATTTGAACCTGGTTCTCCTCAAAAGGATGATGAGTTTAACTAGTTGATCTAATATATTTATGGAGTAATTTAGGTTTATTTAATTATTATTTTTGTATAAAGTTATTAACTATGAAAACAATTCTAGAATGAAAAATCACAAGTTTAATTACTTATTTTAGGAATTAACATTTGACAGTTATGAGTTCTAATACTTTGTAAAATATATTATTTACAATTTTAAATTATTGAAAAGTAAAACTTAAATATTATGAGCATGAGGAAATTTAGTTAGTATAAAATAGCATATGCATGGAATAGTAAGAGTATTAAGTAGTCTATTATGGCCAAAAGTTTTAGTAGGTCTTCGATATCATGTAGTTGGCTAAAACAAGGTATGCAATACTCTTATACATCTTATTATGAGAAATACTAGATAACAGATAATTTTTTTTGATATGTAATCTACTTAACAATGGTTATCCATAAATTTCATTTTCAAATGGTTATGTTATGGTAGGAGGAAGCAAAACTTGAAGGATTATGTTTGTGTAAGTTTTATTAAAATGTGAAATATCTAAATGGATAGATGAGGATATGTAATATCAAATCATTTGATGACATAATTAAATAAGTGAAGGAAATAAAATACAAGATCAATGGTTTTAAAAAATTAGCAAAAACCAATGAATGGAAAAAATACCTATGTGAAGGAAAAATAATTCCTTTTTTATTATATAACATCCTAAAAAACCACTATCAATGGGGTCTTGGTTCAATGGTTAGAACAAATAGATGATGTATCCCACACCAAGGTTCAAATACCTATGGCATAAAATAGGCTAAATGGCTCAATGTGACTAAGGTGATGTAAAAGGGAAAAGGGAAACCATTTCAAAACTCTACTAAAAAAATACTAAAAAAGGAAGATCCATATTGAACATAGAAATCCATGAAGTGGTAGATTAATGATGATGATACAAATACCATTTTTTATATTTTACTATAAAAAATATTTTCCTTTCATTGCATCATTTTTTTTTATAAGTAAAATAGTTATATTGCTTAACGGGTTTTAAGGATCCCTAAACCTTAATACAAAATCAGCACTAGTAGTTGTATCATATTGAAGGAAATGTAGAAAAGGATTTTACTAGTAAGGGCCTTAAAGGAGGACAAAACCTTAGCCTTGGAAATTTTAATATGATACCTTATAGACAGAGGGTGAGGACGTAGCCTTTGGCTAGAAGCCATATGCAAAAAGAGACAAAACTTTAAACAAGGCACTGTAACAAAAAAGGTGAGTCTATCCGTATCATAGTAGTGAATACTAGTAGGAGCCTTATAACCAACTTAAAGAAAGGCCCCACATAGGATGGCCATAAGCATAATAAGCCAAAAATTAAAAAAAAAAGAGCAATCATCAAAAATAGGAGGAAATTAGTCCTCCACTTCAGCTTTTCTTTCTTCCTCAGCTTCCTTAGGTTTAGTCTTCACAGCAGCCATGACCGCTTCAGTAGGTCCTTAGACCTCTTGAATCCCCTAATATGTATAGAAAATCTTGTGAAGCCCCTACCTGATATCCATGGTGCAGTTCATCATGCAATTCATCATTGTCATGGTGGAAGCAATAATGAATTCCTTGAGTTTCTTGTTCTCCTCTTGGTCATCCTTAATCTCAATCACATTACTCTTGGAGGCCATGTTCTGGAGTCTCGTTGATTTTCTCACTGGTTCTTCAACACTATCAAAAGTAATACACTTCCTTACCTTTAATTTGGAGAAGGCTTTAATGGCCTTTTTCTTTTTTTCAACTTGGGTCAGGTGTTCTGAGGAGGATTTGGGTTTGGCAGGGCTACTTGAAACAGGGTTGGATTTGGGGCTATTGGCCAAAATGTAAGTGTATATGACTTTAAACATGCCTTGATGGTAAGGAAGATCATGGTTCTTTTTATCTCTACAAGATGATATGGAATGGTTCATGGAATTTAGGAAGAAAAGTGGAATACTCAGAGGATTGATGTCATGGAAGTGATTGACAAATGCCAAATGATAGGTTTTCAGAGATTTTTCAGGGTCATCCACACAAATAAACTCCATAATTGACTTCATGACAACATTCCAAGGGATGGTTAGGTCATTTATGAATATGCCAGGGCTTTTGGTCTTTTTGAGGATTTTCTCATTACCTTTGAAAAGCTCCAATTCCACCTCCCAATTATGCTTGTGGTGATGGATAGATTGACCCTCAGGGTTTTTATCGATAATGGAGGCAAGCAAGTGGATGTCTACCATAAAATTATGCCCATGAACAGTGACAACCCCATTATCCCAAGATTCAAAGAATGCCATGGTTATGTCAAGGTCATTTCCAAAGAACATGTTCAGGAAGGGGAAAAATCTTCTATCTTGGAGGATTTTATCAGTCATGACATCAGGCTCATAGACGCTCAGTTCAATATAGTCACTCGACATGGTGGGGGAAAGGGGAATATTGGTAGAAGACAGGGAATGGTGGGATAAACGTAGATAGCAACAGAGGTGGGCAGGCAAGAGAAGGATGGAGAGGGTGAAAAAGTTGAAGGTTAAAAAGGGAATGGAGAGAAAGGTCTAGAATCAGGGAGGTAGGAAAGGATAGGTAGCATGGTGGAGGGGAATACACTTGGAAGAGCTAGCCCAACCAACAGGGAGTGTTCAGCGAGGATGGGCATTGGAAGCAAGCAAGTGACTAGGAAGGTGACCGAACGACGACTAAGAGGTTTGGAGGAAAAAACCACAAACCACCATAGTCTTGGGCCAAAGAAACTCAGGTTACGATGCTCCACATGTGCGAGGTTGTTTAATGAGGTGGCCTACTTCATGGATTTGGAGGAAAACACCACACACAATAGCTTTCTTGGGCCGAAGAAACCTTGGACATGAGACTCCACATGAGCAAGATTGTTTTATGTTGTGGCTTGCTCTCGGATATGCCACGTATGAAGTTCGAGGATGTGGAATGTTGTTTTGGAATGAACAAGAGGAGTCGTATAGGCATTGGAATAATACATCCTAAGAATCAAGGACTTTTGCCTTTGAATCCATTGCCAACAAGTGAAATTATCAGTGGGATTCATATTTTTGGTGTTGGGAGCCACTTTCTGGGATCTACACAAGTTAAACAAAAGGTACCAATGATTGAAAAAAATGTTAGAATTCATGCCAATAAGATTCGCCAATCGAAAGGGGTATGGGTAGTAAGACAGTGGACAAACATCCTCTAAGGATAATCCAAGTTCTTTTCCAAGGTCAGACTCAGCTTTGGAAGTAGTTTTGGAAGAGGGGCTAATGAGGAAGGCATTTTCTAGGGTGAAGGCCAAGATTTTGGAAGATATAATCTTGGGGGCCTTAGGCTTAAGGGAGAAAACTCTGTTATTTATTTCAAGCTAGACTTGCCAGAGGAAATGATGGAGGGATATTTTCCAGAAGAATTTGAGGTGAGTATCATGGAAAGAGGCAGGCCAATGATTGAAGAGGTCTCCTATGGAACAAAGTTTAGCCATTGAATGTGGAAGGAGTGGAAAATGAAATTAAGGATGGAAGAGGAGAAGGGACAATGGATAAAGAGGTGGTTGGTGGATTCTAGGGTATTTTTGTAGAGGTAGCATCTATTTGGGATGGGCATTCCTTTTTTATAATATTATCAATAGTCAAGATTTTCTCTTGGATGGCAAGCCAAGAGAAGAAGGAGACCTTAGGGATGAGATGCTTGATCCAAAAATTCTTGAAAGGTAATAAAATTTCCTCATCATCAAGGAGGAGGTAGGCTGATTTGACTGAGAATTTTCCACTTTTGGTGTGCTCCCAGATGAGTTGATCAGAGGGCTTGGATGAGGGGATGATGGTGGATGATAGGAGAGAGTTTAGCAGGTTGGACTCAAGAGGAAAGGCAAGACAAACAATAATATTCCAAGTAGGAAGTCTATTCGAGGTTATAAAATCGAAAACCTTATGTCCTATCCTTGAATCAGTAAAAGGCTTAAGTTTGGACAAAATATAATCATTTTTTTTAATTAATAGGTTAATAAGGGGATTGAAAGGGCCCCATCCCTTTTACATAATATTCCTTACAAGAATATCATAAAAGGTGAAGAAAACATGGTACTACGTCTATTCGAACTATTAACAATCATAAATAACCAACCTAAATCACTTGATAAGAAACATACATACTACACTACAAATAATAAGAATAACTAGAAAATAGTTGAATTTACATACATAATAGTCTGCCACATATAGATTTGGATACCTATAATAGTTTACTCCAAGAACTGAACCCCCAAATTTAGCTTCTTCCAACTAGAAAGTGAACATCATTGGATCGACTTGGATTCTCCTTAACCACAAATTCAATAAGTTGAAGTGGGAAATTATCTTTCTATATAATAGTATCTTGAGCCTCCACCCCCATGCTTGATAATAAATTTGTAGCTTCATTCCCCTCTCGATAAACATACTTCAACTGTAGGTTGTGAAAAAACTACAGGATCTCTTTCATCCCCACAACCATATATGCAATCCTCCAACTAACTTCTTTTCTCCCTTTCAAAATATTTATAATGTTTAGAGAGTCGCCTTCCACAATAATAGTTTTATAATGGCCTTCTTTGTTTAACTTGGCCCCTATAAAAAAAATCTTGAGCCTCAGCAAAATGGTTGGACTAGATGGATAGAGGATCAGAAAAGGCTTGCACAATCATCCCCATAGAATCCCTAAAAAATCCACCCACACTAGCATACCCTAGGTTCCATTTTGCAACACCATCCACATTTAGTTTGATCCACCCATTTGGAGGGGGTTCCCACTTAACTTCCAACCTTAAAGATCTCAACAAATTCACACATATTAAAGGCTTCAAATTACAATGAACATTAATGGCTTCCTCGAGTCTACTTTATGCTACCTAAAGAAAGGATAAGGTCTGAGTGTTTTCCACAATAACATTAAAAATATAAAAAGCAACCACAAAAGCCTCTATTTTCCTTTTTTCAAAAGCTATGTTATTCCTTTCATTCCAAATTTCCCAAAGAAAATGGGGGAGACAAAACCTCCAGAGAAATTTCAATCTACCATTAATTTTTTTTATTGAAATTCAATCTACTACTATTGAAATTTGAGGATTCCACTACACACATAAATATCCTATAGTGGCTTGGAGGACCAAAGGAACATCAAAGGGTTCCAAAACCTTCTCTAAAATATGTCTAGTAAAGGAACATTCGATAAAAATATGATGGACTGATTCCAAATTCTGTTCACATAAATAACATCTATTTACAACAATGATACATCTTTTGTGTAAGTTATTAATAATTAATATTCTATTTTGATCCACCAACCATAAGAAGAAAAATATTTTAGGGATGAGACCTTTAATCTAGATTTTCCTCACTGGAAACCAACTTCTACCTTTTATCTCAAGCAAATGGTATCTAGACTTAACAAAGTATTTTCCATTATTTTCCTCCTTCCAAATGATTGAATCACTAAAATAGGAGGACAATAGAGGATACAAATGAAGCCATATTTTTAGATTGTTAATATGGCCAGCCAAGTTTGGGTCTAAATCAGGAGCAGATAAATCTTTCCATATTTTTTTACTATTTTAGGTTGAGGAATAGAGCAGGTTCCAATGCACTTACCTTTGGGTCCTCTGAGAGGGGAATGTTCTTCAACCAATGATACTTCTAAAAGTTCACATAATTTCCATATATAATATGTTATAAAATCCCTTTACATAACAAATGTCTAATGTCCACAAGACTGTTCCAAAAGGAAGATCCGATTGGTAAGTCATTGGAGTATAAATTTTTTTTTCCATTTCATAAATACTTGGATTTGAGGATCTTAACCCACTCAAGTTGATCATTTTTTAATAATTTCCATCCTATATTTTCCATAAAGTCTTCATTCATTTGTTTTACCCTTCTAAAGCCCAACCCTCCTACATATTTAATAGAACATATTTGATCCTAGGCAACAAGGGCAAAGCATCTTCTATCTTATGATCCATACTTGAGGAAGGATCTTTGAATTTGCTCCATTTTAATCATTATTTTAGTTACAATTTTGAAATATACATAAAATAAATGGGAATACTCTATAAAGAATACTTCACAAGCTAAGATTTACATGTATGACTACGAAGACTTCCTCTCCAACCTGTTAATTTTTTTGCTAGTCTATCTAGAATTGGATTCCAAATATGTGACTCCATATTACCTTTGAACATAAGTACACCCAAATATATGGTTGGGAGTTCTCCAATATCACACCCAAATATCCTCATGATCTTGATTTTCCTTCCAACTAGGGTGTTGATGAAATAAACTTTACTTTTTAAGAAGTCCATTTTTTGAGCAATAGCTTCTTCATAAGACACTAAAATAGTTTTTAACTCCTTATCTTGAGGGACAAATAATTAGGAGATCAACAAAGTATCATCAACAAACTATTGATGAGAAATAGGGTCCGATGTCGAAGCTGGTTTGAAACCATCTACTCTCCCACTTTCTACAACCTTTGAAATAGATCTTCCCAATGTTTCAACAAGAATAATAAAAATATACAATGATAAAATATCCCCTTGATAGATACCCCACCCACTTTTTAAGTAGCCATCAAGCACTCCATTTACCAAGACTAAAAACATAGCAGATGAAAAACACTTTTTAACCAATCCCACCCATTTACTTTGAAAGCCAAATTTCAATAGGACTTTGGTCAAGAAGTCCCAATAAACCCGATCATAAGCTTTGTTAATATCTAAATTTAGAAGCATATGAGTCCTCTTACCATTTTCCATAGAATGAATATCCTCATGAATGTTAATTATGCTATACAAAATTTTTTGATCTTTAACAAAACGACCTTGTTGATCTACCACAATAAAAGGTAGAACACTCTTTAACATATTGGAAATAGTTTTGAATAATATTTTATAGATTGTGTTGCAAAAATTGATAGGCCTAAATTTTTTAATATGTCTTGCTCCTTGCACTTTTGGAATCAAATATTAAAAGGTGGAATTGATATCTTTCGACAGGTATTGGGTTTTCTAGATCTCCTTGATAGCCTTAGTAACATCTAATCCTATAATATTCCAAGACTTTTAAGAGAAATCAACTGGGAAACCATTTGGCCATGGGGCCTTTTCCCACCTAGACTAAACATGACCATTCTAATTTCCTCATCTATAAAGGGGACCATAAGAGAAGAATTCATCTAATTAGTCACCACTTTTGGAATATTAGGAAGGAGTTTACTTTTAGCTTCACCATTCACTGCCATAGGTTCTCCTAAGAGGACTAAAAAATAACTTACAACTTCTAACCTAACACCCTTCGGTTCCCCTACCACCGAGCCATCATCCCTAACTAGATCCTTTATCTTATTGTCGCCTCGATGTCTTAGGGTAGACACATGAAAAATTCTAGTGTTTCTATCACCTTATTTAATACAAACTACCCTTGATTTTTGTTTCTAAAACACTTAATCAACCAGGAGATTATGATAATCAACTAAGATCTGGCGTTTTGTCCTTTTGTGATGATCATCTAAACCAACTTGGTTCACTTCCTTTTTAATATTTTCAAGCTTCAAATTTAGATCCTTATTTTGGGTAAATAGATGCTGAAGAATCTTCTATTCAATTATTTAAAATTGAATTTAATCCAACTTTATTTATAAGCAATTTTAATTAATTTAGAGTCCCTAAAAATATTTTGCAACCAATCTTCTATACTGGGTTTTAATTTTTCATGATTCATCCACATCAAGTCAAATTGAAAGTGGCTCTTATGTAGTTTTCTTCCACTCTCTATTTACCAAAGAATAATATTATGATCGGATATAATATTGAGAAGGGCTATAAGAGTAGAGTCTCCAAAGACTATTAGACCTTAAGAAACTAAAAACTGATCTAGCCTTATTTGAATCAGTTGGTCATCCAATCTTCAATTACTCCATGTATACTTAAACTACCGAATATCAATAGCCACTAACTCATTATCATTCAAAATCTTCCCAAAGTCTTCCATTCCCTCTGATAGAACTGGAAAGCCTCCCTTCTTATCGAATGGGTAAAATGATGTATTGAAATTACCTACCAACACCCAAGGGATATCTTTGAACACTTTCCTAAGATAACTTAGATCTCTCCATAAAGAGTATCTTCCACTCACCAAGTTAGGGGTATACATGTTCATCAAAATCCAATTTTGGTTATATTCCAGAATATGACAAAATATAGAGATGAAATTATTGTTATTTACAATAAGTTGATATTCAATCTTCTCCTAATTCCATAAACACATAAGCCCTCCAAAGGCTCCATTGGATGGGTTAATTAGACAATCTACTTCTCTCCATAAAAACTACTTTACACTTTGATTCTTTTGTACATCCATTTTGGTTTCCTAAAGCATTACAATATCTAATTATTTTTTTCCCTTAGCATTAAAATATCCTAGTGTTTTGAAGGGGCATTCAATCTCCCAAATATTCCAAGAAAGAAATTTCATTTATTTTCACTCCAAATGTAAGAACTACTAAATAATAAAAATAGATCAAGAAGGGAATAATAACATAATTTATTATCAATTCAATTAATTACCAATCACATCTCTCACATAATTAGTACCCTAATAAAAATAGTGGAAAATCGAGCAACTATGCAGAGGATAGGTTTACCATTTTGATCAAAATATAGTTGGGGAGCCAACTGACCATGAGAGGAAGAGGAAGAGGGAGGTTGAGAGGGAGTTTAAGGGTGAACTTCTTTAGTGGGAGAGGATTTCTCCTATAGTGGATCTATGGGCCTAGAGTGGAATTTGGTGTGCCAATGAGTTTGGAGCCATAGGGATTGGGGTGGATCTTGTTCCCCTTGAATCAAAGGATCATGGGAACGGTTCTTAGGATTTCCTATTCATGGAGCCTAACTTGGGAAGGAATAAATTTCATTTTTTGGGAGGGTTTTTCATTGAATATGGGAGACTTATTAGTTTTAGGAGCAACTCCCTTACTTTCATATTAGTTATGAGCGAGATTTTGGTTAATATTGGTAAAGCTGCTAGTCTCAAAGATGTTTGTGGATCTAGTTATGTTCTTGTAGGTAAACCCTTCCACAACCCTTGTTATGAGTAGGAAAATATTTCAAAATTTAAGGTTAAATGTAAATAGGAATCCTGTTATTAGTAGCAAAGTTGCAGATCTTAGAGTTGATCTGATTGAGAATGTGGATCCTGAGATCATGGATCCTGAGAAGTTCTTTTAGGAAAATCCTTCCACGGCCTTTGTTCTAGGTAGAAAAATATTTCAAAGTTTAAGTATTGTTGGGAGTGATATTTTGGTTGTTAATGGTATAGTTGTTGGTCCTAGAGTTGATCTAGTTCTTGGGAGAGTAGACCCCATTGATGCTTATATTCTTGGGTCTAAGTTTATTGGGTGTAATAGGGATAGGTTGGCTCCATGTATCTGGTTAGAGTTTTTAACCAACCCTTGGGCTTGTGGGAGTTCCAAATACCCTTTGGTTTGGGAAAAAATCCATTTGTGGTGGTGGTTTCAAGTCTTAGTCTCTCAAATTCCTCTCTTGAAGATGGATTTACTATACTGAAAGGTCCGAATCCAACTAATATTGAGGTGGATCTTACCCCACCTAACTCTATGGATACTAGGATATTTTCTCAAGAAAATCCTACCATGGATTTTGGATTGGGCAATAAATATTTTTAAATGTTTGATTCAAAAGAGCTAGATTTTGGTTGGTAGTGGGATGAATGGTAGAAGTATTTTTTGTTGGTTTCCTATATTGGAGCTGGAATAATTTTAATATTATATTCCAAGCTTAGTGATGGATTTGGTATTTTGAAGGGACTAGATCCAACTAGTTTTAGGGGGATTTTGTTTCCCCTAAAACCATGGTTCGTGGGAGGTCTTGTCAGGAAATACCTACTCTAGATGTTGGCCTAGGAATGAAACATTTTCAAATTTTTGATTTAAAATGAGCTAAAATTTAGTCGATAGTGGAAGCTAGATGGATGCAAGATCGATCCTATTTGGCCTAGGTGGAAAATATTTTTAAATTTTAGATTTAAAAATGAGCAAGAGGTCCGAGGTGTAGACCAATTGGTTCATCCAAACCCCATAAGGGGGCGGAGGTCCAAGGTTCAAATCTCGGGCCTCACCGGACTGAACGCTTGTCCCTTTCCTGGTGCTTTCAGTGGCGTAAAAGGTTTAAAATGATTGTGGAATGGTGGTTATAGGGGCGGACTACGCGAAGATCTATGTGGTGGCTTCTAGGGCGGACATTGCAGAATACTGTGGTGGCCATAAAATACGGACAGACTGCTCGGATTTGTGGCGGCTACCGATTCCACCATGTAAATTCAAAAAAAAAAATGAGCAATATTTTGGTCACTAGTGGATGCTATTTGGATGCAATAATGATCCTATTTGGCCTAGGTGAGAAATATTTCAAATTTTAATTAAAATGAGTGGTAATTTAGTTGATAGTGGAAGCCAACTAGATGCAAGTACAATCCTATTGTTGATCTTTCTCTTGGGAATGTTTTTTCTTGATCAATTAAGACTTTCCCCTTTGGAGTGTGGACCTTGGAGGTTTTTGCATTCTGATTTTCATGTTTCCTTCTAGAGAAGTGGAGACCTTTTATCAGACCAAATATTATTGTCTATTCTAGTGGATCTTTTGAAGATTTCCATGGAGGAAGAATATTTCAACGCATGTCTAGATCCTCTTAGTTCTCTAAATTAGATTTTGATGGTTTTGCTTATACATCCTTAGAGGTTTGTTAGTTTGGTAATTATGTTCATTGAGGAGTTTTTTTTGTGGGAAGTGTTTCTTCCTATTTTTTTTGTCCACATCTATGGTGGAGGTGGTCCTATCAATTCAGGTTTTGGATCTCAAGGAGAAGATGTTGGTTCTTTGGATCCTTGTGCTTTTTTTGTTCCATTTGGATTGAATGTTCATATGGGCTTGGCCCTTTGTCTTCTCTTGTAAGCCTTTTATGGTTCTTTTGCAATATTTTGGTTAAGGATTTGATTTAGATGTTAAAAGGTTTGAGGACCCTTTCAAAACCCCTTCTTTGGTTTGTAAAAAATTTGGAGATACTTTCAAAACCCCTTCCACCTAATAAAAAAAAATCAAGAAGGAAAAAATAATAGTTTAAAAGCTATTTAATTAGAATTTAGATAGGATAAAGAAACTTAGGGTGAGATTTTCTAAAATATTCCAACAATTATCATACAAAGAAAAAATAAATTCTTAATAAGAAATATCTCGATAAACAAGATATAAGAATGATCATAATAGATTTCATATAATTTTTTTTCAAAAATTTTAAAATATGTTAAAGAATGATATATTGGCTATAGTTGAAGAGTAATAAATGAAATTGAATATACCTTTAATACATTTTCAAAAAAATAATAGAAACTATTTTGGTAATTTTTATCCCATAATCCATGGATTTAAAAGGAGAGGATGAATGAAACACCTTAAGGGGTCATCTGGTAGGAACTGGAACATTAAAAAGTTGGATAGTCAAAGAAACATAGCTGAGTGACATTTTGAGCTTTGCCAAGAAAGGTAAGTTATCTAAAGTAAATGTATAACTTGAGTTTTTTTAATAAAATTTTTACCTTTTTCTAATTTTTTTTTTTTTTTTTTAAATATAGAAAATAGATTAAATAAAATTATATAATATCATCTTAAAGGATCAATGTGATTTTTTTAATGTCAAGTAAATCCTTTAAAATATAATGTACAATAAGCTATACATTATTTTCAATCCATGAAAAGTCATATATGCTTATTAAATTGGATATGAATAAAGCATATGATAAGGTTTGCTAGAGTTTTTAATATTATAATCTCAAAAAAATTGGTTTTGATCAAGGTTTATATGAATGGATGAGATGCTCTCATAACACTCTAAAATATTATATTTTGATCAATGGACCTCCCATTCAATATTTTGAATCATCTTGTAGTCTCTAGCAGGGTCACCAATTATCCCATTATTTTGCATTATTCTTGTTGAGACTTGGGGAAGGGCATTCTCAAAGGTAAAGTTAAAGGAAAATTCAAAGGTATTTAGGTTCTAATAGATAGTTCCTTCAAATATCATCTCTAATTTATTGATGATAATTTATTTTAAGTTATCCTTTAGTTAGTGTAGCCATGTAAAGTAAATAAGTATTGACGTGCTATGACAAATCTATTACATATTTGATTAATACAAAAAAATCCATGATCTATTATTCAGATTTCTCTTAATTTAAAGTGGCTTATTTTTTTACAATGAGTTTACACAGGTTTTTGTGAGGGGTCCTGGTCCCTTCATACAGAGTGGGATTTTTTGACTTCTCAAAGAGAGGACAAAGCCCTTACCACTATAATAATCTTATAGCTAATTTATAGCGGTTAATATTTTGTAGTTTATTATTATGAATTTTCCATCCTAATATCCAAGTATTCCCTTATCTAACAAAATAAACAAGGATATTTGGAACCTAATTTTGGATATAATGAGATATTGTTTGGTTGGTTGGAAAATAAGTTCCTTATCATGACAAGTAAGATCCAATTTATAAAGGCTATCTTAAAATCTAAAGGATTTAAGAATAAATTCAAGTTTTCTTTTTGTAAATGGGGTAAGGTTTATAAAGAAAATAATATTGTAGGAGTAGGCCTATAAAATATAGATCTATGAGTTTAGAATTATGGGTAAAAATTGGATGAAGAATATTCAAACATCAAGGAAATTTTGAGTAAAACAAATACTTCCAAAACATATATAGGTTCTATGGATGTAAATAATCTAATTATGTATCAAAAATTGCTTAAGTGTTTGATAAAATGGACCTTCATATCAAAGAGTTTGTAATTGGACAAAAATATATATTAGATTATGAGTAAATGAGGGGGATTTAACAATATTTTGATATAATGCTAGGTTTTTTCCTTATACTTTTATTTCTAATTAAAAATAATAAATGTTAACTCAAGTTTGTTTAACTTGTGGAGGTTCAAATATTAAAAAATATATGAAGAGAGTAACAAATCTAGATCTTGGATATCTATTAGTTATTTGGTTGAGGAAGAGGAAGTATAACAAATATTGGATAAACTTTAAAAGAGGCTTTAAGACTTTTATTTTCCTCTTTTACGAACGAATGAGATGGTTTCAATTTTATCAAAAGTTGGTAGGTTCTCTATCAAGTTAGGATATAAATCTTAAAAGAAAACAAAATTTCCTACTCCCAACTATGTCCCTTAGAAGTGTGCTTGGTAACTTGAAGTTCTTCCTAAGGCCTCAACATTCTTTTGGTTAATAGTCCAAAGCAAATTTATTATATGTGATAATTTTCAAAAAAGACGATGTCATAAAACTTTTAGGTGTACCTTATAATAATTGAGGATACTTCATAAAATAGAATATAGAATCTATTTGGTTGGTTCATTGACATTAGAGATATTTAGAATTCTATATAAATTGTTTCAAAGCTAAAACATTAAACACTATGCAAAGTATTGTGGTTTAAAAGGAATAAATTTTTTTATTTAAAATTGTTTATTTAAAATTGTGGTTTAAAAGGAATAAAAAAATAAAATAAAAAATCTCAAAATAACACCATGTTTGGATTCATATTTTTTCTCTTGTAAAATATTTGTAAGCATGGTGCTTACCATGAAAGTATCAAGTGTCGAAAGAGATGTATTGGTTGTTTGGTTATATGGATTTAAAGATGATCAAAATATGGAGTTAATATAAAAGATCTATATTGATTTATGTAAAATAAATATACTGAAAATTTATATTCCTGAAACGTAATTTTGATTATGCTTCTAAAGGAAAACCTAGAAAGGCTAGAAATGATGGTATTTTTTAGAATAGTTAGGAAAACTTCTCTTCACCTATTTAGAACATCAATGAAAAAATATGTAGAGGTTAGGATACTTTGTAAGAATCAATATTGCCATGGAAAATGATGGATAAATGTTCCAATTGATGAGGATTCATATAATATTATTAATACTATATAAATAATGAGGTTACTAAATCAAAAATAACATTTGTCTAGATGTTTATCATACAAACATATTATCTTTAAAATATTAATATGTCTACAAAGAAGTAAATCATAGTGAAGATAGTTTAACTACCTATGTGGTTGATATTTGTCTTGGAGAGATTCAAATTTTAGAAGACAATTTGCTAAGAAACTTCTATCTCTTAATAAAATGATATCATTTTTTTTTAGGAAATTTAGTGGTTTTATTGCAAAGCATTCTTGATAGAAAGAGAAGTTATATATGGTCTAAAGATGTAATTTTTTGTTGTTTCATGGGAGTAACCCCAATTAAATCTATATATGACTTATAAAAATATACAAGATCTAAAGATATTTCATAAATCTAGAAAAACACTTATAAATTAATTATAACTTTATATAAAAATATTTTTTTTATTGTTGATTTCCCCTCCAATGTACACATATTTTAGCCTAGATTTGGTAATTTTGATGTATATATTCCTTTATATTTGACCAAATAGTGGAGCAATGCTATGATAGTGCTAAGCAGTATTAGGGTAGCAAAGACAAGCAATAGTGGAGTAGTGCTAGGGCAGTGTTGACTAGTGTTAGGGTAACAAAGGTGAGCAAAAATGGAGCAATGCTAGAGCAACATTATGTTATCACTATATTTATGGCGAGTGAGAAGGTGTTTGGCATTAAAGCAACTCATGGGAGGTAGATGAAGGTTGGAGTATTAGGATTATTGGCATCCACTAAGGCATATTGTCCTCCTTTAGAATACCTTGGAGACCCCACAACTTATTTTGGATACCCTTATTTTCCACTTGGAGATGTAGATCCCCCTAGGGGTCTGCCATGATTGGTTTTTACTTTTAACCTTGGGGTAAGGTTATTTGCAAGTATAGTATCAAAGTCAAAAAGTAGAACCCTCAGTTGGTCTCTTTGATATCTAGCCTGTGGACAATTCACTAAGAGTATCACACACTCTGATGGATCTCACCATGGAGGAGGGAGCCTTCTATTTGGTTGGTAAATTTGTAGGAGCTTGACCTGATATCGATTCCATTAAAAAATGGGCATCCTTTAAATGGGTTCTGAAAGATCTTTTGGAAATTGTAGCTCTTTCCAAGGGCTTTTTCTTATTAAGCTTAATAAGGAGAAATATTCAGTGTGGATCTTGGGTGGGGATCCTTGGTTTTTTGGATAAAGAAGCCTATTCCTTAGACAATGACGTGTGGATTTATAGATGAATTTTCAAGAAATATATGACATTGACATTAATACTAAATAAATAGAGCTAAACATAACAAGGAGTAACGAAATAAATATTCAAACACAAAATAAGAGAATAACAATGAAAACCCCCCTTGGGGGTTGTCTAAAAATTCCACATTATTTCCATTATCATTATCAAGTAAATACTACATTGCATATTCTACAAGGTAAACCCTAGCATCTATCATTGCCAACTCACATGTGCATGTAAGGTGATACCTCATACTTGGACTTTAATCCATATTACAAATGTGTGATTACATAGGAATTTAATGTCAACATTCCTCCCTTAATGTCATATTTGTAATTCTATAGTACAAATAATGATTTTAGATGCAACCCTTCATGTTCACAAGCTAAATAATGTCCTTCCAAAAACAAGTAGCCTTAACCTAGTCGGTATATGTCCTACCAACCTCTAGGTCTAAAATTTCCACCAGCTATATCTAGTATTTTTGAGATCTATCCACACTAAAAGCTACCTCCATACTTCTAAAAAAATTAGCTTCACTTATTACCCTCAACCATATACCGACAAGGTAACAAAAAATTCCAAAAAACCACTTTTAAAACATTACAAATATTATTGGAGCTAACTCTGAGAATATTACACTAGGCAACCACCATTAGCATCCACACCAGTCTATTTTGGACACAACTAAACTAATTATAGTAGCATTAATAACCCTAAAAACTACACCAGTTATAGTAGCCAATAATACAACCACATTAATTATAGTAACTTCTTCAGGTAGAAGCTGCACTAGTTACAATAATTAACACTTGCCCAAAACTTATGGTACAACCAATAAACCATCTCAAACATTTTTTAGCAACTTTGAAAAACAAACTCAAATCTATAAATTTCATAAATCCTTGCATCTCTTCATCATATCTAACATTACCGAAGCTCACAAGATCTATCACTATCAAAGCTCACTAGATCATAGTTGTTGAAGCTCACCAAGTCTACCGTTGAGCTCACCAGATTTGCTTCTATCAAGGCTCACCATATTTGTCATTGTCTAAGCTTTACATATATATCACTATCAAATATCATCATATTTTCATTGTTAAAGCTCACTAAATGTATCATTTTCAAAGCTCACCAAATTTTTCACTATCAAAGCTCACCACATTGATTGTTGAAGTTCAAAAATATTTAAATAACAAACCCTAGCATGAGAAATCCTTAATCCAGATCAGCCACTATCAAAGCTCATGTTATTTATCACTATTTAAGCTCACCAGATCTATCACAAGCCATAAACGCTTGCATCTCTTCATACAATACCATAAAATACCCAATTTCAATACCATAGGCTCTAATACCAAATGTTAAAATTAAACATGATATTGATACTAAATTAAGAAAGATAAACATAACAAGGAGTAGAAAAATAAAGATGCAAACACAAAATAAGAGAATAAAAAGGGAAACCTCCCCTTGAGGCATGTCCAAAAATTCCACATTTTTCATTAGCAATCTCAAATAAATACTACATTGCATCTTATACAAGGCAAACCCTAGCAGCTATCGTTGCCAACTCACATGTGCATGCAAGGTGACACATCATCCTTACATAAACATTGAAACCTCATCCTTGGAATTTGACCCATATTACAAATGTGTGATTACATAGGAATTTAATTCCAACAAGAAGCTTATTCCTCATATGATGGAGTGTGGATTTTGATCTAGATTCTTAAAACTACAACTCAACTCCTCTCTAGGTTAGAATCGTTGGTCTCCCATTTAAATTTTGGCATGAATATATTTTATGAGGCATAGCAAAAATATTGGAAGACTTGGTTTTAATTGATTCAACTACTATATCTAAATCCAGAATGGTGTATGCCATAATGTGCATTAATATGGACCTCTCATCTAATCTAGATGATTCAATAGAATTTATCTTAGATTTTAGTACCATAAAACAACTTGCGGAGTATGAAAATAGACTTGTTATCTATTCATATTGTAAAATGAGTGACCATTTGGCCAATTGATGTCCCAATAAAACAACCCAATTAAAAAAATAAGTTTGGGTAGAAAAGAAGAATAAAAGTTATCTAGATTCCAAGACTGATAAAAAAGTCTGCAAAGGCACATGAAGAACCTCCTAGGGTATAAAATCCGATATTTGAAAGAGTTTCTTTAGTAGAAGAACTTGAAGCCTTGAGTAATCAATGGTTCAGGTATGTGTTTCAGATCTAGACCCTAGTTCTCATTTGGCTAACCCATTGCAAGGCAACCCCTTTGAGTGCCTTACAACTGAATCATAAACTAATGTTGAGGAGTATGTTGTTCCAGATACAGTTTCTATGGATTATCCTTCCTTGTTGGATGAAGAAAACCCTAAAATAAACTCTGGAAATCTTCAAAATGTAGACTATAATTTTCTAGGGATCTTCTTCCAAAGAGAAGAGTCTTGATTTTTTAGTTTAGGGAAATTTGCTAGATTCAAATATGATCCTAGATTCCTCTTCAAAAGGGAAGAGTCTTAGTTTAATGATAGACCTGAGCAATTCTTCAGGCTCTCCTTCTGGAATGCTAAATGGTTCACCATCTAAAGGAGAGAATCTGGGCAAGTTGGTTGTTTGTGAAAGTGTCGTAGGCTCACCATACAAAGGGAAGAACATATTGGGGTCTAGGCTTGGGACCCCTAGCCCTATAACAAGAACCTAAAAGAAAGGAGTTGTGGATGTAGGCATTGAAAAAATGGGTAAACCCTCAAACAAAGAGATCAAGAAAAGAGCCACTAATATTAACATTTCCAGTGGGTCCCAAGTGGTCCTAAAGCTTTAACATGAGCAGTGCATTTTTTAGAGAATTATCAAATCACAAAATCCCAACCTCTGGTTCATGCAGGTGGGGGGAAGAAAAATAATTCCAAGAATCATAAATGAAATTTTTATCTTGGAACATGAGATGCCTCAATGACCATTACAAGCAAAGACTTTTAACTTCAATGATAAAGGATTTAGCTCCTTAGATTCTACTTTTGTAGGAAATAAAATTGGATGAAGATAATTTATTTAAAATCAAGAATGCATTATGGAAGGAGGTATATTTTACTGCAAGTCATACCCAAGGGTATTTATGAGGTTTGTTGTGTTTATGGGACCCACAAATAATGGATGGTTTTTTATCTCCTTTTCGAGTAGAATTATAAATATTTTATTTTCTTGTAAGTAGTCCAATAGAAGATGGGTCTTATCCAATATTTATGCCCCTAACTTAGTGGTTGAAAGAAATAGATTATGGTCTATTCTCGGTCAGATGAGAGGTTCATTTTTGAATGAATTTTGGATGTTAGCAGGATATTTCAACTCTTCACTTTACCCCTCAGATAAAAAAGGGGAAACTCATCCCTATCCAAAGGCATGGAGGATTTCTCCAATTTTGTCAACCATTTTGAACTGTTGGACCTAGATTTAAGAGGCAATAAGTATACATGGAGCAATAGGAGGGTATAAAACCTTCTAATTCAAATAAGGCTTGATAGATTTTTTATTTCCAAATATGGATTGGGGTTGTTGGGGGACACTTATCTAAATTCCCTTCCCAAGATAGGCTCCAATCATAATCCTCTTATGTTGGAAGTCTTCCTTGATGGCAAAAAATTCAAGAAACCTTTCATATTAGAATCCATGTGGATTAATAATTAGGACCTAGAAGATAATTTAGTGGAATGGTGGTTGAAAATATTTTCTAGACCCTTAATATCTCAAATAGCTAAAAAGCTTAGATTTTTCAAACTCAATCTAAAAAGGTGGAACAAGATGGTGTTTGGTCACCTTTTCCAAAAAAGGAGCTAAAAATAGTTATTTGAGATTGAAGCCTCTTTGGAGTCAGGTACTGGGAAGGAAGATCTTAGAGATAAGGAGAAGTCAGTTCTTGCTAAATTTCATAACACCCTTGCCAAAGAAGAGATTTTCTAGAGACAAAGGTCTAGAGCCCTATGGCTGAGGAATGGGGACTAAAACACTAAATTATTTCATATCACTACTCTCAAGCATATGAGCTTTAATAGAATCAAGGAAGTTATCAAAGATGATGGATCTAAATTGTTTGACCCCAAGGAAATCAGAGATGAAGTTTTTTTTTAAAAGCTCTTAGGCACCAAAAATCAAGGGGATTTACAAGTAGAAAGGAGATTGTTATCCAAAATTTTCTTCTTAACCGATGATGAAATGAATTCTATGCTATTTAGAAACTTTGAGGAGGAGGATATCAAGAATGTTGTATTTTCCATGGTAAGGTAAAAAACACCTGGTACTAATGGATTCCCAACCATCTTCCTCCAAACATTTTGGCATATAGTTAGAAGAGATGTTGTAGAGGCCATTTTTGAATTCTAAAGAACTTGATTTATACCAAGAGATGTGAAGTTAACATTACTTGTAATTATTCCTAAGAGTATAGGAGCCAAGGACTTTAAAGAATTCAGACCGATCAGCCTTTGCAACACCATTTATAAAATTCTATCCAAGGTGCTAGCCAACATAATGAAATTGTTACTTCCAATTATCATTGATCACAACCAGGGAGGTTTTATTTCAAGAAGACAAATCTTAGATGGAATTATCAAATTCCATGAGTTGATCCATTCATGGGAAAAGCTAGAATGTTCCTTAAGCTTGACATGAACAAATCCTATGACAAAGTTTCCTAGGAATTTTTATAAAGTTTCTTGGTTCATTTTGGTTTTCACATCAGATGGATATCCCTCATTAAGGAATGTTTCTCAAATTTTTATTTCTCAATCATTGTTAATGGGGAGGTCTTAGGGTGTTACAGGATTGAGATAGGATGATCTTATTTCACCTTCCTTCTTCATTATCCAAATAGAAGCTCTAGGAAGATCCATTAAAGCTTCTGCTAGCATTGAACATATTAAACCTACTCTTGTTATTGATCCTATCTCCCACCAGTAGTTTGTAGACGATTATATTATCTTTACCCTCTCATGTATTCCCCAGGCTAAATAAATTAGAAGAATCCTCCTAGACTATGAGAGTGTTGTTGGTCAATACATCAACTTTCTCAAGAGCAAACTTTTTTCTCAATACTCCCCTTCTTAGGCAAAGGGCCATTGCCAGGATTCTTGGGTGCACTATTGTTGAGCTACCTTCTACCTATTTAGGTTTACCTTTGTTTAATATTAGAATAAAAGAGGAGCTTTGGAATCCAATTTTAGAAATAACACACAAGAAATTGATAGGCTGGAAAGGATCTCTTCTTAGCCAGGTCAGAAAAGTGCAAATAGTAAAAGCCTCTCTTTAAAATCTACCAGTCTATTTTTTATTTCTACATAGAATTCTTGCAAAAGTTGCTGATAAAATAGAACAATTCTAAAAACCTTTATTTGGTTAAGACTAAACAATAAAAAGAGATTTTATCTCATTTCTTGGAAAAAAGTTTATGAAAAAAAATGCAGGGGGGCTAGGTATGTTAAAAGTGATTTCGATGAACATAGCTAAGTATTGTTGGACTATCACAAAACAAGAGAACAATGGGTGAACTCAGATTCTTAACACTAAATATCTAAACAAGGGAGTTAGCTTCTTGAAAGAGTAGGTGTTGCTTTATGAATCTACCTTCTGGAACAGTCTTGTTAAATAAAAACCTTTTCCTGAGAGATATCAAGTGGAGTTTAGGACAGGGTTATGCATAGTGGTGAATCATCATTAATTCATGAATATTAACATTTTTTAAATTTTAAACTAGTGAACATGGGGACCCTAGACATCATCCCATTTGCTCAAAAATTTTAGGTCCAAAATATTTTTAAGGATTGGCTCGTGCCACATTGATAATAATTTTTAATTTTTAATTTTAAATCACTAACACTCCCACCTAAATTGTGGGTCTTTTTTCCTTGAAATTATAATTTTTTTAATTTATCCTATAAAATTCATATCTTATACCACCAATATATATACTTAATGTGATGATGATACTTATTCATGTAAAACATTAAAACACTTTAAAAAATGAGTTGCAGTAGTGAAAACCTTCCAACAAAAAGACTAGAACTAAAACAGATCGATTGTAGAGACCTATCAATAATCGATCGATTGTAAAGACCTATCAATAATGGATTAGTTGCAAAAATGTAATCGATCATCAACCAAAAATAGAAACCTATCGATCAAGTGTAGAAACTAGCCATATCCAATAAGATGTAGAAACAAATAATATCCAATCAAGTGTAAAAATGAGTCAAAATCTAATTGAGTACAGATAGCAATAGATATTTGGCTAGGTGGAGAAAATAGTTGATCTTCGACTAGGAGCAGAAGTCAATCGATCTATTGATGGGTGTATAAACAACTAATCTTCAACTAGGTGTAGACATAACCGATATTCAATTAGGTGCAAAAACAAGTTGATATTTTATTGGGTGCATATATAAGTTGATATTTTTTATTGAAAAGATACTTCAGATTAATTAATAATTAGAGAATACGTCATCATAGCAACACTACAACAGTTTGTGAATGAGCAAAAAACAATAAAATCTAACACTTTTATCAATTCTAATACAGTCCTAAATAATCTTAGACCTAAACACCTTAAGTTGACTAGAAATAAGCTCAGTAGCTTTGCTAACAGTAACAACAACTGACACCTCCTCATTATTAAAAATTAGACTACATATGTCTTTCCAAATTCTGAACAAGATAGAGAGTTTGATAATGTGTCAAAATATCCTTCTATGTCTTGCACAATCAATGGAGTCTAAAAAATACTGCCTTCCACCTTAGCTACCCCTGAAAAACATTGTCATACAACCAACTACCTTTCTCCATACCTTTATCGTTCTCAAACATTCCCAAAAAATATGCTTAATTGTTTCACTTTTTCCATAGCTGGAACAAGCATACAATGCAAGCATCCATTTTGCTAGACGAGCGTTACTATGAAGACCCAGCATAATAACTAACCAATAAAATACCTTCAACTACATAGAAACCTGAAACATCCACACCCCAATGAGACACTTCTTCCATTTTTGCAAGAACAACTCAAACCCCATCTGATGTTAAAAATATCACCAAATGGGATTCTAGGAACCATCAACTAATAAATATTAGAGTATTTAAAACACCAAATTGGTTTTCCATATTTCCACCTCTAATCCTTCCATATAGGACCTATAAGACCATTGGAAAGCTTGTACAGTTGCTCCATCAGAAGAAGACTTTGCATTTGTAAAGGATGGAGGGTTTTCCCTCTTGCTATTTCCACAGACATAATTGGCAGCAATTTGGCCTAGGTCGCTACGAGCAAGGGGTAACTGAACGCATCGATATGCCATACCAGAGACCCACTGAGCGTTTTGGTTTGGGCTACCAACCACTTCCATCCCTTTCTTCTTTTGAGCAAGCTTTTCAAAGCATTAATATTAATTCAGAAGAAGAAATCCTCCACCTCGACGAATCCGAAGATGAAGTCTATGAAGAATTTGACGTCATGTCAAATGGTGATGAATCTGAAGAAGAGTCGGCGCCCATTGTTCCCCTCATTAAACAAGACGAGTTTTATCTCCATTTGTTCCCTCTCCAAGAAGCCATCTTTCGCTTGCTTCTTCCACAAGAACGAGGTGAACCACCCCCTCCGCCACATCCATAAGCCATAATCCAAACCTGTATTATATGTATATACTAAAATAGTGGTTTTCACCACTACCAAAAAAAAAAATCAGAAAATTTCCAAAAAAAAAAAATCAAAATATATAAAAATACTTTATTGCTTTATGTATGTGTGTAATAGTGGTTTTCACCACTACAAAAAAAAAAAAAAAACTCAAACTACAAAAAAAAAAAAAAAAACTGAAAAACTATGTTGTTTTGCATCTCAGGTCTTCCGAGGTCTTCACCGGTTTTCCCTTCCATTCCTCCCATCCTTTCTTCCATAAGTAGAAAATGAATTTCGAAGACTTATTCACCCCACTCCATAATCCATATGATCCGGATAACCCTAAGAAATGTGTCTTTGGTGTTACCTCAGGCAAACTCCTAGGTTTTATTATCTCTAAACGAGGTATTGAGGTGGATCCAAACAAGGTCAAAGCCATTATGAAAATTTGTCCCCCAACTAATTTGAAGGAGTTGTGTAGTTTACAAGGAAATATTAATTCAATCCGTCGCTTTATTGCACAACTTTCTGATAAATGTAGGCCATTTTGCCACCTACTACAAAAGGGGGTACAATTTTCATGGACAGATGAGTGTCGAAAAGCCTTTGATGACATCAAGCGATACTTAGCGTCTCCGCCAGTCTTAGCTCCGCCTCGTCGAGATCCCTTCCTTGCGAATTTCTTTGCAGGAATTTATTGATGATGATACTGCTAGACAAGCACGTCTTGATCAACTCACACTCATAGATGAAAAACGAATCAATGCTTTAGAGCATTTGTGAGTTTATCAAGACCGATTGAAACGTGCTTACAATGCCAAAGTTCATCTAAGAGAATTTCAAGTAGGGGATCTTGTCCTTAAAGAGAATCAACAAAACACCAATGCATTGCCGCATCTTCGAGATAAATTCGCGGCTAATTGGTTAGGTCCATATATGGTCACCGAAAGAGTGGGTAATGGAACATATAGACTTGCCAGTTTAGAGGGAGAGGAAGAACCCGAACCACTTAATGTTATACACTTGAGGGCATTCTACGCATAGTTTGAATTTTATATGTACATATATACATGGCTTGTACAACAAAAAAAAAAAAACAAATAAAATAAAAAGAATTTACATTTCATTGTTAGTTGCATACATCTCATTCAAAAACATTGCATTTCATGTGCATACATCTCATTCAAAACCATAACATTTCATTTTCAGCCATAGTTGCATATCATGTTAGAGACCATTCTATATTTTGGATATAAAATTTGGTCAAGCAAAAGTCATGTTGCCTTAATCAGGGGCACCTTCATAAAATCCATCAAACCGAATTGTCATTCGTACACCCATTTTCCATTTGCACATATTTACATTGCCAAAATGTTTTCAGTCACTCAGCCATTCCTAGTGTTTTAAGCAAACTTCGAAATGCATGTTAAAGTTCTCTAGGGCCATATCACAAATTACACTAAATAAAATCTTGAGTATTGGGAAATGATTTCAAAAGCGGTCTTGAACCTATCACATTTTCACATCTTAAAAACATCTTGTGTAAAAGAGAAATAACACCATCCTTGGGTTGTGCCTTGAAGTGAAAAGGGTAATCCTCGTTTGTCCTATCATGCAAACATAGTCCATAAAATAGTGGTTCTTACCACTATCACAAGCAATCACAAAATATAAATATAAACAGAGTAGTAAGGATAGGGTAAAATTCTCATCATACTTCGGTTGAGAATCCGATTCCCCAAAGCTCTAAGGAGATGAACATTTTTCACACACCACTGATCCCAAATAAGTTGTAAGGATCGTACTACTTGTCCGATCGGATGGATAGGTAGTCATCCCCAAGGCTTACAAAGGTCAAAAACAACATGGACTATGGAGTTAACCTTCACCGGGGCTATAGACGCTGACTGGCGAGTGGAGTATACTCATTGCGTGGCGACATGTCTCTCCTCAAAAAGAGACCTCTGAATGCTCATACGGACAAACTAGCTTCGGGGTCTTCTCCATAACAGAGGTTACCTAATTTATGCAAGATGAGGTTAATGAACACACTTGCACACACATAGGTTTTTGATTGCCTAGAGTCACTACCATGCTTCTGATTTGGTTAATGAACTCGCATGCACACACATTTGGTCCTAGTTGAATTATGCAGTGTTAGTAAGTTTGTTTGATACCACTACCATGTTTGAGTCTTTGTAAAACAGTCTTCCATATCAACCTCCATATCACCCTCCATATCTTTTTCCATATTCATGTCATTCCATACGTCATCCATTCACAAGCCACCAAGTTCGGTGCCCTTGATTAAACAATTATGATAACAGTTGGCTAAATCTAACTATCTAAAAATATGAGTGCTTCTTAGTGCATATTTCATTTACTTAGTCTTGCATTAATCATCCATAGATTTACATATCATTTACTTAGTCTTGCATTAATCATCTATAGATTTGTATGTTATATACTTAGTCTCGCATTAATCATCTATAAGTTTGCATTCCATTCCATCACATATGCATCAAAAACATTAAAACATATCAACATATGCATCAAAAACATTAAAACATATCAAAATATGCATCAAAAACATTAAAACATATCAAAACATGCATCACAAAAACATAGGCATTCACACAAAAGAGATTAAAACACCAAATAAATAAAAGCCATGTATATATATATATGTATAAAGGACAAACTGTACGAGGAATGCCAAAAGGCTACAATATACAATAGAGCACCAAGGCTCATAAAGAGTGCATCTAAGCACTAAGCTAACCATCAAAAGAGGACCCCTGAGACCTAGTAGGAGCCCTAGACCTAGTGCCTCCAATATCTCCCAGTCTGCCTGGGACAACGACCTCCTCATCCCCGAAATGATAGGGGAGAATCGGTGTCGTGCCTCTAACACCCTAAGCTGCAAAACAACAAAACAAAAATTTGTTACAAATTTTTCCAAAAAAAAAAAAAAACACATAATAAGTACTTGCTTAAATGAACAAATACCTCACACTGGCTGCACTGGCGCGTCCGCTCCCATCTCCGCCATAGCTCCCGCGTGCTTCACTCTCCCACACAACCTTTCACTCCACTTCACTCCACTCCCTCAGACGCACTTCTCTTAAGCTCGAACGCACAACTGAATAAAGGAACAAAACTTACAAAATTGAAGCTTACCTCCTCCAAATTTCATCAAATTGCATTCATCCATTCTTCTTATCATAATAAAACATTTTGTGAAGGTTACAATAGTTTTGGACACAAATTTTGTCATTTCTCTCAAAAAGCGCATCATTCATCATTGTTTTACAAATTGAGTTAAAAATATTCAAAACCTTCACAAAATTAACCACATTCATCAATTTTTCTGATCTATCGTCAATTTAATTCATTCTTTTTTCATCATGAATATTTTTGCCAAATCAAATTAAAGTAAACCTCGTATCTAGTGGTATATTCTATCACCTTTGCGATTGCAGCGATTTGAATCCATGCAATTCGATAAGAGGATTAAACCACCATAAGGACACCTACCATTTATCATAATCAACTATTTCACTGTTTGAAAATTGGAAATCAATTTTGGATATTCTACTTTTCAAGTGACCTCATACCAAGATTAATTTGCTCAACAGTTGTCATTGATGGCCTAGTTCATGGGGCCTTAAACATGGACAATCTTTAAAATCATCATTATTTTGAGTCTCGCTAGAGATTGAGGCTACCTAGGTTGATTGGTTCTGACCCGAGGAATTATACATACAGTCACTAGGAGCATCTCTGAGTTCTGGACTCTTTCATGCATCTTTCATCTTTGCATATCAATGGCGCCAACAAGGCAATTTCATCAACAGTATGGATGCACACACAGGAGTTGGGGCATCCGTTATCAATTTTTAATTTTCTTATAGTGGAATTCATCTTACATGATCATGGAGTTTACAGTTTGGCAAAAATCCCTTTATAACCGTTGGGGCAGAAAACGGTCCATCTTTCACATCACTCATATTCTTTTCTGGTTTGTACACCAACCCCTTTTCTGTTGGGACATAAACAGATGGTTCATACACCAACCCCTTTTTTTTCACCGTTGGGGCAAAAACGGTTCATTTTCTTTCGAATTTCTTCCAATTGGCTTGTGAGAACCATTCTCGCTCGCCAATTGAGGGGGTAAGCTGAAAATTTTTAAATATTCTTTTATTCTTTGGTCTTCAAAGTTGTGCTTTAATCTTGAGAGAGAGTTGCGTCTGATCCAGCTTTTCAGTGTCTTAAGTTTTTGTGCTGCATTGTGTCTTCACACAAAGCAGCTCAAAAAGGGGCATCTGTAGACACCAAAATCCAGCCACTTGCAAGTCATCTATACCTTCCTGTCAGCCACATGTCAATCATTCATACTTCCCGCCATTATTTGGCCCAAATCCACACTTTCTCGCCATTATTTGGCCCAATTTCACCTTTCCCGCCATTTTTCATCCCCAAATTTATTTAAATTAATATATATATATATATATATATATATATATATATATATATATATATATATAGTTTAAGTGATTTAATCTAAGCCGTCCATCTTTCATTTAATCTCATCCGTCCATCCTTCTTAATCCGTTTCACAACCTAGATTTATTCTCTACCCTTGGATCCACTTTAATCTTAGCCACACGTTCAAAGTGTCGTTAAAACCCTAAAGTGTGCCCTAAGAGTAGATTATAAATAGAGCCACCTTGATGGCTCAGGCTACGGGGATCTTGGCTATCTTTGCTATCTTTGCTATCTTTTGGACCGATCTCTTCCATTTCATCTATCTCTTCAGCCATCCATCGCCACCCCTTTTCGTCGCATCCATCGTCGCATCCGTCGCCAACTTCGTCGCCATTTCTTCTGTAGTACTCTGTAGAATTCCCCATTCTTGTCACAAGTGCCCATGGGCGTTTACCCGCAACCACAGACTCAGACCGACGTCTGCAATCTTGATCAAAAAGCACGCGGGCATTCAGCGAGTGCACCAGGGCGCCTTCTGTAGCCGATTTGACAGCCACATTACTTCCAAATGCCGCCTGGTCTAGCCGCATTAACGAGAACAGTATAAATCGGTTTAAAGCAAGTAACTTCTTTTCTTTTATTAATCCGTTGTTGAACTCCTGCATTCTATTTTTCTAGGGTTTTAAATTGTTTCTGAGGGCTCACACAGTGGAGCCCTCTTATTAATTTCTAACTCCTTGATAGTGTTAATGTGTGCAGGATTTTAATGGCAGATCTGGTGTGTTGATAGCAGCTGTTTAAGCTGGAGTGGTCCGAGCTACAGGATACAACAAAGCCCACTCACCTTGTTGGGGTTAAATATATATTCTTCGGAGACGCCACCCATTATGCCAGCTAGGGTTTCGGAGAACCCTAGCACAAACTATAATTTTTGTATCACGAAAAGGGTTACAGGCCCTGTTGTACTCAAAAGGAGTTTTTAAACTCCATTGATTAATAAAAATCGTTTGTTTTGTACAACTGTGTTCTGTCTTACTTTTTATCGTGACTTCTTTATCTTTTGTTTGGCGTTGTATCTTTAATCTACAGGATGCAACCTCTAATTTTAAATTTCCCAGGGTGACCAAAAATATCTTCGAAACTAAAATTTTCCTTGACTTCGTCAATATTCACACAGTTCTTAATATAGTGACGCAACAACCTTTGCCAACCAAAATCACCCTCAAAACACCTAATGACCCAGTTAGAAGCAAGAAACTTACCTTGAACCTAGATTTTGAGCAACCCAATGTCACCCTCCTTCTTAGGAACAGTACAATACTTCCATGCAACTAGAGAAACCCACTTGGAACCATCCATATTTGCCCATAAAAAATTCCTGATACAGGTCTCTAGTCTTCTATATTGAGTAGGGTTTGGAATCCAATAGGAGGAATAGTACATGTGGCACGTCTGAAGAATCTTACTTACCACAGTAAGTTTCCCTAGAAAGGAAATCATCTTACTTTTCCAAATTTGAATTTTTTCGTAAATCTGCTCATACACCAATCCCACATAGATTTAAGGGAAACCCTTCTGCCAAATTGGATATCCAAATATTTAACAATCTCTCCATCCCCAAATTTCCACCAACCTGTATGAATTTCTTTAGGCATGGGCTCAAATCCTACCAACCAATAGTCAGATTTAGTCTCACTAACCACAGCACCAGAAGCAAGACTAAACTAACTGAGACAATCATGTAGGTCAATAATCAAGTCCTTATCTATCTGAATAGTAAAGAATGAATCATTTGCAAAGTGGTTGTTCATGAGATGACCACCAAGAATAGAAATTCCTCTAATTTGACTAGCTAGCCTCCTTTTTTCTAGCATTTAACCCAAAGCATTAGTAGAAAGAACAAAAATAATAGGAGACAATGGGCAGCCCTGTCTGATAGATCTGAACAACTGAATTTCTTTTGATATTTTACCATTAACCACCACTCTAGCTGAGGCTGAGGAGAAAAGCATTTTTTATTTTATAAACTGTTGTCCTATTAAATCCAAGCCATTGCAACATATTAAAAATAAAGGTCCAATCCATTCTATCATAAGATTTATCAAAATCAAATTTTAAGAACAAAGCTTGTTGATTCAACTCCTCTGCCCAATCCATAGCTTCCCAAACTAAAAGCATCATATCTAGAATGAATCTACCTTTAACAAACCCAATCTATTCCTCTCAAACAATTCTAGTAGAAATATCTCGTAGTTGAAGGGCTAAAGCTTTAGCCACTATATTATAAGAGATATTTAAAAGGGTAATCGGCCTCTAACCCCCAATTTTGTCTTTATTACTCCCTTTAGGAATTAACTTGATCACCCCTTGATTCATCCAAGAAGAAAATCCAGCTCCATAAAACACTTCCTAAACCATTCTTACATAATCATCTCCAATATAGTCCCACATATACTTATAAAATTTAGCTGAGAGACCATCAGGCCCGGGAGACTTACCATTCTTCATCCTCGATAAAGCATAAAAGAACTCTTCCTTAGAAAAATCAGCTACCATCCTATCAGTTTCAAAACTAATGATCTTTTTGGGTACACATTCTTTGAATAGATCTCTAGCCTGCTGGACCGGCAGAGAGTTCTCATAGATAGCAAAAATTTTCTTAAAATGATTTTCAAACAAATTTCTTATTTCAGAATCATTGTTAATATGAGTGGAATCCTCCTTTTACAGAGTTAGAATATTTTCTATAGCATTTTTCCTATGAATGTAACTAAAGAAAAATTGTGTAGGTGCATCCCCTTCTTTTAGCCAGTGAAGCCTGCTCCTAATCTGAGCCCCCTTGCCAATGTAATCTTCTAATTTTTTTATTTCTCCTTCCTAGAGAGCAACCTTCTCTTGAAGAGAAGAGTTGAAGGGGTCAATCTCAAGCTTCTTTCTATTAGCTTCCAATTATGCCAAAAAGATTTCATTTTCCTTCATCACCCTTTAGCCAACAATCTTCCCCATCCTCATAAAAACTTGACCATCCTTCGAACAACAACATCCCACTAAGAAATCCACCCCTACCTAGAAGGTCTCAGCTCCAAATTCCAAACACACCTGATCAACTCCCTACAATCAATGAAATCCAAGTGCGAGATATTCAGTTTATACAACAAATTTCTTTTCTCTACAAGCATGGCTCCAATATGCACACAAGTATGGATGGGTGCATGATCAGAACCTGTGACTTCAAGATCCACATCCATAGATCTCTTCTCTCTACATTCACAAGTGAAAATAGGATCAGTGTAGAACCTATCAATCCTCACAAACACCTATCCATGCCAGTCCTCCTACTAGACCAAGTAAACCACCCGCTAGAGTCATAATGTTTTTATTTGAAATTAACATCAAAAACTTGTAGAACCGCTTTCATTTTGGCCCAAGACTCTTTTTTAGATCCAACAAAACAATAACCCAAACCACCTTCTCTATCTCCATCCCATTCCACCATGTTAAAATCCCCACCAAGGAACCAACACGCCTTTGGAAGATTATATTTCATCCAATCCCACAAGCAGACCATATCACAAGAAATATTAGGCCCATAAATAGAACACACACCAATCACCTGCCCAGCTATAGCAAAATAAGTCCAAATAATATGACCTTTTGGATATTCACCCCTGTTAAGTAGAAGCAAAGCAAGCCACTATCTAACCACAAGAACAACTCCTTCGAATCCCTAACGATGAGATGAGCTCCACCAAGTGCCCTTTCAAGAACTATGCAAGCAACTGTGCAACTCAAAACCATCAAATTTAATTTCTTGAAGACATACAACATCAGCAAAAATAGACTTCAAAAAACTACTGTGGGGATAGTCATCCCTCTCACATTCCAAGATGTAATGTTGAAATTCATTAAGAACTTAAGGAACCAAGGACCTAAAACTGATTCCCATCAATACCAATACCTCCATTCCTTCCCTACAAAGGAAAAACCTATAAAGAGCCTCCCTAATCAACAACAACTATATTTTTACCTTCATCTTCACTCTCAAACATTGACAAGCGACTTTGCTAAGTGGGATTTACACCATCCCCTAAAACTGAACCTTTTCGGGTTTTAGTATGCTTAGAAGGGGAGCATGAATAGCCTTTCTCTTCTGAACTACATTCCATTCCTGTTGCATAATGGAATAATTGGCAGGTTGATCTCGTTCTTGAGATCCTTCATCCACCTCCATTTCCTCTTTACTCTCTTGCTCTAAAACTGTCTCTTCCTCTTCTTTCTTATTGTCTTTTCCGATCTCCTTAGATTTTTGAACTTTTTTTAAAAGGACAATCCCTTACCATATGATCTAAATATTGACAACCAAAACAATCATTAGGGAGGTTTAGATACCTTACCTCTTGTTGCACCAAACCCTCAGGTGTAATAATCTTAATATGCTAAGGGAACTTCTTTCTTAAATCCACCTCCATACACACCCGTGGACTAAATCTGAGATATTTATTCCCTGCCAAATCTAGTAGAACTTTCCCAAAGTGTTGCACCATAGAACTTAACATGCACTTGAGTTACGACTTCATGGTGACAAATTATATCCTTGAGATCAAAATTTGGACACCAAGTTTGCACAAAGGCCATGGAGCCAACAATGTTCCAAGTTCCAAATTGTAGCATATGTCTCGCGACATCTCCTCATTCAAACAAAACCAACACATACCTCCATCCCAAGCCTTAATTTTTTTTTGACATGCAACCCCTTGGAATCCCAGTTCAACTAGATCTAATTATGGAAGTTTACCTCTGATGGAACCTTATGCAAGAAGAATAAAATAATCCCGTTAGCTTCCAATTTCCTTATTGTGTTCTTGTATTATTCAAAATTCATAGCACAAAATGTGAACTCATCCTCTACATCAGCCAAAATTGAATCCATGCGATCCAGTTTTAAATCTAGGTCTTTATCTGGGTCTGCAGAAAAATGGAAGACTATCCCCACCCAAGTTATAAACTTCAGAATCCATACCCTTCATCAATAAATTGCCTCTCATGTCCTTCTTTAAGGCAACCAAAAATGTTTTAGACTCAACTCCATGTAGAACCTCAATCGATTCATTATTAATTAAGGGATTTTCTAGGGATTTCTGAAACAAATTTGGCTTGGTCGATGAAGGGAATTTCTCATGCTCTTCCATAGGTGACTTTGTATCCAGACTTCATGCCTTATTCCTCTTACTTGGTGAAGTTTTCCTGACTCTAGGAGTTGTGTCAGTTATGGAAATTACGGTTTGCACTTCTTGTAAATATTCATTCATTGTGGAGTCTCCTTACTACAACGACAATAATTTTTTATTCAAATCTCCATTGTCTTTGATAACAGGCAAAATATTTTGCTTCAAAGCATTAAATTTACTTGCAACTGCATCTGCATTCTTTTTATCGAAGGTTCTATCTAAAAAAAGAGGGTTTTCAAACCCCGTAACCACACTACCCATCTCCTTAGACTTCCCTTCATGTTGAAGTTGAAGCAGACTCATGTCACCCTCCCGATCAAGGAAAAATTATTGTTTGTGCCATCATCCCCTCACGATACTTTATGGACAAAGAGGGGATCCTTTATGGACAAAGACCAATGCCATTCCTCACCCTCGAGCTCCACATCCTCTCAACATCCTTTTTTCATCCCATAGGAGTTGATATTCGATTAGGTGGATAAATAAATTGATCTTTAACTAGGATAAAAATTTAGTTGATCTGTGGGTGGGTGCAAAAATGATCAATATTTGGTTGGGTGCAAACATAGTTGATAACCGAGCAGGCGTATAAACAAATTATAACCAATCGAATGTAGAAACTAGCCATATTTGATGGGTAAAGAAGCCAACCATATCTATTTTGTGAAAAAATAAGTTAGTATTTGGTTGAGTGCATATAGTATCCAATATTCAATCGGGTGGGAAAACTAGTTGACCTTCGATCTAGATAAAAAAATAGGTCAATTGCAAATTGGCATGTTGTAAGTTTTATGTTCTATTTAGACTTTTAGTTTGAGGTATTATAGTAGTAATATTTGGTATTTTCTCTAAATTTGAATCACTAAGTGTATTTCTAAGATATAGAAGATTCTTTAGTTTTGTTTTATTCATCATCTGAATCTATATCCTCACTTTACCTATCACCTAAATAAACACAAAAGAAAAAAATTATCTATCATCTAAAAAGAGGGGAGTGAGCAGAGACGCACTTATCCCATCTAAAAAATCATGATGACTAACTACAAATTGGTATATTATGAAGATTCTTCCATGGCACATAATTCTTATCAATTATCTATAGGTTCCATTAAGACTATGATTTTGAGGTCATTTAGTAGTAAAACCTTGTATTGTTCTACATTTGAATCTATAATTATATTTAGTAAAATCTAGAAATTCTTGTACTTGGCTCCAGATTTGATTATGTATATTTATTTTTCCTATCCACTAAATAAATACAAGTGCAAAAAATTTTCTATATCTAAAAAAGAGGAGTGGCATATACTAAAAAAATCATGATCAAGCCTAACTAGGAATTGGTGTGTATTTTCTACCAACCAATCCTTTGTTTATTCTAGTTACAACATGATTTTGAGGCCTTATAGTGGTAAGATATATTCAACATTTTACTATTTTTCTAAAATGAAAAACTTTTTCATTACAAGTAGAATGGCACCTACTAGCGATGAAAATAAGGGAGTCCAATATTCTACTAAAAATATTATCCTCAAATATTTTAGCCATATATAGAAATCCAATGAGTCATCGACATTTGCACAAATTCAAGGTACAATGCTTTCTTCCTCAAAAATTTAATGTGAATGTTTTTTTTGTTTGTAAAAATATGTTTGTTACATCATATAATGATAAAGAATATTATTGTATACATAAAACACTATTGACCATGATATGCCTCCACTAGAATATATTCCTCACCAAGAGATGCCTCCAATGAAAATTCTCTTAGCAATGACATGCAACAAACACTTCAATATATTCCTCAAAATGACATGCAAGAAGAAAAAGAAAAAGATAAATCAAATACAATAAAAACTTCTGGGGAATCTTCAAGTCAAAAAATAAATGTAGAAAGTTAACTAGGTGGGCTATTGGAATGATATTTTAGCTTGAATGGTCATCAACATATCCTTTTATAGAGCCAGTCTAGATAGAAAACAACAATGACATTACAACAAAATGCAGATGCATAATTTATAGTTGGAAACTGGGTAAGGATCGTAAGATGCAACTGAAGTTAGATACAATAGAAAAAAAATTATGAAAAAATTTATTCAATAGTCAAACAAAGTGATGGAAAAGTTAAGAAAATAATAAGGTGGAAGGATGCATCAAAATGCATGCATGTTAGATATGCAAAAGAATATGAAAAGGAAATGAAGCTAATTTTTTTTTTTTCTAAAAATGGTGGAACAATTCAAGCCCAATTTCGAAGAATTTATAAGACCACTATAGCTTCAAAAAATTTACAATTTGTTGTTATATATAGTATTCTTAAAAAGGGTAGACCCATGTCCAATTCTATTGATTATAAGTACCTCTTTTAGCTAGCCGATGTGTCAAACCTTTCAATTTCCCATTGGTTATATTGAAGTGGTTGGAAAATGGTAAAATTCTTATCATTGGTTGAGAACGAGGACCAAAGAGAGAAAGTAGAATAGGCCAAACTCATATCACTTTTAGTTGATGAGGTGATGGTTGTTGATAATACATCTTGGGTTTGCATGCATGTGTACAAATTCTAAAATCATGTAACACAACCTAGTTTACTTGCATTATATAGGATGGTCGAAATTGTAATGCATAAAACCTCTATAATGTTGTTGTAACTAACTTAAAAGATATTGCAAGAATGAATGATATAGAAATAACCACAAAGCTAATATGCATTGAAGCTGATAGTGCTACTAAAATGCAAGGAAATAGGAGTGGTCTCTATATTCAACTTTAGATATTAATTACACCATTATTGATACCCATTCATTACATGGCTCATAGAATGAATCTTGTATACAAAATTGTGAGCACTTTTTAAATATTACAAGAGTGGAAGACCTCATTCGCAAAATACATGATTATTTTTCATTTAGTCCATAAAGGTTTGCAATGTTTCAATAGTTTGTACTAGGAGTTACAAAAGGAAGATAATTGTTAAAAGATGTGGAATAAGGTGGATTTCCTTGTATCAACTTGCATACATAGTTTTTACAGAATGTCAATTCTTAAAGGGGTTTATGTATGCAAATCGTAGGGAAGTTGATAAGGCAAAATTTTTGTTATACCATTTTACTGACTTGGAAACACTTCTAACATTATGTGGTATTTTATCAATGTTGCAAGAAATGAATAGACTAATTAAACTTGCATAAGAAAAATCCATCTATATTGTTGATTTCATCAGGATGAGAAAATAAATATGTATGCGTATTGACAGGATATACTTTTCCCAAGAAAATTTTATAGATATTTTGTTTCATAGTTGGAAAAAATTAACTAATGTGAATGATCCAAAAAGATTTTTGAAGTTCAACATCAATGCTCATCTTTGTATTAATGTTCAAAGAAATATGACACCTCTATATTTTTTTGAAAGGTGGTCAAATATAGTTACAAATAATGTTGAACAAATCCCCATAAAACATAGTGGATTTGAAGTAGTTTTACACAATACTAAGATTAAATTATAAAAAATAGCATAATCATTGAAAAAGGAAATAAGGTATAATTTTCAAAGAGATGAGTTGTTTGAGGCCATGGGTGTGGTTAACCCCATATTTTGGGATCCTTGTATTGACTACAATTCTACAAGTGAGTTTTTTATTAGATATATGGGTACACTTGTTAAAAGTTTCACTATAAGTGTGAAAATCAATGGTATTCTCAACAACGAACTCTTAACACAATAGTCATCGCATTTTGGATTGATAATGGTTGGCCAAATGTCACATTTGAGTAACCCCCATGAGCTTGGTTCCATTACATGTTTATGAAAAAATTGTAACCAAGTAGTGTATTACAAGATACGATCAATAAATATTTTTGTTTATATGAATTATGCCAAACAATGATTTTAGGATCTATGTATGAGAGGGTTTTTAGTGCACTATATTTTGTGAAATATAAATTTCGTAATAGACTGGATACAATTTTAGAAAATTGTTTGAGAATATACGTGTCAACGTATGAGTTGGACAAGTATTCCTATGACAAAGCATGAATACAAGAAATACCTAGTAGATAAAAATGGTATCACTAATACACATGATAATGAGGAAAATGATACTTGCAATGATCAAATAGCAAAGACATAGAGATCCACTATGCTCACAAATGATTCTAGACAAGCTGAGAAGTGTTTGTTTCAGCTACCTCCATTGTAATTTTTTCAATATTTAATAACATTGATAAATTTAACTTTATTTGTTAGCATTTTCATCCTATTGGGATATCAAAATTGAAAAAATTATTTGCTCATAGATTTTTATGTTTTATATCATAGCGTTGTGTTGAGCAAGGTGTTGCAAGAAGGTTGTCATTGTTGTCAACACAGGCAGTTAGATCCAAGGATGCAGTGGATAGACAGATCAGAAGTCATTCAGATGCAGAAGATAGAAAAAATTCGAAGAAAAAGACAAGTTAGAAAACTGTCGCGATATCGCGACATGTTTTCTGTCATGATTTCACGACAAGTCGGAGGAGAGAGAAAGTGCAGCCGAAAATGTCGCAATTTCGCGACGAAAGTGAGGAGAGAGAAAGCATAGCCAAAAATGTCATGATTTCACGACGAAAGTGAGGAGAGAGAAAGCGCAGTCGAAAATGTCATGATTTCACGACGAAAGTGAGGAGAGAGAAGGCGCAAGGCAAACTGTCACGATTTCGCGACAAGTCGGAGGCCAAGAAGCTAAGTCGAGAAACTGTAGCGATTTCGCTACATGTTGAATTTTTGCTGGCAGAAGCAGGGAGAATGTGTTAAGTGAAAAAGTTGTAGCGATTTCGCTACAAGTTGCAAAGGCACAACACAAAGGTGTAGCGATTTCGCTACGGGTAAAAGTTGCACAGAACAAAGGTGTAGCGATTTCGCTACGAGTTGCAAAGGCACAAAGCAAAGGTGTAGCGATTTTGCTACAGGTAAAAGTTGCACAGAACAAAGGTGTAGCGATTTCGCTACGAGTTGCAAAGGCACAAAGCAAAGGTGTAGCGATTTCGCTACGGGTAAAAGTTGTGCAACACGAAGGTGTAGCGATTTCGCTACCAGACAAAAGTGCAGAACTTAAAGATGCAGCGATTATGTTACAAGTCAAAATTTCATGGGAAGAAGCAAGTTGGAAGCACAAGGCTCAAAGTTGTAGAAATTTTGCTACTGCATGAAGCACAAAATGTATGAAAGCCGAAAGCGTCGCGATTTCGTGACAAAGATGAAGATGATGTCAACGAAAGCTGAAAGTGTCGCGATTTCATGACAGGTTGCAAGAAAAGCCGCCAGAAGCCGAAAGCGTCATGATTTCGCGACAAGAATGAGGATGACGTCAGCAAAAGCTGAAAGTGTCACGATTTCATGACAAGATGCAAGAAAAGCTGCTGGAAGCCAGAAGCGTCGCCATTTCGTGACAAGAATGAGGATGACGTCAGCAACTGATTAAAGTGTCACGATTTCGTGACAAGAATGGTAGTGAAGCGTTCAAAGGCCAAAAGGGTCGTGATTTCACGACGACAAGGTCAAGGAGGCGTACGACCACAAAAAGTGTCGCGATATCGCGACGTGTTACTATTTCGCGGCAATAAGCTACAGGAAGGTGATGAAGGTGGCAGAAGAGGTTGAGGCCGACAAGTTGAACCGAGGCCGACGTCTTTAGGGTTTTGAAGCCGACATTGTCAAGGGTGTAACAGTGGACGTTTTTAGGGTTTTGAAGCCGACATTGTCAAGGGTGTTACAACGGACGTCTTTAGGGTTTTAAAGCCGACATTTGTCTAGGGTTTTACAGCGGACGTCTTTAGGGTTTTGAAGCCGACATTTGCTAGGGTTTTACAGTGGACATTTTTAGGGTTTGCAGCCGACAATCACCAGGTTTAAGCAGCCAAAAAATTCTAGGGTTTGAAGTCGACATCATTAGGGTTTGCAACCGACGTCTTAGAGTTACAACCGACTATGATTTAACAATTGTTATTAAAGATTTCTTCTATAAAAAGAGGGCTAATTGAAGATGGAAGTGGACTTGTGCGAAGATAAGGTGTGTATACGAAATTTGTAGTGCACAGGGAGTGAGTCGTTTCGATTTGAGCTAAGGCCGAAGTGATATTTCTTGAGTGACGAAGTGAAGAGTGCATATCGAATCTTTGAGAATCAAGAGCACGATGTGTAGAGGGTGTGTTTCAAGTCCGAAGTAATAATGCACAGAATGCAGAAGTGATCGATCTTCTGATTGTAGCAGAGTGCGAAGAAGTTCTGAGAAGCGATCGGATAGTGTGAATCATGTTGCGCGAAAGCAGCAGTATGCAGAAAAATAGCAGATTGTGAGAAATGAGGTGAAAGTTTTATTCTGTAATTTTTATTATTGTCTTCCAAGTTGTAGCTTGGCATAAGGGGTTGGTGCCTCTTTCCAGTAGGTCTTTGGTAAAATAGGAGTTGGTGCTCCATTATGTTGAAGCAGATAAAGTTAAGGGGTTGGTGCTCCTTCCAGTTGGTCTTGGTAAAGGATTATGTAAAGTTGTAGCTTTGCATTGACTGGATTTGGATGGTAGTCCAAGAAGTCATTTTTGAGGAGTAGCCACATTGGTGAACCTCGTTAAATTGTTGTGTTATGTGTGATGCTTTCTTGATGCATTTAGTATCTCTTTTATCTGCTTTAAACTGCTGCTGGATCTAAAACCATATGTTTTAGAAATTTTAAAGAACACACTGATTCACCCCCCCTCTCAGTGTCATTGTGATTACAACAATTGGTATCAGAGCAAGGTTCTTGAACAGGCTTAAACAGCTAAGGTGATCTTGGAAGCTACGCAATGGCAAGTGGTGAAGGTTTATCCTCAAACAAAGCCCTATTGTTTGATGGGACTAACTATGTGTTCTAGAAAATTAGAATGTAGACCTATCTCAGTGCTTTGGGTTTTGACATCTGAGGTGCAGTAGTCAATGGTTACAAAGCTCCTGCCACCGCTCCAACAGAAACTTCTGGTAAAAAGGCATTTGAATATGATTCAAAAGCAAAAAATGCCATCATGTGTGGACTAGTGGACGGTGAGCTAGTCAAGGTCATAAATTGTGAATCAACAAAAGATATATGGGATAAACTAGAGAACATCCATGAAGGAGATGATAGGATCAAGGAGGCCAAGCTTCAAGCACATCGAGCTCAATACGAATCTTTAAAGATGGACAATGATGAAAACATAGAGACCTTCATGCAAAGAGTCAATGGGATCACCAATTCAATCAGAGGTCTCGACGAAGAATTAACCGATGCTGCTATCGTGAAAAAGGTATTAAGATCGCTCCCTCCTAGATTTGATTCTAAAGTCTCTACCATAGAAGAAGCCAAAGATCTAAATAGTTTTAGTATGGATGAGATGCATGGTTCTTTGACTGCTTTTGAAATGAGAATAGGAAGGTCTAATCCCACAGATAGAGAAGCAACTTTCAAAGCCCTAAAAGGCAAAAGCACAAAACAAGAGTCCGATGAAGAGGATGCTTCAGATGAAATGGAAGCAAATTTTGTCAGAAAGTTGAGAAAAGGAAAATGAAAATACAAAGGAAAGCTACCTTTTAAATGTTTCAATTGTGGAGGCATAGGACACTTTGCTATCAAATGTCCTCTCAATGACAAGAACAAAGGTGAAGAAACTCAAGCATCAAGAAAGAAGTGAATGGAGGAAGAAAACAAACTTCAGAAAAGGCAATTTCAAAAAGAAAAGCTTTATCTCCCAAAATGCAAAATCTTCTGAGGACAGTTCTAGTGAAGACTCTGAAGAAGGAACAGGTGAGGCTCTCTTTATGGCGTTTGAAGTAGAAGAATCAGAAGAGGCAAAAAACACACAAAAGAGAGAAGGAATGAACTCTGAAGTATCTATTGAAATAGGTGAGGCTGAAGTTGATTTAGAAGGTGAGCTGGTTTCTGCTCTTATGGAATGGAAATCTGAGAAAAGAAAGAATAAAAAATTGTTAAGGAAGCTTGAGGATGCAAATGACATTATAGCCGGTCTAAAAACACAGACGAGAAGAGTACAAGAAAATGTCCGAAGATATTGAAGTACAGGTAACCATGAAGATAGATTACTTGTTGCAAATTGGAAGAAGAAAATGTTAGTCTTCGAATACAGATACAAGAGCTGGATCGAAAAATCAGCTGTCATTTAAAACGTGATGAAAGTTCGATGAAGCTGGACAAAATCCTAAGCAATCAAAGACCCACAGGTATCAAATTTGGTCTGGGTTTTACTGAAGGAGAATCATCAAGTGGACCAAAGGCAAGCAATGTTGAAAGTGAAAAGAGTAAAGACAAGAAACAGGTTGTGGAAAGAAAAACAAATCAGGCAAAAGAAAGCTGTAATGCCAGTCCTGAAATAGCAGCTGACATTGATGGCTTCACCAAGGTCACACATCAAAAGAAAAGAAGATCTAAGGCTCCTGCAACAACTTGGCCAAGACCATCTTTCAGGTTCAATCATTATTTCTATGGTTTCTATTTTAAATGTAATTGTTATGGGCATAAAATTGTTGATTGCAAGTACAATATAGGTTCAAGAAGTTTCACTAGTAGAAATGCTTTTGCTCCTCTAATGAGTTATGCAGTAGAATGCTTTAAGTGTCACAACTTTGGGCATATTGCCAGAAATTGTCGTAGTATTTCTGGTTCATGTCAATCTCAGAAAAGAAGAATTCAACCATATAGGGCAAAACAAAATAGAATTTCTTCTGAAGGATATGTGCAAAATTTTGAAAAATGGAAATCCCAGCTAGAACCCAACACCACAGTTAAAACAGAATGGAAACAAAAAGAACAGCTCGGGAAAGAACAGGAATCTTTAATAGTGCGAGACGACTTTTGGAGCTCGAGAATAAATATGTACCGTGGATTCTTGACGGTGGTTGCTCAAGTCATATGACGGGTGATAAACAAAAATTTGAAAATCTACAGAAGTATGAGGGTGGTTACGTGAAGTTCGGCAATAATGGTGGAGCCCAAATAATAGGTAAAGGATCTGTCAAAATTAGTGAAGGGAAAATCAAGTCAGAAGAAGTTTTATATGTGGATGGTTTGAAACATAACCTGTTAAGTGTGAGTCAAATCTGTGATAAAGGACATGAAGTGGTTTTAAAGAAGCAGGGTTGTGAAGTCAAAAAAATAAACAACGAGAAATTGATAGCAACCGGCTCAAGGACGTCTAGAAACCTGTACACACTCTCAGAATTTTTAGAAGGTATGTGCTTCATTGGACAAGAAGAAGAGAACTGGTTGTGGCATAAGAGGCTTGGACACATAAGTTTTGATAATTTGGTGAAAATCAGCTCTAAACAAGTAGTGAGAGATATTCCAACCAATAAGAAACCTTCAAACGGTGTTTGTGCTTCATGTCGGAAGGGAAAGCAAACCAAAGTTTCATTTAAAACAAAAGAATATCACACTAGCAGGCCTTTGGAACTCATTCATACAGACTTATGTGGACCCATGAGGACTCAAAGCATAAACGACGACAAATACTTTATGCTATGTATCGATGATTATTCCAGAATGACATGGATATTCTTCCTAAAAGATAAAACAGAAGCTTTTGAAATGTTTAGAACCTTCAAACAGCTAGTTGAGAATGAAACAGGAAAAAGGATTAAATGCTTGCGATCAGACAGAGGAGGAGAATTCATTTCGAATGAATTTACAGAATACTATGAAAAATATGGTATCAGGAGACAATATTCAGCAACCAGAACTCCTCAACAGAATGGTGTAGTAGAGAGGAAGAACAGAACTATACAGGAAATGGCACGCACCATGCTAGCAGAAAACAAAATAGCAGATAGATTCTGGAAAGAAGCAGTTCACACAACAGTATACATTCAAAACAGGTATATGTTAAGAACTCATGAATGCAAAACACCATATGAGTTGTGGTTTGGTAGAAAAGCAACAACAAAACATCTCAAAGTATTTGGTTGTAAGTGCTACATCAGAAAAGCTGATGACAACCTTGGAAAGTTTGAAGATAGAGAAGATGAAGGTGTTTTTGTTGGTTATTCTCCACATAGCAAAGCTTACAAATGCTACAACAAGAGACTCAAGAAAATTGTGGACAGTGCAAATGTTAAATTCGATGAAGGGAGGAAACAAACAGTTAACTTTGAAGAAAACTACCCAATCTACGAAGAAGTCATTGAAGGAGATGAAGTGCATGGAACATAAAACACGTCTACGGTTGATGCAGATAACTTATCAGATGACTCAGAGGTGCAAGAAAACAGAAAATTCAAAATGGGCAGCTAGCAAAAAAATCATCCTAGAGACCAAATAATTGGAGATCCCACAGCTGGAATTTAGACAAGAAAGAAAGTAATAAGTAATTACTCTCTTTTATCCGACATTGAGCCCAAAAACATAGATGAAGCAAGCAAAGATGACAAGTTGGATGATGGCAATAAATGAAGAGTTAGATCAGATTGAAAAGAACAGAACTTGGGAGTTAGTACCTAGAACTGCAAATAAGAATGTAATAGACACCAAATGGATATTTCAAAATAAATTAAATGAAGACGGTCGAGGTCATTAGAAATAAAGCAAGAGCTGGTTTGTAAAGGATATGCACAGGTCGAAGGCATTGATTTTGAAGAGACTTTCGCTCCGGTGGCCGGACTAGAAGCTATTAGAATGTTTTTGGCACTAGCAGTTCACAAGAACTTCGAGTTTATCGAGATGGATGTAAAATCTGCGTTTTTAAATGGGAAACTTGAAGAAGAGGTCTATATTGAACAACCGAGATGGCTTTCAAATTGGTGAGGATCCTAACCTTGTCTACAAATTAAAGAAAGTACTGTATGGATTAAAACAAGCACCACGGGCATGGTATGCTAGGCTAGATAATTATCTCTCTCAACAAGGATTCAAGAAAGGTTTAGTGGACAATAATCTGTATGTGAAAACAGAAGGTGGGCATCTCATTGTTCTTGTTGTCTATGTGGATGATATCATATTTGGCAACAACAAAGATGAATCGTGTAAAGACTTAGCAAACAAGATGCAGAATGAATTTGAAATGTCAATGATTGGTGAAGCTGTCTTACTTTCTGGGGCTACAAGTTAATCAGAATGAGAAAGGTATATTCATTTCCCAAATCAAATATGTGAAAGAAATGCTAAAGAGGTTCACTATGGAGGACTGTAAGCCAGTCAGCACTCCCATGACAATAGGCTACAAGTTGAGTAAAGAAGACAAATCTCCACCTGTAGATCAAACCATGTATAGATCAATGATAGGAAGCTTACTATATTTAACTGCAACCAGACCTGATATTCTACAGGCGGTTTGCATGGTAGCAGATTTCAGGCCAGTCCCAAAGAGACTCATGTAACAGCAGTTAAAAGGATTTTTCGGTATCTCAAAGGCACCATGGAGTATGGGTTGTGGTATCCAAAAGGAAAATATTTCACTCTTATATCATATTCAGATGCAGATTGGGTTGGATGTGTTGATGACGAAAAGAGTACCGGTGGAGGAGCATTCTATTTGGGGGACAGATTGGTTGCATGGCACAGTAAGAAGCAAGAGTCAGTTTCTCTATCTACAGTGAGGCGAGAATATATTGCGAGCAACAACATGTTGTACACAAGTCTTGTGGATGAAACAAACTTTGAAAGATCTAGGCATCAATTTCAGTGAACCAATATCAGTAAAGTGTGATAACACCAGTGCAATCAACATCTCTAAGAATCCAATAATGCACTCACGGACAAAGCACATTGCTATAAGGTATCATTTCTTGAAAGAGAAAGTTGTAGAAGGAGAAGTTAAATTGGATTATGTCCCAACCACAGAACAAGTAGCAGATATTTTTACAAAACCTTTGCCCAAGGAAGTATTTGAGTACCTTCGAAGCAAATTAGGAGTAGTCACACTTCCTAAGAAGTGACTAGATACGGGGATCACTTTCTCGGGGGGAGCGAGTTGAGTATTTGACTATTCTTTTGCTCATGATCATAATTTGTGCCAGTTGCAACAAATTGTACCGAGAAGTGTGAGGATGGACTCAGGGGGAGTCTGCAGTAGCCCTTTGGTATTATTGACAAAGGGGGAGAAGAGTTACAGGAATGTATACAGGTGTTGCCAACAATTCCAAAGGGGGAGATTGTTGAGCAAGGTGTTGCAAGAAGGTTGTCATTGTTGTCAACACAAGCAGTTAGATCCAAGGATGTAGTGGACAGACAGATCAGAAGTCATTCAGATGCAAAAGATAGAAAAAATTCGAAGAAAAAGACAAGTTAGAAAATTGTCGCGATATCGCGACATGTTTTCTATCGCGATTTCGCGACAAGTCGGAGGAGAGAGAAAGTGCAGCCGGAAATGTCATGATTTCGTGACGAAAGTGAGGAGAGAGAAAGCACAGCCGAAAATGTCATGATTTCGTGACGAAAGTGAGGAGAGAGAAAGCGCAGTCGAAAATGTCATGATTTCACGACAAAAGTGAGGAGAGAGAAGGCGCAAGGCAAACTGTCACGATTTCGCGACAAGTCGAAGGCCAAGAAGATAAGTCGAGAAACTATAGCGATTTCGCTACATGTTGAATTTTCGTTGGCAGAAGTAGGGAGAATGTGTTAAGTGAAAAAGTTGTAGCGATTTTGCTACAAGTTGCAAAGGCACAACACAAAGGTGTAGCGATTTTGCTACGGGTAAAAGTTGCACAGAACAAAGGTGTAGCGATTTCGCTACGAGTTGCAAAGGCACAAAGCAAAGGTGTAGCGATTTCGCTACGGGTGAAAGTTGCACAGAACAAAGGTGTAGCGATTTCGCTACGAGTTGCAAAGGCACAAAGCAAAGGTGTAGCGATTTCGCTACGGGTAAAAGTTGCACAACACGAAGGTGTAGCGATTTCGCTACCAGACAAAAGTGCAGAACTTAAAGATGCAGCGATTATGTTACAAGTCAAAATTTCACGGGAAGAAGCAAGTTGGAAGCACAAGGCTCAAAGTTGTAGAAATTTCGCTACTACATGAAGCACAAAATGTACGGAAGCCGAAAGCGTCGCGATTTCACGACAAAGATGAAGATGACATCAGCGAAAGCTGAAAGTGTCACGATTTCACGACAGGTTGCAAGAAAAGCCGCCAGAAGCCAGAAGCGTCATGATTTCACGACAAGAATGAGGATGACGTCAGCAAAAGCTGAAAGTGTCGCGATTTCGCGACAGGATGCAAGAAAAGCTGCTGGAAGCCGAAAGCGTCGCGATTTCGTGACAAGAATGAGGATGACATCAGCAACTGATTAAAGTGTCATGATTTCGTGACAAGAATGGTAGTGAAGCATTCAAAGGCCAAAAGGGTCACGATTTCGCGACGACAAGGTCAAGGAGGCGTACGGCCACAAAAAGTGTCGCGATATCGCGACATGTTGCTATTTCACGGCAATAAGCTACAGGAAGGTGATGAAGGTGGCAGAAGAGGTTGAGGCCGACAAGTTGAACCGAGGCCGACGTCTTTAGGGTTTTGAAGCCGACATTGTCAAGGGTGTAACAACGAACGTTTTTAGGGTTTTGAAGCCGACATTGTCAAGGGTGTTACAGAGGACGTCTTTAGGGTTTTAAAGCCGACACTGTCAAAGGTGTTACAATGGAAGTTCTTAGGGTTTTGAAGTCGACATTTGCTAGGTTTTACAATGAACATTTTTAGGGTTTGCAGCTGACAATCACCAGGTTAAGCAGACGAAAAATTCTAGGGTTACATCATTAGGGTTTGCAGCTGACGTCTTAGAGTTACAGCTGACTATGATTTAACATTTGTTCTTAAAGATTTCTTCTATAAAAGGAGGGCTAATTGAAGATGGAAGTGGACTTGTGTGAAGATAAGGTGTGTATGCAAAATTTGCAGTGCGCGAGGAGTGAGTCGTTTCGATTTGAGCTAAGGCCGAAGCGATATTTCTTGAGCGACAAAGTGAAGAGTGCATATCGAATCTTCGAGAATCAAGAGCGCGATGTGCAGAGGGTGTGTTTCAAGTCCGAATTAATAATGCACAGACTGCAAAAGTGATCGATCTTCTGATTGTAGCAAAGAGTGTGAAGAAGTTCTGAGAAGCGATCGGATAGTGCGAATCGTGTTGCGCAGAAGCAGCAGTATGCAGAAAAATAGCAGACTATGAGAAATGAGGTGAAAGTTTTATTCTGTAATCTTTATTATTGTCTTCCAAGTTGTAGCTTGGCATAAGGGGTTGGTGCCTCTTTCCGGTAGGTGCTAGTAAAATAGGAGTTGGTGCTCCATTATGTTGAAGCAGATAAAGTTAAGGGGTTGGTGCTCCTTCCAGGTTGGTGCTTGGTAAAGGATTATGTAAAGTTGTAGCTTTGCATTGACTGGATTTGGATGGTAGTCCAAGCGAGTCATTTTTGAGGAGTAGCCACATTGGTGAACCTCGTTAAATTGTTGTGTTATGTGTGATGCTTTCTTGATGCATTTAGTATTTTTTTTTATCTGCTTTAAACTGCTGCTGGATCTAAAACCATATGTTTTAGAAATTTTAAAGAACACACTGATTCACCCCCCCTCTCAGTGTCACTGTGTTTACAACACGTTGTTGGTCAAATTGTATGTTTTATATCGTAGCCTTCATAGTGTCTTAACTATGTTCATTAATAAAGCCTTATGTTATATTAAAGTATTGTTAATGCATTGATATTAATGTATTGGCACAACTAAGTTATATCATAGTAATATTTTGTAAATATAACAACACAAGAATATAAATTGAATCGTCATAAATTTAAAAGTAAAACAAGAATATATATGAAAATAACCATTAAATGATAGAAGACACAAATTAGTAAATGTATTTTCCATTGATTGTATTGAAAATATACATTATACAAAATAGTTGAATGTAATACAACAAAATTTGTTGTCAACTAGTAAAAAATTTATAATTTCTTAAATTTGAGATTTGGGTTAGAGGTAGTTTCAATAAATCCTTGAGTATCTGTATTGGCTTGAGTTTGAGATTCTCTTGGAGTTGCAGATTCTTTTCCTATATTGTTGATTTCATCAGGATGAGAAAATAAATATGTATGCATATTGACAAGATATACTTGTTAGAGCATAACATATAGTATATGGTATATTACATTATTGTCATGGCATTGGCGCTTCTCCTATATACGTTAATGAGGTTATAGAAAAGGGTTTGGTTGGTTAACCAACCAACTATTGTATTCACTGTATTTATACCTCATTAAAATCAATGAATCATTACTGCATGAATTTCATTATGGTATCAGAGCAAGGCGTGTAATAGGAGGGGCAAGGTTCGTGACAAGGTGACAGGCGACTGACCAGACCAAGCATGGATACTAAGGATGCTGATGCTAACTAAGAGATCCTACACTAGGCGATGACCACATTCAAGACTAGGCATGAATACCAAGACATAAACACTGATGGTGAGGTGGTGATCGTAGTTCAAGACCAGGCATGTTTTTCAAGACCAAGAACAGAGACTGAGATATAGATGTTGATGTTGACTTAGATGTTGACTCAGACATGAGAGACACATGGAAGGACACATGGCAAGACCTCATTGACTCAGATGTTGGCATGGACATGGGAGTACACGTGGATGCAAAGTGATGTGCTACACATGGCGAGCTAGGATTGGTTGAGCTATAAAAGGAGGGCGAAGGCTTGATTGTCTAAAGGCAATCGAAATACCTTATGCCACAAATAGTTTAAAAACCACTTTTTTATTTTTTCCTCATGCATGTGGGATAAAAGGTGTGGTGTTTTTTTATTATTTATTCGTAGGGACATGGCATATTGGTTGGTATATTTTCTTACTCTTCCACGGGGAGCCATAGCCCGAGTGGCAACTTTGTTTGAAGCTAAGACAGTCGCATTGCGGAGGTTCCAGATTCCAATCCCATGGAGAAGATTTATTTTGAATTTTTTTCATGATTCGCAATTACAAGGTCTTAACAGGCATGTCGTACCTTGATTCTTCATGTGGGCTATGTAGCCGAGGTATTTCAACTTTCTTTCATGGCAAATGAGGTTGGGGGTTCCAACCCCATTGATCGTCGTGCAATTTTTTTTTTTTTTAATGACAAAAAAAATTCAAACCGAAGTTGCTAACACAATTTGCTAAAACAAGTTGTTCGAAAGTTGCTGACAAAAATTGCTAAAAAAAAAAAGTTGCTAAAATTTGTTTGACCAATTTTTTTTCTCGTCAGGTTTTTTTCTCGCGAGAGGGCCTGTCAAGTTGTTATTGGAGGGATAAGTTGTTTTTGCTTATTGGAACTGGAGTGGATAATTTTTTTTCCCATTGTTTATTTTTCCAAGACAAGGGTGGATCAAGTGCATTTATATCTTGCAAAATTCTAAAACAAAGGGGGGAATTAAATACTCTATTCATCTCAAAACAAAAACTAGCATTGTAATAGGTGTATTTTTAGTGGAAATCGACACCTCAAGTAGCTCCAAAAATTTGTGGGTGTTTGTGATTTTTGCACTTAACTTTCTTATTTTATTGCAAATAATAATCACATAGACATAAAGAAAGGGATACCAATTGGTCATATATGGTCACTATTCACAAATATCTCTCAAATTCATAGTTGCTAGAAGGTCCTAACTTTGTTCCATAGAATAAAAATATGAGAGCCATTCTTTAGGTGGAAGATTTATGGGATGTAGTGAATGGTACTATAAAATGTCCTAAAATAGCAGGAGCAGATCAAGAAGCTTTTGATAAGAAGGACAAAAGAGGTCTCATGTTTATCCTAGTTGCTACTACAGATGAGGTCCAACCTCATATTTGTGATACCAAAACTAGTAAGGAAGCTTGGGATGCTTTGATTACTATGTATGAAGGAAAGAATTAGTCCACTATTCTACACCTTCAAACTCAACTACATACCCTTAGTATGAATTCTAGGGATACGGTTGATCTATTCCTTTACAAAGTTGTGAAATTGAAAGCCAAATTAAATGCTATGGAAAAACCAATGGATGATACTCTCTTGACCTTTGTCATCTTGAGAGCATTGCCAGAGTCCTACAAGATATTGATCACTTCTCTCAACATTTCTAGTAAACAAGTATCTTTTATGGAGTTGGTAAATTTGCTTTAGAATAAGGAGGTAAATCAGATTCAAAAGGATTAAGTGCTAGATAATGCCCTCTCCACCCAACAAAAGGGTAAGAAACAAGGTTAGTTTCAATGAGGGGTTTCTTCCTCTAAGGGAAAAGGGAAACAAAATTAGCAGAAGGATAAACAATATTGTAAGATTTGTGATATGAATAACCATGACACCAATAGGTGTTGGTTTAAGAACAAGCAATAGAATGACCAACCTCATAAGAACAAGGGAAAAGGGAAACATAAATCACAAAAAAAGAATAAGCAACCTAAGGGGCATGTTGCTTATGTTGAATCCAATTCAGACTTAGATTCTGCAGGGTCTGACTCAGACTCTGACTCTAAAAGAGCACACAAGGTGCTCATGACCCATACTTCATCTTCTCAGATAGATGTTGTATGGTATATTGATTCAGGAGCTCGTAAGCACATGACTAGCGATAAATCTTTGTTTGAAACATTTGAAGAGAAAAAAGGTAAACTAGTAACAAATTTTGACAATCAAGTCTACCAAGTTAAGGGTGAAGGGGATGTTTCTGTTACTCTTCCATATGGTAGATGTCCGATAGAGAAGGTCCTCTATGTTACTAGATTAGCCAATAATATATTGTCTATTCCTCAGATGTTGGATCGAAATATGGATGTTGTGTTTCAAGTTACACAAGGCAAGAAAATATGTTTTATAACCCGAAAAGGTAAACATGTAGCAACCAGATGGTATAAGCATTGTTTATTTATTTTAGATGCCATTTCCACACCTCATGTTTATTTGACTACAACTAAAAATGAGGCTACTTCTCTATGGCATAGGAGATATAGACATCTAAGTTCATGATATGTGATCAAATTGAGCAAATATGAGATGGTGAGAGGACTTCCCCACATTTCATCCATCTTGCCAGTTTGCTTGGATTGCTTAGCAGGAAAGCAACACTGGGTACCTTTTGAAGCTAGCTCTTCCTGAGCTAAGAAACCTTTAGAGTTGGTACACACCAATATGTGTGGTCCTATGCCAACCAGCTATGGTGGAAAGAAGTATTTTAAATTGTTTATTGATGATTACCCATTGAAGATGTGTGTTTTCTTTATTCAATTAAAATAATAGGCTTTTTTGTACTTTCAACAATTCAAGAATCTTGTTGAGAAAGAGTCAAGATGCTTCATCAAAATCCTCCACTCAGATCAAGGGGGGAATATGCTTCCAAAGAATTTCATCATTTCTGAAATAACATGGGATTAATAGACAGCTAACTACAACCTATACACCCTAACAAAATGGAGTTGCAGAGAGGAGAAATCATTCCATTGTGTAAATGGTTTGATGTATGCTAAAGGGAGCACATCTTGAGGATCAGTATTGGGCAGAAGTAGTTAACATAGCATCATACGTCATGGATAGAGCATCTACAAGGGCTCTACAGGGTAAAACTCCACAAGAAGCATGGAGTGATAAGAAACCCTCCATTTCTCATCTAAGGGTTTTTGGATGTAAGGCATTCATGCACATACCAAAATATAAAAGGAAGAAGTTAGATGAGAAGACCCTGTAATGTATCTTTGTTGGTTATGATGAGCATTTAATATTATATCACTTTATAGATCCTATAACCAAGAAGACACATATAAGTAGAGATGTGGTATTTGATGAAGCTTTCACATCCAATAACACCTCTACAACTATATACCTTGAGGATGATGGGCCTAAGAAAGAGACTTCACCTCCTCAAAACAATATTCCAAAATGGTATATGAGCACATTGAGATATTCCAAGTTGACATCACTTCCAAATCTAACTCTATATCGACCTTGTATTCGCAGTATGACTCAACAAAAAAGAGCAGAGGCATCAACTTCAGAAGTTGATGAGCATTTTCAATAGTTTGATGAACTATCTATGGATGCAGTAGAAGATAGGGACATGGATATAGATGATGAGAGGGTTTACTTGATAGCATTGGATAAAAATAAACCCACAACAGTTCAGGACGCACTCAGTAAGCCTCAGTAAAAAGCTGCTATGGAAGTAGAACATACATCTCTCATGAAAAATCATACATGGAAGCTAGTAAATATGCCTTCAAGAAAGAAACCCATTGACTACAAATGGGTATTAAAAGTAAAGTATAAGGCATATGGTACTATTGATAAGCATAAATTCCCTCTTGTTGCAAAGGGATATGCTAAAAAATAAGGCATAGATTATGAAAATACTTTTATCCCTACTGCCAAAATGACTACCATTCGTGTCTTGTGTGCCATGGCATCTTAGTTTTTGTGGAAGTTACGTTAGATGGATGTAAAAAGTGCTTTCTTGAATGGTGACTTACAAGAAGAAGTATACATGAATTAACTAGAATGATTTATTGTTGAAGGACAAGAACAAAAAGTTTGTAAGTTAATCAAGTCTTTGTATGTACTGAAACAAGAACCTCCAGCTTGGTATATCAAAATTGATAGTCACCTAATGCAACATGGATTCCAAAGAAGTCCGTCAGATGTAAACCTCTATATAAAGAACAATAGTTCTGACATAGTGATTTTGGTGTTATATGTAGATGATATGATTATCACAGGTAGTTCAGAAGATATGGTTTATAAAGTGAAAAATGATCTAAAAACATCTTTTGAAATGACAGATCTCATACTTATTTACTATTGTCTTTGTTTAGAAGTAACTCAAAAGAAACATCATATCAGAGTTACCTAAAATAAATATGCCAAGACATTGATTAAAAAATATTATATGGTTGACTGTAAGTCTAAAGCTACTCCAATGGAAGCTGGACTTAAACTATCTCGATATGATCAATCTCCATAGGTAGATGGCACTATTTATTGTCAACTGATTGGGAGTCTCATTTTTCTGACCAATACTAGGCCTGATATTAGTTTTGTTGTAGGCTATCTTTCATGGTTCATGCATGATCTAAAAGTGAGCCATTGGAAAGCAACAAAAAGAGTTCTTAAGTATGTCCATGGTACAATAGATTTTGGCTTGGAATACAAAAAGAATAAAAAGTTTTATCTACAAGGATACATGGACTTTGACTATGCTGGATCCATTGATGATCGAAAGTCAACTTTTGGGTATATTTTTCACCTTGGATCTGGTCCTGTCTCTTGGCATAGTAAGAAGCAGCAAGTGGTTGCTATCTCTTCTACAGAGGTATAATATCACACAACTAGTGGAGCATTTTGCGAGATAATATGGTTAAGTTGCATTCTTACAGATATGGGTCTTCCAAAGAATCTTTCTCTTCAATTATTCCGCAACAATAAAGGTGTTTTGAATCTTGTCAATAACCCCATATTCTATGATCATACCAAAAACATTGACACTAGATATCATTTCATTAGAGATGAGGTTCCAAAGCATCATATACAGCTCTAATAGATCCCTACTAAAGAGCAAGTTGCAGAAATTTTCACCAAAGCACTTGGATGAGTCAAGTTCGAAGTATTTCACAATGCTCTATGCATTTTCCATTAATGTAATAAGGGGGAATGTTAGCGCATAACATATAGTATATGGTATATTACATTATTGTCATGGAATTGGTGCTCCTCCTATATACCATTAAGGAGGTTATAGAAAATGGTGTTGGTTGGTTAACCAACCAACTATTGTATTCACTATATTTATACCTCATTCAAATCAATGAATCATTACTGTATGAATTTCATTATGGTATCAGAGCAAGGCATGTAATAGGAGGGGTAATATTTGTGATAAGATGGCAGGTGACTGACCAGACTAGGCATGAATACTGAGGATGTTGATGCTAATCAGGAGACCCAAGACCAGGAGATGACTATAGTTTGAGACCAAGCATAGATATTAAGACATGAACATTGATGCTAAGGTAGTGATCACAATTCAAGACTAGGCACATAGTTCAATACCAAGCATGGAGACTAAGACACAGATGTTGATGCTAACTCAGACATGAGAGATACGTGTAGGACACATGGCAAGACCTCATTGACTCAGACATTGACATGGATATGAGAGTACACGTGAGCACAAGGTGACGTGGCTACACATGGCAAGTTGACTTAGACATTGTAGTACATGTGGGTGCAAGGTGATGTGGCTACACGTGGCAAGCTGGGATTGGTTGAGTGATTAAAGGAGGGTGAAGGCTTGATTACCCAAAGGCAATCAAAATACCTTATGCCATGAACGGTTTAAAAACCACTTTTTGCTTTTTCCCTCATGCATGTGGGATAAAAGGTGTGGTGTTTTTTTATTATTTGTTCATAGGGACAAGGCATATTGGTTGGCAGCTTTCCTTCGTCTCCCACGGGGAGTCGTAGCCCGAGTGGAAACTTTTTTGAAGCTAAGACAGTCACACTGCAGAGGTTCTGGATTCCAATCCCACAGAGAAGATTTGTTTTGAATTTTTTTCACGATTTGCAATTGCAGGGTCTTAACAAACATGTCGTACCTTGATTCTTCATGTTGGCTATGTAGCCGAGGTGTTTCAACTTCCTTTCACGGTGAATGAGGTTGAGTGTTCCAACCCCACTGATCGTCGTGCAAATTTTTTTTTTTTTAATGACAAAAAAGTTTCAAACCGAAGTTGCTAACACAATTTGCTAAAACAAGTTGTTTGAAAGTTGCTGACAAAAATTGCTAAAAAAAAAAGTTGCTAAAATTTGCTTGACCATTTTTTTTGCTCGTTAGGTTTTTCATGCAAGAGGACCTCTCAAGTTATTTTTGGAGGGATAAGTTGTTTTTTATTATTGGAACTGGAACAGATATTTTTTTTCCCATTGTTTATTTTTCCAAAATAAGGGGGGGATCAAGTGCATTTCTTTCTTGCAAAATTCTAAAAAAAAGAGGGGAATTAAATACTCTATTCATCTCAAAACAAAAACTAGCATTGTAATAGGTGTATTTTCGGTGGAAACTGACACCTCAAGTAGCTCCAAAAATTTGTGGGTGTTTGTAATTTTTGTACTTAATTTTCTTATTTTCTTACAAATAATAATCGCACAGACATAAAGAAAGGGATACCAATTGGTGATATAAGGAACCTTCACAATGGCCACTATTCACAAATATCTCTCAGATTCATAGTTGCTGAAAGGTCCTAACTTTGTTCCATAGAAGACAAATATGAGAGCCATTCTTTAGGTGGAAGATTTATGGGGTGTAGTGATTGGCACTACAAAATGTCCTAAAATAGCAAGCACAGATCAAGAAGATTTTGATAAGAAGGATAAAAGAGGTCTTATATTTATCCTACTTGCTACTACAGATGAGGTCTAGCTTCATATTTGTGATACCAAAACCAGTAAGGAAGATTGGGATGTTTTGATTACTGTGTATGAAGGAAAGAATAAGTCCATTATTCTACACCTTCAAACTCAACTACATACCCTCACTATGAATTCTGGGGAGACAATTGATCTATTCAATCGTAGAGTGGAAAAATTAAAAGCCAAATTAAATGCTATGGAAAAACCAATGGATGATACTCTCTTGACCTCTGTCATCTTGAGAGCATTACCAGAGTACAAGATGTTGATCAATTCTCTCAATGTTTCTAGTAGACAAGTATATTTTATGGAGTTGGTAAATTTGCTTCAGACTAAGGAGGCAAATCAAGTTCAGAAGGATGAAGTGTCAGATAATGATCTCTCCACCCAACAAAGGGGTAAGAAACAAGGTCAATTTAAAAAAGGGGGTTCTTCCTCTAAGGGAAAAAGGAAACAAAATTAGCATAAGGACAAACAATACTGTAAGATTTGTGATATGAATAACTATGATACCAACAGTTGTTGGTTTAAGAATAAGCAACATAATGACCAACCTCATAAGAACAAGGAAAAATGGAAACACATCACAAAAGAAGAATAAAAAACCTAAGGGGCATGTTGCTTATGCTGAATCTAATTTAGACTCAGATTCTGTAGGGTCCGACTCAGACTCAAACTCTAAAAGAGTACACAAGGTGCTCATGACCCATACTTCATCTTCCCAGATAGATTTTGTATGGTATATTGATTCAGGAGCTATTAATCACATGACTTGCGATAAATCATGGTTTGAAACATTTAAAGAGAAAGAAGATAAGCCAGTAACAATTTCTGACAATCAAGTCTACAAAGTGAAGGGTGAAGGGGATGTTTTTGTTACTCTTCTAGATGGTAGATGTCAGATAGAGAGGGTCCTCTATGTTCCTGGATTAGCCAGTAATATATTTTCTGTTCCTCAGATATTGGATCAAAATATGGATGTTGTGTTCTAAGTTGCACAAGGCAAGAAGATATGTTTTATAACCCGAAAAGGTAAACATGTAGCAACAGGATCATACAAGCATGGCTTGTTCATTTTAGATGTCATTTCCACACCTCATGTTTTTCTGGCTATGACTACAAAGGAGGCTACTTCTCTGTGGCATAGGAGATATAGGCATCTAAGTTAATGATATGTGCTCAAATTGAGCAAATATGAGATGGTGAGAGGACTTCCCCACCTTTCATCCATCTTGCCAGTTTGCTCGGATTGCTTAGTAGGAAAGCAACATCGGGTACCTTTTGAAGCTAGCTCTTCCCGAGCTAAGAAACCTTTGGAGTTGGTACACACCAATCTGTGTGGTCCTATGCCAACCAGCTATGGTGGAAAGAAGTATTTTCAATTGTTTGTTGATGATTACCCACTAAAGATGTGGGTTTTCTTTCTTCAATTGAAATCATAGGATTTTTTGTACTTTCAACAATTCAATAAGCTTGTTGAGAAAGAGTCAAGATGCTTCATAAAAACCCTCCACTCAGATCAAGGGGGGAATATACTTCCAAAGAATTTCATCATTTCTAAAATAACATGGTATTAAGAGACAATTGACTACATCCTATACACCCCAGTAAAATGGAGTTGCAGAGAGGAGAAATCATTCCATTGTGGAAATGGTTTGATGTATGCTAAAGGGAGCACATCTTGAGTATCAGTATTTGGAAGAAGAAGTTAACACAACATCATATCTCCTAAATAGAGCATCCACAAGGGATCTACAGGGTAAAACTTCACAAGAAGCATAGAGTGATAAAAAACCCTCTATTTATCATCTAATGGTTTTTGGATGTAAGGCATTCATGCACATCCCAAAACATAAAAGAAATAAGTTAGATGAGAAGACCCTACAATGTATCTTTCTTGGTTATGATGAGCATTCAAAATGATATCGCTTGATAGATCCTATAACCAAGAAGACACATATAAGTAGAGATGTGGTATTTGATGAAGCTTTCACATCCAATAACACCTCTATAGTTGTATACCTTGAGGATGATGAGCCTAAGAAAGAGACTTCACCTCCTCAGAAAAATATTCCAAAATGGTATACCAACACATGAGATATTCCAAGTTGACATCACTTCCAGATCTAACTCTAGATCAACCTTGTAATTGCAGTATGACTCAGCAGAAAAGAGTAGAGGCATCAACTTCAAAAGTTGATGAGCTTTTTCAACAGTTTGATGAACTGTCTATGGATGCAGTAGAAGATAGGGATATGGGTATAGATTATGAGAGGGTTTACTTGACAACATTGGATGAAAATGAACCCACAACAGTTCAGGATGCACTTAGTAAGCCTTAGTGGAAAGCTACTATGGAAGTAGAACATACATCTCTCATGAAAAATCATACATGGAAGCTAGTAAATATACCTTCAGGAAATAAGCCCATTGGCTGCAAATGGGTATTCAAAGTAAAGTATAAGGCATATGGTACTATTGATAAGCATAAATCCTATCTTGTTGCAAAGGGCTATGCTCTGAAGGAAGGCATAGATTATGATGAGAATTTTATCCCTACTTCCAAAATGACTATCATTCATGTCTTGTGTGCCATGGTAGCTAAGTTTCGGTGGAAGTTACATCAGATGGATCTAAAAAGTGCTTTCTTGAATGGTGACTTACAAGAAGAAGTATACATGAATCAACTAGAAGGATTTTTTGTTGAAGAAAAAGAACATAAAGTTGGTAAGTTAATAAAATATTTGTATGGACTAAAACAAGAACCTCCAGCTTGGTACATCAAAATTGATAGTCACCTAATGCAACATGGATTCCAAAGAAGTCTGTCAGATGTAAATATCTATATAAAGAACAATGGTTCTGACATAGTGATTTTGGTGCTATATGTAGATGATCTGATTATCATAGGTATTTCAGAAGATATGGTTGATACAGTGAAAAATGATCTAAAAATACCTTTTGAAATGATAGAGCTCGGACTTCTTCACTATTGTCTTGGTTTATAAGTAACTCAAAATAAACATCATATCAGAGTTACCCAAAAGAAATATGCCAAGACATTGATTGAAAAATATCAAATGGCTGACTGTAAGTATAAAGCTACTCCAATGGAAGCTGGACTTAAACTATCTCGATATGATCAATATCCATAGGTAGATGACACTCTTTATCATCAACTGATTAGGAGTCTCATTTATTTGACCAATACTAGGCCTGATATCAGTTTTGTTGTAGGCTATATTTCACGGTTCATGCAGGATCCAAAAGTGATCCATTGGAAAGCAGTAAAAAGAGTTCTTCAATATGTCCATGGTACAATAGATTTTGTCTTGGAATACAAAAAGAATAAAAAGTTTTATCTACAAGGATAAACGAACTCTAACTATGCTGGATCCATTGATGATCGAAAATCAACTTTTGGGTATATTTTTCACCTTGGATATGGTCCTATCTCTTGGCATAGTAAGAAGCAGCAGGTGGTTGCTATATCTTCTACAGAGGCAGAATATCATGCAGCTAGTGGAGCAGTTTGTGAGATAATATGGTTAAGTTGAATTCTTACAGATATGGGTCTTCCAAAGAATCTTTCTCTTCAATTGTTCTGCAACAATAAAGGTGTTTTGAATCTTGTCAAGAACCCCATATTGCATGATCATACCAAACACATTGACACTAGATATCATTTCATTCGAGATGAGGTTCCAAAGCATCATATACAACTCCAATACATCCCTACTGAAGAGCAAGTTGCAAATTTTTTCATGAAAGTACTTGGACGAGTCAAGTTCAAAGTATTTCACAACGCTCTATGCATTTTCCATTAATGTAATAAGGGGGGATGTTAGCACATAACATGTAGTATATGGTATATTACATTATTGTCATGGCATTGGCACTCCTCCTATATACCGTTAAGGAGGTTATAGAAAAGGGGGTTGGTTGGTTAACCAACCAACTATTATATTCACTGTATTTATACCTCATTCAAATCAATAAATCATTATTGCACAAATTTCATTAATACTTATCCGAATAAAATTTTATAGATCTTTTATTTCATAGTTGGAAAACACTAACTAACATGAATGATCCAAAAAGCTTTTTGAATTTCAACATCAATGCTCATATTTGTATTAATTTCCAAAGAAATATGACACCTCTATATTATTTTTAAAGGTGCTCAAATATAGTTACGAACAATGTTGAACAAATCCCCATAACACATAGTGGATTTGAAGTAGTTTTACACAATACTAAGATTAAATTGTTAAAAATAGCAGAATCATTGACAAGGAAAATAAGAGATCATTTTCCAAGAGATGAGTTGGTTGAGGCCATGGGTGTGGTTAACCTCATATTTTGGAATCTTTGTATTGACTACAATTCTACAAGTGAGTTGTTTATTAGATATATGGGCACACTTGTTAAACATTTCACTAAAAGTGTGGAAATCAATGGTATTCTCAACAAAGAACTTTTAACACAATAATCATTGCATTTTGGATTGACAATGGTTGGTCAAATGTCACATTTGAGTAACCCCCATGAGCTTGGTTCCATTACATGTTTGTGAAAAATTGTAACCAAGTAGTGCATTATAAGATACGATCAATGAATATTTTTGTTTATATGAATTATGCCAAACAATGATTTTAGGATCTGTGGATGAGAGGGTTTTTAGTGCACTATATTTTGTGAAATATAAAGTTCATAATAGATTGAATAAAAATTTAGAATTTTTTTTGAGAACATATGTGTCAACATATAAGTTGGACAAGTATTCCTATGAAAAAGCATTGGCATACTGGAAATCCCTAGTAGATAAAAAGGGTATCACTAATACGTATGATAATGAGGAAAATGATGCTTACAATGATAAAATAGTGGATACATAGAGATCCGCTATGCTTACATGTGATTCTGGACAAGCTGAGAAGTGTTTATTTTAGCTACCTCCATTGTAATTTTTCAAGATTTAATAACATTGATAAATTTGACTTTATTTTTTAGCATTTTCATCCTACTGAGATATCAAAATTGAAAAAATTATTTTCTCATAGATTTTTATGTTTTATATCATAGCGTTGTTGGTCAAATTGTATGTTTTATATCGTAGCCTTCATAGTGTCTTAAATGTGTTCATTGATAAAACCTTATGTTATATATTATAGTATTGTTAATGTATTGATATTAATGTATTGGCACAACTTGAGTTATATCATAGTAATACTTTGTAAATATAACAACACAAGAATATAATTGAATCATCATAAATTTAAAATCAAAACATGAATATATATGAAAATAACCATTGAATGATAGAAGACACAAATTAGTAAATGTATTTTCCATTATTTGTATTGAAAATATACATTACAAAATAGTCGACTGTAATACAACAAAATTTGTTGTCAACTAGTAAACAATTTACAATTTCTTAATTTTTGAGATTTGGATTAGAGGTAGTTTTAATAAATCCTTGAGTATCTGTATTGGCTTGAGTTTGAGATTCTCTTGGAGTTGTAGATTATTTTCATATATTGTTGATTTCATTAGGATAATACAATAAATATATATGTGTATTGACAAAATATACTTATTTGAAGAAAATTTTATAGATATTTTGTTTCATAGTTGGAAAACATTAAGTAACATGAATGATCCAAAAAGATTTTTGAAGTTCAACATCAATGATAATATTTGTATTAATGTTCAAGGAAATATAACACCTCTATATGTTTTTGAAAGGTGGTCAAATATAGTTACGAACAATGTTGAACAAATCCCCATAACACATAGTGGATTTGAAGTAGTTTTAGACAATACTAGTATTAAATTGTTAAAAATAGCATAATCATTGATAAGAAAAATAAGAGATCATTTTCAAATAGATGAGTTGGTTGAAGCCATGGGTGTGGTTAACCCCATGATTTGGGATCCTTGTATTGACTACAATTCTATAAGTGAGTTGTTTAATAGATATATACGCACACTTGTTAAATATTTCACTATAAATGTGGAAATCAATGGTATTATCAATAAATAACTCTTAACACAATAGTCATCACATTTTGGATTGACAATGGTTGGTCAAATGTCACATTTGAGTAACCCCATGAGCTTGGTTCCATTCCATGTTTGTGAAAAAATTGTAACCAAGTAGTATATTACAAGATATGATCAATGAATATTTTTTATATATAAATTATGTCAAACAATGATTCCGTGGAAGATGAGAGGTTTTTTAGTGCACTATATTTTGTGAAATCTAAAGTTTGTAATAGATTGGATAAAAATTTAGAAAATTGTTTGACAATATATGTGTCAATGTATGAGTTGGATAAGTATCCCTATGACAAAGCATGGCATACTGGAAATCCCTAGTAGATAAAAAGGGTATCACTAATACACATGATAATGATGAATATGATACTTGCAGTGATCAAATAGTGGAGATATAGAGATTTGCTATGCTTACAAGTGATTTTGGACAAGTTGAGAAGTGTTTGTTTTAGCTACCTCCATTGTAATTTTTCAAGATTTAATAACATTGATAAATTTGACTTTATTTTTTAGCATTTTCATCCTATTGGGATATAAAAATTGAAAAACTTATTTGCTCATAGATTTTTATGTTTTATATCATAGCATTGTTGGTCAAATTGTATGTTTTATATTGTAGCCTTCATAGTGTCTTAATTGTGTTCATTAATAAAATCTTATGTTATACATTATAGTATTGTTAATGTATTGATATTAATGTATTGGAACAACTTGAGTTATATCATAGTAATATTTTATAAATATAACAACACAAGAATATAAATTGAATCATCATAAATTTAAAAGCAAAACAAGAATATATATGAAAATAACCATTGAATGATAGAAGACACAAATTAGTGAATGCATTTTCCATTATTTGTATTGAAAATATACATTATACAAAATAGTTGACTATGATACAACAAAATTTATTGTCAACTAGTAAAAAATTTACAATTTTTTAATTTTGAGATTGGGGTTAGAGGTAGTTTTGATCAATCCTTGATTATTTGGATTGGTTTGAGTTTGATATTTTATTGGAGTTGCATATTCTTTTCCTATATCTCCTTTTTCAACACCCTTAGGTGTCAGTGATCTAGTTTTGATGAGGCCTTCCTCTACCTTCTGTATGCTCCCAAACATCACTCTTTCTTCTTGGGTAGGATCTTCTTGCATTGTAGAAAGTGTTTCTTTATGCTTCTACTTAAGCAAGATATTTGGATCCATCTTGTGCTCCTTTATAATATTTCTCAAATAATTATTGTCTTTGACCTTCTATTTTAATAATTCCTTCATTTTCATTGCACCCTTTAGTGTTTTCTTTGCCATGTGGATATTAAATTCCATGATTTTAACTTTTATATTTAAATTATCAAAATTTGACTATAAATATATAAATATATATATATATATATATAAGTTGGTTGAGAGTTATATGATAAAAGAAATAATTAAATTTATTGCAACTCAAGTCTCACCTCAATCGCATCCCTTGCAACCTCACTAAATACAAATTTCTTCTTATCAGAAGCTCAATGGTTAAAATATTTGGGCATCAACATTAAGGTTCTCCAATCTATTCAACATAATATCTAAAATTTTATCCTTGTACAAATGCATAGCATTCATTGAGCTTGATGTAGCTTGATGTAGCAGACCACCAAGCTATTCTAGTTTATTTTTTACCAAAGAAATAATATCTTCCTTTTTAGATTTTTTAATGTCAAGCATTTAAATCCTTGATAAGGACCTTTGCCTAAAATTTCTAATCCCTCATTTCCTTTATATCTTTAAGTAAATTTTCTTTTATTGTTTCTTCACTATTATTTTTTTAAAAGTAACTTTTTCATCCTCAGTTCGAGGACCAAGATCGCTAGTTTGAGAAGGTGACGATGAGGTTTGTGGAGCTATAGGAAACTCTTGTGTTTGTTGTGCTTATCTATGTAGATCTTGAAGAACATATGTTGATTTGAACCCAGAATATTTCCCTATAACATATAATCATCATCTATTGGAGGATTATCTAATCCTAAGCTCAATTCTTGCAATGAAAAAATTATTAAAAATGAAATATTTGAAAAGTCGGACATAGTTTGACTTGGTGCCCCTCACGATCTCACTGGAATAATTTTTTTTCCACCCCTGCATTGACATTTCATTAATTACATTTGTCCTGGAGGTGGAGGGAGTGGCAACATCATTTGTTGCCTTATAGTAAATTATGGGGATACACCTAAAAACATTACAATAAGATTTTGTTAAAGAAAATAAAATTGAATAAAATAAATATATTAATCTAATTTCAATAATATATATATATATATATATATATATATATATATATATATATATATATATATATATATATATATATATATATATATATATTTAAAATAAATACACTTACCCGATGATGATGAGATGTGTTGTTGCCCTATAGCCTATGAAGGCATGTTGGTGTGGGTGGGGTGGGGTGTAACACTGAAAACATATAAAAAAGAAATAAAAATTATTATAATTTTAGCTAAACAAATATATACAAAGAAGCTTGAAATAGTAAACTTACTTATCATAGGGGTGGCCTCACTAGATTCATATTGCACAGTATGTGTAGGTACACATGGACGAGAAACTATAGTAGAAGAAGCATACCTCACATGTTTTGGAGGTCTCTACAAGGGTGTTGCTTTTGATTGTGTGTCAAAAGAATCACCAATGGCATCTAGCATAAAACCCCTTACAACAACATATATTTTGGTGGAATTAGTGGCTATCCTTATCTATATTTAGGTGCAAATTTAAAATAAAAAAATAAAAAACTGATGTACTATAAAATTGTATTTCTTGCTGAAAGATAAAAATTTTACTGTAAAATGTATGTACACCAATCAAAATTTTGGTGGTAAAGACACCGAACCAGATAGGCTAATCCCAAAAATGAAATATCTATTGGTATTCCTTGTAGAATGAGTCTTACTTGGAAGAATTCTATGATCACTTTAAGAAGTTTGTTTTTGATAGATGAAATAGTTAAGCCCCTTTTGGACTTAGAGGTGAGAACTGCAAAAAAAAAAACTATTAGTTTTGAAATCATAAATTTAAATTTTGAACTTAAAAAGAAAATCAATAATTATACCTAACAAAAATTCAGAAGAGATATTGAAGTTGGTCTCTAGGAATTCTCTATCATCCAGAGATAGCATGAACTTCACAGTGATGTGATCAACATCCCTATGAGGGAGACCTATTAATATCTCCATGTATAAAGGTTTGATAGTAAAACATATCTTCTTATTCTATATTATCAGATTGATAATCATTATATAATTTTCATATGTGTCTATAATACTCATCAAGCCATAGTTATCTGTTCTAAATTGTGGTATCAAAATTAAACCCTGCAAGTCTACGTCATTGACCCAAGCAAGGTTGTATCTGGGTGTGGTTAACACATCTAAAATGTTGGGACAAACATGGTTTTTGAATGCAATTTTAGAAGCAGGGATGGAAGTGGTGACCATTGTTGGAAGTGGTTTTTGGAAATAAGGTAATATTTTGAGATAGTAGGGTGCAGGGAATTGGCTGCCTAGGGTTCACTTTAAGGATGTGCAAATGAAAAATCATAAAAAATGACTATAAAAGCCTTTTTATAGACAACTACATGCCAAATTTTTTTATGAATGGACATGTGGTAACATGTAATTCGACATACATAGGTGAGTGATTGATCGTTTGACACATGGTAGTGTAACCCTTGGTGTGACTAATTTAGAGTTGGTTACCCTGTTGCAACTGATCCGAAGTCAATCACCATGTTGCAATCAATCTATATTCGGATACCATTTTATGACTGATCCAAAGTTAGACATATTTTTGTAATCGATCCAAAGTCAGATAGTTGTAATCGATTTAGAGTTGAACAACTGTTGCAACGATCCAAATTTAGATACCTATTTGCAATTGATCCAAAGTTAGATACTTAATTGTAATCGATCCAGAGTTGGACACTTGTTGTAACTGATCTAAAGCTAGATAACTTTGTATAACCGATCCAAAGTTGGTCACTTGTTGTAACCATTCTAGATTCAAATGCCAAGCAATTGATTCAATGTTGGATACATGGTTGCAACTGATCCAAAGTTGGATACCTTATTGCAATTGATCTAGAGTTGAATACCCTATTGCAACTGATTCAAATATAGACACCATTTTATGATAGATCCAATGTCAAATACCTTGTCATAACCAATCAAGATTCAGATACCTATTACAATTGATTTAGAGTCAGACATCTTTTTGTAATCAATCTAGAGTCAAACCTCTTTTAGCAACTGATCAGGAGTTGATAAGTGGTTACAACCAATTAGAAATTAAGCTATCAATTGTAGCTGATCGAAAATTGAGCTCTCAATTGTAGTTGACTAACAATCGAGCTCTCATTTGTAATTGGTTGATAGTCAAGCAATTTTTTTCATTTGACTGTCACAATAGGCTATAACTCAAGCTATCAGTTGTAGTCGATCAACAATTAAGTTGTTATTTGCAACTGGATGATAATTAATCATTTAATTTTATTTGGTTATCACTTGCAACCAGCTATTATTCAAGCTATCAATTATAGTCGAACAATAATCGAGCTATCGTTTGCAATCAGCTGATAGTCGAACAAGTATTTTCATATGATTATTAATCAAAAAGTCATTTGCAAGTGGTAGATAATTGATTTTATGTCATTGGTCATCAAAACTATAAAATTCACCATAGTTTTATAATTTTCCATGAAAAATAAAGGCAATACACCATGTCTCCTACATCAATTTGGCCAGGATTAACCTCAATTTTGAAACCAATTCACCTTATTTTTACAAATAGATTTTAGGTTTGATCCCTTATGCATAACCCTAGTTTAGGCAATGTTAAAATATTTATTTTTGGGATGAATCGTGGCTAGAATATGCTCCCCTCTCATAGAATCCCTCATATGCCCTTTTGAGACCTAGATTCTCATAGTTGTATGGAACCAAAGTAGAAAATTTTATTGAAGAAGTAGGGGGTAGGAAAAGATGGAAGAATATGTAGGTTTTTTATCGTGGCCAAGGGGAAGAAGATTGTCTAAAAGAGTTGGCCCTAAAATTGAGAAATCAAGTGATAAGGAATGCTAGGTGTGAAGACTCCCTAATCTAGAAATATGAGGAAAATGGTACCTTTTATGTGAAGTCTGCATATCACAATATCAAAATTAGAGGTATGATCCTTCCTAACTACTGTTACCTCTATGGAATGAGTGAGGAGATGACTCAACACCTCTTCATAGATTGTGGTTTCTGTTTGGAAATTTTTAATCACATCCTAAATATTTTAGGAATTTGTTGGGTTCTCCCAAGAACATTGATGGAAATTGTTGAGCAATGGTCTTCCTCCCCCTTCTCTAGCCCTAGATGGTAAACCCTTTGGAAATTTGGCCTCTCACACTTCCTATGGGGAGTTTGGAAGGAGAGGAATAATAGGGCATTCAAAAATTTCTCTAGAGACCCAACATCAGTAGGAGCCAAAATTTTGAATTCTCTATCTGAAAATATATCCAACATTTTTTTTTCTCCTAGCATTGATACTTCAGAATAAGCTCAACTAGTTATCAATTTGAGCCTTCCCAAGCTTGAGCAAGGCTCTACTTAGGTTGATTCTAGAAGATTGCATGCCAAGTGGTTCCCTCCTCCTAATGGGTGGATAAAATTAAATTTTGATGGAGCCTCAAAAGGAAATCCAGGACTAGCAGGTGTTGGAGGAATTATTAGAGATAATAAAGGGGATATTATTTTGGCCTATGCTAAGAACCTTGAAACCAACCCTCTTCCAAGGTCTTATTTTGCTAGAATATTTGAATTTCAAGACAGTAATTATTGAGGGAGACTCCCTTGATCAAAATTCTCAATGGCATCCATAATCCTAGTTGGAAGATTACAAATTTAATGGCTGAGTCAAATTGAATTTTAAGAACTTTTGGGAACGTTTAGTTACAACACATTTTCAGAGAAGAAAACATGGCGACTAATTTCATGGCCAATTTAGGAGTTCATCAAGAAAATTTCCCTCAAAATATTAATGTTATCATCAAAAAATACTTTACAAGATTCATGGATGACTCTTGATCTTATGTGCAACTTGTGTCTTTTATTATATTATGTTGTTGCCTTGAACCAACTAGGAATCTTATGTTTATCTAATATTAGGTCTATGAAGATGTCAACCATTTATGTGGATGAAATCTCTTGGGTTATGAACTACTTTAAAAATAACTAGGGTAGGTCAAAGGAAGATATGATGTAGCTTGCTCTGACCTGGTTCAATTTTTCTTGGGAAGTCCTTGGATGCCCTTCTCTACTATTTTTCTCTCTAATGGTTGTGGACTAATTCCTTGCTAGCATGTTGTCCTTTTCCCTCTTCTTGTCCTCTTTCGGTTAAGGTTTGGTTTTCTACCTTATTTTGTTCCTCTTTGTCTGGTTTCGATTAGGGCTTACTTTGTAGTTGTCTTTATATATGTAAAAGGTTAAGGGACCCTTTAGAAATGCCCTCTTTCCATCTAATAAAAAACTATTTGACCAATATGTACTTATTGTAAAGTTTGTTGTATATACCACACCCAAATTTACATGCTAATGTTTACCCAAATATTTCACTCAATATTTTGACAATTATGCACATATCACTTGCAAGATTTAAATCCATGTCTTTTCAATGGAAGCTTAGGGTTTTAATAACTAGAGCTCATGCCAATTCATAAGACTTAAATCATTTGTTGATTTGCATGTGCTATAAAAGTAGAAGAATCATTATATCCTTCTTTATTTTCTTATGATTTTATTAGATATCTTGGAAAAGACAAAAAAATAAAAGTAAGATTTGAAGATATAGTTTTTAAATATATTTTTCCATTCAAACACTAAATACTAAAAGAATATAAAATCATTGTACTTTTAACTATGTTATTTACAAATTTAATATCCATATAAAAATTTTCCTATAGAGTTTTACATATTTTGATGGTATAGTTATATAATTAAAGTTATGTTTAATTGATATGAAAATTCCATGTATTATTTTTTTTAATTGTTTAAATATGGAATAACTTTAGATGTTTTGTTTTCTTTCATTTAATAATGTTATTTATATTTAAAATTATTTTGCATATTTATCACAATCAATATTTATATACATTTTGTTTTCACCTTTAACAAATTAATTGAGATCTTTCATACCTTTGTTTATGTGTCATTTCATTTATTTATGCATAGTATACACACAAAAATTTAAAAGAAATTATTAATATATCTATGACATATACTTAAACTATAATTATATTTTAAAAAATAACGTTAAAATTTTAATATAGGCATGTTTGATGAAAAAATTATAAATTTTAAACAAGTAATTACATATATAAACGTTAATTAGATTTTCATCAAAAAGAAAAAATATTCTTAGGATCAATTAGTTGCTCTTTATGTCCCAATGATAAAGAATTATGATTCATTTATTGCTTTTTTATTCATGAAAATTTAATGTTAGTTTTTGTTCATTTTTGGTGACAAATATTTTTTTGAAAAGCGAATCAATGAAATGGAAAAGAATCCTTTAAATCTCTTATTTTATAAATAACATGGTCATCAAGAGATATTGAGAAAATCAAGAAATAAAAGGATGCGTTATGGAAATGGATAATAGTGTGTGAAAATAAAGTTATACCAATGTACAAAGCTAGAAAAAAGTAAAATAATTATTTTTAAATGTGTTTTTATAAGATGGAAAGAAGGGGTTTTGAAAGGGTCCTCGAACCTTTTGCATAATTACGTCACTATTTGGGAGAGATAGGACAAAGAAGAACACAAGGAGAACAAGAACCGAGTCCAATGAAACCATATTCTCTAGTAGAGACCGAGGGGGCCCAAAGACTCCCAATAGATAACATATTATAAACCTTCATTGAGAGGCTCATAGTCTCTTCTTATTGCCATAATGAGTTCATGTAGAAAGTTCTCTTTCCACACCTTCAATCCTTCAATTTGGGTACCCAAGTTAGCAAGAAGGTCTACTGATGAGTTATCTTCTTTGTAAATATATCGACATTGAAAGCTTTCAAATTTACTTAGGACCCTCTTTAATTCATCCTAAAAAATAGCTATATTCCAACTGGTGGAGGATCTACAATTTATGTTGTTGCTAATATTAAAGGAATATCCCTTTATAAGGACTTTGCTGACATCCATCCCAGCAAGAAGGGCCAAACCTTGGAAGAGTGTTCTTGCCTCAACAAAATGGCTAGTTTTGAGTTCTAATATTTTTAGTAAAGGCGGTAATGATCTCCTCCTTTTAATTGCTAATGAGACCTCTAGCTCCTGCTAGGCCAAGATTACCTTTATAAGATCCATAAAAATTAAATTTGATCCAATCCCAAGGAGGATGAGTCCACGAGGTTTGTTATTTAGAAGGATTAGTTTGGGGGTCTTTTGAGATAGATAGGCCCAGGCTAGAAATTAGGGAAGCTTCAGAAGGAGTGGGAGAAGGACCAAAGGGGATATTGAAAATATTTTCAAAAAGAGCTAACGAACTCTATAACTAACCTGGATTGGGTTTCTATAAAGATTGTTGAAGGTCCTATTATTACGCTCTTTCTCGACCCCCTAGAAAAACTGGAGAAGGTAAAATTTCCACAGTGCACAACAAAAGGGAGAACAAAAAGTAGAAAGGGACCACTGTTCAAAAAGGTCCAACAGAGAATTAGGATTCACCCAACACGTCTCAAAGGAATAAAGAAGTGAGGAGAGGATCTCAAGGGAGAAGGGGCACTCCAACAAAAGGAGTGAGGAGAGGATCTCAAGGGAGAAGGAGCAATCTAGAAGGGAGAGGATTAGCTATTTTTAAATGATTTAATAAAACTAAATTTTGATTATTTTGAAAAGGAAATCTATAAAATACACATGAGATAAATGTCATAAGTTATATCTAAAAGGATATTTGTTAACTTCTAAAAAGAATAATTTATTATAGATTAAAATTGATCTAATTATCAAGTTTGTTATTAACTACAATTACATTTTACAATCTAATATAGATATTCTCATATATAAATTGAACACAATGTATTACAATTCAACTTGAGATCAATAAAAATAATACTTTATATAAAAATGTTCACCATGATATGACCTGTTAACATTATTAAAAAATGATAGAATATCTTAACTTCCATAAATATTAAAATCAGACCATGAATAAAATTGTAGCTAGAACAAGAATAATGTTATAAATTTTATTTATAAAGCATACTATAAATTTAATAATATTTTAAAATTGTTATAAAATTTTAAAACAAATATAACTAAACTAATTAATTATACTTAATTAAACTATTTATACTATTTTTGGCTTTACCTTTTATTCTTGTTTCTATTCTATGTTATTTATGTCTACAAAAGCATGCATATAACAACACGTTAGATACACACTCGTTAAACTTAAAAATTTTGTATAAAACTAGATGAACGACATTCTAATATGAAGCCTATTATAAAAAAATGAAAAAAATAATTCATAAAAGTATTAAAAAACTTATATTTTGTATAAGAAAATAGAGATAATCTAGTGCTAATTAAAAAAATATGTTCCCATTGAAAACCTGAAGGCAGTTGTCATTCTTGAGGACGTCCCTGCTAAAGAAAATGTTGCTGAGATGGATACTTCAAATGATGGACTCCAAGATGTTGTTGTTAATCCTGGCATGGAGGTTTAAGTGGTCCCCTTCCATTCTGGAAGGTTGTTGGTCATATTTTTGTTGTTTAATGTCTTCTATTGGTTTTTGGGTTGTTTCAACATTTTCTTTTGCTAAGTCTTGTTGTTCTTGTTACAAGCTAAGGACAACCTTAATGTATGAGTGTTCTGAAGGATGGCACTATGTTTTGAATTTCTCTGTTTCTCTGGCATTTGTTGCCATGTTTTATACAGGTTTTGGGGCCCTGTTAAAACGTCTAAAATATAAATCTTAAGCTCTTTAACCGATCAAAATAAAAAATATTTTAAAACTCATGCAATGTGGGATCAAGCCCGAGCCAAGATTGAGTCTCCCCTTTTCTTGTTTTAGATATTTAGAGAACAATAGGATGAGTGTAAATAGGAAGCAAGTGTGAGTAAGGAACCCTAACCTTCTCTTGCTTAGATCATTGGAGAAATTCAAAAATAAAGAATTCATATTATAAAAAGCTAGGTAACATAGAAAGAAGGTTATTTTTGAAATTCCAAATAGAAAGCAATAATACCTTAGCTAGATATAAGAGGAAGAGTGAATTATAAGTGTGATCTAGGAAGGAAATGTTACACTAGACGTGGAAGGGTGAGATGATTGAGCATGATGTTCCTAAAATAAAAGGGTTAAAATGTAACTTCCATGGATATTGATCATGGTTTTCAAAGATTCAAAATAGGATCAAGCGTAAGTGGGGATTTAATTCAAATTACTCCATGGATTTTATTTCTAAAAGATCTTTCCTCATAATATTTTCAAGTATAGAAACTAGAGATAAAATAATGGATGACGGTTAATTTTTTAAGGGAAGAGATTCTCTATATTTAAAAATATGGAGTGAAATTTTTTCTATTGAGACAAAAACACAAAAACTATTAAAAACCTTTTAGTTTGGGTTAGAATTTTTGGACCTCCATATTAGCTTTTTAATAAGGATGCTTTGAAGAATATTGGCAATACCTTAGGGGAGTTCATTCAAGAGGGATCAACTACTAAGGAGTGAAAGAATGTTGTATATACTCATACATGTGTTGCTATGGATGTTTTAAAATCTTTCCATAATCTATTAGGATTAAATCTAAATTGAGATAATGGGATCAACAAGTGGGTTATTATTTTAATATGATTTCAAAAATGTTATGATACTGGACATATGACAGGAGATTACAAAGTAAAAAATAATGGAGAAAGAAAGAATTTTTTTGGTCATGATATTAACTTCAAGATGAATTAAGGAGATCAAATAATAGTATAAGTTAGATTAGATCAAGGATATTCCACTTCTAAATAAAAGGTAAAGAAAGCTAAGCATATCTCTAGCATTTGTTGACAAAGGCCATCATAGTGACAATAGATCAACCATTAGAAGAAATAAATAAGGATACAAGAGATGAGGAAGTTTATTGTACAATTTCAAATTTAAAAGGAATTAAAGGTGCAAAGGAAATCATGGAGGAAAATTTTAGAAGTAAGCAAAAGAGGTCAAGTTTATTTTGGGTCAATTGCCTTCATTTTCCACAAGTATTATAAAATTCTCTCCTTGCAATAAAAATAATAGGGTAGAGGTTATCCCTTGCACTTTAGGTTTCTAAAAGCAACATAATAAAGAAACGAGGATGAAGGAATATCTATATTAATTTAGTGTCTTTAGAGAAATATAAGGAGGTAATTAATATGGAGGGATGTTCTTACACTTTAAAGTTTAAGGTTTCATGAAAAATTAAAGAAAACAATGCTTTTGATGCTATTCATTGCACTTTAGATCCTTTAGAGTAAGAAAAATGTATAGATGATAAGTATCACTATGAATGGTATGAAAAAATGAAGAGATTGATGAATATGAAAGTGTTGTTGGGAATTGAAAGAGGAAAGGAAGACTAAGAAGTAAAAACAATGAGAAAGAAAACATAAAAGGGCTATTTATATGGGAAAATAAAAGTAAAAATCTCAAGTGTCAACAAGATGTGGGGCTAAACCCACAAATGCAAACAAAAAGTGATGACAAAAATAATATCTTGGAATACTAAGTGCATGAATAAGACCCTTTAAAAAAGAGGTATTATGGAACTAACAAGTTGTTATAGCCAACGAAAAAAGTTAGAGCAGGGGAGGGGGAGGGTCCTTCTCCCTCTCCCTACTCCCCCTCCCCTAGTTCTTGCCTAGTCCCTAGCTCATCTCGGGTCCCGCTCTGGGAATGCTTTGTAGCAGATGATATCCCTCGAGGGAGATCCTTCTCCATTTTCTGCCCCTTTCCTAGCAGTTTCAGGGTTTCACTACCTGAGCTCGTGGTCTAGTGCATACCAAGGGTCTCCTTTCCTGCATATTTTTGAGATCCTGACCCTATTCTCCCTTAGGCTTTCCCCTGGGGTTTTTTACAATGTTTTTTCATGGATCCGATTCCCAAGGCTTCCTCGATCGGTGGTGGTGGCAGGTTGGGATTTCTTTTGCTTCTTGGTGCATCCTGTGAGGTTCTCTCTATTTTGAGGTTGGTCTGGGGGGCCAGTATCCTCTTTTTCTAGTGAATCCTCTCTGGTATGCATGTGGTTGCTACTGGTCCCGTCTCGTTGGGTAGGGCCCTTTTCGGTTTCCTGTTCGAATACTTCTTCTTGTTGGATCTATGATTTGGTGGACACCCAGGGCATTGGTTGGCCTTCGGGGTGGGCCTCTTCCTCTACCTGGGTTGTTCCCAGTCCTAGTCCCAGTTCCCTAAAGTTGTCCATGAGCATGGATGGGGGCTCTTGGTCCCTTATTCTAGGGTTCCTAGGGTTTCTGTTACATGTCTGGATTTTGGAGGGGACCCATGATTAGTACATGCAGACCTTGGTTCCCCCATATTAGGCTTATGAGGATCCTATATTTGTTCCTATTACTGCTTCCCACTTGGGACCCTCAGGTTGTTCGTTTTAGCTCCTATTTATGGGCTCCTAGTCCCAGTTCCCTAGATCTGTTCATGAGCAAGGATGGTGGTTCCTGGTCCTTTATACTAGAGTGGTGGGGGATTCCTTTTGTATTCTCTGGTCTGGGGGGAGATCAGTGTATTTGTAGTTGTGGCCCCTCCTTCCTCCTTCAATTTTGGCTTTTGGGATCCTGTCTTTGCACCTATTGTTGTTTTTCCTGGATCCTTCTAGCTTCCTCGTATTTCTTCTTACTATGCATAGGGATATCTTGGCCTGTAGATATCCCTAGTAGTGTTGTTCCCCTTTTCAGGCTCATGTGGAGGCTTCCCATTTTTTTTTCTTTGAGGACCTTGAAGCCATTTCCTAGGCTGTCCAGTTGTTGATCCTTGGCCTATATCCCAGTGTTACTTGTTGCTTTGCTCGCGTAGCTACTTGCTACCTCGCTACACCCTGGGTTGCATCCCAAGCCATCCCTAGGTGAGGATCCTCTCTAGTTTTCTTATAATTCCCTACTTTTGAATTTCGGGCAGGATTTTTGGTTGCAGGCTATTTTTGGACTTCCCGCTCTCCCTACACAGGTCTGGGTAGGTGCATTGTATCCACCCCTAGGAGGATCCCAAACTACTGTATCCACCCTTGGGTGGATCCTAGACTGTTGTATCCATCCCTAGGAGGATCCCAGACTGTTGTATTCACCCTTGGGAGGATCCCAGACTGCCAGTAATAGGAGGATGATATTTTTGTGAAGTGGGCCTCACTAGTTGGTACTAGAGTCTAGTCTTTATGTTGGTTCAAAGGTTGTTTCTTGCACTTTATCTTACAGTTTGTGTTTATTTTCGTGTACTAAGGAATTTCTTTAAATCTCGATGCTACGGCCCTTTTTGTTATAAGGTTTTGGGATCCTCTTAAAAAACCCAATTTGTATATAAAATTCTAGTTACTTATAATTTTTTTTTTTGTAGCCAACATATTTATAGCAAAGGAAAGTGAGTAACTGATATTTTAACAATTCAAGGTGTTCATATTTCATCTTGAAAAATTCAAATTTTAGAAAGGTAATTTGTCAAGTGATATTTTCTCTTAATGCAAATGATATCCAATAGTTGATTATGAAAACTTAGCAGTTTGAGAAAGATGAAGAATAATTTTAATATAAAGACAAATGAAGAAAGTATTTGATAAAAAGACAAGTTATATAAGGCTTAATGGATTTTACAATAACCCTAATAAAAGCTACAAATAACTTATTAAAAAGATAAAATGAAATATATTTACTAATATGATAAATAAGATGTTAACATGTGAAATAAATATCATAGTTAAAAAATCATAGAGAACCAAATATTTCTTCCAAAACTTTGCAAGAAATTATGGCCCATGTTTTTTCTTAAAATTTCTCGGCACCAAGAAAATTGCCAACTCGTGGCAATATTTTTGTCAAAAACTCATTTTTCTCATGAGAAATTCAGCCATGGGTGTAAAAATAGAGGAAATATGCAAAAATTTATTTTAAAAACCCATTTCTACTCATTTGTTTATTTTTATTTCTCTCTAGTTGTGTGGATATTCTTCGAAGAGGTGAAAATTGTTCTAGAGTCTATTACATTATTTAGGTACATGTCTATGTACCACCTTAGGTAGATTATTAGAGTAGGAGTTACTTGGGGAAGAAGTAACCTATGTACAAGTGTTAGAATGTGCAAAGGAATAAATGGAGAAGTTTCCATATGCTTGTTGTATATGTGCAATGATTTAAAAGGACATGTGTCCCTCATGCACTTAGGAAGAGTGAGGCCCAAGTAACTTATCTTCTTATATATAGGGCTCATTGTAATGAATGATGCATCTATGTATGCACTAATAGAGAGCTCCATATGTTGTATTCTCTATTTTCGTGAGTCTTCATTAATGGCTATTATGTGAGTTATTTCTGAAGTATCATGTCTTAGTTTCATGCTTATTTAGCTTCCATTGTCATAGCTATATTGTTGCACTCTTATTTCATTATTTTTGGCTCCATTTACTTTTAGCTTATAGCTTAAAAAATTAACATGGTATCAGAGCACATGGTAGATCTATAGAAAATTGGAAAGCCACCAAAGGTGAAAAAATTAGGACTTCCCAGGAGGTCACCCATCCTAGCACTACTCCATTTGAAAAATGCTTAATTGTAGAGTTTTTTGCTGAGTTAAAAATACTAGATCATTAGGAGGGTTTGAGTGTTGGTTTTTGGTTGAAGGGAGGACTAAAAAAAAAAGGCAAGGCCCTTCCCTTACCTTGGAAAGGCCATTTTTTGGGTTTTAGGAAACTTTTTTTCCCTTTCTATTCCTTGCAGGTTTCCAGATATTCCCTATTCAAATATTTCATGCTCAGAACATAATACAAAAATGCAGCTCCCTGTTCTTTTTAGTCATCTGTCATTGCTTTCTTCTGCAATTGTGCCAGGGTTTTATTGTCCATAAAAACTCCATCACTATTGTTGCTCATCGTTTTAGTATTTCCCACCTGTGTGCACCAATGAATTTTTTTGAAAGGGTTTCACATCTTTTTTTTTTATAAGTTAAAATGTATTAAAATGGGTTTTGAAAGGAATCCCAAAACCTTGTTACAAAAACAACATTATAGGATGTTATGAAGAGGAACAACATGATACAACGAGACGTACAACCTATAATAAAAAAAAACAAAAAGGAAACACAAACCCAACAAGACCAATATCAACAAAACTTACCAATACACAACCTTGGAATCACCCTAGGTAACATCCTTCAACACATCCCTGGAAGCTTCTCCTAAGTAACATCCTTGCTACCATCCTTCACCACTTCCTTTGCCTCAGGGATAGGAACTCATATTTGGAAATATAACCTTTGGAGGAAGACATAATTTAAGAGGGTTCTTAAAGCTCCTAATCATCACAAAAAATATTAAAGAACTGGTGCTGCAAGTGACACGATAAGACACGAGGTAAAACCCACCAATCGTGAGCATGCATAGCAGGCAAGGACAACCTTTGGGAAGCAGAGAGGTAGGAACGTAAATGGTGATGGTTACGAGGGTGAAAAGGGGTTTACATATTCATTTTATTGTTGTATTCCTATTCCTACTATGATTGTTTGTGTTGTTCCCTAAGGGTTTACTATCAAAAATTAGGTCGTTGATCTTTTCTTCATAGCTTCCATTCACTGTGTGTGAGCTCAAGAGACGTTCCTTATCCATCGTGAGGGTCCACCAACAGTGTTGTTCCTATCCATTGCAGAGCACCAAACCTGCACTTCATGTGCTCCTACACTTTCAACTTGTTCGTTGTACGCAAGGGTTTCCCCTTGTCTTGTTGACTATCCTCTATAGGTGTGCTCAAATAGTCATTACTATCAAGAAGGCATTATCATAGAAGATGAGACGTTATCAAAAGAAAAGTCATTACAAACTACCTCTGCATGCCCTCCACATGGCACATAGATCTTATCGTGCCAACTTGCAATATCTCCGTAAATATTTGAGAATAAAAGGAGGCAACGTGGTTAAAGTTCCTATTAATTAGCCTATTCCAACATTCAAAGGTACTAAAATTGCTTCTCCTTGAATTAAATTTATAATATGGAGAAATAAGGATGACCTTTTAGACTTTATTCATTTCAAATATTTAAAATTAAGGTTTTATATTGGAAATTATAAAGTCTTATTAAAGGAGAAATAATGAATAAGGTTAATTGAATTATTATTACTTTATTGAAATTATTTTACAAATAATTAAATTATAGGAAGATATAACGATTCTCACCATTAGAAAATTAATTTTCAAAATATTGTTTTTAAATATCAAATATTTGCAATTAAATAATTTTAGGAGGAATAAGGTTTTCAACATGGAAAATTATTATTGCAAATATTAATTAATTTCTAAAATTCCAAATTAGGGAGTTATAAGGCTTACTACATCAAACCTTAGGATATTGGAATTTAGAAATATTAAATTATTGCAAATTTAATCATTTGGGAGCCAAAAGGGTTTCTACCTCAAACTTTAGAAAAATATTAAATTTGCAAATGTTATTAAAACCTAGCGATTTATAAGGTAGTCAACTTGTAATAAAATGTCTTATTTAAGAATCTTCTTTTCCAAATCCTAATTTTTAAAAGGACCTAATTTCATGAAGAACACAAGCTTATACTGAGAGGGGGGGGTGAACAGTATAAGACCTATTTTTACTTTTTCCTTTATACTTCAAAACAGTAAAGCAATATACCCAAAGCAATATCAAAGCAATGCACAAAATCATCCACAAAGTGACACCAATTTTAACGTGGTTCACCCGCAATTCCGGCTACGTCCACAAAACTTTTCTCTAAAATTTATCTCAAAGTTATTTGGGAAACCTTCCCAATTACAATGTTTATGAGCCTCAGCTCAAAGGAGATACCTTCCCCAAATCTGAATTTATGAGCCTCTGCTCAAAGGAGATACCTTCCCCCAATTTGAATTTATGAGCCTCTGCCCAAACGAGAAACCTTCCCCCAATCTAAATTTATGAGCCTCTACTCAAAGGAGATACCTTACCCTCTGCTCTGGATATGATCCCTCAGAATATCAACTATCTCTACCTCTTGCCAGCACGTGGAACTCCTTTCCATCGAAGACCTCCTATCCTCAATGCTTAGCCTAAGAGACCTCTGCCTTCTATGATCACGTCCACAGCAGCTCAGCAACTTGTACCAAACATAGTTAGTCAGTCTAGTACAAGTATTCCTCTATCTGTTAGATCTGTCCAACTCGTGAACAAATCAATCCTCTGTCCACAAGCCTTCTCAAAGTCTTGCCAAATCTGTCCTCAGGTTCTCTGATAGAACCAATGTACCTCTGTCCTTAATTTCTCTGATAGAACTATCAATCTCAGCTCACAAATCCTCTGCTAGGACCTATCTAAATCTGCTCACAAGTCCCCATCAGAACCTGTTCAAAACTTGCTCACAAGTCCCCAACGGAACCTGTCCAAAATAGCTCACAAGTTCACCAAGAAAAAACTTGCTTAGCATAAACCCACAAAGAGAATTGTTAGATACCCAATGTGATTCATCAACCTCATAGAAGCATAAAGAGAATTGTTAGAGACTCAATATGTTCTATACTTAATTCCCAATCTCAATCTCAAATCTCATAGAAACATAAAGAGAATTGTTAGAGACTCAATATGTTCTATATTTAACTCTCAATATCAATCTTCAACTCAATCTCAAATCTCATAGAAACATAAAGAGAATTGTTAGAGACTCAATATGATCTATACTTGACTCCCAATATCAATCTCAATCTCAAAAGAATAAGATAGATGTAGTATGCTTTTCTCAAGAACATGAAACACAACCCAACAATTACCAAACAAGCAATATCTCATATAACAATGATATGTTATTTCCACAACCAATATCTTTTCTCAACCAATTAGGGCTTTAAAAACAATGCTTATAGACAAGGTTTAACCAATATCATTCAACTCAACATTAACCTTGAAGCATTCAACCAATCATCACAAGAAAAGGAAACAAGTAGAAATCCTTTTCCCTCCAAAGATATTTGAACAAAACAACCACCAACACAATATCACCAAATGCAAAGAATAACTTGCTCAAATCAACTCAATGGAGTAAGCCCAATATCATGAATCAAGTAAAGTAATAACTTGATAAAACAACCTCTATGGAAGCAACTCAACCATCAAACTCAAAACAACCAACCAAGGGTTCCACCAACTCAATGCAAGTAGCTTGACTCACAAACCCTAGTGCACAAAGCTTCCACTATCTCAAACTAGAAATTATGCATTCATCAAAAACTCTCCTTAAGGATAACAATGCATAAGTAGTCTTCAACAAACCAGAAAATAGGATTTACACCCAATCAAAGAAAACCTAGTTGAAAACCTTTTCTCTCCAACCTTATTTCAGAAAACATACACCAATCATACTCATAAGAAGAATGTGCCCATACCTTATTGGAGTAGAAGAAACTTGACCCTTAAAGTTGTCACCACACACAACCCTCAAACTTTCAACCAAGTTAGGGTTAGAACCAAGAAAAATAAGCATATAAAAACTTTCCTTAATACACCTTTTAGCTTCTCTTCTTTTGAAAACAACCACCAAAGAAGTCAAAAACACAACAACCAAAACTTACACCTTATATCTCCATTTTAAACTTTAGCATAGCAAAAGACTAATCTCAAAAATACAACCAAAGAAATATCCCCTTATTTCTCCCATGTCTTTTAAACAATGCTAAACAATGCCAAAAATTATATCAAGAAATTAATCACACTTTAGAATGGTTGTCCTTGAAGAATTTGAAAATCGTGGAATGACTGCCCTTGACGAATCCGAAAATCATGGAACAAAATACGTTTTAACAAAAACGTGACTTAATCCATGCACAGCTTCCTCCGTGGGAATCGAAACACAGACCTCCACCTACATAAATCCCAAACGCAGCCTATGCTACCACTAGCCCACAAGGGGCTAACGAAGTCGAAGACAGACTTCCTACCACTTCAACGAACAAGCACTTCGTAAGTTTTTCAAACGCAAGCTCTCTTCTTTCGCGACGTCAATAGAGCATCGATCGCAGCCAAAAATTAATGCATTCGAAATTCTCAAGAGCAGTTAAACCTTAGGATCCTTCCCATATTTATAGTCCAATCGTGGACTTTAGAACACGTCGACGACAAAGAAACGTAATTTCGAATTTAATCGAAATTGCTTTCTAAAGGGTTTAAAAACCCTTAATTAATTTTAATAAATTAAGAATAAAAAAGGTTTTAAAACCTTTAAATATTTTTAATAAATTAAAAATAATTTCTCCCTTAATTAATTAAATAATTAATTATTTAAAACCTTGAAGGGTTTTAAATAATAATTAAATAATAAAGAGAACCTCCATTGGTTTTAATAAAAACCATTTAACTTGGTTTTAATAAAAATCCTATCCAAAAACCTTATCCAATGGAATCTCTCCGGATTCTCTTAAAAAGATTCTCTTGGAATCTTTCACCTTTGAAGCCAACACATCCTCTTAACATTAATGCCATTTCCTTTTGACACCAATGACAACTCATAGACAAGGAGCTAGGATCTCAAACCCAAAATTGCCAACATTTCACTCCATGGAAAAATAAAATGAGGTCAGTATTTTGTGAATTTTTTTGGAATGTAGTAAATGGAGAAAGGAAAATTCCAGTAGCAAAAATAGGAATTCAAAAATTCAAAAATGATGATGTTAAAGCCATGATGTTAATTCTATTTTCCATATCTGATGAAATTCAAGCACACATTAGTGAAGTAGAAACATCAAAAATAACATGGGAAAAATTGTGTATGATATTTGAAGGAAAGAATAAGGCAACTATTCTACATCTACAATCACAGTTGCATACATTGAAACTTCATGATGGAGAAAACATAGAATAATTTCTTCGAAGGATATCATAATTAAAATCAAAATTGTATGCATTATGAGAAAATGTTGAAGATGATCTTTTGGTTTTAGTTATGCTTAGATCACTTTAGAAATAATTCAAAGCATTGGTCACATCTCTTCTAGTATCAAAAGGTATCATTTGAGGAATTGATAAATATTCTTCAACAATATGAACTTGAGATTCAATTGAAAAGTGAGTCATCCAATAAGGTTCATGCATTAGAAAAAAGATTGTGCACTTCATCACAAAAAAAATAAAAACAAAAGAAGTATTGTTATATTTGTGAGAAAGAGACCCATAATATAAAATCTTGTAAGTACAACGCATTGACAAGGAAAGGTCAAGATAAAGAATATCCTAACAAGGAATCTCCAAAATAAAATCAAAGTGATCAACTAGAGCATGATACACAATCATAACCTACAAACAAAACTCTTTTGAAAAATAATATATGTTTGTTAATGGGTAATGATAAATCCAATGAAGATCAAGAACTCACTGATTCTAGATCAAGTGACTCAAGTTCAGTTCGTGATTGGTTGGAGAAATATTATTTAGTTAGTATCGAAAATGTTAAAGTTTTAAATGATGACATGGATAGTGATGGTCAGAGTTGTATTGATATTGATAGATCTCAGTCTAATGATGTTTTTGGTTATTTTGAAAAATATACTAAAGGAATTGGTTCAAAATTGATGAAGAAGATGGGATATAAGGATACATGTTTAGGAAAACATGAACAATGAATAAAATAATCAATTGTACTAGAAGTAAGATCAAAACATAAAGGTCTTGGATATACAGGTCAAACTAGCAACAATGAACAAGGAACTAAATTCATAACAAGAAACAATGTCATCAAATCAGTGACAGGGTTTGATAGAATCAGCTGCGAAAAAGGATAAAATGGTAAAAATAATTTTATATGTAATCATTTTGGTAGACATGGACATACAATAGAGAGATTATGGAATCTTTATAGTTGTAATACTTGTGGAGGACATAATCATTCTAAAAAAACTTATCTATATAAAGAGAAGGAAAACCAAAAATTAAAAATGAATTATGGATGGATAAGTATAGATGAATGGAATGAGATGAAAATAATATTGCATGGTTTCTACAAAATTAAACCAAGCATGATAAAGAATCAAATTACATTGAATGAAAAGAATGTTACTAATCTTATCATGCAAAAACAAGAAATAAATGATCATGATCCAAGCATAGCTTGGGAGGTAACCGATAGCAAAAGTAGTGGAAGCATTTATGATGATGATATTATGGAGGCAGTAGCCTTATGATTATTCTAATGGATGACCTAGATACAGTGATTACTTGAGGTGACCCAAAGGTAGAGTTCTAGAGGCAATGATCCTGAGATAGTGATACTAGTGGTAATGATCCAGAGGCAGTGACCCATAGATAGTGATTACCTGAGGTGACCCAAAGGTAGATTTCTAGAGGTAGTGACCTTGAGATAGTAATACCAGTGGTAATGATCCAAAGGCAATAACCCAGAGGTAGTGACCTCAAGGCAGTGATCTAGAGGCAATACGAGTGGTATAATTTTAGAGGCAGTGACCCATAGAATGAAACCCAAATGTAACTCAAATACATTTATCTAAAGACAGATAGATCATTTATTTAGCCATGATAGAGTCAGAGCTAAAGAATATTTTCTATAGATATCTATATTATCATCTCTTATTATTTTGTTGCAGAGAATTAATTCTCAGATGATTGGGACACCTCCTACAATAGACAACTAGGAGATTTCAACTTCGTTGCTCGAAGGTCGATGTGCCTTCATAGTGCATAGATTAGTTCTTTGTTGTAGATTAATAGGGATTGAAGACTCCAAGAGAGACCTAATGGCTAAGGAAACCACATTGGATCATTTAGCTAGAATTTTCCACAGAGTTACAAGAACTTGTGAAGACTAGAACTCAACATTGCATCCACTAGTTTGACTATCAACTAGTGAAGATTCATTAGTTCTAAATTCAGATTTCAGTACTCATATTTTATTACAGTGAAAGGAAATTCAATGAATTGGGGCCTGATAAGAGATCCCATTGCTAGAGACTATAGACCTGCAATATTGCAGAAGGAGAAAAGGCCCTAGAAGCCTTGTAGCAGATTCAAGAAGAGACTCTAGGAGAGGAGTCCTTGCAAAGATTAGATATTGGAGATCTCCATTGAAGATTGAACCAGATCAAGATCCATATTGAAGACTAAAGTCTTCAATACCTAAATAATGTAATACAGGGGGTGTTAGAGTTAGAGTCTATTACATTATTTAGGTACATGTCTATGTACCACCTTAGGTAGATTATTAGAGTAGGAGTTACTTGGGGAAGAAGTAACCTATGTACAAGTGTTAGAATGTGCAAAGAAATAAATGAAAAAGTGTTCATATGCATGTTGTATATGTGCAATGATGTAAAAGGACATGTGTCCCTCATGCACTTAGGAAGAGTGAGGCCCAAGTAACTTATCTTATTATATAGGGCTCATTGTAATGAAGGATGCATCCTCTATGTATGCACTAATAGAGAGCTCCATATGTTGTATTCTCCATTTTCGTGAGTCTTCATTAATGGCTATTATGTGAGTTATTTCTAAATTATCGTGTCTTAATTTTATGCTCATTTAGCTTCCATTATCATAGCTATATTTTTTCACTATTATTTCATTACTTGTGGCTGCATTTCCTTTTAGCGTATAACTTAAAAAGCTAACTAAAACAATAATCTTAAATCGGTTTTCTGGATCGCATCAAAGATTGAACATTTGTTCAAGGAGATCTAAGACAATTGAATTAGATGAGCAAGATCCACTATGTGTTTAGTTTGGTAAGAGTCATATGGATACCAAGTTTACTACAGAGGACATTGAGCCACTTGAGAAGGAAACATAATGTTTAAGAGGATTGAAGTAGATATACCATGATGATGATGTACCTAAAGAGACTCCAATTCATATACCATTTCAGAGCCAAGACCAACCATCTAGTAAGAGGGGGAGGAAGGAATAGTGAGAGGGGGAGGAAGGCGAAGTAGTTAAAAAACTATTTTTTATTTTGAAATATTGCATTTCTATAATGCATTTGATTGTATTTACTTATTCAAAAACTATAATTATATTCTTTTTTATTAATATTCATATAAAATCAAATTTTTGATTCTCTAATTGATAGCTAAAATACTTTTGTAATTAGAAAAAAATTCTTCACTTTTTTACTACCTGAATTTTTCAAAGTCACTAACAAAATCTTCAAATCTCCAAAATTGAACTGAGACAAAATCTTCAAATCTCCAATATTGGACTGCCGAGTTAAAGAGTTTTCCAACTATAATAAATATATATAACCATGCAACCACATGACAATAAATAAAATACACTGTGTAGATAATAATTTTGATAGCAACTGCTACTATATGCCTCGGACCCTAATATGTAAAGTTGAACAGTGTGTCTTCTTATAGAAGACCAAGTTTAATCCCTAATATTTTCGTTTGTGCTACCGTTTTGACATCAAAACATGGATTTTTACTAATTTGTAGATGCGATTTCGATAAAACAAAACAAACCCTAAATTTGGATTTCGAAAGACCGATTGATGTCCTTAAAATCGATTGTTTCGATGCACTCCCACTCATCTCTGTAATGGTCAAACAGCTTAAGCAGTTGTCCCGCTCTTTTCCTCGTTTTCTCTGAACATCCAAGCTGGATAAGCACCAGAAGCTTCTGAAACGCACCCGATTGAAGAGCATCTAACATAACATGACCGTTGGGAGAGTGACGGCAAAGCGTCCATAAAATGGACACTGCAAAGTCTGTTGCTAGGTTTGAAACCCTCAATATTTTCTTCAAAACAACAGGCATGGTCAAAGCATGTTCATACGCAGCAGATCGGCCCTCAGCGCAATTGCAAAGCAAATCTAAAGCAGCGAAGCTCCTTTCACATATGAATTTATCTGCTTCAGGAAGAATCTCCAATAGAATAGGAACAGCACCAGCGTTCACAAGCTTTACGCGGACGATATCGTTCGTTGCTATGTAATAAATAGTGGTAAGAACCGCCTTGGTGGTTGTAAGAGTGAGGGGTTCCTTAATGATCTGAACCAATGCCTCTACCAACCCATCCATGTCTCTCACTTGTCCGCACTGCAGGCCGTCTGTGGCTATTTCCTTAAGCACTACAGCACCTTTTGATTTCCCCTGCTCACTTCCCTCAAGAAGAATGCGCGTAACGCAATCAAGGGAAATGGGGGAAGCAAGCAATACCCGCGCATCGTCTTTGAGAGGTGCAATCGCCGCTAGCGTGGCCAACGCCTCCTCGCAGACTTCCATGGCCTGCACTGATTTCTCGGCTGCAGCCTTCATAAAAGCCGACGCTATAACGCTGCCTGCGTCTGTTGACGATATCAGTTTCCTGTTTCTATAACTTACCTCAGCCATCGATCGAAGCACGCGAAGCGCTTTCCCGCAGCTCTGAACCGTTGAAACCTCCCCCAGAATGTGGGTGATCTCACCATAAATGACGGTCGTCGGTATTCTTTCGATGCCCATCTCGCGCTTGACGACGTACCACTCTTGAATATGCCGACGTAAAGTGTGGTTGGGAATCAAGTCGTGGATGTCGCGCAGCACCTGTCTTGTGACGGGGCAGATGCTATTGCCGGCATCAAGCCAGCTTTTTATGCTGTGGCGATCGTAGCTGATACCGGACGAAACGGTGACAGGATCCTTCATTACATCCAGAGATATCGGACACCTGAAATCGTCGGGCACCAACACTTCATTCTTTATCTCGTCAGGCATACTGGAATTAGGCCGGAACAGAATTTCCTCAGAGCGATGCAAATGAGATTAACGTATATGGAAACAATGGGCGATGAGGAGATGAGGTACCGTGACACGCAATGAATGAGATGTAATATAATGAGGAGAAAGGCCAAGACTATTGGTGGGAGAGGCGCGCGTGTGCGTGAAAAATGGTGTCAGAGACTGACCGAAAGACGGCCAGAAGCATTCTTCTCGTTCGTCCAGCTCATTAACGGCGACCAGGACTCCTCTCCTCTCCATGATTGTCGTCACAAACAGGGGTTATAAATTCGAAGAATAGTCGCATATTACGTCCTTGACTAAATAGTCGATGACATATGATGTGGTAACGTCAGATATACAAACCTTTTGCTGACGCTACCTCTCAACCTTTCACCCTCTACCCGACAATTCCTACTTGATCACCGACGTCGACTTTGAAGACCGACCTCACACTCACACCGTCGTTGAACCGTCGGATTTGAATTTCTTGTCATCACTGTCACTCTAACCTCTAGGATCACCCTTGTATACATTTTAAAGGAGATGGGGATCTTTATCGCTATAGATAATATAATAATTTGATTAAATATAACCTAATTTAGTGTAATAATATAAAACTGAAGATGTTAGATTTATGCAATAACGGTTTTGAATCCTTCATTGCATGGCCAAATTTTAATTATATATTATTTATTTCATTCACACACAAAACCTAAAGTGTTAAAACCTTAGCAACCCCACACCCCTCCCCAAAACCTCTTTATCTCATTTTATTGTATTTATAATTATAAGAGAGAGTTTTGTGAGTATTTTTTTTATTATTATTTTTTTTAATCTCATAGTTTGATAATTAACTATACAACTTAGTAAGTTTATAAAACAGTAATCTTTGCTTTCTAATCTATAGATTTTATTGTTCATGGAATTTTTTGATAAGCCCACTATATGTTAGATATTATGCAAGATAACTTCCATATATAGATTGTCAAAAGATCAACATAAATAATTGTAAGAAGTTTTTAATTTTTATTTGAATATTTTATTTAATGTCATGTAGATTAGTTTATAATTATAAATGTATATTTATGTAATAATAAAAATAAAAAGGTTTTGGAGGGTTTGAATTTAGGTAGTGACGGTTTTGGAGGGTTTTTAATTTATAATTAAGTTCGATGGTAGTGGCTTTCGAGGGTTTGAAGCTAGGCAATGATAGTTCTGGAAGGTTTTTAATTCACAGCTAAGTTCGACAGTAGTGGCTTTTGAGAGTTTGAAGCCAAGCAACAAGAGTGGCTTTGGAGGGTTTTTAATTCATGGCTGAGTTAGGCGGTGGTGGCTCTAGAGGGTTTGAAGCTAAGCAACAGTGGCTCTAGAGGGTTTCTAATTCACAGTTAAGTTTGACGGTGGTGGCTTTCGAGGGTTTGAAGCTAGGCAATGATAACTTTGGAGGGTTAAATAATAATGTTACAATAATTGTCAAAGGTGCATGGATTGGAGGTACAAGGGTTTAATGGAGGAGCGAGAGCTAGAATTTGAATGGTGGAGATTAGGGTGGGAAAGGGTGGGAGTGGGAGACTTTGAATCTGGTTTACATGAGTTTGGAAAAAGGTTATGGAAGCTATTGGAAGATGTGGAGGTGGTAGCTGGATTGGATGTGAATGTGGTAGTTCTAGATCAACTAAATGGCATATTTGTAGGAGGTCCTAGTTTTGGCTTCATGAGTCCTTTGAGAAGATATGGGCTATTAAACAATAAGTTGGATGTTGGGTCCCCTTCTCATGGCCTACAATTTCCCCTAAAAATTCAAATTTTGGTATTTCGTATGCTACGGTGATGTCTAAAGGTGCGAGGGAGACCTTCTCAAAACCTATTTGCAATATATTCCCTGTAGGAAATGTCATTAGCATCCCAAGTTAATGGATTAATTTCACCATGGGTGATGGCGGTTATGACATTGTGGGAAATTTCCAAGGGGTGAGGCTAGACCTAGATTCAATTCAAAGATGGGCTCTAGCAAAGTGAAAACCTCTAGGCTACATGGAAATTATAGCAGCCCCTAAAGCCTTTTTTATATCAGATTAAACTACATGGAAGATGCAAATTGTATCCTATGGGGAGACCCCTTATTCTATGGTAAAAGAGATCTATTTTTGTGGAAGTTGAAACCTAATTTTAATCCTCATATGCAAAGGGTTAACTTTGTGCCTCTGTGGGTTCGTCTCCCTACCCTTCCTTACTATATTTAGCGTGAAGATGTGTTGAGAGGTGTGACCAAGGTTGTGGGGGATATCCTTCTTATTGATCTGGTAACTAGAGCCAAATCAAGAATTATGTATGCAAGAATGTGTGTCATAACAGATCCAAAGGCAGATCTTCCTTCTTCTATCAAGTTTATATCATTCTTAGGTACTTGGGACCTGTCCATTATTTATGATAATAAGCCAATCCAATGCTCTAGCTATCAAAAATTAGGTCACCAAGTGAACCAATGTCCTCTGAAGGTACAAGCAGAGAAGGAAAAGAGACCTGCAAGAATGGAATTGATTCAGAAGGAGAACTCAAACTAAGTCCCTTAAAATAATTTGAGTGTTGATAATTCCTCAAATGTGGGGGAAGGAGAAGCTCAACCCCAGATGGATGAGGTTTAGAAGCTTAAGGCTTAGGTGGAGGAGATTTTGCAACCCTTAGAATTGATCCTAGTCAACCTGGTGGTAATTGAGAAGGTATCTAAGGAGAAGAATGTAACCTCAAAGCTTGGTGTTACTAAGGTATGTTAGTCGAATATCATTTTTAAAACCATTATTTCTAAGGATATTCTTCATAATTCCTTTGATGGGCTTTGTATTGGTTTTGCTCTTGAGGAGCCTATTATTCAATTGGCGACCCCTGAGGTAGGATCTCTGATTAGCTCCCCAAAGACCTATATGGAGAAAGGTTCTCTAGGTCCTAAAACTCAAAGATAAAGGAAGGACAATATAAATGTGGGTGTTGACAAGAAGTTAGGAGATACCCCTAACAAGTTTGTGAGGAAGAGGGAAACAAATTCTAATATTGTGAATGGATCTCAAGATTTGCTCAAAATTGAAAAGGGAAGGTTTTAGGAGTAAGATAGCTAAAGCTGGATTATTTTTCCCAGAGTAACCATGGGGTGTCTAGGGGAAAGAAATCTAATTCCAAATCTCATAAATGAAGTGCCTCTCTTGGAATGTTAGGGGCCTGAATGAAATTTTTAAATAATGAGTGGTCACTTCCTTGCATAAAGAAATTTTACCTAATATTTTTTCTTGCAAAAAACCAAGTTGGATGGTTGGGATATATAAGTTGTTAGAAGAAGAATTTGGAAAGAAGCCCATTTTGCTGTAAGCCCATCTAATGTTTCCTCTAGGGGATTTCTTTGTCTCTAGGATTCCAATAAGTTTGAGGGCGTGGTAATTTCTTTCTCAGATAGGATTATTAATATTCTCTTCTACAAAAGAGAAAGTAATAAAAGGTGGGTTATGACTAATGTATATGCACCAAACTCTGGGTCTAGTAGAAACTTGATGTGGTAAACTTCAAGTTCCATGAGAAGGATTTTTTCTCAAGAAGCTTGGTGCCTAGCAAGGGATTTTAATTTCCCTTTATTTTTTTCATATAAAAAAAGGATTAACTCTCAATCTCGAAAAGCATGGAAGAGTTTGCAGATTTTGTGAATGGCAATGAGCTATTGGATGTTGAATTGAAGGGTTCAAGGTATACTTGGAACATAGGAGAGTGGGTAACCAACTCATCCAAATTAGGTTGGATATACTTCTTGTCTCCAAGGAGTGCTTTCCATTATTTGGGAATCTCTCTCTTTGTTCTCTACCTAAAATTAGCTCTGACCATAACCCCTTATGTTTTGAAGTGAAACAGGAAGAAACCAGATTCTCTAAACCATTTACATTTGAGGTAATGTGGTGCCTTCATCCTTAGTTGGAAGCTAAAATAAAAAACTGGTGGTTGACAAGGGTTCAAGGCTCCGGTATTTCCAAAATTGCAGCGAAGCTTAGAGTTGTTAAAAACGAACTTAAATAATAGAATAAAAGGGTTTTTGGAAAAATTGTGCAAAAGAAAGACCTAAAAATTCAATTGAAAGCTATTGAATCTGAGATAGAACTTGAAAATTAATCTCAAGAGATTAGATATAGAGAAAAGGATGTGTTGGTTGAATTTCATAACACTATTACCAAGAAGGAAGTTTTGTGGAAACAAAAATATAGGGCACTTTGGGTAAAGGAGGGAGATAATAATTCCAAGTTTTTGCATATCATATCCTTAAAGCACAAAAGCACCAAAAATATTAGAGAAATTTAAAAAGTTGATGGATCTAATGCTACTCACATTAAGGATATAAGAGCTGAGGTTGTGGATTTTTCAAAATCTCATCAAGGTGGAAGAGGTTTGTAATGAGGATGTCCAAAATAAGTTGTTTGGTAGTATTCTAGCCTTGTCACCTTTGATATGAACCAAGACCTTATCTCTCCCTTCAGCGAAGAGGAAGTTAGAGCTACTATATTTGCAATGGAAAAAATGAAGGCTTTGGGTCTTGATGGTTCCCCCCCTCTTTTTCTAGAAGTATTGGCATATTATGGAGAAGGATATTATTGATGCCCTTTGGGAGGTCCAAACCACCAATCATATCCTGTTCAACATGAATTCTACCTTTTTAACTATGATCCCCAAGACTGTTGCTGCTTTTAGACCCATCAACTTATGTAACATTGTTTAAATATTTTTGACAAAGGCTCTTGTTAATAGATTAAAATATTTTCTTCCAACTTTGATTGATTTAGCCCAAAGTGGATTCATGCCAGGGAGATAGATCCTGGATAGTATCATAGCTATCCATAAAATCCTTCATTTAGTTGATAAAAGTGGGAGAGCTTATCTCTTCAAATTAGACATGAACAAGGCTTATGATAAGGTTTCATGGGAGTTTTTATTAAAGGCTTTAGGAAAATTTGGTTTTTTTCCAAAGTTAGATAAAACTTGCCCATGCTTGTATCTCTTCTACGAAGTTTTTGGTCTTAATAAACGGGTCCCCAATATATTATTTTTCAAGTTTGATGGGCATTCACCAAGGGGATCCCTTGTTCCCTTACCTTCATATCTTAGTGGTGGAAGCTTTGGGTAAGGCTATCAAGTTAGAACCCTTTATGGAAGGTATAAAGCCCACTTTGTTGATGGATCCTCTTTTTCATCATAAATTTGTAGAGGATGTTCTACTCTCCCTCCTTGATTTAGTTCTCCAACTAAGGTTGCTAAAAGGAATCTTGGAGGTATTTGAAATTGTAGTTAGGTAAAAGATATATTATATAGAAAACAAAATCTTCTTTCTGAATACCCCCTTAGCAAGGCAGAGGATAATTGCTCGTATCTTGGATTGTGAGGTGGCTGCCCTCCCGTCTCTTTACCTTGAAATACCTTTGTTTAAAAACATCATTCAGGATTCGCTTTGGGAACCTGTGGTGGAAATATTGTAGAGGAATTTGATCAGGTGGAAAGGACCCCTCCTCAGTCAAGCCAAAAATGCTACCATGGTAAAGTATTGAAGAGACAAAAATGCAACACCAAATAACAAAGATATAAAGTAGAACTCAAAGAACAATATTGCACAATGAATAATTTTTATTAATGGGGGGAGCCTCAAAACTCCATTGTTACAATAAGAATTCTTGAATTCTTTGATACAAATTTTACAATAGCTAGGGTTCTTCGAAACCCTGGCAATAAACACTGGTGATGTCTCAAAATGCATCTCTACTCCCAACCAAAGTGAGTGGGCTTTTAGTTACCCAATGTCGGGCCACTCCAGCTTAAACAATTGTACAATGCTAATGTAACACTTCTAGATCTGCATACAATAAAAAAAACAAATGGGTTAGTAGCAACTGTGAGGGCTCCACAATGTGAGGCCCTCATAAAGAAGTATAAAAACCCTAGCTATACAATATAAATAAATGAACAAAACCTAAAAGTGCATAAAATGAAATAACAAATGAAATATTTACCTTGCTTATCTGTTGTATTTTGATCTAATGAAATATGTTGTAGTGGACTAGTGTGGCGATGCCCTAGCATCACTCGAAGGTTAAGGGAGGTGCTCAACGGTTGTAGGAAACACCTGTGGGCACTCGATAATGGTGGAGGGCACCAAGAGGTGCTTTGCGATGGAAGGGGAAGCATTCGAAGGTGCTCGGTAGTGACAAAAAATACTCAAGGGTGTTTGGCATCTGAGGAGATCTATAGAAGTAGATCTAGTCCGAGAGGGGCGACGATGGATATGGGGGATGTGGTAGGTGAGGATGGATGGTGAGGGGGCTCAAATGCTCCAAGGAACTTGGGGATGAATGACTGGGGACTATGGACAACTCATGACTTGGAAAACTTAGGGATTTCTTAGGGGTTGAGCCATCAAAATGGCTCCTATTAATAATCCACTCCTAGGGCATACTTAGGGTTTCAACGACACTAATCATGTGGCTGAGATAAAAGCATATTGGAGGGTGGATATTAAATCTAGGGTGTGGCATGGATTGATTTAAATGGATGGATAGGATTAAGTGAAATTGTATGTTTGGGATTAATTCATTTATATGAATATATATATATATATATATATATATATATATATATATATATATATATATATATTTAATTTAATTTTTTTTTTTTTAATTTACATGGTGGAATCGGTAGAAGCCATGAATCCAGGCAGGCTGTCCAATTTTTTTAGGGCCGCCACAGTATTCTACGGTGTTCACCCCAAAAGCCGCCACACAGATATTCACGCAGTCCGCCCCTATAACCACCATGCCACAATCATTTTAAACCTTTTACGCCACTGAAAGCACCAAGAAAGGGACAAGCGTTCAGTCCGACGAGGCCCGAGATTTGAACCTTGGACCTCCGCCCCTCTTATAGGGTTTGGATGAACCAATTGGTCTACACCTCGGACCTATGAATATATATTTATTAAATATATATAAAATATTAATATTTAAATATATATAAAATAAATATATAAATATATGTAAATAAAGGGTGGAAATGGTGGGAAGACCTGAATGGATGACAAGTGGCTAGGTTTTGGTATCTACAGATGCCCCTTTTTGTACTGTGTTGCGTGAAACACAATGCAGTATAAAAATACAAGACACTTATTTTGGCTAGGTGCAAAAGCAACTTTCTCTTGGGATGTGAAACATGAGCTTGGTGACAAAAGAATGAAAGAATTTGAATTTTGTGCAGCTTATCCCCTTAATTGGTGAATGAGTTTGTGAATGAATTTCACAAGCCAATTGAAAAATCTATGCAAATGAATGATGCAAATGTAATATCGTTTTTGCACCAACGGTGGGAAGGGGATTGGTGAAAGATGTTATATAGTGTGTCTATATTTGCCCCAATAGATGAAGGGTTTTGTGAAAGATGTTATGCAAAATGTGTCTGTTTTTGCCCCAACATATGAAGGGATTTTTACCAAGTGTAGATGTTGTTATCATGTAATATGTATCCTATTTTGGTAAATAAAAAACAAATGTAGTTACGCCAAATTTGGGGTGATTCGATGTGGTTGAAGAATTTGCCTTCCGGCATCATTGATATGCAAATATGAAAAATACAAAGAGCAAAAGTAGTCAACTTTGGAGGGCCAACTAGTGATTGTTAGATAATTCCTATGATCAAAACCAATCACCCTAATTAAATCCAGTTGCCATGATGAATGTCAAGGAAATGTTTAATGATGAAATGTGATATTGTCCATGTTTTAAGCCCCATGAACTAGGCCATCAATGATAACTTTTGTGCAAATTATTCTTGGCAAGGTTTCACTCAAAATGTGAAGTACCAAATATGATTGTGATTTCAAACAATGAGATATGGAATGATGAAAATGACCAAGTGTCCTTATGGTAGGCTCTTCATCTTACCGAGTTGCATGGATGCAAAACACTGCAATCGCCAAGTATATAGAAAAACCCACTAGATACAAGACTCACTTGCATGTTGTTTTAACTTGGAAAATATGCAAATGATGATATAGAATGATTTTTATGATGATTTCAGAATGATAAGGGTGATGATTGTGATCTTTTGTGAAGATTTGGACCATTTTGGAGTGCTTTTGTAACCTGTTAAGCACATTTGTGATTTGTGGTTGCAAATGAAATTTACGCATCCAAATCCATTGGAATATTCACAAACCTTGTTAATATAATGAATGAGATGATTGGATGGAGTGATTTGGTTGGGAGAAGCCATTGTTTTGTGAAAATTTATCTTTTGTCGAAATTGATGTCAAACGTCCGTTGGCGCTTTTGTCCCATAGAAATGCTCGTCAATGTTTGGGCATTTTGCAAATGCCCTGGTACACTTCAGTGCACCAGGAAACACCCATGGACATATCAAGATGCCTGAAGCAGCTATAAATAGTTTGCAATATGAGAAATGAAGCTCATTTGTGCATTTAAGAGTTTGAGAAGCTGCATTTGGGAGAGTGGAGTGAAGTGAGGTGAAGGGAATTAGGTATGAAATCTATGGCGATGGAGGAAGTGAGTACGAAGGCCAAGGTTACGGCTGGAGCATGAGCTGCTGAGGTAATTCCCCTTTTTGTGTATTGTGCAAAATTTTTGTGTTTTTTTTGCTTAAATGTGTAAATGATAATTTTGTGTGCTATGTTGCAGCTTAGGATTTTTTAGGCTCAACATCGATTCTCATAATATATTCCTGGGATGAGGAAGGCAATGGTGAAGGATGAGTGGGATTTTTTGGAGGTAGTGGAGCTAGCAGAGGTATCCCATATTGATGTGGTGAGGGCAAGAGAGGGGTACCTCTCTGCCTTGGTAGAGAGGTGGGATGTAGATAGGGGAACATTTTAGCTCCCTATGAGAGAGGTGATGATCACCTTGGAGGATGTATATCGTATCCTCAAGGTTCTAGTGGAGGGGAAGCACATCGAGGTTGGATGCAATCGAAAGATAAATATGAGGAAGATGTTTGGTGATGGTTGGTAGGGTGTGAAGGTGGAGAGTGGAGGTATACCTTATTTGTCCATGTATGTGGACAAGGAGTTGGACACCCTCTATGCCTTGGTTATGTTCATGTTGGCCAACATCATGGTCTCGAACAACACTAGGTGTAGGTTCCCTTGGAACTTGATAGGATTAGTGAACGATATGCTCACTAGACAATAGGTATATGCATCAGCTCCTACCTTATTGGTGCAAGTATACCGGGAGCTGAATAAGGTGATGAGGTGGGGATAGGAAGGGATTGGGATGCAACTTGCTACTGTAGTGTTGGGGATGAGAGCACTTCAGTGTGGCTCAGCCAGAGGTCTTACCAGTAGCTAGCTTGGGTAGGGAGCAGCCCTACACTAGGAGATGGGCGATGGCTAAGGAGGTAAAGTTGGGTTGGTTGGTGTGGATGAGTAAGTGGTACCAAGATTTATGGATTGGACTAACATTCACCCAGGTGATATGGAGACTATGGTGAGGTAGCAGGTGGACCCAAGATGGAGAGCATATGCGATGGGTGTGAGAGACTAGGTGGGTGGTTAGGAGATATCAAAGTGAGGCTAAGTATGTTCAGTTCTTGTGAGTACTCTAATAGTTTGGTTTGAGGTAGGGTGTTCTGGATGAGCCAATGCACTATAGGAGGTATCAAGAGGAGATAAGGCTACCATGTACGAAGCCATGGAGGATGACCTATGAGGATGATGAAGAGATGGATCTCCTGGATGTGGATGATATAGGGACTACCGTAGAGTATGAGGTATGGTTCACTGCATAACCACCATGGGCACCACCTCAAGTAGTGGTTGGTAGAGGTGGAGATGAGGCTGAGGGTGATGATGAGGGGACTCATGAGACCCCCAAGTGATAGCAACACATTTGATCAAATAGTCAAAGAAGGAGGACTAAGGGTGCATCTAGGCAGGCTCCCGAGAGTGGTAGAGATGACAGAGATGGGATTGATGCAGAGGAGCCTCTGGATGAGCCTCCAAATCTAGGTGAGGAAGAGCGAGTGATGCTAGAGTAATAGGTAGTGGATCAAGATGCTATGGTGATGGCTTAGGATGAGATGATCATGAGGTTTTAGGCAGAGCTACTAGAGAGGGAGCATCGATATAATGTTGGCATAGCATACCTTCGATATTGGCATAGATATATCAAGGTCTTGGAGGATAGGTTGATGGAACATCATATTCCACTTCCTGATCCTCCAACCTCATCTATATCCAAGGTTGCTAGGCATAACGAGTCTAGGTATAACTCTATGTATAAGAATCCTTCTAGGTCATAAGGGTCCTCTTGGAGGGTGTGCTAGTGCTTAGATGCACTTTTTGTATATGAGCCTTGGTGCTCCATTGTATGTAGCCTTTTGACACTCATTGTACATGCGATATATATACATACATATATATATATATATATATATATATATATATATATATATATATATATATATATATATATATGGATTTTACCTTTTGTGTTATATGTGTTTGTGTGAATGCTTGTTTGTGCAATGATTTTGTGTAATGTATTTTTATATGGATGATTAATGCATATGTTATGTTATGGATGATTAATGCAAGGTATGGAATAAAAATTTGTCTAATTATAATTTATAGTTTAGATCTTGTTTGTCCATTTTCTAGCATTTTTTGTTTAATAAGGGGCACTAAAATTGGTGGCATATCGGATAAATGGCTCACTCGGGGATATGGATATTGACATGGAAGAAGATATGGATGTTGATATGGAAGAAGATATAGATGTTGATATGGAATAAGATATGGATGTTGATATGGAAGACTAACTATTTTTTAGACTCAGACATACTAGTGGTATCAAACAAACTCACTAAAACTGCCTAATTCCTCTAGGACCAAATGTGTGTGTAGTGAATTAATTTATCGAATCAAGAGTTTGGTAATAACTCAAGGTAATAAAGAACCAATGTGTGTGAAAGTGAGTTAATAAAATCATCTTGAGTAAATTGGGTAAACCTGTTATGGATGAAACCAAGAAGCTAGCTTATCCTTATGTGCGGTTACCACTCATGAGCGTCCTTCACTACCAGTCAAGCGTCTATAGCTCTGGTGGAAGCTAACTACATAGTCCACAATTTGTGTTTTGATCTCTTAAGTTTTGGGGATGACTACCTAACCGTATGACTGTAAATGTAGTATGATCCTTACAACTCAATGATCAGTGGTGTGTGATGTAAAATATTTAGAGTTTTGGGGAATCTGATTCTCAACCTAAGTATGATGATAATTGTACCCTATACTTACTACTTCATCTTTTGGATTTGGAAACAATTGTGATAATGATGAAAACCACTATTCTTATGGACTATGTTGCATGATGGGACTAGCAAGGATGACCCTTCTTACTTTGAGGTTCAGACTAAGTATGATGTTATCCCTATTTGATGCAAGATGTTTTTAAGATGTGAAATTGTGTTTGGTTCAAGAGTGTTTCGGAGTCAATTCCTAAAACTCTAGATTTCTTAGTGTATATGTGTGATGGTCCTAAAAAGAACTCGACATGTATTTTGGAGTTTTCTTAAAACACTAGGAGTGTCTGAGTAACCAAAAACACCTAGGACTTTTATGAAAATTTGGGTTGTGCGCATGGCAATTTGAATTGGTGGAATTGTGTGGATGATGTTGTGAAGGTTCACCCAATTAAGGCAACGTTACTTTTGTTGGACCAATTAAAACCTTGAACTTAATAAATGATCCATAATATGATATGTGAAATTTGGATGTGAATGTAATGCAATATGTAATATGTGTTAATGCATTGTTTTTGAAATGAAGTGTATATGCAAAGGAAATGGAATGCTGTGAATGAAATGTATGTAATGCAATGATTTAGTGTATTAACCATGTATATATATATATATATATATATATATATATATATATATATATATATATATATATATATATATATATATATATATATATATATATATAAATATATATATATATATATATATATATATATATATCATTATGCATAGAATACCCTCAAGTGTATAACATTAAGTGGTTCGGGTTCTTCCTCTCCCTCTAGATTGGCAAGCCTATAAGTACCATTACCCACTCTTTGAGTAACAATGTATGGACCTAACCAATTAGCTATGAATTTATCATGAAGATGCGAAAATGCATTGGTATTTTGTTGGTTCTCTTTAAGTACAAGATCACCTAATTGAAATTCATGTAGATGAACTTTGGCATTGTAAGCACACTTTAGGTGGTCTTGATAAACTTGTAAATGCTCCAAAGCATTAACTTGCCTCTCATTGAGAAGTGTGAGTTGGTCAATATTTTCTTGTCTAGCAGTATTGTCATCTATGAACTCCTGCAAAGAAATTTGCAAGGAGGGAATCTCAAGCTCAAGAGGCATGATTTCTTCGACTCCATAGACCAATGAAAATGGCATTGCCCCTGTAGGCGTACAAATTTTTTTTCGATAAGCCCATAATGCTAAGGGAATTTTTGTACACCAATCTCTATGATTTTATTTGACAAGTTTCATGAGAATAGTAATTAACATATTGTTGGAAGCTTCAGCTTGTCCATTTGCTTGTGGGTAATAAGGAGTCGAGAAACTGTGTTGAATGTTGTACTTATCGTAGAGTGCTCAAAAATCCTTATTCTTAAAAGAATTTCTATTATCAAAGATTATTTTTAAAGGTATACCAAAATGACAAATGATATGGTGAAGTATAAACTCCATAATTCTAGGTCCTATCATACTAGTTAGAGGAATTGCCTCAACCCACTTTGTGAAGTATTCATTGGCTATAATGATGAAAGTATGTTGTCTCAAGGAAGGAGGTAAAATTTTGCCAATTAGGTCTAGGCACCATTGTGAAAAGGGCCAAAGTCTTTGAATGGGTTGTAGAGCTTGTGATGGTACATGAGTTAAATTAGAATGTTCTTGACATTTCTTGCAATGTTTAACATAAGTGCAACAATCACGTTCCATTGTGGGCCACTAATGACCCATGCGTAAAATACGCTTTGTAATGGACATTCCACTAAAATGACCACCACAAGTATCAACATGGGCTTCAGCTATGGCTCTTTGTGCCTCACTAGACTTGAGAAAATGAAGGAGGACTCCATAATAACCATGTTTGTACAACACATCCCCTAATATAATGAAACGAGTTACTTTTTTCTTGAAATTGCATTTAGCAGTTCAAGACATGTCATATGGGAGTGTTCCAAAATTGAGAAAGGATACTATTTAGCTTGACCAAGGCTCATATGGATCCGATTGGATAAAGTAAACTTCCTTTTCATCTTTAGACTCAACATGGATAATTGCAGATTTAGAGACCATTGAAATTATAAGGGGTTGTACCTCTCCAAAGGAGTCTTTTGGAATCAATGATCCAAGGAAGGCCATCGCATCTGCAAATCTATTAGTCGAACATGGAAAATTATTGATTTCATACCAATCAAACTTAGAGAGCAATTTTATTGCTACTTCATGATAAAGCTTAATGGTAGGTTCTTTGCATTGGTATTATCCATTGATTTTATTAACAACAATTTGAGAATCACCAAATATCCTAATACGCTTAATACTCATAGTTATAGCTGATTGAAGACCTAGGATTAAGGATTCATACTTTGCAGTGTTGTTTGTAAATTAGAAATTGAGTTTGAATGATAAGGGGATAGGTACCCCTTGGTGTGTATGAAACATGACTCCAACACCTTGACCTTTTGTACACTTAGAGCCATCAAAGAATAGTGTGATATTGACATCTTCCTTCGAAATCATATCTTCTTCTTGCTTAGTGAAAACGAATACTGAATCATCTAGGAGCTCAATAATCAAAGGATGATCACTAGGTAGTGGAGCTTCTACAATTTTATGGGCTATTACCTGACCCTAAATGGATTTTTGGCTAATGAATTCAAGATCAAATTCAGTAAGGAGCATTATCCATTTAGCGGTGCGGGTATTTTTGTAAGTGCGAGATATCATATAATGCAAAGGATTTTCTCTAGCTATGACATATGTTGTGTGACTAAGCATGTAGTGTCGAAGTTTTTAGTGCTAAAACCATTGCTAAGAACAAATTTTCTACATAAGCGTATCTAGTTTCATAGCTTACCAATGTTTGACTAATGTAATAGATAGCTTGATCTCGATTTTTCTCATTCTTTTGTGCAAGCATTGTCCCTAATGTAAAGTCTATTGCTGAGATATAAAGATAGAAGGGGACCCCCGATGAGGAGGAGCTAATACTGGTGGAGAGACTAGGTATTGCTTAATGTCATCAAATGTTTTTTGACATTCATCTATCCAATAGAATGGCACCCCCTTTTGTAGTAGGTGATTGAATGACCTACATTTATCAAAAAGTTGCACAATGAAACGATGGATTGATTGGATATTTCCTTGTAAAATATGTAATTCCTTTAAGTTAGTTAGGGGAGGCATATCTATGATGACCTTGACCTTGTTTGGGTCTAGGTCAATGCCTCTTTTGGAGATAATGAATCCTAGAAGTTTTCCTAAGGTAACACCAAAGACATTTCTTGGGGTTCAACCTTACATTATGCTCTAAGAGTCGGTCAAAAACTTTCTCCAATACACCAATATGTTCTTGTCAAGTTTTAGATTTATCCAAGAGATCATCCACATAATATTTGATAATATTATGCATGTAGTCATAAAAAATGTATGTCATGGCATGTTGATAAGTGGCGCCTACATTTTTAAGGCCAAAGGGCATCACCTTGTAACAAAAAGTTCCCTAAGATGTGGTGAATTTTTTTTTGTGTTGGTTATCAGGATTTATTTGAATTTGGTTGTATCCTAAAAAACCATCTATAAGAGAAAGCATTTCATGGCCAGCACAGGTTTCAACAAGAGTATCGATTTTTGGGAGAGGGAAATCATCCTTGGGATACACTTTGTTGAGATCTCGAAAGTTAGTGTAGACATATATCGCCCTATTAGGTTTTTGAATGGGTACCATGTTTGAAAGCCACTCAAGATAGTTGATAGAAACTATGAAGTTCACGTCTAAGAGTTTTTGAAGCTTTATTTTTACCAAGAGGGCCATGGTAGGATGCATTCTCCTAAGTTTTGTTTAACCGGATTAGCATCAGGTTGTAAGGTGAGATTATGGACAACCAAACTAGGGTCAAGACTAGACATGTCCTTATAGGACCATGAAAATTTGCCCTTCTTCCTCTTGAGAAGAGCAATTAATTAGTCTTGTTCATTGGGTGATAATATTTTACCAAGATTGACAATTTGGGGATTATCTTTGTCTGAACTAAGGTCCACATCGATAGTATATTCAATGGACATGTGGGAACCTTCCTTAAGTTTATGGGGCGTAGGGATCAAATGAATGTCATCTAGGATGTCGTCACACTCTTTTGGATAATCCTCATCTATTTTTGTTTGAAAAACCTTAGGATCTGAAGGTGAAGGTGAAGGTGAAGGTGATGGGGATGGAGGAATGTAGTTGGTAGAAGCCCTTAAAAATTCCTTGAACAAGACAAATTCAAAAAATGATGGAGGCGAGGAAATTTGGTCCATATCAATAAGGATTATTTCAATTGGAATTGGTTTAGCTAGATCGTATGGATTACAAAGCAGGGTAAATAAATATTTAAGATTCATGTTGACTTATGGGCAAAGTAGATAAGGTTGGATGGAATTGATGGGACCTAAGAATTAGTACTAAGATCTTAGTTAACCTAAATAGCAAAAAACAACACAAATAAATGAATTTATATAAATCATATGTACATACAAAAGAAAACATGTTTTTGTTTTGAAAGGGCTTCCTCCAATCCCTCTGTATCCTAAGGACATGATTCTTCTCAAACAAAACGGATTAGATACAAGAGATTCTTCGGGAAATGAGCGGGAATGGATAGACTTTCTTCTTCTTCTTAACTCATTAGATACTTTTGATTCTTTATTCAATGGTGAAAACCACTATATTTGTGTTATGTACATATGTTATAATTTGTCTTATGAAATGGCTTAATGTAATGGAGGTGGTGGCTCACCGATAGGGATGGCTCGCTCTTGTGGAAGAAGCAAGTAAAATATGGGCTCATGGATAGGGAAAATATTGAGATAAAACTCATCTTGTTTGGTATGGAGAATAATGGGCTTCGATTCTTCTTCAGATTCATCCAAAATTATTGACATAAGTTCAAATTCTTCATAGATTTCATCGTCAAAATCATTGATATGGAGGGATTCTTATCCCAAATTTAGATTAAGCCTTTGGAAGTCTTTTTCAAGAGAAGAGGTGGTGGAAAGTGGGTGGTAAACTAGACCTAAATGGTTGTGCACTTGTTGATATGGAAAATCAATAGGCTGTGACACTTCCTGTTCATGCAATCCTAGGCCATGAGCTTACCAATTGATTATGTAAAAATAGTGATATGGGAATCTTGATATGTTTTGAATATTAGTAAGTGTTAGTTCTTTGGGTTCTTATAGGGGTGTTGGATTTGATGAAAAACCAATTTCCCCATATACAAAATTTATGCTATTTGGAGCTGAACCCATGTTATGTACTGCTCCTATGGCTAAATGTGGGTCATGTGGGTGCTTGAAATCCTTAACCTTAGGAATGGTAAGGGGCGTGATGGTTATGTCTTGGACCACATATTCACCAATACTAGGATTAGTAAGGTGGACTTCAACTTGGGAAGATATGGAAGGACTTTGGTTGGATGATGGCTTGGGGTATGGTGAAGATGAAGATGGCTCACAATCCATCAACTTGACTTGTGAAACATTAGGTTATGGCAATGGATTAGGTTGGTAAGGTTTCTGAGTGGATGATGATGATATGGATGGCAATTTTGATGATGTGTATTGATTGTGATCACATATGCATGTAGTCAATGATGAAGATAATGGGGGTTTTGTGATAAGGGAGTCCTCAGAAATGGGATTATGTGATGAAGAAATTTGTGAAGTGGTATATGGATAAGTTGATGGTGATAAGAAAAAATGAGTGGAAGGAAGCATGGACTCATATGGATTTGAGAGGAAATTGCAATCCTTGAATGATTCAACATCTGCTGGTATGAAATGTACCTATCCTTCATGAACGTACTTTAAAAATTGGTGTAGTATTGAAATAACACATCTCATTTCCCTCATCCAAGGTCTTCCAAGGAGTACATTATATGCCATGGATCCTTCCAAGATATGAAACATGGTGTGCAACATTTTGACCCCTATTTCAATGGGCAAAACAATAGTTCCAACTGTGGAACATAAAGCATCATTGAATGTTTTTAAGGTGAATGATGACTTGGTAATATGAGATGGAGGAAGATTCAAGTGATGAAGAGCGGATGCGGTGATGGTATTGATAGAGGAGCCAGTATCAATTAGCACTCTTTTAAAATACTTATTTTCAATTAGAGCCATGATATGCAATGGAGGGTCTACTTATTACGATGGAGGGTCTACTTATTACGATGAGATTGGCTTAATATCAAAGTCATATAATGTGATGTAAGGCTCCATGCATTTTTGAATGATCCCTACAAAGTTGTTTAAGACATTAGAATATTGATATTGTAGTTCAATGGATTTTAGAATATCCATTAATGCCTCATGATGTGGGGGAGATTGTTGAATTAACTCATATATTGATAATTTGGCAAAATCCATATTTAGACTTGTGGTTAACCTGCTACTAAATGAGATGACTAATCATGGTGGATTTGGAGGATTTTATTGGCTAGGAATATGGATGGGTAGTGAAGGATTAGGGGAAATTTTGATGGGAGGCAATGTGGGAGATTGTGACACACTTGTTTGAGGTGGTTGCATTACATTTTATTGATTATTTATTTGACCTCTAGTGACCATGTGGATGGCCCCTATAAACCCTTGGTATTGTTGGATATGATTGACTTGATTAGTAGGAGTTTTGGTATTAGCCTCATATTCATAGTCACTATCATCTATGAAGAATATATTTTCTATTTCCACTGGCCTTGTAATGTGGCATGCATGTCTAGGCCTAAGGTAGGTCATATCAGTTGAGTCCTCTAACTCATAGCCACTCTCATCCATGATGTATCCACCTTCTATATTACCTTACCAAGCGAGGTGTTGCAAATACCAAGGCCCATGATAGGCCAGTCCGATTTCATCCTTGAAATCACTTGTGACATACTCATTCTCTTCTTGCTCATAACCATGGCTTGGTTCATCCTTCCATAGGATAATTCCTTATGGGTTTGCTTCTAGAGATAAATCTAGATGATACTCATCAGGTGGCCCTATGTTGACCATAGCCATCCATATGTCACTCAAGCAACTTCTATTCAGGAGTTGATAGGGATTTCATTTGATGTCTTTCCCAAGCCCTAAAATTAGCCTATCTAGAGCTACTACCAATGAATCATCATGGCTCTGGATATGATATCCTAGACCAAACCTATCAGTAGGTAATTGGTACTGCAAATATAATGGAAGCCGACACCCTTGCTCATATAGACCTAAACCATAGCCATGCCAATGGCATCATTCAAAGTACCTTAGAGAAAACTCAAGATTCGACAAGTAATGAATATTCATGGTGAATGGCTCATCCTCATCCTCTTCAATATAAAAATCATTATGGGCATAATCCAATTCAGAATACATGAAGTTGGTTTGGTTATGGGGAATCCCTAATGGAACCATTATCCCTATTGGCAAGTTTGGGACTCTTGGTCATCCCTTGTCTTGTGTAGACTCAATAATGGGCATGAAAGTCACATTCTACACAATATATTCACCTAACCCTATTTTGTCTAGGTGAACTATCACCTACAATGCAGATAACATCATTAATGAAGTAAGCGAGACAAGTTGAGGTACCTCCTCGAGTGTGTCTTGGTAATTTTCCTCCATGGGATTTGGAATTTCTACTGCTGCTATATTCATAATTTCTTTAGGTCTTTCATCCACTAAGGGTGCTTTTAGATTTTGAGAGTCCTTTGCCTTAGATGTTGTGGGTTTATCAAAAGTACCAGTAGCTTTGAATGAAGGAGGTGGTGCTGATGTAGACGGGTCACCTCACACTGATTTAGACTTGCTTTCTAGCTCTATGGTAGGGGATGAAGGCCTTATGTACAAATGCATTGACAAAAGGACAAAATCCTCTAGTAATTTGACCTGATGCACATATTTGAATGGATATTCATTCGATGGAACCACATGTACTTGTCCCTCATGCACATACTTGATGCATTGGTGCAAGATTGAGGGAACACACTGCATGTCCCTTATCCAAGGATGCCCTAGGAGGATGTTGTACTGCATTTCCCCCTCCAATATGTGACACATCACAGGGATGTTATTATTTCCTACCTTTATAGGTAGAACAATTGTATCCATTATGGAGCACAACGTATCATTGAAATATCTCAATGTATAGGAGGTTGGAACAATGTTTGACCTAGGGATTTTTAGGTGCCCTATAGCTTTTGTTGTGATTATATTAATAAACAAGCCTATGTTTTTTAAAACCTGCTTGAAGGGTATGTCATTGATGGATGTGATGATATGCAGAGGTGGGTTTTCTATGTTGGTAGGAACTACCTTGATTTTGTGATCTTAGAAATGGATCACAGGCTCTTGACACTGTTGGACCTACCCCATGAAGTTTGTGAACGCATTAGGGTTCTAGGGTTGTAGCTCAATCGATCTTAGGATTTCCATTAAAGTCTCCCTGTGTCTGGGGGACTATTGAATGAGCTCATAGATTGATAACTTGGCTGGTGTCATTTAGATATTTTGCACAAGTCTGCTTCAAAAAATTACCATAGGTCATGCTAGTGGACCTAGAGGATTATTCTACACCTACCTTTATCGAGGTGTGGCTAGGATACGAATAGGAGTCACTGGAGACTTTGGTTGGTCATATCACTGATTCCTTATTGCCATGTTGATTATTTCAACCAGTTGAACACATCCTTGAGTGGGAGGTTTGACTTGGACTTGGTTTACTTGAGTGCCCTGATATCTGGGGACCTCATGATTAGGCAATAGGTTTCTAAACATGTCCATGTCTCCATTATTAGGTGCTAATATATTATCAACTTTCAACTCACCCTTCTCAATCATGTTTTGTACAACATTTTTGAAACTTATGCATGCCTCGATATCATGTCCTTGTTGTCTATGATAAGGTCAATACTGATATTTACTATATCACTTGGGCTTGGGATGATTAGGATCCCAAAGTTATACCTTGGAAAATTTGATTCTTTGTGCCTCACTTATCTGATTGAATGTTGATTGCATAAATTCTAATAAAGACATAAAATAGCAAGGCAACTGATATTCCTTATTTCAACCTTGGTTTTTCTTTGGGTTGTAATTGGCCGATGGGGGTTGATCTTGAAAGTTCTATGGTTGTTGGCAATTCCCTCCTTTTGGTGTGTTTAACACAACTTGAATGACTTGAGCAGGCTTGGACTGCTTTTGTTGATTCTTTTTATTATGGTTGTTATTGTTTCAATCCTTTTTATTTAGGAGCTTAAGGTCTCCATCTTCAACCTTGATGTCTTCTATTAGCTTGGCTTGAGCCAATGCTTTCTCAAATATTTCATATTTTTGTAGTTGCAATAGTAACGAGATGTGCTTTACACAACACTTGGTAAACATCTAGGTGAGCTCAGTAGTGGGAATAGAAAATGGTAGTTTTCCATCACCTTCCTCCATCTATTTCCATAGTCCATAACTGGTTCATCATCATATTGCTTTAGGTTTTCCAGATCGAACAATTTTTCTTTTTTCTTGATTCCAAAAGAAAAGTGTTCAAGAAATGCATTCACTAGTTGCTCAAAGCTGATGATGTTGTGCTTAGGTAGTTGGTTGAACAATTCGGTTGCTATGCCTGATAATGTCATGATGAAATTTCTTAGAATTAGGGCATCATTATGTTCAAGTTGGAAGTATGCATTCATAAAATTTGTAATATTATCTTGCATGTCTTTCTCTCCTTTGAATTTGTTTAACCTAGGCATATTAAAGTGCTTAGGATATGTAGGACTTGATACTGAAGGGTACAAAGGTTGGTTGTGTATTTTACTTAGGGTTGGATTTTTCCCAACCGCATCCTATTTCTTGAGAGATTTGACTCTCTGAGCAAGTATTTTGTATGCATTCAAAGAAATTATCTTCTATTCTCAAAGGTTTACTCATTTTGGTCAAGGAGGTAATATCATGTCTACCTATTTTGGGCATCTATACTCATCTTCCATGATTATGGATGAAGGTTCAAGATATGTCTGCTCCTGATATTCCATCCCCACCTAATCTTTATTATGTTGCATATAATTTGGATATAGGTGTTTTTGATACTTCGAGGTATGATGAGTGCACTTATATTCTTGTCTAGTGTATCTCTCATGCTAAGAATTGGCACATCTATCAGGTTGGTAATGTTCATCGCCTACGTGCAAGTTGGCCCATGCCAACCTATACACTTGATCTTTGTGCTCTATTTGTTCCTCTCTCAAGTGCTATTCCTGTAGGCACAAATGCCTTTTTTTCCATGCTCCCTCTTACTCGAGGGCTTCTAAACACTCTTTCTCTACGTTTAGTGCTTCCTCCTTGTCTTGGAGTAGTTTTTTTTTTTATTGCACATCCTTATATAGCCTATGCATGTAGTTAGACTGATCTGCCATTGAAGGCCTATGCCTTTGTAACTCCATGTGAGGATTCTTAATGGATAGGCCTCTTGTAGAGGCTCCTGCTATGTTTTTACCCTTGTCTATTAGGATGACCTGATCTATGCAGAGTAACCTATGTTATGTACCCCCATGGTTAGAGGTAGTGCACATGCTATGGGGATGCTTTGAGGCTTCCCCTAGTTCATTGGTGTACCTTGTGGTTTGATGGCTACATGAAATTCCTAAGATAAAATGTGTAGTAGTAATGCTTCTTTGAGCTGGTCTCGAGATAACTTGATCCAAATCATCAAGCTTTCTGGACTTCCATGATTGATGCTATGGAGTCCCATTAGCCCCAATGAGATCATGATCTATGGATATCCTCCCATTTTTAGGTAGGCTAGGAGGTGATCTTAGTCTATGACTGGGCACAACTCTTATGTTTTACCCTAGTGGGCTAATATGACCTAAGTGTGTCATGTGAATATTGGGGCATTGCAATACCTTCATGTCTATGTGATAATTGGGGCCTTAAAGCCCCCTCATGCCTACATGAGGATTAAGGCCTTGAGGCCTCCTCATGTCTATGTGAATATTGGGGTCTTGATGCTCCCTCATACCTACGTGAGGATTGATACCTTGAGGTATCCTCATTTCTATGTGAATATTGGGGCCTTGATGCCCCCTCATGCCTACCATGAGAGGAACCTGGTTGTGGCTCTCTAGCTAAGGTTTCTCAAGGAGTACCCCCACAAGTTGAGGTATCACCCCTAAGGCTCGTTGAACTTCATTCAATGAAACTATGTGTGGGTGGCTTAACGTCATTGTGATTGTTATTATGCGGAGCATCAAATTCCAGCTCAGTGTTGGACCGAGGGTGGTTTCTCCATCTGTAAATCATGACAATTATGAATTATCTTTTTATGTAGATTTCAGAACACACAAACAAAGTAAACAAGTGTTTATCTCTTTTAATTTTTCTTGGTGTTCCTAGACTAGTTTGGTGTGTTTTAATATTTGTTGATAGCTAAAATCTAACTCTCATCATGTTTTGAATTTTGTTGATGATATACTCAGATTGTTTAAGTGGATTTCACCTGTATGTTCATAGCTCAACAACTGGCAAAGAAGTTCTGGTCACGTTATCCAACCAAAGTGTGGTGATGAAGTCCACACCTAGTAAGGGAGTATAGGTCCTGCTAGTCCTTATCCAATACTAACTTGGTCAGCATCATACCCTCCAAAGAGGAGTATATGAAAATTTTCCAAGCTACATCAGATCTTGGAGCCAAAGGCTAAAAATAGGGTACGTGGGATTTGATCCAACGGGTGGAGATGACTGCCATCATCGTTGCACTCTACTAGTGGATGGTGATGAAGTCCACCTCACTAGAATTTAGATGAATCATGGTGTGTGCATGTTATTTTTATATTTTTGCATAAAGAAAAATAATGCATCATGAAGCACTCATGCTCTTTCCTAAATGCCTAAAAAGAAACGTTTCATTTTAAAAAAAAATGCATGTCTAATTGATTCCATGACTTTTAGAGAATGCATTTTTATTTTTTTGAAATAATGGCCTCTAGATGGACCCCATGCAAGCAAGCTCTACCAACACAACCTAGACCACTGGAGACTAGAGTGGATATGAAAAAAAAGTCCACTATTCCTAGTAGCGACTAGAAGAAAACTAAGAAAACTAAGAAGCTTTATGCATTTTTATTTTAATATTTTTCTATGTTTTCCTAATTAAAATGATATTTTCCCTATTGTATTCTGGAAATAAATTACAAATAGAGAAAGGAAAAATAGCAGAGAGTTGTCCCAACCTGAAATCCACATTTTATGAAGCATGGACTAACCTCTATTGTTGTTTTTCTACTGGCCATTGTCGACCAGAGTGGCTGCTTCTGGCTACTATCTTCAAAAGTGACCTCTATCTACTAGTCTTTGTCGACCAAAGTGGCTAGACCTCCACATAGAAAAATTATAAAAAACATTATAAAAATGATTGAAAATAGAAAACCAGGTGGTGGTCCCATCATGATCACCATCTGTACGATCCCAAGAAGTAATACACCTAGTCTACTTGTAGCATAATATCAAAATAAAAGACCACAAATGCGTAAATAACACGAAAGTAACAAAATCAAGAGATATCTTTATTAATTTATTTGAAAATTCTATTACATATTGGTCCCTCTTAGGGATACCCCATTTGATACAATGAATACAAGTAGAAATAAAGGCCCCCTACAAGGGGATGGTGCACTCTACAGGCCTCCCAATCTCGTACATGAACTTGTACAAGGGCTTACTGATGCCTTCTTCTCCTTCATTTTCTTGGAGGGATATAACTCTTTGAATGCTTTGATTTTGTCCTTGAACCTATAACCTATGTATAAGAAACAACATCAAATGATCAGTAGCACATGTTGCCTCTCAAGATGAGGTGTTATTAGTAGATCTGCAAAGAATGATTTAAAAGCATAGTAAAAGCATAATGAAGCAAAACTAAACAAGAATGCATTTATAAATAAAAATCACCACAAAAATGCATTAAGAAAGATAGATATATTCTAAAATTAATTGGTAAAACAAAAAATAATAAAATATCTATGCTAAAACTCAATAAATAGTGTTTAAAATCCTCGGTTGTGCTTGCAGGCTGTTGTCAAGGATAGTGGCCATGAAATGAAACCTTCTTCCTCACAAACCAGGGGGTTATGGCACTAGATTCATCATCTAAATTGATGTCTAAGGGTCACCTCTATATCCGTACACTGATTGGCGATGAAAAATTTATTGATCTGAATGCTTGTATGGCTCGTAGTCATCACTTAACCAGACAACACTTCGCTACTCCTCAAAGGGTTATGGAATCACTCTCCAATTTTCTAGGGCTCCGCTACACAAAAAATATGATATTCAAGATTATTTATTTTTATTGGGAGGATCCATATGTATACCTCCCAGATTTAGATATAAATCTAGATATTAGCTTCCTAGAGAAGCCAAGATCTAGATCTGCATACAACTGACCGTCAGAGACAGAAGGATCAATCACAAATTTGCATTGAAGGGCAAGTCAAGAGGAGCTCTAGGAGATCCACACCAAAAACCACTTATAAAAAATACAAGTGTAGTCAGACTGCATTATCTAGACCTGTATTCATGGCTAGACTGTATTTCAATGCTAGTCACTATACAGAGCAGCGACTAGGTGTGTTCGCTCTTAGCTTTAGTGACCTATGTTTGTGGTTGCTCTAATTGATAGTGGTTGAGCCTGAATGGGCTAGAATTACCCCTTTGGAGTGGTTAGGACCATTGCTAGCTCTTAGAAGGTTCCAAGATTAGTCATATGGTCTTCGAATGTATCCATATAAGTAGTTTCCTAAACATGATACATTTTAGGTTTCTACAAGTTGACCAAAAGAGTTTGGTTCCTTTGGAGCTTTTTAGATTGAATTAAACAAAGGTGTTTGGTTCCTTTGAAGCCTTTTGAGCTTAACTGACCAAAGTATTTTGGTTCATTTGGAGCCTTTTGTATTGAATTTACCAAAGGTGTTTTGTAGTCTAGTTTGTCATCAAGCCAATTCTAGAACTATGATAATTATCCTGAGAGATTTGAAGGTGAGCACCCGCTAATCATAGCCAAAAATAAATATAGAAGAACCAAATTTCTTTGATTCAACATCCATAAAATGTTGGTAGACCTTGTCAACCTAATAGGTGTTGACTCTCTTTAGCTCAAAATAGTAAAAGCTTAAGGTTAGAGATGGAAGGTTTAGAAATATATGAATAAAGAGTGGATGGGTGAAGCTAAAAACATAGACATCCAAAATGCATATTCTAGAAAATTCAACTTCAAAAGTAGTATTCAAGACTAACAACATTCAAAAATCTGCAACATTTTGCATTAATGGCCTTTGACACACTTAAATAATTATTTCAAACATCTAAAGCATTAATTATCCAAATCAATAGAATAAGATCAATGCCTTGACTAAAAAAATATAATTCTCATAAGCATGTATGTAAGAATAAATTATTTCAATTTACTCTAAGTCAGCTATCCAAATCAACAGAATAGACTAACCATAGCAGCAATAGCAAAAATAACTTTACAATATTATGACCAGCCAATCAACACAAACACAAGTTCAAGGTAAACATCCCTTGTAATGCTTCATTCATTAATTACAAAATATATACATAGTAGTGCAAGAAAATACTTCAGATCCAACCTTTTGAAAGGAGATCACTACCTTTATTTATAGTTTTACAATAAAATATATTCTAAGCATTATAGATAATATTTATGGTTCTTGATCTTCTCGGCAACATGCTATCCGTGGTGCCAGCTAGCTACATATTCTTGATTAGTTATAACTAAATTTATATCAAGGTCATCTTCACCATTGATTATTCTTGCACCCTTCTTTCATTTGTTGATCTGCAACTAATTTTGGTTGATCAAAAGATTCTAGAAGCTTCTATATTGTAAGTGGTGATTCGGCTTCCATGGTGTCTGATTCATATTTCCTCTACTTTCTATAATAAGCAGACATGCAAAAACATGTCAAACATATGAATTCAAAAAAATACTAATGACCATCATTTATTTGTAAAAAATGATTGTGATTGATTATCATGTAGTTGCTCTTTACCTGAATCCCCCTTGAATATGCTCAAGATTAGACATCCCAAGCCTTGACCATGAAAATAAAAATTGTGTGAAATCAAGATTTTTCTCACATTTCTTTAGCTTGCTAAACTTAGTGGATTTATAACCGGTAGGTCCCCCTTATATCTCTTGCAGACCCAAATAATTATCCATAATATTTAGATCCACACTTGCTCATATGTCATGTCTCTTGAGTATATTTTTTATTTGTGTGCCAACAAAAAAGGAAGCAAGAAATTATGTGTTTTGGTATTCATGCCTCTTGGTAAACTTTCTTTGTGAAACTATATTTTTTAACGATTTTCTCTTTGTAAGCTTTTCTAGTTCTTTTTGGTTTGCAGATAGAAATGAAAGGCATCGAGAAATATTGCATGGATGCTTTTCTCCATTTTTTCCTTTTCTCATGGATTCATGTTTTCTAGTGCTTTTCAAATTTTAATCCTTTTGAGCACTTTTCATTTGTGTGCCAATAACAAAGGAAGTAAGAAATCATGCATTTTTCTTACAATGAGCACTTCACACTTTTTCATGGAATCATGCTTTTTAGAGGATTTGTGTTTTTTGGTGATTTTTTAATATTGCATGGATTATAAAGAAGACACGAAATCACACCTCTTCAAATTTCTCCCAATTTTACCCCTTTTTAGTTGATTTGCATTTTTTGGCACCTTTATGATTTTCTCCTTTTTGAGTCAACCACATTTCACAAAGATTTCATGCTCGTGCTTGGATTGCAAGTGGCACCTCTTTTAGTGGATTTGGGAATATATGGGGTCACCTATCTTTCTTTATTAGATCAGTTCTTGATCTTTTGAACTACCACCCTTGGTCATAGTAAATTTTTACTGTTCATAGCACATTGAGCCTGTTCTTCGAGGAATTTTACACATGTAGCTTTTTTAGCCAACATTATGGTACCTCTCGGGGGACTTAGAAAGTTGTAGAACTTAGAAAACCTTATCCAAGTGCTAAAATTTTCTCAAAAATAAAAATGGGATATTAACATATGCACTGGGGGAGGAAGAGGAGGCTAACACGATGAATACAATGAAGGGAGAGAAAACAAGACAAAGCGACACTAAAGCAATAGGGTAACACAAATAGGTTCGATGAATAGCATAATGAACCTCAAAATACACATGAAATGGTAGTGATCGAATATGGGAAGGGATAAAACATAATATGAAAATTCATAAAAAATAAAAGGGGATACCAAGAAAGGGATGAAAAGTGGTATTTTTACAAGTGGATGAGGGGAAACAACACTAGGGTGTTGGAGCAAGAGAAAGAAAGGTAATAAATTAAGGGAATTATAGGTATACAAAGTAATAAAACTACAAATAATATCGTACCTCCACATGTATACTCCATTGGGGTGTAATTCTAATATGTAGATTCCATCGAGGTGCAGGGCCACTTCCAAGGTAGATAAATTGCCATAGTGTAGGAAACTATCTAACTTTTTAGTGTCTCTTTCTCTTCTTCACATGATAAAATTACAACCTCATTAGCTAGTTATATTCCCTTCTGTAATTATTTATTTGCACCATCTGGTCCATCCCTCCTATGATATATTTAAAATATTCAATTTTTGAGTGATAGTCCTCTTTATATAGAGTCGATCTAAGACTGGTCATCACGTCAGCTAATAACTGTGAGATCATACCTCAAGTATTTGAAATATATTCGACTCACTCAAACTATATTTTATGCATCATCTAAGTTTTTACTTGTGTTTCTCTACTTTTAGCTGAGCTCATTTTACATGAAACATGATATTCTCTACCTAGCTCCACCTATGCGATTTGGAGTACTTTTTTGTCGTCTTATGAGATTACTCACCTTTCGATAAAGAAATAGAGTTAGTAATAATTCTTATTCTAAAAATATTCTATTTTGTGCTCCACGATGGACGAAACATCTACCCTTTTTTTGAATTACCATCCTCTCAGAAGTATGATCACTCAATCCATTATTAAAAGCCTTCTATTATTTACTTTGAAGAGTTATGTACATTGGTTATGTAAGACACACATTCAAACATGTAACTACCCTATTTTATTTATGATAAATGTAGTTAGCCACTTTATTTATATGCCAACTATGTACACAAAATATGATGTGGAAAATAATTACCTAATTTTAGGACTCATTTTGTAAAACTATCCCATGAATATGCAATTTTCAGACCATATAACTCTATATATGTACCTTTCCTCATATCCTTGGTCATAAATTTCATAGAACTCTCCTATATTTGATGGAAATTCTTTGATTTCATACTTCTTTCAAGATAATTATCATGTGGATCCAATGATGATTCACTAGCTTCTGAGATCTCAAAAACTTACTTCTAGCATGAAATCCAAGCCATAAAATTATTTTGGAGATATTTATACCCCTATGAATATAGTGGCTCAGCTCCTTGCTCTATCACATCTCCCTAGTCACTCACATAGGATATTATAAAATGGCCACTTAATATCCTTTGGTGATGGAAATAACTTATCACCATCATCCCTTGTTGCTCGTCATCCCTAAAAAACCATTGTACCTAATTTCCTTGTGAAGGGCTACTAACTTATGCTTTAGCACTATTGATGATGTTAGGAAATATACATAATTGATTCTATTTGTATTATTCAAAAATGAAAGGATGAATAAACTTACTAAATATCTTAAAACATCCATTTTCCTAAATATCCTCACCTGACTGCTCAAAGTCGAATCTGGATTATATAAGCGAAGCTTCATAAAGACACATATCGAATAAAAGGGAAACATCAGCTACCACTATATCATGAACCATGTCCAAACTAGGGTGTCCATATAAAATTATTAGAAAGTGCCTCAAAATACCTACGTCCCTTATTATATTCCCTTTGAATTTTAGCCACTTTGATTCCGTCTAATCTATAGCTAAATTCAAAGCTTGAAAAACTTTCAAGGGTATTATCGATACTTTAGCTCTAGGATTATTACACAATTGTACAATATCCCTTTCTCTATGAAGAGTGGAAAATAACATGCACCAACCTCCTTTTTTCAAATATATAGGACTCTGTCCTTGAAAATTAACTTTTGGTCACACAAGAAAGTCCTCCCTCAAACTTTGTTCATGTTGAAAGGAATATTTGAGTAAGTCCTGGAATTGGTCTACATTTTCCTTCTTTTCTTATCAAGTCATATTTGGAAAGTACATACTTCTATAGGCTTTGAACCTTTTCTAACTCAGGATCCTTACTGGTGAAGTTTGTCCTTTTATCATCTTCTTTTTAAACTAGGGGAGCCTAGAGGTAGTTGCCTCTATCTACCAAGTGACTGATATCTACCTTACAAACTATCACACTCATCTGAACCTCTTGGTATAGGCATCCTATTTGAATGAAACCGATACCAAGGAAAGCTTGTATTCATTTTCCTCTTAACCATACCTTCGACTGTCTTAATATTATTTTTCCCAGTGAAGACTGCAATGAATGAGATATGGGCTAACTTTTTTTCCAAAGTTGTTTGTTTTGAATTTATTCACAATTTAATCCTTCCATTTTGATATCCAGTGAATGTGATTCCTTCCATTCATTCCACCAATCATAGCGTTGTCTTATCAATATTTATTCTTGATTTTTTTGGATGTAACCCGTATGATAACCAAAAGGATAGTTATAACTACTCTTATGGTGTGGCCATGATTTTGACTCTTCTTGGAATTCATTAAAAAATGATTTGATAGGAGGATTGGATGAAGGGTTAACTTATCTAGGGGGAATTTACCCACTATAATCAACATGTTTTCATCTCAAACAACCTCTTTGAATACCTAAGGGAACCTTTCTTATTTGGACTGCTAAAAAAGTAGACTTAGATTAGGATGGAGTGCATATGATATAGAGCTACGCACAACACACAGCAAGAATGCAAAAATTAACAAAATGCACAGGCAAATTCCAGCAAGCTTCCTTAAAATCAGAGGTCTCCCCTCGAATACACAACAATTTCCCCCAAAAATAAAAATGGCCAAGGTTTTCTCTGATTTACAATGCATGCGTGCCTTTTCTTTCTCCCCGGCCGCCACCTCCTTCTCCATCATTACCTGGAATGCGAGACTCCCCATACCGCCCGCACGAATGCTCTGTCCCACCAGAAAATGCTGTCAGATGCATCGAAACATCATGCCTGTAGTGGCGGTATGCCCCGCGATCGCTCGTCGATCCACTGCCAAGTCAATCATTCCTAAGAATGCGCCATGGCCGTTTGCGGTTGATGCCACGTGTCCTGTTGCCATGCTTCCTGTAACCGCTTCATATTCTCGGGCCACCTGTAACTTCACGCCATGTGTCCTTCTGCACTGGTCCCTGCAGTCGCCGGTTGGTCAACGTCGTGAGCGCCCTGTCGCGATATCGCGACGTTTGCCCCAACACTTTCTCTCTCCTCTTTGGTCGCGATATCGTGACGTTTTGACGTTAGGCTTCTCTCTCCTCCTTGGGGCCGCGATTCCGCTACACGTCACGAAATCGCGACGTCTAGGCCTTTCTTACTCGCTTTCCTCCCTTGGGCCGCGAAACCGTGACATGTCACGATTTCGCGACATCTCTGCATTCCGTACGTCTTGGCTTGGAAGTGTCACGATTTCGTGACATCTTTGCATTGTGGAACCTTGCCTCCGGATATGTCACGATTTCGTGACATCTTTGCATTGTGGAACCTTGCCTCCGGATATGTCGCGATTTCGCGACATCTTTGAGCTCTGCCTTCGAAGGTGTTGCGATGTCTTTATGCTTCCAAGTCTTGCCCAGAAGTGTCGCGATTTCGCGACGTCTTTTAAACTTTATCTCGAAGGTGTCACGATTTCGCGACGTCCTAAAACCTAGTCTTCGAAGGTGTCACGATTTCGCGACGTCCTTGAACTTTGTCTCCGAAGGTGTCGCGATTTCGCGACGTTTCTTGTGCCTTAGAACTTTTTGCCAAAGATGTTCCTGTGCTTTCAAACCCTGCTTTCGAAAGTGTCGCGATTTCGCGACCATTTTGCGTCCAGACTACGTTGCAACAGAAATGTCACGATTTCGTGACATTTTGGCGTTCCGACCGTGCTTCTTCAGAAATGTCACGATTTCACGACAGTTTGGCGTCCCGACTGCGCTGCTTAAGAAATGTCGCGATTTCGCGACAGTTTGGCGTCCCGACTGCACTGCTTAAGAAATGTCACGATTTCACGACAGTTTGGCACTGAAGCTGCCTTCCTTCAAAAATGTCGCGATTTCACGACCGTTTGGCGCCTTGACCTCTTTGCCTCAGAAATGTCGCGATATCGCGACAGTTTCGCATTTTGCACCCTGTTCACCAAAAAGCGTCGCGATATCGCGACAGTTTTGACACTTAGAAAAAAAAAACATTTTGGTTGATGCAAGATTGCCGACTTTGCCTCCGGATGGTCCTCGCATCAGACACCCGGGTGGGTTTGAGAAGTGACCTCACTTCTGATTTGACTGAGGTAGACCCAAACGATCAACCTCCGCCTTGGATAGCCAAGTCGCATCTTCTATGGGTCGGCCCTTCCATTTGATTAAATACTCAGAATAACTCCTGTTTCGAGTCATCGCGACCCTCACGCGTATCCAGAATTTCTTCTATCTCGTCCGCAACCGGGTGACTCGCCGAATGCTCCACAAATCTGGACTGGGTACCTCACCGCTTTCTCCTTCATGATACTCAACCAAATCCGAGATGTTAAACACGGGGGAGATGTTAAGTTCGCTTGGTAACTCCACCTCGTAGGCATTACCCGAATCCCGTTTGCCAATGATTTTGCATGGCCCAAATTTCTTCATTTTGAGTTTGTTGTAGGTCTTGGCAGGAAACCGTTCCTTCCGCGAGATGGACCATGACCGAATCTCCTACTTGGAACTCCTTAGCTCTGCGTCTTTGATCCGCCCTCATCTTATATTGAGCATTCATCTTGGCAATGTGTCTTGTCACTTCCTCATGCACTCCTTTCAAGTGTTCGGCAAAGTCTTCTCGCCTCGAAGATCGCATTTATCCCTTGTCTCCAGCCTTCTTAACTCCGAAGCGTTTCGTGGGCTGCTCCCATAGATAATCTGGAATGGTGACTTATTGGTACTCTGATTGACCGAGCTGTTATATGCAAACTCGGCTTGCGACAACACCGGATCCCATCCCTTGGGCTTGTCCCCTACCAAGCATCGTAGTAGGTTTCCCAAACTCCGATTAACCACCTCTCGTTTGGCCATCCGTTTGCGGGTGGTAAGCGGAACCGAACTTTAACTCCGTCTTTAATTTCTTCCGGAGGGTCTTCCAGAAATAACCTACAAACTTGGTATCTCTGTCCGACACAATGCTTCTTGGCAGCCCATGAAGGCGTACCACTTCCTTAAAGAACAAACCAGCTACATGGACCGCGTCGCTAGTCTTCTGGCACGGGATAAAATGTGCCATTTTTGAAAATCTGTCCACTACCACAAAGATGGAATCATGCCCCCTCTGCGTCCGAGGCAAACCAAGCACAAAATCCATACTAATATCTTCCCACGGCCGCTCAGGTATAGGTAGCGGTTGATACAAACCAGATAGGGTCGCCTCGCACCCTTTGCCATCCGGAAAATCCTGCAACTCTGCACAAACTTTGCCACATCCTGCTGCAATTGTGGCCGTAATAGTTTTCACTAACCAATGAGATGGTCTTGTCACGACCAAAGTGTCCAGCCTAAACCCCCACCGTGCTTCTCTTTAATGAGGTTCTCTCTCATTGAGCTCTTCGAAATGCACAACTGGTTCCCCTTAAACAACATTCCATCTTGAATCAGGTAATCCAACAATCTAGTCCTGTCCAACGCAACAGGCACAGTGCAAGCTTTCCAAGCTTCTGCGAAATCGGGGTCTGTAGGGTATAAGTTCTTGAGCTCAGCAAACCCTACAACCTCCACTCTCATTTCTGTCATCAGACATTGCCTCCTACTCAATGCATCCGCCACCCTATTGGATCTTCCACTTCGATGCTTGAGTACAAAGGTATAGCTCTGCAGGAACTCTACCCATTTCGGTGTCTCTCGATTCAATTTTCCCCGACTGTTAATAAACTGCAGCGCTTGATGGTCGGTATAGAGAACAAACTCCTTCGACAATAGATAGTGCCTCCATTTCTTGAGTGCTTGAACTATGGCGTAGAACTCTTGATCATATACCGAATACTTTCTCCCGGCATCATTGAGCTTCTCACTGAAATAAGCTACAAGCCTACCTTCTTGGCTCAAGACGGCTCCTATCGCACTGCCACTCGCATCGCAGTCTACCTGAAACACCTTATTGAAATCTGGAAGTGCTAAAACGGGTTGCTCAGTGACCTTCTTCTTCAGCATAGCAAAGCTTTTATCTACTCCAACTGTCCACTGGAATTCCTTCTTGTTTCCCTTCATTGTCTCAGTAAGAGATGCACAAATACTGCTGAAGTTTCTAATAAATTTTCTATAGAAACTGGCCAGACCATGAAATGATCTAACCTCGGTCACACTCCTTGGGACAGGCCATTCTAGGATAGCCTTCACCTTTTCGGGGTCCATCTTGAGACCATTTGCTGATATGACAAATCCCAGGTATACCAGCTCCTTCTTCACAAAGTTGCACTTCTTCGATTGATCAATAACTCGCTCCTCCCGCGAGTTTCTCAAGAACCTTCCCGATGTGCATCGGGTGCTCCTCTAAGGTTCCGCTAAAAATCAGTATATCATCCAAGTAAACAATAACAAATTTGCCCAAAAATTCCTTCATAACTTCATTCATTAACCTCATAAAGGTACTAGGTGCATTGGTTAATCCAAATGGCATAACCAGCCACTCATACAGCCCTTCTCTGGTTTTGAAGGTTGTCTTCCACTCATCCCCTTCTCTAATGCGGATCTGATGGTATCCACTTTTCAAATCAATTTTTGTGAAGTACTCAGCTCCACTCAAGCAGTCCATGATATCATCCATTCTCGGCAGTGGGAACTTGTATTTAATGGTGATCTTGTTGATTGCCCGAGAGTCGGTGCACATCCTCCATTCTCCATCCTTCTTGGGTGCTAGTACTATTGGTACAGCACATGGACTAAGACTCTCCCTTATCAGGCCTTTCTTCAACAGATCTTGAACTTGCCGATTTAATTCTTCAGTTTCCACCGGTGTCATTCGATGTGCAGCCTTGTTTGGCAAGCTCGATCCAGGCACCGGATCTATGTGGTGACCGATCTTCCTAACGAGTGGTAAACCTTCGAGAACATTGTCGTAAATGATATCAGGGAATTCTTCTAACAATCCCATGACTTCCATTGGAATCTCCTTGCATCCTTCTTCCCTAACTCTGGGGATTATAGCATAACACACATGATCCGGCTTCAGGCCTTCCAAGAATCTTCTGCCATCAACTAGACAGACTCGTGCACTGCTGCATACTTTCTCATCCGCCTCTTTCAGGGGTTTTAACTTATGGTGAACTCCATTCTTTGACAGAGAATATGTGTTGGCTCGACCATCATGAACAGCACTTCGGTCAAACTGCCATGGCCTCCCAAGCAACAGGTGACATGCATCCATGGGCAAGATGTCACATAACACCTCATCTTGGTAAGTTCCAATGTTGAACTTCACCAGACATTGCTCACTCACCAGCACCCGATGGTCCTTTTGCAACCATGCAATTCGATAAGGGTGTGGGTGTTTTCTCCTTTCCAACCGTAGCTTGGAAACCATTTCCTCTGAAACCAAATTGTCAGTGCTTCCATTATCAATGATGATATTACCTTGCCTCGCGCACTTGCATCTTGTCCGAAACAGGTTGTTCCTTTGGTCTGCCTTTTCCTCTTCATTCAGCAAGACTCTTCTGATAATCATGGCTTCCCCTCTTTCTGCCTCCTCTGAATGCTCAGACTCTACACCTTCGTCTGCTACAGCAGCTCGGGCCTGACCCTCTGGTCTTCGATTTGGCCTCTCTTGATGTTGTGGGCGGTTGTATGCCCTGTGTCCTTCTTCACCGCAGTTGAAGCAGGTTCCTCTAAAGACACCTCTTCCAAACCCTCGCCCAGACCTACCTCTTCCTCTTGGGTAGTTGTTGCTCTGATTGCGTGGGCGTTGGTCATCCTCCTCTTTCACTTCTCTCTGTTTTTGGCTACCGCTAGCTTCACCAGTTTTCCCAAAATCTTTGTATCTTCCACCATCGCCTCTTCCACCAGCTCTTCCACCCCTGTCCTTCCCTCTCTGCTTGCCATCAAACCTTCTATTTAGTTTCTCTTCCACTTTTAATGCAAACTGATATGCATCCTCCATTGTGCTCATTCTAACCAGCCCCAGCTCTTCTTGAATGCTGGTTCGCAATCCATTTATGTAACGTGCGACCTTCTCTTTGTTCGCCTTCGAATGGCCGGTTCTGATAGAGATTTGATAGAACTCTTCAGTATATTCCTTGACAGACTTACTAGCCTGTCGAAGACTCTGCATTTTCTTCAACAAATCCAGCTCATAATCTGTAGGGATGAACTGCCTCTTTAGTTTCTCTACCATCCTATCCCATCTGGTGATCCTTTCCTTTCCCCTCCTGTTCCTTTCTAACTACACTCCTTTCCACCAGATGCTAGCATGCCCCTTCAACTTGGTTTTTGCGAATCTGATCCGATTTGGATCTGCGATCTCTTCGTATTCGAAGTACTCCTCCATGTCGTTGATCCAGTCTATTAATTCCTCAGGGTTGAGGTTTCCAGAGTAAGTCGAGACGTCAAATTTTGGCTTCTTCCCAATCTGGGAGATAGCCCTGTACTGCCCTAGCCTCTGCTGGGTCCAAGGCCTCTTCCTCATCGGATGGAACTTCTTCTTCCCATGCTTCATCTTCGCTGGGTTCTTCCCTTCTCGGCTCGACTCCTCTTCTAATTTCCTCTTGTAGGGCCTCAACTTGCCTCTACAGGGCTCTCAAATCGACCTCCTCCCTTCTTGCTCGCCTGTGCCTCATACCACCACGATCTCTACGCGGAGGCATCTTGCTTCTTCTTCACAACCCCACAACCACGGTCCTAGCGCAAACTGCCTCTCTGTTCGGCAATCGGTTTGCACTCTCAGAACCAACCTGCTCTGATACCACTTGATATAGAGCTACGCACAACACACAGCAAGAATGCAAAAATTAACAAAATGCACAGGCAAATTCCAGCAAGCTTCCTTAAAATCAGAGGTCTCCCCTCGAATACACATCAATTTCCCCCAAAAATCAATGGCCCAGGTTGTCCCTCGATACAATGCATGCGTGCCTTTTTCTCCTTGGCCGCCACCTCCTTCTCCATCATTACCTGGAATGCGAGACTCCCCATACCGCCCGCACGAATGCTCTGTCCCGCCGGAAAATGCTGTCAGATGCATCGAAACATCATGCCTATAGTGGCGGTATGCCCTGCAGCCGCCTGTCGATCCACTGCCAAGTCAATCATTCCTAAGAATGTGCCATGGCCGTTTGCAGTTGATGCCACGTGTCCTGTTGCCATGCTTCCTGTAATCGCTTCATATTCTCGGGCCACCTGTAACTTCACGCCACGTGTCCTTCTGCACTGGTCCCTGCAGTCGCCGATTGGTCAACGTCGTGAGCGCCCTATCGCGATATCGCGATGTTTGCCCCAACACTTTCTCTCTCCTCTTTGGTCGCGATATCATGACGTTTTGACGTTAGGCTTCTCTCTCCTCCTTGGGGCCGCGATTCCGCTACACGTCACGAAATCGCGACGTCTAGGCCTTTCTTACTCGCTTTCCTCCCTTGGGCCGCGAAACCGCGACATGTCACGATTTCGCGACATCTCTGCATTCCGTACGTCTTGGCTCGGAAGTGTCACGATTTCGTGACATCTTTGCATTGTGGAACCTTGCCTCCGGATATGTCACGATTTCGCGACATCTTTGCATTGTGGAACCTTGCCTCCGGATATGTCGCGATTTTGCGACATCTTTGAGCTCTGCCTTCGAAGGTGTTGCGATGTCTTTATGCTTCCAAGTCTTGCCTCCCAGAAGTGTCACGATTTCGCGACGTCTTTTAAACTTTATCTTGAAGGTGTCGCGATTTCGCGACGTCCTGAAACCTAGTCTTCGAAGGTGTCACGATTTCGCGACGTCCTTGAACTTTGTCTCCGAAGGTGTCGCGATTTCGCGACGTTTCTTGTGCCTTAGAACTTTTTGCCAAAGATGTTCCTGTGCTTTCAAACCCTGCTTCCGGAAGTGTCGCGATTTCGCGACCATTTTGCGTCCAGACTACGTTGCAACAGAAATGTCATGATTTCGCGACATTTTGGCGTTCCGACCGTGCTTCTTCAGAAATGTCGCGATTTCACGACAGTTTGGCGTCCCGACTGCGCTGCTTAAGAAATGTCACGATTTCGCGACAGTTTGGCGTCCCGACTGCGCTGCTTAAGAAATGTCGCGATTTCGCGACAGTTTGGCACTGAAGCTGCCTTCCTTCAAAAATGTCACGATTTCGCGACCGTTTGGCGCCTTGACCTCTTTGCCTCAGAAATGTCGCGATATCGCGACAGTTTCGCATTTTGCACCCTGTTCACCAAAAAGCGTCGCGATATCGCGACGCTTTTGACACTTAGGAAAAAAAAAAACATTTTGGTTGATGCAAGATTGCCAGCTTTGCCTCCGGATGCTCCTGCATCAGCATAGGTGTAATAGATATATGCTTGAGGGTGGGAGGGTTGGTATTCTTGGGGAATTCTTCTCCACATTCTTTTGAAATAGAAGACTTTCCTCAGAAGATATTTTCATAACTGAAAATTGAGTGAACAGTAAAAAGGATCTCCAGGATCATTGAATTCATAAATGAAAGCTCTAGATAAATTCATCCAGTTACAAATGTACTTATCCTCCAAGTATCTATACCATAATAGTAATTTCCCCTTAAGAGATAATACAAGTAGTCTAACCATGACATCTTTAGCCATAATGTTGTAAATAAAGGACAACCAAGCTATATCTCAATAATGCTCCTTTGTGGATTTTTCTTTTCCTTCATAGTTAGGTAGATTTTTTAGAATGATTATTGAGATTTCATGGAGGATTGGGATATTCAATGGTCTTGTGTCATACCATGGGGGATAATATTGATAGGCCATCTAGCCTAGACTATGGTGGGTATCTCTCAAAAGGTTAGCAAAGTCATGATGTGAATCGAGACTCAAAAATGTTAGAACAATAAATTGATGAAGCTAGAGATGATAGCTAGGTATGGCATCCAGGTTCTTAAATAAACAAAGTTGACAAGTGAATTTAAATTATCCACTTACAAAATCAATGCCATTCACCTGGGCCTTATCTCTTCGGGTGATAAAATTTGTGATATTTACCACAAGTATTTATAGCCATAAATATGACCAATCATGTGATCTAGCCTTCTTCTCAACAGATTTTCTAGGTGAATTTAATTAAAACTCAAAAATACAGGGTATCACCACTCCTCTGAACTATCCAATCATAAGGGCAAGGTCCCATCGGGTGTGCCAAAAACTATTGTAGTCAATTTTTTCATCAAGACAACACTAGAATTGTGATCATTATCCTAAGATATTTGAAGGTGAGCACTCACTAATCATAACCTAAACTAAACATTGGAAGAACCAAATTGCTTTGATTCAACCTCTAGAAAAGGTTGATATACCTATCAACCTAATAGGTGTTGACTCTCTTTAGCTCAAAATAGTAAAATCTTAAGGGTAATCCAACAATCTAGTCCTGTCCAACGCAACAGGTGCAGTGCAAGCTTTCCAAGCTTCTGCGAAATCGGGGTCTGCAGGGTATAAGTTCTTGAGCTCAGCAAACCCTACAACCTCCACTCTCATTTCTGTCATGAGACATTGCCTCCTACTCAATGCATCTGCCACCCTATTGGATCTTCCACTTCGATGCTTCGAGACAAAGGTATAGCTCTGCAGGAACTCTACCCATTTCAGGTGTCTATGATTCAATTTTCCCCGATCGTTAATAAACTGCAGCGCTTGATGGTCGGTATAGAGAACAAACTCCTTCGGCAACAGATAGTGCCTCCATTTCTTGAGTGCTTGAACTATGGCGTAGAACTCTTGATCATATACCAAATACTTTCTCCTAGCATCATTGAGCTTCTCACTGAAATAAGCTACAGGCCTACCTTCTTGGCTCAAGACGGCTCCTATCGCACTGCCACTCGCATCGCGATCTACCGAAACACCTTATTGAAATCGGAAGTGCTAAAACGGGTTGCTCAGTGACCTTCTTCTTCAGCATAGCAAAGCTTTTATCTACTCCAACTGTCCACTGGAATTCCTTCTTGTTTCCCTTCATTGTCTCAGTAAGAGATGCACAAACACTGCTAAAGTTTCTAATAAATTTTCTATAGAAACTGGCTAGACCATGAAATGATCTAACCTCGGTCACACTCCTTGGGACAGGCCATTCTAGGATAGCCTTCACCTTTTCGAGGTCCATCTTGAGACCATTTGCTGATATGACAAATCCCAGGTATACCAGCTCCTTCTTCACAAAGTTGCACTTCTTCAGATTGATCAATAACTGCTCCTCCCGCAGTTTCTCAAGAACCTTCCTGATGTGCATCGGGTGCTCCTCTAAGGTTCCGCTAAAAATCAGTATATCATCCAAGTAAACAATAACAAATTTGCCCAAAAATTCCTTCAGAACTTCATTCATTAACCTCATAAAGGTACTAGGTGCATTGGTTAATCCAAATGGCATAACCAGCCACTCATATAGCCCTTCTCTGGTTTTGAAGGTTGTCTTCCACTCATCCCCTTCTCTAATGCGGATCTGATGGTATCCACTTTTCAAATCAATTTTTGTGAAGTACTCAGCTCCACTCAAGCAGTCCATGATATCATCCATTCTCGGCAGTGGGAACCTGTATTTAATGGTGATCTTGTTGATTTCCCGAGAGTCGGTGCACATCCTCCATTCTCCATCCTTCTTGGGTGCTAATACTATTGGTACAACACATGGACTAAGACTCTCCCTTATCAGGCCTTTCTTCAACAGATATTGAACTTGCCGATTTAATTCTTCGATTTCCACTGGTGTCATTCGATGTGCAGCCTTGTTTGGCAAGCTCGATCCAGGCACCAGATCTATGTGGTGACTGATCTTCCTAACAGGTGGTAAACCTTCAGGAACATTGTCAGAAATGATATCAGGGAATTCTTCTAATAGTCCCATGACTTCCATTGGAATCTCCTTGCATCCTTCTTCCCTAACTCTGGGGATTATAGCATAACACACATGATCCGGCTTCAGGCCTTCCAAGAATCTTCTGCCATCAACTAGACAGACTCGTGCACTGCTTGCATACTTTCTCATCCGCATCTTTCGGGGGTTTTAACTTATGGCGAACTCCATTCTTTGACAGAGAATATGTGTTGGCTCGACCATCATGAACAACACTTCGGTCAAACTGCCATGGCCTCCCAAGCAACAGGTGACATGCATCCATGGGCAAGATGTCACATAACACCTCATCTTGGTAAGTTCCAATGTTGAACTTCACCAGACATTGCTCACTCACCAGCACCCGATGGTCCTTTTGCAACCATGCAATTCGATAAGGGTGTGGGTGTTTTCTCCTTTCCAACCGTAGCTTGGAAACCATTTCCTCTGAAACCAAATTGTCAGTGATGATATTACAGACCTTGCCTGTGCACTTGCATCTTGTTCGAAACAGGCTGTTCCTCTGGTCTGTCTTTTCTTCTTCATTTAACAGGACTCTTCTGATGACCATTGCTTCTCCTCTTTCTGCCTCCTCTGAATGCTCAGACTCTACACCTTCGTCTGCTACAGTAGCTCGGGCCTGACCCTCTGGTCTTCGATTTGGCCTCTCTTGATGCTGTGCGCAGTTGTATGCCCTGTGTCCTTCTTCACCGCAGTTGAAGCGGGTTCCTCTAAAGACACCTCTTCCAAACCCTCGCCCAGACCTACCTCTTCCTCTTGGGTAGTTGTTGCTCTGATTGCGTGGGCGTTGGTCATCCTCCTCTTTCACTTCTTTCTATTTTTGGCCGCTGCTAGCTTCACCAGTTTTCCCAAAATCTTTGTATCTTCAACCACTGCCTCTTCCACCAGCTCTTCCACCCCTGTCCTTCCCTCTCTGCTTGCCATCAAACCTTATATTTAGTTTCTCTTCCACTTTTAATGCAAACTAATATGCATCCTCCATTGTGCTCATTCTAACCAGCCCCAGCTCTTCTTGAATGCTGGTTCGCAATCCATTTATGTAACGTACGACCTTCTCTTTGTACGCCTTTGAATGGCCGGTTCTGATAGAGATTTGATAGAACTCTTTAGTATATTCCTTGACAGACTTACTAGCCTGTCGAAGACTCTGCATTTTCTTCAACAAATCCAGCTCATAATCTACAGGTATGAACTGCCTCTTTAGTTTCTCTACCATCCTATCCCATCTGGTGATCCTTTCCTTTCCCCTCCTGTTCCTTTCTAACCGCACTCCTTTCCACCAGATGCTAGCATGCCCCTTTAGCTTGGTTTTTGCGAATCTGATCCGATTTGGATCTGCGATCTCTTCGTATTCGAAGTACTCCTCCATGTCGTTGATCCAGTCTATTAATTCCTCGGGGTTGAGGTTTCCAGGGTAAGTCGAGACGTCAAATTTTGGTTTCTTCCCAATCTGGGAGATAGCCCTATACAGCCTAGCCTCTACTGGGTCCAAGGCCTCTTCATCGGACATAACTTCTTCTTCCCATACTTCATCTTCGCTAGGTTCTTCCCTTCTCGGCTCGACTCCTCTTCGAATTTCCTCTTGCAGGGCCTCAACTTGCCTCTGCAGGGCTCTCAAATCGACCTCCTCCCTTCTTGCTCGTCTGTGCCTTATACCACCACGGGCTCTACGCGGAGGCATCTTGCTTCTTCTTCACAACCCCACAACCACGGTCCTAGCGCAAACTGCCTCTCTGTTCGGCGATCGGTTTGCACTCTCAGAACCAACTTGCTCTGATACCACTTGATATAGAGCTACGCACAACACACAGCAAGAATGCAAAAATTAACAAAATGCACAGGAAAATTCCAAGAAGCTTCCTTAAAATCAGAGGTCTCCCCTCGAATACACATCAATTTCCCCCAAAAGTAAAAATGGCCAAGGTTTTCTTTTTTTTTTTTACAATGTATCGTGGCCTTTTATTTCTCCCCCGGCCCGACCCTCTTCGGACCATCATTACTTTAAATGCGGGACTCCCCATGCTGCTCGCACGAATGCTTTGTCCTGCTGGCAAATGTTGTCAGATGCATCGAAACATCATAGCCTATAGTGGCGGTATACCTTGCAGCCGCCTGTCGATCCACTGCCAAGTCAATCATTCATAAGAATGTGCCATGGCCGTTTGCAGTTGATGCCACGTGTCCTGTTGCCATGCTTCCTATAACTGCTTCATATTCTCGGGCCACCTGTAACTTCACGCCACGTGTCCTTCTGCACTGGTCCCTGCAGTCGCCGATTGGTCAATGTCGTGAGCGCCCTATCACGATATCGCGATGTTTGCCCCAACACTTTCTCTCTCCTATTTGGTCGCGATATCATGACGTTTTGATGTTAGGATTCTCTCTCCTCCTTGGGGCCGCGATTCCGCTACACGTCGCGAAATCGCGACGTTTAGGCCTTTCTTACTCGCTTTCCTCCCTTGGGCTGCGAAACCGCGACATGTCACGATTTCGTGACATCTCTGCATTCCGTACGTCTTGGCTCGGAAGTGTCGCGATTTCGTGACATCTTTGCATTGTGGAACCTTGCCTCCGGATATGTCACGATTTCGCGACATCTTTGCATTGTGGAACCTTGCCTCCGAAAATGTCGCGATTTTGCGACATCTTTGAGCTCTGCCTTCGAAGGTGTTGCAATGTCTTTATGCTTCCAAGTCTTGCCTCCCAGAAGTGTCACAATTTTGCGACGTCTTTTAAACTTTATCTCGAAGGTGTCGCGATTTCGCGACATCCTGAAACCTAGTCTTTGAAGGTGTCGCGATTTCGCGACGTCCTTGAACTTTGTCTCCGAAGGTGTCGCGATTTCACGACGTTTCTTGTGCCTTAGAACTTTTTGCCAAAGATGTTCCTATGCTTTCAAACCCTACTTCCAGAAGTGTCGCGATTTCGCGACCATTTTGCGTCCAGACTACGTTGCAACAGAAATGTCATGATTTCGCGACATTTTGGCGTTCCGACCGTGCTTCTTCAGAAATGTCGCGATTTCACGACAGTTTGGCGTCCCGACTGCGCTGCTTAAGAAATGTCACGATTTTGCGACAGTTTGGCGTCCCGACTGCGCTGCTTAAGAAATGTCGCGATTTCGCGACAGTTTGGCACTGAAGCTGCCTTCCTTCAAAAATGTCACGATTTCGCGACCATTTGGCGCCTTGACCTCTTTGCCTCAAAAATGTCGCGATTTCGTGACAGTTTCGCATTTTGCACCCTGTTTACCAAAAAGCGTCGCGATATCGCGACAGTTTTGACACTTAGAAAAAAAAAAAAAAAACATTTTGGTTGATGCAAGCTTGCCAGCTTTGCCTCCGGATGCTCCTGCATCAGCATAGGTGTAATAGATATATGCTTGAGGGTGGGAGGGTTGGTATTCTTTGGGAATTCTTCTCCACATTCTTTTGAAATAGAAGACTTTCCTCAGAAGATATTTTCATAACTGAAAATTGAGTGAACAGTAAAAAGGATCTCCAGGATCATTGAATTCATAAATGAAAGCTCTAGATAAATTCATCCAGTTACAAATGTACTTATCCTCCAAGTATCTATACCATAATAGTAATTTCCCCTTAAGAGATAATACAAGTAGTCTAACCATGACATCTTTAGCCATAATGTTGTAAATAAAGAACAACCAAGCTATATATCAATAATGCTCCTTTGTGGATTTTCCTTTTTCTTCATAGCTAGGTAGATTTTTAAGAGTGATTCTCAGGATTTTATGGAGGATTGGGATATTCAATGGTCTTGTTTCATACCATGGGGGATAATATTAATAGGCCATTTGACCTATACTATGGTGGTTATCTCTCAAAAGGTTAGCAAATTCATGATGTGAATCAGACTCAAAAATGTTAGAACAATAAATTGATGAAGCTAGAGATGATAGCTAGGTATGGCATCCAGGTTCTTAAATAAACAAAGTTGACAAGTGAATTTAAATTATCCACTTACAAAATCAATGCCATTCATCTGGGCCTTATCTCTTCGGGTGATAAACTTTGTGATATTTACCACAAGTATTTATAGCCATAAATATGACCAATCATGTGATCTAGCCTTCTTCTCAACAGATTTTCTAGGTGAATTTAATTAAAACTCAAAAATACAGGGTATCACCACTCCTCTGAACTATCCAATCATAAGGGCAAGGTCCCATCGGGTGTGCCAAAAACTATTGTAGTCAAGTTTTTCATCAAGACAACACTAGAATTGTGATCATTATCCTAAGATATTTGAAGGTGAGCACTCACTAATCATAACCTAAACTAAACATTGGAAGAACCAAATTGCTTTGATTCAACCTCTAGAAAAGGTTGGTATACCTTGTCAACTTAATAGGTGTTGACTCTCTTTAGCTCAAAATAGTAAAATCTTAAGGGTAGAGATAAAGGGTTAGAAATATATGAATAAAGGGTGGATGGGCGAAGCTAACAACATAGACATCCACAAGGTACTTCCTATAAATTAAACTTTAGAAACAGTATTTAAGACTAACATCATTCAATACTCTACAACATTCTACATTAATGGCCTTTGACACACTTAAAAAATTATTCCAAACATCTAAAGCATTAATTATCCAAAAAAAAAATATCAATGCCTTTATTAACAAAAATAGAATTCTCATAAGCATGTATGTAAGAATAAATTATTTCAATTTACTCTAATTTATCTATTCAAATCAACAAAATAGACAAACCATAGCAAAAAAAGAAAAAATAACTTTATGATATTATGACTAGCCAATCAACACAAATGCAAGTTCGAGGTAAACATCCCTTGTAATGCTTCATTCATTAATTGTAGAAGATATACATAGTAGTGCAAGAAAACACTTCAAAGCTGACACCCTTTTGAAAGGAGGTCACTACCTTTATTTATAGTTTTACAATGAAATATATTCTAAGCATTATAGGGAATATTTATGGTTCTTAATCTTCTCAACAACATGTTATCCATGGTGCCACCTAGCTGCATCTTATTGATTAGTTATAATCAACTTTATATTAGGATAATTTCTACTATTAATGATTCTTGCACCCTTATTTCATCCACCAATATGCAATTGAATTTGGTTGATAAAAATATTCTAGAAGCTTCTAGAATGTAAGTGGTGATTCGGCTTCCATGGTGTCTAATTCATCTTTCCTATGCTTTCTACAACAAGTAGGCGTGCGAAAACATGCCAAAAACATGAATTTAAAGAAATAATAATGACTATAATTGATCTATAAATGAATGGTTGTGATTGATTATCATGTAACCGCTCTTTGTATGAATCCCCCTTGAATTTTCTTAAGATTAGACTTCCCAAGCCTTGACCATGGAAACAAAAAATTACATGAAATCAAGATTTTGCTCACATTTCTTTAGCTTGCTGAACTCAATAGATTTCTGATTGGTGGGTCCCCCTTATCTCTCTTGCACGCCTAAACAATTATCCATAATATTTGGATATGCACCCACTCATCCACCATATTTCTTGAGTGCATTTGTAATTTGTGCACCAACAACAAAGGACGTAGGAAATCATGTGTTTTGGTATTCAAGCCTCTTGGTTAGCTTTCTTGATTAAACTAAATTTTTAGTGATTTCTCCTTTGCAATATCTTTATAGTGCTTTTTTGTTTGCACGCAAAAATAAAAGGCATTGGGAAATCTCACATGAATACTTTTCTTCATTTTTTACCTTTTTCTCATTGATTCTCATTTTCTAGCACTTTTTGAATTTTAACCCTTTTGAGCACTTTTCATTTGCATGCTAACAACAAAGGAAGTAGAAAATCATGTGTTTTTCTTACAATGAGCACTTTGCACTTTTTTATGGAATCACACTTTTTAGTGGATTTGTATTTTCTGGTGATTTTTTGATTTTTCATGGATTATAAAGAAGACAAAAAATCACACCTCTTCAACTTTATCTCGATTTTACCTCTTTTCAGTCGATTTGCATTTTTTGGTGCCTTTATTATTTTCTCCTTTCTAAGTCAACCACATTCACAAAGATTTCATGCTTGCATTTGGATTGCAAGTGGTACCCATTTTATGGGATCTAGAAATATATGGGGCTACCTATCTTTCTTTATTAAACTATTTCTTGATATTTTGAACTGCCACTCTTGGTCATAGCAAATTTTTACTATTCATAGCATATTGAGCCTGTTCTTCAAGGAATTTTACATATGTAGCTTTTTTAGCCTTTAGGTGTGTCCCCTTTGGAGTATTTCAGATTGAATTGACCAAAGGGGTGTGTCATTTGGAGCCTTTCAGATTAAGAGTGACCAAAGGAGTTTTGTTCCCTTATAACCTTTTTGGATTGAATATGACCAAAGGTGTTTGGTTCCCTTGGAGCCTTTTGTATTACATTTGACCCAAGGATTTTGGTTCCCTTGGAGCCTTTTGAATTGAATTGACCAAAGGAATATGTACTTTGAAGCATTTCAAATTTAGTTGACCAAAGTTGTATCCCCTTTGGAGCCTTTTATATTGAACTAAGCAAAGGTGTTTGGTTCCTTTGAAGCCTTTTGAATCAAAAGTGACTAAAGAAGTTTGGTTACTTTAGAGCCTTTTTGAATTGACCAAAAGGTGTTTGGTTTCTTTGGAGCCTTTTGAATTGAAATTTGACCAAAGGGGTTAGATTTCTTTGGAGCATTTTGAATTGAAATTGATCAAACAAGTATCCTTATGGTAATATACACATCCTATTAGGTTGCATTGATAACCAATCACTACAACTGCTAGGTGACTAGAGTAGATCACTAGATACGAGGTTCACTTGAGAATATAGGTTAGTGAATCAAATTTATGAATGCAAGAAAGTACATGAAATTAGATGTTTTGTGTTTATGTCAATGTTTGTGAATGTGAGGTAAAGGGTGCAAACTTTGATAAAAGTATATTTTTGAACCTAGAATTTAATATGTTGATCAATGTGAATGTGAGGCAAAGGATGCAATCTTTGAAAAAAGGGTGCAACCTTTTGAACCTGGAAGTTGATTGATGTATGGTTTATTTAATGATATATTTTCCGAATTTGTGGGGAAGGTGAAATACCTGAAATAACCCCATGGTGTGTTGATGATTATTTGATGTAATGCTGACTATTGGGGGAAGGTGCGATACCTAAAGCACCCCCAGTTATTTGATTGTTTTCTTGTTTGATGGATTGATCAATGTGAATTGAATTGATTGAATTAATTAGTAGGGAAAGTGTGATACCTTGAGCATACCCTAGTTGTTTGATGGTTGTGTAATTGATTGGTTGATTGAATTGATCTGATTGGATTGATTGGTTGGGGGAGAAGGTACATTACCTTGAATATCCCCATGTTGTTTGATTATTTACTTAGTTGATTTGTTGGTTGTATTTTTTGAATTATTATTTTTATATTCATGTGATGAAATGAATGTATTATGAATGAATGCAATTGGTGGTGATTTATGCAAATAAATAAAATGTTTTGCCTCATTAATTATCATTCTCAGATGTTATGAACCATTATTTAGTAGACTTTACCTGTATTTCTTAATCAGGGCACCAATTCAGTAGTAATGGTTTGACCAAATGTTGCAGGATGAAATGGACTATGATACATGTGTGATACTATGATGGTGGTATGGAATGGAAGCTCACTTATGAATTTTTTTACCTTAGGGATAAATAATCTAGAGTTGTTTTCTAAAGACTCAAATATCCTAGTGACCTCAAACAAACTCATCTATTCATCTTTCTAATCCATATGATGCTAAAGTCATCCTAGTGGAGTCAAATATCTTCAAGGACCAACTGTGTGTGCAATGAATGTTTATTTTATATTATGAGTAAGGTAATAATGCATACCAATCAAGGACCATTATGTGTGACAATAAGAAATTAATTTACCAGTATTGGGTAAATAGAGATTAGATAATTCATGGAGAGAATAAAAAAGCTAGTTTGTCCTTATGTGCCAAAGGTCTCTTCAATAGAGACACGTCGTCATGCATGAGCATAGTCCAAAATTAAGTTTTTCAATAGTTGGGTAATTAGATTCTCAACCACTCAAATCAAAAATTGATGAGAATTTTATCCTATCCTTACTACTTGAAGGTTTATTATTTGTTTATGAAATATTGATATTTGGGGAATTAGATTCTCAACCACTCGAATGGAGTCCTAATGAGAATTTTACCCTATCCTTACTAATTATTTTATGATGAGCATTAGAGCTTTGGGGAATCAAATTCTCAACCACTCGAATTAAGTCCTTATGAGAATTTTTCCTATCCTTACTACTCTTTCTGATTAAATTAAGCAAATATGTATATTTTAAAGTGGTGAAAACCACTATTTTTATTTTTTTATTTTTGGACTATTTGCATAATGGGACAAGCAAGATGACATTTCACTTTAAGGTTCAATTAAATCATGGCATCATCTCTCTTAGATGCAAGATTTTATTAAATATTTGATGTGTTGGTTCAAGAAAGGTATTTTAACTTCCTAATACTCACAATTTTCTTAGTGAGAAGTGTGCTTTGGTCCAGGAAGAGATTTTATTTGGCTAGGAATAAGCTATAGCACCTAAGGACTGCTAGAATTTTCATGGAAGTTGCTTGAAACACTAGGAGTGGTTGAATGAATGAAAACACCTAAAGATTTTTTGAACCAGAGACTACCAAAGAAATGATGTGCTATGGGATTTTATTGCAAAAAAATTATTTGATATGATTTGTGGGTAAAAAAACTAGGCTAATGGTAGACCAAAGGTACCCCTAATTAAGGCAATAAGATATAGTAGACTAATAATTATCCAAACTAACTTAATGAAAACCAATATGGCAAGTGACATGAATGGATACATATGATGCGGATGCATGTATGTAATAAAAGTGATATGCATGAATGGATGTACACATGCAATGTGAATGATTAAGCTATATTTTTCTTTGCATGAAGAAGGTGCAGTACCTTAAGCATCTCCAAATTGTTTTGTGACTAGCGAGCATGAGAAAGGTGAGATAATTTGAGCACCCCCATAGTGTTTTTGGTGGATACCAAGATTTTTATTGGATGGGGTGAGTGGAATTTCGATGGAAAAGGCCCTCTTGTTAATAAGATCTTGGACCACATATTTAAATGTGTTGCAATTTTTGATGGCATGGCCCACTTGCCAGTGATAGAGGTAATAATGATCTTTCCAATGCCACTTGGGTTTATGTTTTTTGTTGTCAGCAAGATGTATGTAAGGTAAAGTGATTATTTTTGCATCCTATAACTTGTGAAATAATACTGACAAGGGCTTAAATAGGGGGGTATAGGTGTGAGGCTGACTATTTGAATGATATGGACCAGGTGGATGAGGTGGGTGATATTTATGAGATTTGTGATGTTCATCAAGTTGATGATGACTCAATTGTAGCTCAATTTTTATGAGCTAATTTAAAATTTATTGTAGAATTAGATGAGTGTGTTGGTGACTCCATCGTAGCTCATATTCACCTTTGAACTTGTTAGGTCTAGGTATCTCAAAATATTATGGATATGGAAGTGAGGGATTATTGGATGAATGGATGGTGGATTTTTTATGAATGGTGATTGAAAACCCTAGTTTTCTTGATGTGTGTAAGTTTGATGCGTGGTGCTAGTTGAAATTTTATGATGGTGCATGTTATGTTGATGATGGTTGTGAAATATTTATTGTTGATGATGTTGTTGATGTGGAGATGGAGGGATGATGGTATGTTGTGCTGATGAAGTGGCATACATGTTTTGAAGTGGATGGGTGGGAATGGTGATAGTTGGTAGTCTAGATACCCACAAGGCATCTTGCATGAAAAAATTATTTTATTGTGATATGGATGGTTGATTAAAATTTATCATCTATGATTGTTTCTACATGATATGATGGGTGCTTTGATTAGCAATATTCATAAGCAATTATTATAGATGTTGAAAAGCTTGATGGATTGCAATCACAGATTCAAATTGCATGGTTCCATAGGGGTAGAATATTGAGCTTGGTGAGTGGCATAAATATGAGTAGATGTTGGTGGTGGGTAGGTTGCAAAGGGTATCACAACTGAATGAGGAATATTTTGATGAGTGGTTTCAACATATGATGTAGATGACATGGATGTTGATAATTGTGAAGAAACATTGACTTGTGCTTCATAAAGTGGATTAGAACATATGTTGTTTTGCATGGATGGAATAGAGATGTATTGGTTAGATGATGATGGATGACATTGGCTCATGGTTGCAGCTATGGATTCAAAAAGTGGATTGGTGATTATGTGGTTAGTTTATTATTGACAAGAACAAAAAAGTTGTTGATGTAATGTGGGGATGGTTTGGGGTGAAATGGTGAGAGAAGGTAAAGATGGAAAGACCAATCTTAGGTAACTCCTAATGGCATCAGTATCCTAAAACGTGATGCATGGGTTAGAAGGTGTTGATAGCTCACTATGAGGAGTCTCTAGGATGTTAGGATGAGTAGCTCTTTGCATCATTTCTTGATCTAAATGAGGTACTTTATTGGGAGGCCCAAAAAAGATATCCATATAGGCACTTCCTTGCTCAACTATAGAAGTAGATGAGGCATGAGAAATTTTAGTGTAATTCTCCATGGATGCAAATGCTTGGCTTTGGGCTTTTGTTAGTATTTTGGTTTGACTTTGAGTCAATACCATAAGCTAGGGGTGGAATGGGGTGACGAATGTGTAGGTAGTGTGTGAAAAATATGGTGAAAAAATAAAAATGAATAACACACAAATCACACAAACAAAAAAGTATTTTATATGTTTTTGCAATTTTTGTCTTTGATTTTTTTTTTTTTTTGATTTTTTTTTTGAAGTTTTGTAGTTTTTTATTTTTTTGAAGTTTTTGATTTTTTTTTTGTTTTGGTGTGTTTTATGTAAATACTTATGCCTAGAGAAATATGCAAGGTGAGTGGTGGAATGATTCTACAAATTTTTGTTTGAACCCACCCTTCTGATGAAGGATGAATCACAAACGACTAAAAGAGCTTTGTAGATGAGGCTTGGCAATGAGTGTAACCTAGCGGAGCAAAATACCTTTGGAAGAGGACACACTATCTAATGTCTTGCTATCGACCCATTATAGGATTTCAATTTATACTCTTATTTATGCTTGGATAATAATGATAGCTACGATCCATAATTATTAAGCCCTCAAATTAGAGGGCATCTAGCCTTGTTACCCTAAGCTATCCTCAAGAGTAACTAGTTTCTTGGTGATGAAGTCCAAGAAATTATCATAACTAGCTAGGGCTTATACTAGGTCTCTTTTATGGTTGGTGATGAATTCCAACTCATTCAGGAGGTTTTACTCACACTTGTCATGTAGAGGTGCAAACTGGTGAAACGTGCCAGTGTGTGGTGTTTTTTTTATTTTCTATGGTTTTTGAAATTAAGTTTAATCTAATTTCACACAACATATAATATTAGGATGTGATTCTTATTCAACACCTACAAATATAAATTAGAAACACACCAAAAATAGAGGAGCAAAATCCTTTGTTAAAATAATGCAATAAACACCTAAATGGTCATTATAAGATCAAATGCTAGAAAAAATATTTGCAGGTCATTTTAAGGTACTAGATAAAGGTTTTGGGCCCTAAAAATGGTCTAAAAATACTTTATCCACATGTTTTTTCACTTCATTGTAATATACACATCAAGATATTTCTGATGATATCTTACAAAGCTCAAATGGATACCCAAATTTCTAGTTATGGCCTTGATAAGCTCATGTTTTTTTTTAATATCAAAATGTAAAATTAGGATGCAATTTTAATTCCATGCCTACAAAATGCAAACCAAAAATATATAGAGCACAAATAGCACTCACAATAATAGAAATAGATAGAATCCTAAGTTAAAAATGCAGATAGAAGGCTTCTAGGACCTATAGTGATTATGAGATAGAGCCAAATGTAGGGCTACATTTGGGATTGGTCAAATGCAGGTTTGTATTTGGTCAAATGCAAGATTGCATTTGGAATTGGTCAAATGCAGGTCTGCATTTGGTCAAACATAGGATTGCATTTGGTCAAATGCAAGACTACATTTGGGATCAACCAAATGCAAGTATGCATTTTTTATTGTGTCATAGAAGCAAATTAGGGAAATTTGAAGTAAAAAATAACCTAAAATGTACCTATAAATGTAAAGTTAACTCCTAGATGCAAGCAACAACCTCTTTGTAAACTAAATTTTTGTTAATGTACCTGAGAATGTGATTCAATTTTTGATGCCTACAATAATATAAATGATAATATGATGTAGATATTAAGAGAAACATGCACTAACATAAATAGAAAGAGAAAAACTTCTTTTTTAAAACTAGAATTGGAAATTTTGGTCTAGATCACATACCTAGAAGCATTTCACTTTTTTTCTCTAGATCCTCAAACACAAAGTCATGATTGCATAGGCTTCTAAACATATAGTTACATTTAATCAAGTCCTAAATGTAGGGCTACATTTACTCAGGTCCCCAAACATAGAGCTATGTTTACTTAGGTCCATAAGTAGCTCAAATAGTCCCAAAAACTCTTAAAAATGATTCTGTGATTTTGCGCAAATAGAACTTTAAAAACCTACAAATAAAATGGACATAGATAAAAAACTAAAGAGTAGTAAGGCAATAAAAAATAGAACCCTTTGGGGGTCCCACCATGATCTCTATTTTGTAAGCAAATGAAGATGACACCAAATAAATAACAAGACAAGAACAATATATTGTAATAAAAAAATGATTTTGTATTGAATTGGTGGAGCCTTGGTCTCATTTTTACAATGCTTTTTACCTCGAATGTACATGAATATGATTATAATAGTTTATCTTTCAAAATACAATAGAGAAAATGGGGGAAACCCCTTTTTGCAAGTCACAATGAAGGTGGTGTCAATGATCTCCTTTTGCTCCAATCAAGATGTTGGGTGGGCTTTTGTATCCTTGCAAGCCATCCTTGATTTAGTAGCTCTTCAAAATGCTATCACCTCCGCATGTATGAATGAAAACAAGAAAGAGGGATTAGTAGAAAATGAGGGGCCTCCACGATGTGAGGCCCATTTTGATATGGATAAAAATCCACAAAAAAACTACTATAAATTCTTGTAGAATGTATCAAATATACAAAAAATGGAATGTAATGAAATAAGATACATTGTTGTTTTAATTGTTTGATCTGTGTTTGTCACTAGTTGAAAGTACTCTTGAGAAAATGTGGGGCCACGTTTGGGGTTGTCTAAATATGGATCCATATTTGTGTAAACATAGAGGCACTTTTGTGTTTGTGTAAATGCCCTACCATAGTTGCGATTGAGTTGTGGAATGACAAGGGTTTGACTTTAGACCTTGAAGAATTAACCTTCATATATGATGATGACCTTCTTTTGCTATTTTTGTAGAGTGACGGTATGGTTTTTAGCTTATTTTTGGTGATGAAGGAATCATTCTTTTATAGGATTTTGGGGGTTTTGAAGGGAAAGGATAGGTGATAAGCTAGGGTTTGCCAAGTGGTAAGGATTTGGTAGCCACCTATCCTGAGTAGTTGTAATGAGTCATTTAGAGTGTCTCACTTAGGTGGAGTGGTAGCATGTGGGTAGGTGAGAGTGGAGTGATGTGTGTGAGATATGACAATAGGATGGGTAGTGATGGCTAGGACACATTTTCAGTGGAGAGATAGGGTATCCTAGGGGGGATTTTCCATATTTAATAAAATATAGAAAATAGGATAATGTGCAGTAAATACATACCTAAGTTTAGACTTAGGTATATAATTTTACTATGCAAATTTGAAAATGTGCAATGTGAATGTGGTTTTGCAAGTGGCTAGGTTTTGGTGTTTACAATTTGGAACAAATCCAAGTAAACATCTGAGTTAGCTTAGTGATGAGAATAGAGAAAGGTAGCTTAGTTGACACCACTTTCCATTGATTTCCATAATTGAGGATAGAATCATCATCAAATTTATAAATTTTTATGAGACACATTAAAGTGGCCTTCTTATTATCATTTAAAGTGAAGAACTCTAAGAATAGATTGGCTAGTTGTTCAAAATTATACAATATATATGGGAAATGGTTGTACCAATCCAAATCTCCTTCCACAAGGCATATAAGGTACAAAGTACAAGGGGGTCTATATCATTGATGAGGTAATAGGCATTGATGAATGTGATCAAGTGATCTTGAGGATCCTCTTTGTCCTTGAAATTTTTGAATTTGGGCTCAAATAGGGGAGGATAGGGTAGCACTTGGATTGAGGGGTTAATGGGGTAGTTTTAAAGTTGAATCAAGATTAGCTTTTGATACCTCATGCTTGTAACTTAAGATTCTAGGCTATTGAGCTTGTTGGAAAACTATTAAAATGCATTTGGAGTGGTTTGGAAAGCTAAATTATGGGTGCCATGATGAGTCATATTGGATGGCTCAATGGAGGGATATGATTGATGTGAATAGAGGTATTGATAATGGTGGTGGTTAGGGTCAAAAGATGGTGCTTGTGGTACCCAAGATCTTTAGGGTGGATGTTGATGATGTTGATGAGAATGATAGTGTGTTCAAGGGATGTGATGGTGGTTGTTGAGTGTGTTTTTTATGATAATTAGGTAGTTTAAGTGGGGGATATGATGATGTGTATGAATGAAGGAGTTGTGTAGAGGTCAGATAATGTGTGTGTTGGGTGGAGTGTGATTAAGAGGTGGGTTGATATGGATCAAGAGTAAAATGGTATTGATAAGGTGGTGGTTGATGTGGGTGTGGGTTATGTGACTAAATTGCAAGACACTTATGAGAGTCGTGAGGGTGGGATTATATTGGAGAAATAATGATCCTTGAGCCATTGGATGTGATAAAGTACAAGTATTTTGAGGTGGTTGTTGGGGAATGTGGGTGGTGTAAGAAGAACTTATGCGACAATATGGGCAATGATCAGAAGTTGCTTGGTGGGAATAAAACTAATAATAATATACCCCAATATTATGAAATGGTGGGGGACAAGTAGAGCATATGGTAGAATAATATGCAATGTGTACACTAGTGATATGAATGGTAGGGGATGAAGAGTAAGTGGTGGGAGGAGTAACATGGAAACTATGTGATCTAGCTATGGTGTCTAAAGGGCTCAACCAATGGTTGGTCATGAAATAAAATATCACCAAGAGGTTTTCCTTGCAATATATTTACAAAATGTAATGTGTAAATGTGTGTGTGATTTGATGTGTCTTTTGATTTTGATTTTGATTTTTAATTTTTTTATCCCTATTTACCACGCAATTCTAGAACTAACCCTAAAAATGCAATGAAAATAATTATCTAATGTGTTATTAAAAGAAATATTAATCTAAATGAGCTTATGGAAGCATGCACAAACTGATCTATTGAGCTTGGAAATAAAATAACAACTTAAGCTACTAAGTTTTGAAAAGTAAATGATGACTAATCTAATGAGTCTTTGAGTTTTTGAAAATAAATAACAACTAATCTAATGCACCTTGAGTGTTTTGAAAAATAGAAAGAAATTATTAAGTGACTGTGCCTTAGAGTATTTGAATAAAATTAGAAATAAATAACTAAACTACTTATAGATCCAAAAGACTACATACTTAAAAAAATTTACAATAAACTTCAAAAAAATTCTAAGTCTAAAGAGGTACTCCAAACCGTGATAGTAGCTTAGTGTGACATATCCTAAGCCACGATCAATTTAGTCAAACATCCCTTCACACATTTCAAATCATGGCTCAGAGAACAAAAGGAGAAAGCAGCCTACAACAAAGGTTTTATGTTGTGTGACCTAGAAAATGGTTCTACATCATGATCAAAGTTGGAAAATCATGGCCTAGGACATGGTTCCACATTATGTGGATTAGTGCATGGATATTTATTGTTCTAAGTTTCATAATATAAAATGCAACTTAGAACATGGTTCTACACTATGCAAATTAGTTTATGGTTCCACACCATGCAATTCAACTCATTGTTCTATGCTATGGTTAGCAGAGTCAAAATTGATACTTCAAAAATCAATATATTAGCTTAGAATATGGTTATATGCCATGCAACCCATAATAGAGTTTTATGAGCACATCTCTAGGATAAAAACATCCTTATCCTAGACCACGGTCAAAGAAATCAAACGACTCAAATAAGAGATTCAAGCATTGGATTGGAGCATGTTTTACATTGTGAAGGATGAAATTGAAAAGGTAAGTTGGTTATAGGCTATGATAGGTTCCAAGCTACAAAGTGTTTCAGACCATGAGCTATAAAATCATGATAAGCTTTTAAAATATCTAATCTTAGTTGTCTAGTAGTAGATCAATGATCTACATCAAAAGTGGATTGAATCATGTATAAATGTAAGATTTAACATGACATAAGGTAGCAAACATTTGCTCAAGTTGTTTCCAAGATGAATTCAGAGAGTGGGAAGATGAAGCGATAGAAAATAAATATCCATGAGCTAATTCAATTTTAGATCTATGATAGGGTAGGCATGGTAAGAACAAGATATGGTCTTGATTTCTTCTTGATCATATCTACATCTAGGAGCCATGAGGACTAAACAACTAGTAGAAGCCAAGTTGCAGAAGATGGAAGGAGCACACAATTTCCTTATTTCTTGAATCAAATAGAAGACTGCCACTTCAATATATTTTTGATTTGTAATGTTCCTAATTCTTTCAAATCTTTCAAATTATTGCAATACTATAAATAGAGGTCAAATCCTCACTTTAAAGGATCGACTATAAAGTGTTTGCTTGCCCTACTATGTAAACTTTCTATAAATCAATAGAAGGATAATTACTTGGATGTTTACCTCATATTGGTATCTTCTTTGTTGTATATTATTAATATTTGATGTCATTTATGATACTGCTGCTATGGTTAGTTTATTATGCTAATATTAGATTGCTATCTTAGATCAAATTGAAATGTTTCATTTCTAAATGTATGCTTGTAAAGGATTCTATTTCTATTAGTCAGAGTATCAATCTAATTTTACTAATTTGGGTTATTGACACCCTAGATGTTTGGAATAATCTTTGAAGTATGCATATGTGCTTAATGTCAAAGATCATCGAGTTTTGAATCTTGTTAAACAAAAGTGTTGTTTGTTGGAAATTGAGTTGTCATAAGTTCTCTGTAGATGCCTATGATGTTAGCTTTATCCATCCACTATTGAATCACTACTTTCTTAACCCTTTCCCCTTTATATCCCTATATTTATACATTTAACTAAGCTTAAATGAGTCAACATCCAATTAGTTGACAAAATATACCAGCCTACTCTGGAGGTTGGGTTAAAAGCAATTTTGATCCATCTAATGTTGGTTTTATGGCTATTATTAGTGAGTGTTTACCTTCCAAAAATCCATTGTAGATTATAGTCACATTTTGAGTTCAATTTAATTTCAATTCATATGCCAACATTTTTTGGCATGCTCGATGGGACCCTATTTATAGAATGTTTGTTCACCCACTAGATATTATTTTTTCATTTTCCTATAGGAATTAATATTTATTGAGTTGTCTTGACCTCACCAAGTGGTGGAAGCAAATTCACTTGGTGACTCCTAAAAATTAAGAACCTAGAAATCCCTTTTAGTAGCTCATTCTTTCATGTTTACCAGGTCATTTGCTAGAAATAGTCAAGAACATATTACATTTTTTAAGCTACCATCTAGAAGATCTAGGTGTACAAGAAGTTTATCCCTAGACTCATATTTTTAATAAATCTAAATACCATTAAGAAACTGGTCTTGTCAAGGCAAACACCATTAAAAACCCTAGTAAACATGGCTCGTCATTAGAATATAAACTAGAATTAACCTTCACATAAATACCCTAATTGGGATACCACTGGTTCTTTAGTTCTCACCCTTATGCATGATGTCCCCTAAGCTATATCAAAATATATACCTATGTATGATGGTTCGGATGAAACTACTTATGAGCACTACCAGGATATACTGAATCTAGTAATTATCCACAATATTAGGAATGAAGATGTCATAGTCAGGATTCTAGCCCTATCCTTTAAAGAAAAAAATTGTACTAGTTTAGAACCCTTGAAGACAACAATATTATTTCATGGGTTGCATCAATTGGTCCTTTTGTGGAATATTTTAATGAATCTGCTAATCTTTTCTTCCTCTTAAACCAATTCATAGCTATGCAGAAACATCAACAAGAGTTAGTTTTTATTTTAATTTGAAGTTTAGTAGAACATAGAAAAGGATACCTCCTAAAGCTAGACCTACTACTCCCCTTGATTTTATGTATTACATCATAGCCCTTGGGTTATACTTGGGGCTACAAACTTAGTAGTCAATAATAACTACCTTTCCTCAAGTATACTATAGTTGTACAAACAAAAAATATCTTAATTATTGTAGGAAGGCTTCCCCCAAAGACATTCATATCATACTACTTTGAGATCCCTCATTTTTAGGATAATATATCTACATATTCATATATGGACCCTCCTTCCTTGTCATCACCACTTCCCCAAGTAGCTCCAATTCCTCATCCCAAAAAAATCTACCTCAATTCCTTTTCCTCCACTCCCATCTCAAAATCCCCAAGAATCCACCCTATTACTTGATATTTAGAATATCCTAAAGACAATCAATAACAAGGTGAATTTAATGGAAAATATAGAGATAAAAATGTCTCATCAAAGAAGATTCCCATACATTAATAGATATCATAAGCATGGTACTAGCAGTAATATAGGGCCTAGGGTTAACACAAATCAAGAAGATCAAGAATTTGCCCATGAGACCAATCTGGTAAATATTTGGTACCTAGTTTGTAATGATCCTCATGATTCTAAAACCTATGTCATGTACCAACACCATGTACGACAAGCCATGGAGAAAGCTGAGAGGGATCAAAAGGGAAGAGTCAACATGTTATGACAACCAAAAAAAATAATGGTCAGATGAGATCCTATGAAAAAGAATTAGTTTTTATCATGACAAAATCTAGAAAAAAGATATTATATGTTGATCCACAAAATATGGATCAATTTCAAGTCCCCTCTTAGAAGAATAGAGAATCACCTCTACAAAATAATGATAAGTTCTTGGTTCCACAAGCAACTAAAAAGAGATACAATTCCTAGAATCCAAGAAAAGAGGATGAGCACTCCAAAGCAGTATGAGAAGGAAAATAGATTCTAAATATGAAGCACAAGAAAAGCTAATATTTCGTTCCATCACTAATATATAGAGGATTTAAGCTACCCAACAATACAAGAGAAAGTATGGTAAACTAGAGAGGAAGTATGAGAAAGCTCCCTTGGAAAAGTCAGAGTTTAACATTGTGGGAGAACTGAAGAGGACCCCTCTAGAGTAAGTCTCTATGACACTCTCTTTATCCTTGGTCATATTGATCTACTTAAGGCTTCCTTAAACAAGAATTCTCAAGAAAAATAGACTACCACAATTTTCAGTATGCCTTCTGGACAATAAAAGATGACTCTTGTAGCCTTGAAAAAAAAACCCTCCCTTTTATATTTTTTTGAGGATGGAAGGGTGTATAGTCCACAATTATATGATAGATTTAGGAGCTTCAACCACAGTCATGCCCAAAGCAATTTGTGATGAAGTGGGAATGGAATATACTCATTCTTATCTAGGAGTTTTGCAGTTGGATGGTACATAGTTTAAGACTATTAGAGTTGTAAAGGATGTACTGATGAGATTACATAGAACTCTAGAGATTACTATTGTACAAGATATTATAGTGGTAGACCTAGAGTCTTACTTTAGTTCGTGCCTTTCCATAGAGTTCACTACTAAGTGTTGGAATATATTACATCATTTGGTTCATGCCAATGTACCACAATGAATACATCTATAGATTAGGAAGAGTGTCGTATATTAGGATAAAAGTATTTACTTTATGCAATGTAATAAATGCACAAGTGCATAAAGTATTTTGGCAATGTAAATGTGCATAGTTATCCCTATGTATATGTGTCCATAGAATAGGAAGATGAAGAGTCATAGGAAGATTGAAGGTCAAGAATTCTATATATGAAGAGTCACATTCCATCCTATAAATGGGTATATGGATAGAGAGAAATATATAGAAATATATAGAGTTATTGATCATATACAATCACAATGGAGAGTGATGAAGTATGATGTAATTTAGGTATTTATTCAATAAAGATCATATTTTTGTGAGCATTTATTAATGGAATTTATATGATTCATTTCTAAAGTTTTTTGAGTTTTATATGTTTAATAGATTGCCATTATCCTATATTTCATATTTTAATTATTTTAGATCTTGTGATTACTTTATTATATACATTTAGCTTCAAAATCTAACAATGGTATTAGATCTACAACAAAGTTTTGTCTTGCTCAAGTATTTTGTTGCAAAGAATATTTCTACTGGTTAAGGAGAAACTAGTAAAATTGAAGAAATTACCCTTGGAAAGGAAAACCATAGAAGATAGCTTTTCTTATTGTTTTTAAGGAAAACCAATGATAATTATGAATTTACCAATTCCAATAGCAAAGTTGGAATAGAAATAAATTTGCAGGTATTGAAGAGAGACCTTGATATTAAAGAGAAAAGAGACCCCTAAATAAGGTCCTATTGATAAGATTGATAGAGAGAAATATAAGATCCTAGATTAATATTTGGCTAGAATATTTCCACAGGGTTCAAGGAAAACACGTGAATATTAGGATTCAACAAATATTTGATTTCACTAGTTTTTGATATAGCTAGTGAAGATCATTGATTTTAGAATTCTGGAACTTTGAATATATTTGGTTATTATTGTCTAAGTTTTTGTTGTAGAATATTAGTTCTCAAAATTTAAGAATATTCCTACAATATATAGAGAATAATTTCACCTTCTATTACCTCAAAGTCTATTTGCTTTCCTCGTGTAGGGATTAAGTTTTTGTTGCAAAAAAGTAGACATTGAATATTTAAGGAGGTCCAAGAAAGAAGGCCCCATTGAATATTGAGAAGAACCAAGAAATGAGTATTTAAAGAAGATAAAGGAGGTCCAAGAAAGAAATCTGCAATGAAGATTAAGTATAATCAAGAATGAATTCCTAATTGAAAATTGCAGACTACAAATTGAAGATTGAAGAGACTTAGAAAAGAGGTCACATTGAAAAACTTCTAGATTTGGAAGATTGAAGATTGAAGAAATATTGAAGATATAGAGGAATATAAAATTATCCTATTGTATAGTTGATAAGTAATAGGTTTTGGAGATCCAAAAAAGGAGATCTCATTTCAAAAATTCCATAATTGGAAGATTGAAAAAACCAAGATAAGGTTTCATTAAAGAATTGATTAAGAAAATTTGAGTAGCTACAGAATTAGAAGACCTAATAAAAGAGGTCTCAAGAATATTTCTAGAGAAGAAGAAGAAGGCCAGAGAAATCATCATTATATAATTACAATACCCAATAAAATAGGTCTCAAGAATATTTCTAGAGAAGAAGAACAAGGCTAGAGAAAGCCTCATTGCAAATTTAAAGTAGTTGACATTGGAGGAGTTTTGAAGAAAAATTTTATGTTAGAATATTGAAACTAGGAGAAGCTCCTAATAAAAGGAATTTAGGACAATTATCACCATCCTAAAACAAACCCAAAAAGGAAAGAAGGATTTGGAAATAAGTTTTTCAAATTTTGAGAAGTTTTGAAGATCTCAAGATATTCAGATTCTTGAGGAAGAAGATAGTGAACAAGATCATATTTGAAGTCAAAATTTGACAAGAATATTGAAGAAAGAAGAAGGATTAAAGAGGTCATAAATTTGAGATATTTGAGAACAGCAATAAAGGTTTTTTAGGCCAATTTGTAAAAGATAATTTGCTCATTTTTAGAGGAGAAGTTGAAAGGTCATAGGACAATAAATCGAACAAAGCATAGAGCTACAACTTAGAGAATATTTGGAAATATTTTTGAGTACTTTTGGATAACCAATTAAAGGAAGGCTTGACAATAAAAGAGAGCAGAAGATTTGAATATTCATGGATATCTATGAATCAAATTTTTGTAAGTAATGATTGAAATAATTTTAAGCTGTAAATTTGAGCAGCATTTAAAGAGTAAAGCAAGATGTATTTTGGATGATTTTTAGGATAGATTTGGAGTAGCTTTTAACAATAAACCACAAGTGGATTTAGAATCATCTAAGAGGAATATATACTACATATTTGGAAAGTAAAAGGGTACTATTTTCAGCTGTAAAATTCAGAGATCGAGAGCACACATTTGAGGACAAGAAAGTATATTTCCAGCAACAACTACAGTTGCAAGATAAAGAGCCTACAAATAGCAAGAGAAAAGGAGTATTATTGTAAATTTAGGATACAAAACTATCAAGGAGAGCTAAAAAATAATCCATAAAAGGTGTGTTAAATTGATGTAATACAAAGTATTATTTTAGAAATTTTAAAATTGCTTATTAAATTTTTTTAAGAGCATCAATTTTAGAGATTTTAAGAGCTAGAAAATGGATTTTTTAGAGTGTTTCTAAGCCAAGGAAAAAGACACCATTCCACACCATTATTATTGCTGAAATATACATATTACAACAACTAGAGTTAAAGCTTGTAAAGAGATTAAAAGGAGTAATAAGAAGACTAGTAAATGTTGTTTTCATAATAAGAGAAAGAGAAAATTTATCCTATGTTATAGTGAGGCTGAATAGTCATCAAAATCCAGGTAAACTTGAGATGTTTAAAGAAAAAAAGCCTTGTAGATTATGTTGGTGAAGTAAATCACCAAAAGTGTGGTAAAATCAACCACTGGAATCACCACCAAACTTCACAGGTTGAGCACCATTGAAGAGTGCAAAAATAATAGCAAAATACAGGGGGGAAAGCACCCTAACAATGTTTAGATGAACAACCACTAAAAGAGCAACCGAGACAAGAAGGATCACCATGGAACAAACATAAAAGGGGCATCCAAGCAAAATAAAACTACCATGAAAGAAGACACCAAAGAAGAGCAATTGAAAGCTATCATTGGTGAAGTTGAAGAGACATCTAGAAATATGGAAATGTAACCAACAAAGAAGAGGTTATGTTTTTCTATTGAAAATGTATCAAGGAGGTTAAATATTCAAGTTCATGCATTCACCAAGAAAGAAGATGTTCATAACATAGCACCAGCCTGGTAAAGCATATCACATGCACAACCAAGTGCCCAAAAGAGAAATGAAATGCAGCTAGAGAATGTTACAACTTTGAGTGCCAAATGTTTGGTCAAATAAGATGTTTTCAATTACTCATAGAGTGTGGGGAGTGTTATAATATTTCATGAGATAATTATCACAAGAAAGAGGAAGAATTGGAAACCATCCAAGAGTCACAAGAGTGTTGATATTAGTGAAGCCATTTATCATAAGGGAGAATAAGCACCACACAACCACAAGTCACTTTAACAAAAGAAAATAAAGAACTCTAGTGACACTTGTCACTCATATTGCAAATATTACAAGCATTACCAAGGAAGGTGAAATTTTTTGTGTTTATTTATTGAATGAGATGGAATTATCTCATTAATCACAACAAGGACTCCACAACATCGAAGAAGAAGTGCCTTGAATAGTTTCAAGTAAGTTGACCAGAGGAAGAGCACCCAATTTCAAAGGAATACCAAGCATAACCTAAGGTGGGAGTGCCTAAGATATCAAAGGTAATATTTATTACTTTTTGGATTTAAATTTTATGCTAATTAGGATTTATAGGGTGTAAAAGGATATATTATCTAAGGTTAAAGTTTAAAAGTATTTTATTAGAGAGATAAGCATTATTGAAACCTTAGAAATCTGAATATTACAATTTAAAACCTTTTACAAAAAATTGAATATTAATTTGAATATTAAAGCATTGATTTTGATGTTTTGTAATTTGCACATTTGAATTTACAAAATAAATTAAATTTCTGCAATTTGATAATTTTGGAGAAATAAGGTATTCTACTCCAAATTAGGAATACACAAAACTTGCAAATGTTATTTTTAGAATTTCTAAATTTCTAGAGTTGAAGTTATAAGGAATCCAACATCAACATAGTTTATGAAATTTAGAATTGAGAAATTTTAGTCTTAATTTTGGGAGATAAAAGGAATTCAACATACAAGTACTTGACAAAGAAAATTTCTTTAATCTCTAATCCAAAATTATTAGAGATATTAATTTGGAGATTTGAAATATTTAAAAATTGTATTCAAATAATTAATTGTTAAGAGGAAAGTAAAATTGCTATTCTTTAAATAATAGAAATTGAATAATAATATTGTCATATTCATTAGGGAGATACAAGGAGTTCTAAAAATATAAACTTGAAAGAACTATATTAAAACTTGGGAGACAAAAGTTTATCAACAATTAAAAATTATCCTTAGTCTATAATTTAAAGCTACGGAGATATAAATAACTAAAAAATTGAAATTTCTATAAATACTTAGTTGATAAACAAAACTAGGGAGTCATAAGGCAGACTACTTCAAAATATTTTATCAAAATTATTCTTAATCAATCATATTATACAATATAAGGAGGCATTAGTATATTAAGACTAATAAGGAAGGAGGATGACTACATCAAAGAATATAGTGAAAGAATCCATAAAATAAGAACACTTGAAATATATCATTGGTGAAGTTGAAGAGACACTTGCAAATCTGGAAACGTAACAAGCGAAGAAGAGGCCATGTTTTGCTATTTAAAACATATCAATGAGGCTAAAGATTCAATTTCGTACATTCACCAAGAAATAATATGTTCATAACGTAGGAATAGAAAAAAAATTGTAGGTATTGAAGATAGACCTTGATATTGAAGAGATTAAGAGACCCTTAAAGAAGGTCCTATTGATAAGCTTGATAGATAGAAATAGAATATCCTAGATTAGTATTTGGCTAGAATATTTCCATAGGGTTCAAGGAAAACACGTGAAGATTAAGATTCAACAAATATTTGATTTCTCTAGTTTTTGATATAGCTAGTGAAGATCATTGATTTTAGAATTCTGGAACTTTGAATATATTTGGTTATTATTTTCTAAGTTTTTGTTGTACAATATTAGTTCTTAAAATTTAATAATATTCCTACAATATATAGAGAAGAATTTCACCTTCTATTACATCAAAGTCTATTTGCTTTCCTAGTGTAGGGATTAAGTTTTTGTTACAGAAATGTAGACATTGAATATTTAAGGAGGTCCAAGAAAGAAGGTCCCATTGAAGATTGATAAGAACCAAGAAATGAGTATTTAAAGAAGATAAAGGAGGTCCAAGAAAGAAATATCCAATGAATATTAAGGAGAACCAAGAAGGAAGTCCTCATTGAAAATTGCACACTACAAATTGAAGATTGAAGAGGCCTATAAAAGAGGTCACATTGAAAAACTTCTAGATTTGGAAGATTGAAGATTGAAGGAATACTACAGATATAGAGGAATACAAAAATATCCTATTGTATAGGTGAGAATTAATTGGTTCTGGAGATCCAAAAAAGGATATCTCATTTTAGAAATTCCATAATTGGAAGATTGAAGAAACCAAGATAAGGTTTCATTAAATAATTGATTAAGAAAATTTTAGTAGCTTTAGAAATAGAAGACCTAATAAAAGAGGTCTCAAGAATATTTCTAGAGAAGAAGAATAAGGCTAGAGAAATCCTCATTATATAATTAGAATACCCAAGAAAAGAGGTCTCAAGAAGATTTCTAGAGAAGAAGAACAAGGCTAGAGAAAGCCTCATTGCAAATTTGAAGTAGTGGACATTGGAGGAGTTTTGAAGAAAATTTTATGTCATAATATTGAAAGTAGGAGAAGCTCATAATAAAAGGAATTTGGGACAATTATAACCATCCTAAAACAAGCCCAAAAAGGAAATGAGTATTTGGAAAGAAGTTTTTCAAATTTTGAGAAGTTTTGAAGATCTCAAGATATTCAGATTCTTGAGGAAGAAGATAGTGAACAAGATCATATTTGAATTCAAAACTTGACAAGAATATTGAAGAAAGAAGAAGGATAAAATATGCCATAAATTTGAGATATTTGAGAACAAAAATAAAGGTTTTGTAGGCCAATTTGTAAAAGAGAATTTTCTCATTTTTAGAGGAGAAGTTGAAAGGTCATAGGACAATAAATCAAACAAAGCATAGAGCTACAACTTAGAGAATATCTGGAAATATTTTTGAGTACTTTTGGATAACCAATTAAAGGAAGGCTTGAAAATAAAAGAGAGCAGAAGATTTGAAGATTCATGGATATCTATGAATCATATTTTTGTAAGCAATGATTGAAATAATTTTAAGCTGTAAATTTGAGTAGCATTTAAAGAGTAAAGCAAGATGTATTTTGGATGATCTTTTAGGATAAATTTGGAGTAGCTTTTAACAATAAACCACAAGTGGATTTAGAATTATCTAAGAGGAATATATACTACATATTTGGAAAGCAAAAGGGTACTATTTTTAGCTATAAAATTCAGAGATCGAGAGCACACATTTGAGGACAAGAAAGTATATTTCTAGTAACAACTACAGCTGCAAGATAAAGAGCCTACAAATAGCAAGAGAAAAGGAGTATTATTGTAAATTTAGGATACAAAACTATCAAGAAGGAGAGCTAAAAAATAATCCATAAAAGGTGTGTTAAATTGATGTAATACAAAGTATTATTTTAGAAATTTTAAAATTGCTTATTAAAATTTTTTAAGAGTATCAATTTTAGAGCTATTAAGAGCTAGAAAATGGATTTTTTAGATTTCCAAGGAAAAAGACACCATTGCACACCATTATTATTGCTGAAATATACATATTACAACAACTGGAGTTAAATCTTGTAAAGAGCTTAAAAGGAGTAATAAGAAGATTAGTAAATGTTGTTATCATAATAAGAGAAAGAGAAAATTTATCCTATGTTATAGTGAGGCTGAATAGTCATCAAAATATAGGTAAATTTGAGGTGTTTAAGAAACAAGCCTTGTAGATTATGTTGGTGAAGTAAATCACCAAAAGTGTGGTAAAATCCACCATTGGAATCACCACCAAACTTCATAGTTTGAGCACCATTTAAGAGTGCAAAAATAATAGCAAAATACAGGGGGGAAAGCACCCTAACAATGTCTAGATGAAAAACCACTAAAAGAGCAACTGAGCCAAGAAGGATCACCGTGGAACAAACACAAAAGGAGCATCCAAGAAAAATAAAACTACCATGAAATAAGACACCAAAGAAGAGCAATTGAAAGATATCATTGGTGAAGTTGAAGAGACATCTACAAATATGGAAACATAACCAACAAAGAAGATATTATGTTTTTCTATTGAAAATGTATCAAGGAGGCTAAATATTCAAGTTCATGCATTCACCAAGAAAGAAGATGTTCATAATGTAGCACCAGCCTGTTAAAGCATATCACATGCACAACCAAGTGTCCAAAAGATAAATGAAATGTAGCTAGAGAATGTTACAACTTTGAGTGCCAAATGTTTGGTCAAATAAGATGTTTTCAATTCCTCATAGAGTGTGGGAAGTGTTATAATATTGCATGAGATAATTATCACAAGAAATAGGAAGCATTGGACACCATCCAAGAGTCACAAGAGTGTTGATATTAGTGAAGCCATTTTTCATAAGGGAGAATACGCACTACACAACCACAAGTCATGCTAACAAAAGCAAAGAAAGAACTCTAGTGACACTTGTCACTCATATTTGAAATATTACAAGCATTACCAAGGACGGTGAAAGGTTTTGAGTGTTCACTTATTGCATGAGATGGAATTATCTCATTAATCACAACAAGGACTCCACAACATTTATGAAGAAGTGCCTTGAACAGTTTCAAGTAAGTTGACCAGAGGAAGAGCACCCGATTTCAAAGGAATACCAAGCATAGCCTAAGGTGGGAGCGCCTAAGATATCAGAGGAAATATTTATTACTTTTTGGATTTAAATTTTATGCTAATTAGGATTTATATGGTGTAAAAGGATATATTATCTAAGGTTAAAGTTTAAAAGTATTTTATTGGAGAGATAAGCATTATTGAAACCTTAGAAATTTGAATATTACAGTTTAAAACCTTTTAAAAAGTATTGAATATTAATTTGAATATTAAATCATTGATTTTGATGTTTTGTAATTTGCACATTTGAATTTACAAAACAAATTAAATTTTCGCAGTTTGATAATTTTGGAGAAATAAGGCATTCTACTCCAAATTAGGAATACACAAAACTTGCAAATGTTATTTTTAGAATTTCTAAATTTCTAGAGTTGGAGTTATAAGGAATCCAATCAACATAGTTTATGAAATTTAGAATTGATAAATTATAGTCTTAATTTTGGGAGATAAAAGGAATTCAACATATAAGTACTTGACAAAGAAAATTTCTTTAATCTCTAATCCAAAATTATTAGAGATATTAATTTGAATATTTGCAATATTTAAAAATTGTATTCAAATCATTAATCGTTAAGAGGAAAGTAAAATTTCTATTTTTTAAATAATAGAAGTTGAATAATTATATTGTCATATTCATTAGGGAGATACAAGGAGTTCTACAAAATATAAACTTGAAAGAACTATATTAAAACTTGGGAGACAAAAGGTTGTCAACAATTAAAAATTATCCTTAGTCTATAATTTAAAGCTAAGGAGATATAAAGAACTGAAAACTTGAGATTGCTTTAAATACTAGGTTGATAAACAAAACTAGGGAGTCATAAGGTAGACTACTTCAAATTATTTAATCAAAATTATTCTTAATTAATCATATTATACAATATAAGGAGGCATTAGTCTATTAAGACTAATAAGGAAGTAGGATGACTACATCAAATAATATAGTGAAAGAAGCCATCAAATAAGAGCACATGAAATCTATCATTGGTGAAGTTGAAGATACACTTGCAAATATGGAAACATAACTAGCAAAGAAGAGGCAATGTTTTACTATTTAAAACGTATCAAGGAGGCTAAAGATTCAATTTCATACATTCACCAAGAAAGAATATGTTCATAACATAGGAATAGAAAGAAATTTGCAGGTATTGAAGATAGACCTTGATATTGAAGATATTAAGAGACCCCTAAAGAAGGTCCTATTTATAAGATTTATAAAGATAAATAGAAGATCCTAGATTAGTATTTGGATAGAATATTTCCATAGGGTTCAAGGAAAACATGTGAAGAATAGGATTCAACAAATATTTGATTTCACTAGTTTTTGATATAGCTAGTGAAGATCATTGATTTTAGAATTCTGGAACTTTGAATATATTTGGTTATTATTTTCTAAATTTTTGTTGTAAAATATTAGTTCTCAAAATTTAAGAATATTCCTACAATATATAGAGAATAATTTCACCTTCTATTACCTCAAAGTATATTTGCTTTCCTCGTGTAAGGATTAAAGTTTTTGTTGCAAAAATGTAGACATTGAATATTTAAGGAGGTCCAAGAAAGAAGGCCCGATTGAAGATTGAGAAAAACCAAGAAATGAGTATTTAAAGAAGATAAAGGAGGTCCAAGAAATAAATATCCAATGAATATTAAGGAGAACGAAGAAGGAAGTCCTCATTGAAAATTGCACACTACAAATTGAAGATTGAAGAGACCTAGAAAAGAGGTCACATTGAAAAACTTCTAGATTTGGAATATTGAAGATTGAAGGAATACTACAGATATAGAGGAATACAAAAATATCCTATTGTAGAGGTGAGAAGTAATAGGTTTTGGAGATCCAAAAAAGGAGATCTCATTATAGAAATTCCATAATTGGAAGATTGAAGAAACCAAGATAAGGTTTCATTAAAGAATTGATTAAGAAAATTTGAGTAGCTACAAAATTAGAAGACCTGATAAAAGAGGTCTCAAGAATATTTCTAGAGAAGAATAATAAGGCTAGATAAATCCTCATTATATAATAAGAATACCCAAGAAAAAAGGTCTCAAGAATATTTCTGGAGAAGAAGAACAAGGCTAGAGAAAGCCTAATTGCAAATTTGAATTAGTGGACATTGGAGGAGTTTTGAAGAAAATTTTATGTCAGAATATTGAAAGTAGGAGAAAGCTCCTAATAAAAGGAATTTGGGACAATTATCACCATCCTAAAACAAGCCCAAAAAGGAAATAAATATTTGGAAAGAATTTTTTTGAAATTTTGAGAAGTTTTGAAGATCTCAAGATATTCAGATTCTTGAGGAAGAAGATAGTGAACAAGATCATATTTGAATTCAAAATTTGACAAGAACATTGAAGAAATAAGAAGGATTAAGGAGGCCATAAATTTGAGATATTTGAGAACAACAATAAAGGTTTTGTAAGCCAATTTGTAAAAGAGAATTTGTTCATTTTTAGAGGAGAATTTGAAAGGTCATAGGACAATAAATCGAACAAAGCATAGAGCTACAACTTAGAGAATATTTGGAAATATTTTTGAGTACTTTTGGATAGCCAATTAAATTAAGGCTTGACAATAAAAGAGAGCATAAGATTTCAAGATTCACGGATATCTATGAATCATATTTTTGTAAGCAATGATTGAAATAATTTTAAGCTGTAAATTTGAGCAGCATTGAAAGAGTAAAGCAAGATGTATTTTGGATGAGTTTTAGGATAGATTTAGAGGATCTTTGAACAATAAACCACAAGTGGATTTAGAATCATCTAAGGGGAATATATACTACAGATTTGGAAAGCAAATGGGTACTATTTTTAGCTATAAAATTCAGAGATCGAGAGCACATATTTGAGGACAAGAAAGTAGATTTCTAGCAACAACTACAGTTGCAAGATAAAGAGCCTACAAATAGCAAGAGAAACAGAGTATTATTGTAAATTTAGGATTAAAAAATATCAAGAAGGAGAGCTAAAAAATAATCCATAGGTGTGTTAAATTGATGTCATACAAAGTATTATTTTAAAAATTTTAAAATTGCTTATTAAAATTTTTTAAGAGCATCAATTTTAGAGCTATTAAGAGCTAGAAAATGGATTTTTTAGAGTGTCTCTAATCCAAGGAAAAATACACCATTGCACGCCATTATTATTTCTAAAATATAAATATTACAACAAATAGAATTAAATCTTGTAAAGAGCTTAAAAGGAGTAATAAGAAGATTAGTAAATGTTGTTTTCATAATAAGAGAAAGAGAAAATTTATCCTATGTTATAGTGATGCTGAATAGTCATCAAAATCTAGGTAAATTTGAGATGTTTAAAAAAAACAAGCCTTGTAGATTATGTTGATGAAGTAAATCACCAAAAGTGTGGTAAAATGCACCACTGGAATCACCACAAAACTTCACAGGTTGAGCACCATTTAAGAGTGCAAAAATAATAGAAAAATACAGGGGGGAAAGCACCCTAACAATGTCTAGATGAACAACCACCAAAAGAGAAACTGAGCCAAGAAGGATCATCGTGGAACAACCACAAAAGGAGCATCCAAGAAAAATAAAACTACCATGAAACAAGACACCAAAGAAGAGCAATTGAAAGCTATCATTGGTGAAGTTGAAGAGACATCTACAAATATGGAAACGTAACCAACAAAGAAGAGGTTATATTTTTCTATTGAAAATGTATCAAGGAGGCTAAATATTCAAGTTCATGCATTCACCAAGAAAGAAGATGTTCATAACGTAGCACTAGCCTATTAAAGCATATCACATGCACAACCAAGTGTCCAAAATGGAAACGAAATGCAGCCAGAGAATGTTACAACTTTGAGTGCCAAATGTTTGGTCAAATAAGATGTTTTCAATTCCTCATAGAGTGTGGGGAGTGTTATAATATTGCATGAGATAATTATCATAAGAAAGAGGAAGCATTGGACGCCATCCAAGAGTCACAAGAGTGTTGATATTAGTGAAGCCATTTATCATAAGGGATATTAAGGACCACACAACCACAAGTCACATTAAAAAAAGCAAATAAATAACTCTAGTGACACTTGTCACTCATAATGCAAATATTACAAGAATTACCAAGGAAGGTGAAAGGTTTTGAGTGTTCATTTATTGCATGAGATGGAATTATTTCATTAATCACAACAAGGACTCCACACCATCAAGGAAGAAGTGCCTTGAATAGTTTCAAGTAAGTTGAAAAGAGAAAGAGCACCCAATTTCAAAGGAATGCCAAGATAGCCTAAGGTGGGAGTGCCTAAGATATCAAAGGTAATATTTATTACTTTTTGGATTTAAATTTTATGCTAATTAGGATTTATATGGTGTAAAAGGATATATTATCTAAGGTTAAAGTTCAAAAGTATTTTATTGGAGAGATAAGCATTATTGAAACCTTAGAAATCTGAATATTACAGTTTAAAACCTTTTACAAAGTATTGAATATTAATTTGAATATTAAATCATTGATTTTTATGTTTCGTAATTTGCACATTTGAATTTACAAAAAAAATTAAATTTTTGCAATTTGATAATTTTGGAGAAATTAGGTATTCTACTCCAAATTAGGAATACACAAAACTTGCAAATATTATTTTTAGAATTTCTAAATTTCTAGAGTTGGAGTTATAAGGAATCCAACATCAACATAGTTTATGAAATTTAGAATTGAGAAATTATAGTCTTAATTTTTGGAGATAAAAGTAATTCAACATATAAGTACTTGACAAAGAAAATTTCTTTAATCTCTAATCCAAAATTATTAGAGATATTAATTTGAAGATTTGCAATATTTAAAAATTGTATTCAAATCATTAATCATTAAGAGGAAAGTAAAATTGCTATTTTTGAAATAATAGAATTTTTATAATAATATTTTCATATTCATTAGGGAGATACAAGGAGTTCTACAAAATATAAACTTGAAAGAACTATATTAAAACTTGGGAGACAAAAGGTTGTCAACAATTAAAAATTATCCTTAGTCTATCATTTAAAGCTAAGGAGATATAAAGAACTGAAAACTTGAGATTGCTTCAAATACTTAGTTGATAAACAAAACTAGGGAGTCATAAGGTAGACTACTTCAAAAGATTTTATCAAAATTATTCTTAATCAATCATATTATACAATATAAGGAGGAATTAGTCTATTAATACTAATAAGGAAGGAGGATGACTACATAAAAGAATATAGTGAAAGAAGCCATCAAATAAGAGCACTTGAAATATATCATTGGTGAAGTTGAAGAGACACTTGCAAATCTGGAAACATAACTAGCAAAGAAGAGGTCATGTTTTGCTATTTAAAACATATCAAGGAGGCTAAAGATTCAATTTCGTACATTCACCAAGAAAGAATATGTTCATAAAGTAGGACCAACCTATTAAAGCACATCACATGCACAACCAAGTATCCAAAAGTAAAATATAATGTAGCTAGGGAATGTTACAATTTTGAGTGCCAAACGTTTGGTCAAAGAAGATGTTACAAAATCCTCATAGAGTGTGGGGAGTGTTATAATATTACATGAGACACTTGTCATAAGAAAGAGTAAGCATTGGACACCATCCAAGAGTCACAAGAGTGTTGATATTAGTGAAGTCATTTCTAATAAGGGAGAAGAAGCACCACAAAACCACAAGTTACATTAACAAGAGCAAATGAAGAACTCTAGTGACACTTGTCACTCATCTTGCAAATAATACAAGCATTACCAAGGAAGGCAAAAGGTTTTGAGCACTCATTTATTGCATGAGATGGAATTGTCTCATTAATTACAACAAGGACTCCACTACATCAAAAAAGAAGTGCCTTGACTAGTTTGAAGGAAGTTGACTAGAGGAAGAGTGCTCAATTTCAAAGGAAGACCAAGCATAGCATTAAGGTGGGAGCACCTAATATGTCAAAGGTAATATTTATTAATTTTTGGAATTAAAGTTTATGCTAAGTAGGAGTTATAAGGTGTAAAAGGATATATTTTCTAAGGTTAAAGTTTAAAAGTATTTATTGGAGAGATAAGCATTATTTTTTTTTTTTTTTTTGAATTTACATGGTGGAATTAGTAGCCACCATGAATTCGGGTAGGTTTTCTATATTTTATGGCCACTACAGTATTTTGCACTATCCACCTCGGAAGCTGCCACACAGATCTTTGCATAGTATGCCCCTATAACCACCATACCACAATCATTTTAAACCTTTTACGCCACTGAAAGCACCAGGAAAGGGATAAGTGTTCAGTATGACAAGGCCCAATATTTGAACCTTGGGCCTCTGACCCCATAACAAGGTTTGATCGAACGAATTGGTCTACACCTTGGACCTGAGATAAGAATTATTGAAACCTTAGAAATCTAAATATTACAATTTAAAGCATTTTACAAAGTATTGAAGACTATTTTGAATATTAAAGTATTTATTTTAAAGTTTTGTAATTTGCACATTTGAATTTACAAAACAAATTAAATATTTTCAATTTGATAAGTTTGGAGAAATAAAATATTCTACATAAAATTAGGAATACACAAAACTTGCAAATATCATTTTTAGAATTTCTAAATTTATAGAGTTGGAGTTATAAGGAATCCAACATCAACATAGTTTATAAAATTTAGAATTGAGAAATTATAGTCTTAAATTTGGGAGATGAAAGGAATTCAACATATAAGTACTTGACAAAGAAAATTTCTTTAATCTCTAATCCAAAATTATTAGAGATATAAATTTGAAAATTTTACAATGTTTAAAAATTGTATTCAAATCACTGATTGATAAGAGAAAAGTAAAATTACTATTTTTGAAAGAATATAAGTTGAATAATTATATTGTCATATTCATTAGGGAGATACAAGGAGTTCTACAAAATATAAACTTGAAAGAACTATATTAAAACTTGGGAGACAAAAGGTTTGATGAGCACCAAAAATGCTCATTTTATATACACGGTTAAGAAGAATTATCACTGGTTCAATTAGCATATGAAATGTATTTTATATAACTTATGCATATAATTGATAGAAAATCTAATATTATGCTTGATTGGTGTTTTTAGTGGGAAATGTGTATAAATGCAGGTATTGGTACTAATATGGTGTTTTCTAGTCTACATCCACTTGGACCCGGCATACTTCTACTTACAGAGACTAAGGCAAGAGAGTAGGCACCTTCCTCTTCAAGGAAGGCGCCCAACATAAGTAGGCACCTTCCTACAACCGAAAGGCACCCACAAAAGATGAGCACCTCCCTACAACCGGAATGCGCCAATGAAAGACAAGCGCCTCCCTGCAACAGGAAGGCGCCAATGGAAGAAGAGTGCCTCCCTACAATCGAAAGGCGCCTCCATGCCTTCATACTTTGCAAGATTTACCAAGTCAACTTTGACTGGTTGAACAAGGACTATGGAGGAGGTTGCACATGAAGACAAAGGAGATCTTTTTTAATCATGCATTTATTAAATAGAATAAAGTGTTTGTTATTATTATCAACCGATTGGCCGGTTGACCTTGTAAAGCTCTTAAAGCATATTATTATTTTTAGGATGCATTAGTTTAGGATTTGTTGTTACATACACCTAAGGATGTTTATAATCTGGTGAACAAACATACTTTAAAATAGAAGAATAAAATATGTGTAGAATCAATTGTAACTAAATCACATCACATGATTAAAATAGACCGATTTGTTATTGTAATGATATATGGTTGCACTTTATATAAAGACGCAGGCCAGATGAACAGAGTGAGATCGGAGATCAATGATTAATTTTACACAACTTATTTTATTTTATTGTTTAATTAATTAAGATTGCAACTTCTCTTATTCGAGCAAGCTCTATGTAGCTAGCCAGGCGGACTATGTGCGGGAGCTAGGGCCCACTCCCTGCAGTAGTCCTCCCCTATTTATTTCTATTCTTTATCTTCTGTAGATTATTTTATTGCTTTAGTTCTTGCTTTATTTAATTTAGGTGTGTGCTTTTATTTTCAGCATTTTATTTCCAGCATTGTATTTTATTTATTTAAATTCTCTGCACTCAATTTATTTGGTTTGGCTAGAATCCAATTACACGAACCTCCCCACCAAACTAAATAAGGTACAGATAGATTTGTTCCCCAAAACTGTAGGCATATACTATGCATGACACTCATAAGTTTATGAACTTACCGGATTGATAATTTATGGAAGAGAAATGAATGTTTTTCGAGACATGAATTTTTGCTCACCATTTTGGTGTCGTTGTCGGGGAGTGTCTAAACTGTAGTGTTCTGATTTACAGGTCAGATAAAAAGCTTATTTGAAATTACTTGTAAATATTTTATCTGAGAAGCATGAGTCCACCAAGGAGCTTTTTATAAAGGCCAAAAATAGTTGCCGGCACAGTCAGAGCCAAATCCCATAGGCAATTATTTATATTTTTTTAGCTTCTCAGGTAAACGCGGGAATGAACCTGATGTACCATAATTAAGTGTAGAGGTAGAAATAAAATGTGTTGTTGAAAAAAATTAGAAAAAAATCTAGCATTGAAGGATTTACATCATGTTCTAAATGGTTTCAAGAAATCAAAAGAAAAAGCACAACCCAAGTCTGATTGAAAATTTTTAGGGATGTGTTTTTATACAGAAACCATTTAAAGATTGTGCCTCTAGAAGCTTGGTTTTAAATTAAAAAAAAATTAGGCTTGAAATTTTTGCAACGTATTGGTAAATGTTTTTTTTTATGATGAAATTAATAATGCAGGGAAAATGACAGGGCATAATTTAAAGAGAACATCTTGTTATGGAGTATGCTCTTCACTTGTGCTTAAGGCAACCTAGTGAATCAAAAACTAGCATGTGTTTTTAACAGAATGCTATGCCATGTTTTCTTCAGGTTGCTAGCTCATGGATAGTTATTTTCTAGCCTGCACACTTTGCCATTATGTTGAAAGAAGTTGGGTTGCGAGGCCATGAAGGAAAATATTCTTCTCATGCTACAGCATATCAGACTAGTTGAAAAAAAAAAAAAAATTCGAGAAGACTAGTTCAAATGTAGGCATGGGGGAGACCCCACCTTCATCAATGCCGCCAACAACACAATGAACGCTATTTATAGTGTTTGTGAAAAAAAAAAAGAGAAAAAATAAATCATCTGCTGAAAAGGCTCCAAGTTAATGAAGAAAATAAAAAAATAAAAAATTATTTTGCTGCTTGTTGAAAGAGAGTATCCTCTTTCCCGAGGACCAGCTTAGTCCAGAAGGGAAATGAGAAATCTCCAACCGATAGCTAAATAAAACAGGGAAAGAGCTTGGAGGAGATCAGATTTCAAATGTCTGCACAAAGGCCACATGGTGCTTGAGCACAAAAAAAAAAAATGTGTGAATGGCGCTCAAGGTGGCTAGAAAAATAATAGCACATAAATCTCATCGAGGCATTTTATGAAGGTGTCACACTTGAACACCCGACACATGTTGTAGATTATGGAAAATATTTGTTTTTATCCTCACTTTGAGAAATAGAGGATTGTAGGGCCACTCTAACTCCACCTACGATGTAAATAATTCAAAGTGGGAGATTATTCAGATGCACATGTGTCAGGATTATGTAAAGATTACTTAATTGAAAAAGTGATGCATTCAGGGGCACACGATGAGAAAATAGTGCATGAAGATTAATCCCTGCAATACATACAGATATTCCAATACTTTGGATATGCATTAGAGCAGGATTAACATTTTTTTTATGTGCTAATTAAGGAGGAGCTTGGTGTTTCAAAAATGTGAGTTGTTGGTTGTCATATGAAAAAAATATATATACAAAAGAGAGGCAGAGTCTCACTATGGTGGAAGATAACATCAAATTTGAGAGGATCTGAAACCATGGAGAAATCTGCTTTTCACAAAAAGTGTGAGGGCAAAGATGTTTTAGTACATGGTACATTTTGCCAAATTCTTAGGATGGATCATTGACAAACCTTCAGATGTGAAAATTACAAGCTCAAATGGTTGAAGTAGACATTCTGTTCTTTGATGCAGATGATGAAAAAAAAATATATGATAATCCAAGATCTGTTCTGGTCAAGGCAGAATAGACCAAAAAAAAAAAATAGAGAAAAAAAATTAGTTAGAATTTTATTTTAATGCCTTTAGTTTAGATTTTTTCTTTTATGTTTTGCAGGACAACATGAAGTGCGAAGTAGACAAATAAGGAGGTGTCTGTGAAGATCTCATGAGTTGAGATTCATACATGGAGTTCGTAATAGCACTATACAAACTGTCTCATGTACCAGATCGTGTAGCATCCAATCCAACAGGTGAAAGCTAGCAAAGTTTTACCTTGGCAACATTAGCGCCTGAAGGCAAGCTAAGTAACGCTGATCAAGCGAAAGGCTTCCAACCCAAGGTGCTTATGGAATTTGGGGGAAAATTTTGCTGGAAAGTGCATGACTGTTATATCCTGGATGATAAACAAAGTCAGAGATGCTACACCAATTGCAAGAGAAGAGTGTCAAGACAACGTTCGAGTAACTGTCAACGAGCTCCATTAACCACTGCCTCACATTCACAAGAGTGGATCAGACATCGGCATGGGGGAAACCCCATACCATACCAGTAGCTGGGACGAATGCTCAATCATTCGTTTATCAAAAAAAAAAAAAGAGAGAAAAAGAAAAGAAAAAAAAGAGGAAGAAAAATGGGAGGATGCGTGAAAAAAAATAAATAAAAAAAGAGAAAAAATAAAAAAATAAAAATAGTGAAAGACGCCTTGTTCATCAAGAAGGCACCTTCCGCATCAGGAAGAAGGCACCATACATTGGAGGCATCTTCCGCATGAAGAAGGTGCCATGCATTGGAGGCGCCTTCCACATCAAGAAGGTGCCATACATTGGAGGCGCCTTCCATAGGAAGAAGGCGCCATACATTAGAGGCACCTTCCGCATCAAGAAGGTGCCATACATTGGAGGCGCCTTCCACAGGAAGAAGGTGCCATACATTAGAGGTGCCTTCTACATCAAGAAGGCACCATACATTGAAGGCGCCTTCCACACACAAAAAAAAAAACAAATCTTCCCAATGAAAAAAAAAAATGCATAGAACATATCCTGCTTAGCATAAAAATTGCTTTAAATCATGAACTGAATGCAAGCTGCAGGCATCCTGAGATCTAGGGCCTAACAGGCACGGAGTCATGACTCCTGTTTTACTGCTTTCGTGTGTGCAGTTTTTGTAGGTGTAGTTTCGCAATACACAACCATGAGCATGATCTGTAGGCGGAACCAGCTTAAACTAGGCCTAACAGATGTGACATTTTATGCCCTATAATTAGGAGTGTGGCAAAGCAGAAAAGGCACTTACTTCCCACTAGGAAGAGAGTGCCTAAAATCAGCCCAATATAGCAGTGCCTTTTTCCACCTGGAGGAAGGCACCAATAAGCAATTTTCTTCTCCCTTGGATGGGGGTACCTGTTGTTCAGTGTGGGACCTGACGTTTGGAGGGTTGTAGACCTGTTGCATAGAGGGACCTATTGTTGGCGATAAGGGCATCACCAATTTAAGTGGGGGAAGATGCGGGTGAATCAGGACCTCTCGTAAAAAAAAAAAAAAGGGGGAGTTCGGAAGGCTATTGTCACGAGGACGTGACAAATTTTAGACATGGGGGGAAAGACACCTTATTTTTGGCACCTAACTTACTCCTATGAAAAAAAAAAAAAAGTTCGGAAGGCTGTTTTCACAAGGACGTGACAAATTTTAGACATGGGGGGAAAGACGCCTTATTGTCGGCGCCTAACTTACTCCTATGGAAAAAAAAAAAAACCTTGTGTTGAAATAGCTCCATGATGAAATGCAAATCAAAAGCAAAGTTTTATTTTCGCTGCCCATTGGAAGAGAGTATCCTCTTTCCCGAGGACCAGCCTGGTCCCGAAGGGAAATGAGAAACCTCCAACTGGTAGCTAAATAAAATGGGGGAGGAGTTTGAAAAAAAAATAGATGTCAAATATCTGTTTCCTTCGAAATCAATGCATGGTAAGTAGGCACCTTCCTCTTCAAGGAAGGTGCCAGAAGAAGGTAGGCGCCTTCCTCTTCCAGGAAGGCACCAAGAAAAGACAAGGGCCTTCCTCTTCCAGGAAGGCACCAATTGAAGGCCAGCGCCTTCCTTTTCCAGGAAGGCACCAAAAGAATGCAAGTGCCTTCCTCTCACCAGAAGGCATCGACAGGAAGGTGCCACAAGAAGGTGCCGACAAGAAGACACCAACAGGAATGCGCCACTAGAAGGCAAGTGCCTTCCTCTCACAGGAAGGCACCGACAGGAAGGAACCAAGAAAAGACAAGCACCTTCCTCTTCTAGGAAGGCACCAATTGAAGGCCAGCGCCTTCCTTTTCCAGGAAGGCACCAAAAGAATGCAAGTGCCTTCCTCTCATCGGAAGGCACCGACAGGAAGGTGCCACAGGAAAGTGTCGAAAAGAAGACACCAACAGGAAGGCGCCACTAGAAGGCAAGCGCCTTCCTCTCACAGGAAGGCATCAACAGGAAGGTGCCACTAGAAGGCAAGCGTCTTCCTCATAGGGAAGGTGCCCCTGTTATTTGCCCATTGACTAGACAATCATGAAGTGGGAAAAAAATATCGGTGCAGTTCCAACTCTACGACATGTAGGTTAATTTGGGGATCACATCAATGGATGAGAACATCCTACCAATGCCAGCACATACAACACATACATCTCAGCAATGCACTTGACAGATGTCGTGAATGATGAAAGAAATATTGTTTTTCCTCACTCCAGAAAACAAAGGATGCAGTGTTGTTCCAATTTTGCATGCAAAAGAAATAATTCAGAGGGGATATCATTTTGAATGCACACGTGTCTGGTATAAATTTTAATATTCATCCTATAAATGCATTCAGAGAGAGATACGTCAATGCAGGATTAAAATATTTTTTGTGTTGTTGAGAAAAAGCTAGGTATTTCAAAGTTTAGAGTCACCAGCTCAGTTGTTGCGGATTGACTCTGTTCTTTGATGAAAACAAAAAAAATAAAAAAAAAAGAAAGAGAAAAAAAATAGAAAAGAAAAAAAAAAGAGAGTCAAGATCTATTCAGTTCATGGCAGAACAAATAAAGATACATATAAATAAATAAATAAAATCTCCAAGAGCACCAACGTGAAGACGTCTCACACCATCAGCATCATATATATCAGATTCTACGAAATTCAACCGGGTATGTACTGATTTTCTTATTAATTATGTGTATAGTTATTTTAAAATAATTTCTATGCTAATACCAGTTGATGCCTCCACAGTTTTTCAAAATCTCCCATTAGAATTCAAACACATGATGTGCCTTAAAAAAAATAATAATATAATTGAAAAAAGAGAGAGAGAGAGAGGCTATGGCATCTACATGAATAAATTTGGCGTCATTTTCATTGCCACCTCCTTACAATGGTAGTCATTTTGAGCGAACACATATAAATGATGCTACTCTCTACCACAAAGGAGGTTCTGGAGATGTCAAATATGTTTCAGATGTGGGTAAAAGTAGTAGCCGGTGATTGCACTTGTTTTAAACAAATTTGGTCTCACCAAATCTGACTAATGTGCAACACTGGAAAATACCAACATTAGTGCAGTGGTAATTTGCCCTAAACAATGTGGTCACGATTTAACTATTTATCCGCAATGATTAGTTAGGATGTGTTTCTGACTTCTACTGGTGCCGCATCGCTCTATGGATGAAGAATAGCAACACTCAATGAAAAAAAAAAAACACAGTGCTGAATAAAAAAATATAGTATTGAGAAAAAAAATAGTAGTGCTGAATGGAAAAAAATAGCAGCACTCAGCAGAGAAACAAAGATGTTGAAGGCCATTAAAAAAAAAAAGAGAGAAAAAAATATATATCCCAGGGGTTGTTGTCACGAAGACATGACAAACTTTTTGGCATGGTCATCCTGCGAGAGGGATAACTTCACCTTTTGGTGCCACGAGGGTGTGGCACATGTTAGGCATGGGGGGATGATGAGCACCAAAAATGCTCATTTTATATACACGATTAAGAAGAATTATCACTGGTTCAATTAGCATATGGAATGTATTTTATATAACTTATGCATATAATTGATAGAAAATCCGGTATTATGCTTGATTGGTGTTTTTAGTGGGAAATGTGTATAAATGCAGGTATTGGTAGTAATATGGTGTTTTCCAGTCTACATCCACTTGGACCTGGCATACTTCTGCTTACAGAGACTAAGGCAAGAGAGTATGATGCAGGAGCATCCGAAGGCAAAGTTGGCAATCTTGCGTCACCAAAAATGTATTTTTTTCTTAAGTACTAAAACTGTTGCAATATCCCACACACAACACACAGCAAGAATGCAGAATTAACCATGCACAGACAAAATTTCAGCAAGTTTCATTAAAACAGAGGTCTCTCCTTCAATACACAGCTATGCAAAAACCAAAAAAAATAAATCCCTGGCCAAAAGGTCTTTTTTTTTTTTTTTAATACAATGCATGCGCCTCTTCTCCTCGGCCGCCACCTCCTTCTTTTCATTACGCAAAGTGCGGGTCCTTTTCATCCCCAGGCCCGACTCTCTTTGGACCATCATTACTTGAATGCGAGACTCCCCATACCGCCCGCACGAATGCTCTGTCCCGCCTGCATGATGCTGCTAGGTGCATCAAAACATCATAGCCTGTAGTGGCGGTATGCCCTGCAGCCGCCTGTCGATCCACTGCCAAGTCAATCATTCATAAGAATGCGCCATGGTCATTTGCAGTTGATGCCACGTGTCCTGTTGCCATGCTTCCTGTAACCGCTTCATACTCTCGAGCCACCTGTAACTTCACGCCACGTGTCCCTCTGCACTGGTCCCTGCAGTCACCGGCTGGTCAATGTCGTGAGCGTCCTGTCGCGATATCGCGACGTATTTGCCCCAGCACTTTCTCTCTCCTCTTTGGTCGCGATATCGCGACGTTTTGACGTTAGGCTTCTCTCTCCTCCTTGGGACCGCGATTCCGCTACACGTCGCGATATCGCGATGTCTAGGCCTTTCTTACTCGCCTTCCTCCCTTGGGCCGCGAAACCGCGACATGTCACGATTTCGTGACATCTTTGCATTGTGGAACCTTGCCCCCGGATATGTCACGATTTCGCGACATCTTTGCATTGTGGAACCTTACCTCCGGATATGTCACGATTTCGCGACATCTTTGAGCTCTGCCTTCGAAGGTGTTGCGATGTCTTTATGCTTCCAAGTCTTGCCTCCCAGAAGTGTCACGATTTCGCGACGTCTTTTAAACTTTATCTTTGAAGGTGTCGCGATTTCGCGACGTCCTTTAAGCTTGCCTTTGAAGGTGTCACGATTTCGCGACCATTCTTGTGCCTTAGAACCTTTTTGTCAAAGATGTCCCTGTGCCTTCAAATCCTACTTTCGAAAGTGTCGCGATTTCGTGACCACTGTGCGTCCAGACCACGTTGCAACAGAAATGTCACGATTTCACGACAGTTTGGCGTCCCGACCGTGCGTCTTCAGAAATGTCACGATTTCGCGACAGTTTGGCGTCCCGACTGCGCTGCTTTAGAAATGTCACGATTTCACGACAGTTTGGCGTCCCGACCGTGCGTCTTCAGAAATGTCACGATTTCGCGACAGTTTGGCGTCCCGACTGTGCTTTTCAAAAATACGTCGCGATATCGCGACGGTTTGGCCCGCTGGTGCCCTTCTTCAAAAAGCGTCGCGATATCGCGACAGTTTTAGTACTTAAGAAAAAAATACATTTTGGGTGACGCAAGATTGCCAGCTTTGCCTCCGGATGCTCCTGCATCAGACACCCGGGGTGGGTTTGAGAAGTGACCTCACTTCTGATTTGACTGAGGTAGACCCAAACGATCAACCTCCGCCTTGGATAGCCAAGTCGCATCTTCTATGGGTCGGCCCTTCCATTTGATTAAATACTCAGAATAACTCCTGTTTCGAGTACTCCGGCCCTCACGCATATCCAGAACTTCTTCTATCTCGTCCACAACTGGGATGGCTGCTGGAATGCTCCATAACTCTGGATTGGGTATCTCACTGCTTTCTCCTTCATGATACTCAACCAAATCTGAGATGTTAAACACGGGGGAGATGTTAAGTTCACTTGGTAACTCCACCTCGTAGGCATTACCCGAATCCCGTTTGCCAATGATTTTGCATGGCCCAAATTTCTTCATTTTGAGTTTGTTGTATGTCTTGGCAGGGAACCGTTCCTTCCGCAGATGGACCATGACAGAATCTCCTACTTGGAACTCCTTAGCTCTGCGTTTTTGATCCGCCCTCGCCTTATATTGAGCATTCATCTTGGCAATGTGTCTTGTCACTTCCTCATGCACTCCTTTCAAGTGTTCGGCAAAGTCTTCTGCCTCAGCACTGCATTTCTCCCTTGTCTCCAGCCTTCTTAACTCTGAAGCGTTTCGTGGGCTGCTCCCATAGATAATCTGGAATGGTGACTTGTTGGTACTCCGATTGACCGAGCTGTTATACGCAAACTCAGCTTGCGGCAGAATTAGATCCCATCCCTTGGGCTTGTCCCCTACCAAGCATCGCAGTAGGTTGCCCAAACTCCGATTAACCACCTCTGTTTGGCCATCTGTTTGCGGGTGGTAAGCAGAACTGAACTTTAACTCCGTCCTCAGCTTCTTCCACAGGGTCTTCCAAAAATAACCTACAAACTTGGTATCCCTGTCCGACACAATGCTTCTTGGTAGCCCATGAAGGCGTACCACTTCCTTAAAGAACAGACCAGCTACATGGACCGCATCGCTAGTCTTCTGGCACGGGATAAAATGTGCCATTTTCGAAAATCTGTCCACTACCACAAATATGGAATCGTGCCCCCTCTGCGTCCTGGGTAAACCGAGCACAAAATCCATACTAATATCTTCCCACGGCCGCTCAGGTATAGGTAGTGGTTGATACAAACCAATAGGCTGCCTCACGCCCTTTGCCATCTGGCAAATCCTGCAACTCTGCACAAACTTTGCCACATCCTGCTGCAATTGTGGCCAGTAATAGTTTTCACTAACCAATGAGATGGTCTTGTCACGGCCAAAGTGTCCAGCTAAACCCCCACTGTGCTTTTCTTTAATGAGGTTCTCTCTCATTGAGCTCCTCAGAATGCACAATTGATTCCCCTTAAACAACATTTCATCTTGAATCAGGTAATCTAACCATCTAGTCCCGTCCAACGCAACAGGCGCAGTGCGAGCTTTCCAAGCTTCTACCAAATCGGGGTCTACAGGGTATAAGTTCTTGAGCTCAGGAAACCCTACAACCTCCACTCTCATTTCTGTCATCAGACATTGCCTCCTACTCAATGCATCTGCCACCCTATTGGATCTTCCACTTCGATGCTTCAGCACAAAGGTATAGCTCTGCAGGAACTCTACCCATTTCAGGTGTCTCTGATTCAATTTTCCCTGACTGTTAATAAACTGCAGCGCTTGATGGTCGGTATAGAGAACAAACTCTTTCGGCAATGAGATAGTGCCTCCATTTCTTGAGTGCTTGAACTATGGCGTAAAACTCTTGATCATATACCGAATATTTTCTCCTGGCATCATTGAGCTTCTCGCTGAAATAAGCTACAGGCCTACCTTCTTGGCTCAAGACGGCTCCTATCGCACTGCCACTCGCATCGCAGTCTACCTGAAACACCTTATTGAAATCTGGAAGTGCTAAAATGGGTTGCTCAGTGACCTTCTTCTTCAGCATAGCAAAGCTTTTATTGGCTCCAACTGTCCACTGGAATTCCTTCTTGTTTCCCTTCATTGTCTCAGTAAGAGATGCACAAATACTGCTGAAGTTTCTAATAAATTTTCTATAGAAACTGGCCAGACCATGAAATGATCTAACCTCGGTCACACTCCTTGGGACAGGCCATTCGAGGATAGCCTTCACCTTTTCGGGGTCCATCTTGAGACCATTTGCTGATATGACAAATCCCAGGTATACCAACTCCTTCTTCACAAAGTTGCACTTCTTCGTATTGATCAATAACTGCTCCTCCCGCAGTTTCTCAAGAACCTTCCCCGATGTGCATCGGGTGCTCCTCTAAGGTTCCGCTAAAAATCAGTATATCATCCAAGTAAACAATAACAAATTTGCCCAAAAATTCCTTCAGAACTTCGTTCATTAACCTCATAAAGGTACTAGGTGCATTGGTTAATCCAAATGGCATAACCAACCACTCATACAGCCCTTCTCTCGGTTTTGAAAGTTGTCTTCCATTCATCCCCTTCTCTAATGCGGATCTGATGGTATCCACTTTTCAAATCAATTTTTGTGAAGTACTCAGCTCCACTCAAGCAGTCCATGATATCATCCATTCTCGACAGAGGAAACCTGTATTTAATGGTGATCTTGTTGATTGCCCGAGAGTCGGTGCACATCCTCCATTCTCCATCCTTCTTGGGTGCTAATACTGCTGGTACAGCACAAGGACTAAGACTCTCCCTTATCAGGCCTTTCTTCAACAGATCTTGAACTTGCCGATTTAATTCTTCAGTTTCCATCGGTGTCATTCGATGTGCAGCCTTGTTTGGCAAGCTCGATCCAGGCACCAAGTCGATGTGATGACTGATCCTCCTAACGAGTGGTAAACCTTCAGGAAAATTGTCAGAAATGATATCGTGGAATTCTTCTAACAAGTCCCATGACTTCCATTGGAATCTCCTTGCATCCTTCTTCCCTAACTCTGGGGATTATAGCATAACACACATGATCCGGCTTCGAGGCCTTCCAAGAATCTTCTCGCCATCAACTAGACAGACTCGTGCACCGCCGCATACTTTCTCATCCGCCTCTTTCGGGGGTTTTAACTTATGGCGAACTCCATTCTTTGACGAGAGAATATGTGTTGGCTCGACCATCATGAACAGCACTTCGGTCAAACTGCCAAGGTCTCCCAAGCAGCAAGTGACATGCATCCATAGGTAAGATGTCACATAAAACCTCATCTCGGTAAGTTCCAATATTGAACTTCACCAGACATTGCTCGCTTACTAGTGCCCGATGGTCCTTTTGCAGCCATGCAATCCGATAAGGGTGCGGGTGTTTTCTCCTTTCCAACCGCAGCTTGGAAACCATTTCCTCGAAAACCAAATTGTCAGTGCTTCCATTATCAATGATGATATTACAGACCTTGCCTGCGCACTTGCATCTTGTTCGAAATAGGCTGTTCCTTTGGTCTGCCTTTTCTTCTTCATTCAGCAAGACTCTTCTGATAATCATGGTTTCCCCTCTTTCTGCTTCCTCTGAATGCTCAGACTCTACACCTTCGTCTGCTACAGCAGCTCGGGCCTGACCCTCAGGTCTTCGATTTGGCCTCTCTTGATGCTGTGGGCAGTTGTATGCCCTGTGTCCTTCTTCACCGTAGTTGAAGCAGGCTCCTCTAAAAACACCTCTTCCAAACCCTCGCCCAGACCTACCTCTTCCTCTTGGGTAGTTGTTGCTCTGATTGCGTGGGCGTCGGTCATCCTCTTCTCTCACCTCTTTCTATTTCTGGCTGCTACTAGCTTCCGCAGCTTTTCCAAAATCTTTGTATCTTCCACCACTGCCTCTTCCACCAGCTCTTCCACCCCTATCCTTCCCTCTCTGCTTACCATCAAACCTTCTATTTAGTTTCTCTTCCACTTTTAATGCAAACTGATATGCATCCTCCACTGTGCTCATTCTAACCAGCCCCAGCTCTTCTTGAATGCTGGTTCGCAATCCATTTATGTAACGTGCGACCTTCTCTTTGTTTGCCTCCGAATGGCCGGTTCTGATTGAAATCTGGTAGAACTCCTCTGTATATTCCTTGACAGACTTACTAGCCTGTCGAAGACTCTGCATTTTCTTCAATAAATCCAGCTCATAATCTACAGGGATGAACTGCCTCTTTAGTTTCTCTACCATCCTATCCCATCTGGTGATCCTTTCCTTTCCCCTCCTGTTTCTTTCTAACTGCACTCCTTTCCACCAGATGCTAGCATGCCCCTTCGGCTTGGTTTTTGCGAATTTGATCCGATTTGGATCTGCGATCTCTTCGTATTCGAAGTACTCCTCCATGTCGTTGATCCAGTCTATTAATTCCTCAGGGTTGAGGTTTCCAGAGTAAGTCGAGACGTCAAATTTTAGCTTCTTCCCAATCTGGGAGATAGCCCTGTACAACCTAGCCTCTGCTGGCTCCAAAGCCTCTTCATCCTCAGATGGAACTTCTTCTTCCCACACTTCATCTTCGCTGGGTTCTTCCCTTCTCGGCTCGACTCCTCTTCTAATTTCCTCTTGTAGAGCCTCAACTTGCCTCTGTAGGGCTCTCAAATCGACCTCCTCCCTTCTTGCTCGTCTGTGCCTTATACCACCACGGTCTCTTCGCGGAGGCATCTTGCTTCTTCTTCACAACCCCACAACCACGGTCCTGGCGCAAACTGCCTCTCTGTTCGGCGATCGGTTTGCACTCTCAGAACCAACCTGCTCTGATACCACTTGGTATAGGACCGCACACAACACACAACAAGAATGCAGAATTAACCATGCACAGACGAAATTTCAGCAAGTTTCATTAAAACAGAGGTCTCTCCTTCAATACACAGCTATGCAAAAACCAAAAAAAATAAATCCCTCGGCCAAAAGGTCTTTTTTTTTTTTAATACAATGCATGCGCCTCTTCTCCTCGGCCGCCACCTCCTTCTTTTCATTACGCAAAGTGCGGGTCCTTTTCATCCCCCAGGCCCGACTCTCTTTGGACCATCATTACTTGAATGCGAGACTCCCCATACCGCCCGCACGAATGCTCTGTCCCGCCTGCATGATGCTGCTAGGTGCATCAAAACATCATAGCCTGTAGTGGCGGTATGCCCTGCAACCGCCTGTCGATCCACTGCCAAGTCAATCATTCATAAGAATGCGCCATGGTCGTTTGCAGTTGATGCCACGTGTCCTGTTGCCATGCTTCCTGTAACCGCTTCATACTCTCGAGCCACCCGTAACTTCACGCCACGTGTCCCTCTCGCACTGGTCCCTGCAGTCACCGGCTGGTCAATGTCGTGAGCGTCCTGTCGCGATATCGCGACGTATTTGCCCCAACACTTTCTCTCTCCTCTTTGGTCGCGATATCGCGACGTTTTGACGTTAGGCTTCTCTCTCCTCCTTGGGACCGCGATTCCGCTACACGTCGCGATATCGCGATGTCTAGGCCTTTCTTACTCGCCTTCCTCCCTTGGGCCGCGAAACCGCGACATGTCGCGATTTCGCGACATCTTTGCATTGTGGAACCTTGCCCCCGGATATGTCACGATTTCGCGACATCTTTTCATTCCGTACGTCCTTGGATCGGAAGTGTCGCGATTTCGCGACATCTTTGCATTGTGGAACCTTACCTCCGGATATGTCACGATTTCGCGACATCTTTGAGCTCTGCCTTCGAAGGTGTTGCGATGTCTTTATGCTTCCAAGTCTTGCCTCCCAGAAGTGTCACGATTTCGCGACGTCTTTTAAACTTTATCTTTGAAGGTGTCACGATTTCGCGACGTCCTTTAAGCTTGCCTTTGAAGGTGTCACGATTTCGCGACCATTCTTGTGCCTTAGAACCTTTTTGTCAAAGATGTCCCTGTGCCTTCAAATCCTGCTTCCGAAAGTGTCGCGATTTCGCGACCATTGTGCGTCCAGACCACGTTGCAACAGAAATGTCACGATTTCGCGACAGTTTGGCGTCCCGACCGTGCGTCTTCAGAAATGTCACGATTTCGCGACAGTTTGGCGTCCCGACTGCGCTGCTTTAGAAATGTCGCGATTTCGTGACAGTTTGGCGTCCCGACCGTGCGTCTTCAGAAATGTCACGATTTCGCGACAGTTTGGCGTCCCGACTGTGCTTTTCAAAAATACGTCGCGATATCGCGACGGTTTGGCCCGCTGGTGCCCTTCTTCAAAAAGCGTCGCGATATCGCGACAGTTTTAGTACTTAAGAAAAAAATACATTTTGGGTGACGCAAGATTGCCAGCTTTGCCTCCGGATGCTCCTGCATCAGAGTAGGCGCCTTCCTCTTCAAGGAAGGAGCCCAACAGAAGTAGGCACCTTCCTACAACCGAAAGGCACCCACAGAAGATGAGCACCTCCCTACAACCGGAAGGTGCCAATGAAAGACAAGCGCCTCCATGCAACAGGAAGGCGCCAATGGAAGAAGAGCACCTCCCTACAACCGGAAGGAGCCTCCATGCCTTCATACTTTGCAAGATTTACCAAGTCAACGTTGACTGGTTGACCAAGGACTATGGAGGAGGTTGCACGTGAAGACAAAGGAGATCTATTTTAATCATGCATTTATTAAATAGAATAAAGTGTTTGTTATTATTATCAACCAATTGGTCGGTTGATCTTGTAAAGCTCTTAAAGCATATTATTATTTTTAGGATGCATTAGTTTAGGATTTGTTGTTACGTACACCTAAGGATGTTTATAATTTGGTGAATGAACATACTTTAAAACAGAAGAATAAAATATGTGTAGAATCAATTGTAACTAAATCACATCACGTGATTAAAATAGACCAATTTGTTATTGTAATGATATCTGGTTGCGCTTTATATAAATACACAGGCCAGATGAATAGAGGGAGATCGGAGATCAATGATTAATTTTACACAACTTATTTTATTTTATTGCTTAATTAATTAAGAGTGCAGCTCCTCTTATTCGAGCAAGCTCTATGTAGCTAGCCGGGTGGACTATCTGTGGGAGCTTGGGCCCACTCCCTGCAGTAGTCCTCCCATATTTATTTCTATTCTTTATCTTCTGTAGATTATTTTATTGCTTTAGTTCTTGCTTTATTTAATTTAGGTGTGTGCTTTTATTTTCAGCATTTTATTTCTAGCATTGTATTTTATTTATTTAAATTCTTTGCACTCAGTTTATTTGGTTTGGCTGGAATCCAATTACACAAACCTCCCCACCAAACTAAATAAGGTACAGCCAGATTTGTTCCCCAAAACTGTAGGCATATACTTTGTGTGACACTCATAAGTTTACGAACTTATTGGATTGATAATTTATGGAAGAGAAATGAATGTTTTTCAGGACAAGAATTTCTGCTCACCAAGGTTGTCAACAATTAAAAATTATCTTTAGTTTATCATTTAAAGCTAAGGAGATATAAAGAACTAAAAACTTGATATTGCTTCAAATACGTAGTTTATAAAAGGTTTTATCAAAATTCAAAAGGTTTTATCAAAATTATTCTTGATTAATCATATTCTACAAGTCTTTACAGAAGTTGACCATATACTCAAATTCCACTTAGATAAGAAAATATAAGGAGACATTAGTCTATTAAGACTAATAAGGAAGGAGGATGACTACATCAAATAATCATCATGAAGTATTGATACTTCAAGTTCCTCTCACTCAAGATCTTATCATGAAGCTTTAAGTGATTGTATAGAAGACTACACTACATAAGTGTTGTGATGGAAAAGAAAAAGGCAAAGAGGTTGTTTTACAAGAATCAGATAACAACATAACAAGTTATGAAGGCACAAATACTGACTGTAGTAATAAATACAAAGAAGAAGAAGAAGAAGATGAACCCAATAAATGAGACATACATTGTAAAATGAATTGAATATAAGAAGATGAAGACCATATTGAAGACTGAAGTCTTCAATAACCAAATAATATAATACAGGGAGTGTTGGAATATATTACATCATTTGGTTCATGCCAATGTACCACCATGGATGCATCTATATATTAGGAAGAATGTCATAGATTAGGGTGAAAGTATTTACTTTAATACAATATAATAAATGCATAAGTGTGTAAAGTATTTTGGCAATGTAAATGTGCATACTTATCCCTATGTACATGTGTACATATAATAGGAATATGAAGAGTCATAGAAAGAGTGAAGACCAAGAATCCTCCATATGAAGAGTCACATTCCATCCTATAAATGGGTTTATGGATAGAGAGCAGCAAATAGAAAGATGTAGAGTGATTGGTCATATACAATCATAATGGAGAGTGATGAAGTATGATGTATTTGAGGTATTTATTCAATAAAGATCATATTTTTGTGAGAATTTATTAGTGGCATTTATATGATTTATTTTTGAAGTTTTTTATGAGTTTTATATGCTTAATAGATTGCCATTATCATATATTTTATATTGCAAATTTATTTTAGATCTTGTGATTACTTTATTCTATGCATTTAGCTTCAAAAGCTAACATTAAACTAGGAGGTTACATGTATTTGAATTACTCTAGCATGATGATTCCATACAACGACAAGAGAATAAGAATAACCTCTGAAAAGCATGTGTCTTATCAAATTAAAAAAATAGAGGAAGACATGTGTAACCTCTTAGTTATGGATGAACCTAAATTGGTAGAGAGCTTTGAATATTTATAAGTGGAAGATGATTTTCCATTTAGAGAAGACTACAACCTGTTTGAGATAGGAATGGGCACTTATAGCATCTCTTCTGAGGTTGATAGAAAGACCCCCACCATATCCAATCAGTCACTGAGGGGGTCAAAAATTTGGATAATGTATTTTTATGGGGCAAGATGCAAAAATAGGGCTAGTTCTGGTATAATTTTGAAATCCCCTTTAGAAGGTATAAAAAGTTTTGCTTATAGATTGGCATGGTCTTGTACCAATAATGCTACAAAATATGAGGCTTTATGTTTAGGATTAATGCAAGTAGAGATTATGGGAATTAAAATATTAGATATATATGGTGACTTAGAGTTATTAGTTAATCAACTCATAGAGAGGTGTAGTAACAAGAACCCTTACTTGAAATCATATAGCAATAGAGTATGGTATTTGATGGAATTTTTTGATTCTTTAAGCATCCACTCTATTTCTAGAAAATAGAATATATTGATTGATGCTTTAGCTATTAAGGGTTCTAATTTTAGCCCTTCTTTAGATATCGGATCAATAAAAGATAAAATATTCAAATTAATATTTAGGCCTATAGTACCAGACAGAAAAATTTTCTAGCAAGTTTTTGAGAATGATGATAAGATCATTGACTTTCTAGTGAGAGAAGCTTGCTTATCTAATATGCAATAAGATCACCATCAAGAAATGGATCAACAAGATATCATGTAGTTGAAGAATAATCATATCCCTAAGGGCTTGATCATACTAGAAAGCCTCTTTAATAATGAATATGGAAAGAAATCAAGAGCCATGAAAATTTATGATGAAATCTATAAAGAGATTGAAGTAGAAAAGGATAAAAAAATCAAGATCGATATTCACTATTCTTCAAAATAAGTGGAGGAAATTAAGGTTATATGGCTTAAATAATGTGATATTATAGCCTGGTCATATGAATATATGAAGGTATATTATAAAAATATTATTCAGCACACTAATGAGTTGGAAGTTGATACAAAATCCTTCAGGAAAAAGCAGAGGCATGTGAATCCTAATATCGAATCCATAATGAGATAGGAATTTTCTTAAACTACTGAAAACAAAGATTATCTATCCTATCAAATATTCTACATGGGTTGCTAACTCGATACCTATGAGAAAAAATAATGGAGATATTCACTTATTATGTTGATTTGAGGAACCTGAATAAAACATCACTGAAAGACCACTATCCTCTTCCTCATATCAACCAGATTTTTTAGATTGGTGTAAGGTATTAGAGGTTTTCTCTATTATATGGTTTCTCAAGATACAACCAAGTTTGGGTGAAATATGAAGATCAATTCAAAATAACCTTTACTTCTAAGAGGGGTACCTTTTCTTGTCAGAGAATACCTTTTGGTTTGTCTAATGTAGGGGTTGCTTTTCAGAGGGCCATAGACTATGATTTTAGGGAGTTGATCAATAAATTCATTATTACCTTGATGATATGACTGTATTTTCTCATAAAAAACAAGCTCACTTAGAACACTTCGAATAATTTTTTCAAAAATATAGAGAGTTTGGCATCTTCCTAAATCCAAAGAAGTCATTTTTTACAGTCCATGAGGGCAAATTATTAGGGCATATGGTCTCTAAAGAGGGGATGTCAATTGATCCTAAAAAAATAAAATCAATACTGTCTCTTCCTCTTCCTATTAATAAGAAGGCCTTGGAATCCTTCATTTGACAAATCAATTTTGTAAGGAAGTTCATTTCAAAATTTGCTCAAATTGTTAAACCTATTTCATAATTGATCAAAAAGAATATGGAGTCTAAATAGACCAAAGAAAGGAAGTAAAATTTTGAGGCAATTAAGTAGGCCATTGCTACTACCCCAATATTGGTAAACCCTAATTTTATCAAATATTTCATCTTATATGCCTATGGAGCTGAGGAGAGTTATGCAACAATACTAACACAAAAGAATGATGTTGGAGAAGAACACCCTATATTTTTTTGGAGTTAAACTCTTCATGAGTACTAGAATAAATATAATTTTATTGAGAGATAAGTATTTGCAATGATGAAATCATTGAAGAAATTCAAACAATACTTGGCTCAAAGTAAAACTGGTGTTTATGTGATACATCCATATGTTAGGAGTTTCAGCTTACAAGGAGAGATGGGTGACAAAGGAGCTGGTTGGAACACCAAAATCTAGGAATATGATGTAGAAATACATCCTACAAACTTAACCAGAGGTAGAGTATAATGTTAGGGAATGATAGCAAAATGAATCTCGAATTAGATATCAACTTGTCAGCCATTAGGGTCTATATAGAATTAGGATAGTTCTTCAAAAGTGTTGGATTGGGTTGATCAGTTAACAAGTTATTTACAAATAAGAGTATGCCCTCAAGATCTTAATGCTTCACAAAGAAGGAGGTATATACTTCAATATTTTAATTATGTCCTTTTAACTAAGGGAATATATAAAAATAACCTTGATGGAGTTCTTCTAAAATGTTTGAAAGATAATAAGAAACAAAAGATCATTGAAGAATTTCATGAAGAATTGTTAGGTGGATATTTTTAAGAAAGAGTTACTACTATGAAAATAAGAGTAGGTTACTATTGGCCTACTATATTTGCTGACACTTTCAAAGTAACAAGAGCATGTGCTAAGCAGCAGAGATATGTAGGGAGGAATATGAATGCTTCATTCCCCCTCAAGACTATCCAAGTAGAAGAACCTTTCCAACAGTGGGGAATAGATTTCATTGGAGTCATAAATACCAACTCTTCATTAGATCACAAATATATTCTAAATGCTATAGAATACTTTACCAGATGGTTCAAGGCAATTCCAACCTATATATTAGATCAAGATGTAGTGATAAATTTTTTTGAAAGCCTGATCACAAGGTTTGGTATCCCTAAAGCGCTGGTAAGTGAAAATGATCCATATTTCATAGGTGCAAAGTACATTAATTTTACAAGTCAATATGACATATGCTTAAAGAATTCTTCTAACTATTACCCTAAAGGGAATGGATTAGCAAAATCCACTAACAAGAATTTACTCAGAATTTTAAAAAGAGCACTGAAAGATAACAAAAGAAGCTAACATATTATCCTAGAACAAGCCTTGTGGGTAGATAGAATTACTATCAATAAGTCAATTAAAACAATATCTTATGCATTAGTGTATGAGAAAAAAGCTATTTGCCTACTCATCTTGAAATACCAACTCTAAGATTAGCCAATAAATATTATGAATTGGATCAAAATCTAGTAGATGTCATATTGATACATCTTCTATAGTTAGAAGAATAGAGGATCAAAGCACGTGAGAATTTCTAGAGACACTCCATAGAAACTAAAGAATGGTTTGATAAGAAGGCCAGATTTAGAAAATTTAAGGTTGGTGATTCGATCCTAAGATGGAATGTGGAAAAATATAAACTAGGCAACCACCAAAAGTTTGACTCTTTTTGGGATGGTCCATTCAAGGTTTTTGATATCAAGAAGAACAATGATTTCCAACTCCAATATCAGGAGGAGAATTTATAGCTAATTATGATTAATGGATATCATATAAAGTTGTACTTTGAGTAAGAAATCCATTTTGTGTAATATATGTACATAATTGTATTATATTGTTTTTATTTTAGCTTTTTAGTACAAAATAATAAGGCAATGACTCATAACATGTTTCCAATCAAGATCAAAAAGAGTCAAATCTAAGGAAGGTGCACTATCTTGCTAGGTGTTATGTGATGCATCCAAAGAAAATAAAAAAAGCCGATTGTGAGCCATGATAGGTTCTAGACCATGACCAATAAGAAAATGATGTGTCACTTACAAGCTACACTATTTTTTTACCAATTTAAATTTTAAAGCGTGCATCTAAGTGGTGGATCATCATCAACCCAGGTGTTGTAGGTGAGTTGGAGAGGAGAGGGAAATCCTCCAAGGGAGGTCCTAGGTTCAAATCTCCACCCTACCAAAAATCTAAATTGGGTATCTAAAATCCAATAGATAATGTTGGTGCAGGCAGGGTCGGGTGCGAACCTCGGGTGACTTTGATGGTGTAGAACCCCCTGTTCATGGTCTCTCAGACCATGGAGACTCTGCAAGGGGTTTTTTGCTTAAAAAAAAAAAAGTGGTGGTTCATCTACCACATTGATTATGAAGGATATGCATACTGTATATTTAAAGCTAAAATTTGACTGAGTTTTATTTTGTAAAAAAGTGCAAAGTGTTCAAGAGAAGTGACAACAAGGTGAAGCAAATTTGCAAAGCGTCCAAAAATAGTTTTAAGAAATTTTCTTAAAAATAGCATCAAAAGCTATAGAGCAAACTACTCAATTCAAAAGTAGTAAAGTCATATGCTACATTAATAAATCACAGGTAGTAGTTGATACAAAAATAACATGGAGAACAATAAATAGACTCAGGAAAGAGATCAACCATAAATTTCTATGAGGGATTCTAATTTTAGTTCAAGGTACTTGCATTGTTTTCTCTCTTATCTTTCTATATCAATTATTTTTTTCATCCTTATCTAGAGTTAATTTCTACCATAGTGAAATTCTATGACCCTAAAACAAAAGTAATAAAAATAGCGAAGGGTAGAACTCTTTTAAATATAACTACACAAGCTTGTTGTGATGTTTTTGCTATGGGTAGAGACTCGCCTACAAATCCCAAGCCCCTTGACCCACAAGAACAAGCTAGGTATTACTCACTAAAGGGGAATTCAAAAAATGGTGAAAATTTTAGAAAATGGGTGTATAGCTAGTTTAAAACCATAATATCTAGGGACACTTTAACCAGTACCCCAATTACCACTAAGCACTTTGCCTACCTAGAACTATTTTCCATGCTAGCAGCACTAGCCTACTTAGATTTTGACCAATATGTGAGGGATTGGCAAATAGCTTTAGTTTATTATATTTCTAATGAAAATGTATAAAATGCCTATGAAAGATGATAATAACAAACCGATTTACTTTGATTGGTCTGCCTTCCTCTCCAAGAGAATGCATGAGCAACTGGTAGTAATGAAGAAAGATTCTAAAGCTCCCTCTTCCAATCATTGCTCTAATTTTTCTTGGATGTTTCTCAATTTTGTAAGGCAATTTATGCCTTGGATTCCAATAACAGATAAATATGATAACATAAATCCCATACCAATCTATACATGGACTAGGATTCTGAGAAATATTGAATTTTATTATACCTTCAATGTGGAATTTTTGGGACTAGCCCTAAAAATTATGTATCGTCAATATCCTAGAATGCCTCCTCTAGCTAAGGAAGTGTTTTAAATAGAGAAATTTGAGGAAGGAGACTGGTATATTTTTATTGAGGGCATAGTCATCATACTTTATGGCTTCACTAGGAAACCATTTTTTCTTCCACACTTTATCACTAGCAGAATATTGGTGTTGGAGTATTGTATACAAGCTGACTACATTAATGTCACATTTGGCACTGGGATAAGGAGAAAAGTAACAATGATTTATCCTCACAATGTGCAATACATTACAGTAATAAGAAAGGGCCAGTATGAGCAGATTACTTAATATTTGAAGAAACTAGGTCTTAGTTATCTTCCACAAAGATGGAAATATTACTCAAATAATACATTTTTGGAGAAGTTAACTGCCCTCAATGGTGAGGAGGATCCCAATTTTGAAAGGAATTTGAGGCCTCAAATTGAAAAACATAGAAATAATAAGGAGATATCTCCATTAGAATGGGAGGTTAGAAATATGGAGTAACTTCCCCATTGAAGAGACTTTTATGAGCAAAAAGTTGAGTATGACCCTAAAAATAAGAAAACCCACTAGCTGAAGGAAGCCAAAATCCAAGATATGTAGGAAAAGTATGGTTGGGATAAGGGTAAAGTTTTGGAATGGTGGAAAATAAGAGTGGAAGCAAACACTATAAAACCTAGTTTTGGCTACCAATATGATACTGATTTCTCTGAAAATATGATAAACATATTAATGCTTAGAAGGCCAAGAATGGTAGAAGCTTAGCATTGAGATATAAAAAGGTTGAGACAAAGAAAATAGAGAAAGGTAAGGCCAAAGGGAAAAGGTTAGGAGAAAAAGGGTAGAAGAAAGACCAAACATCTCTAGGTTCTCCCTCCCCACCTTCACAACAAAGTGTTGATGATACTACAACAACTTCACTATCAGTAACTAAATAAGCTTAGTATACTTTTGAACCTTCATAAAAACAATTGTAGTATTAAATTGTGGGGGATATAATGAAAAAAAATATGGGATATCCTGGTGGTGGTCTTGGTAAAAATAAAATAGGAAATACAAAAAATATTTAGGTAGAACATTTGTCAAAACATTTTGCCTTAGGAGGAGAAGCTACTTCACAGGATCCAATGGGATACAAAGAAAAGGATAGCTTAGTATTTACTCATATTAAATTTACTAATGCAATCCTTTAAAAGCCCTTAAGTCCACCAGTTCTAGAGGTTGCACTACCAACTATGCAACAACAAGATGACACTCAAAAGGTTAAGCCTTCAGGGCCTATTGTATTCAAAAGGAAGGTAAAATATGTAGTAGGGGATGTCAAGAAAAAATTTAGTAAAAAGAAGAAATTGGACCCAATATGTAGTAGGGATGTCAAGAAAGAAGTTAGTAAAAAGAAGAAATTGGACCAAACACAATCTCAGCTCACAACTACCAAGCAATTGATTCAACAAATATAATAACAAAGTGTGGAAGACATCTTTCAACAATCTAATTTGGTAGGTGGAGGTATGCTTCATATACCTTCTTCTCCTTCTTCTTCTCCTTCCCCTAAGAACTCTCCCTCCTATTCTCAAGAGCAAAAGGAATAAAATATATCATCTCCACCTCATAATTCCCCATCATCTTCACCAATTCCTTCATCATTTCACTCCATTGCATCTCCATATCATTTAGAAGATATTCCAATATCATCATCTCCCACTCACATCTCTTCACCTCCAAAATCAACACCATTCATATCAACACAAGCAATTCCATATTATCCACCATATTTCACATTTATAGTGTTTGTTAACATTTCAACATTTATTACAACCCCTGCTATAAGCATAGATTCCACAATAATTACCACTACACCCCTTACATTTGTACCAGACCCATTTTTTCTTTCACTCATCACTAATTCTACCCCTACAAATAATCCTATAGTATCTTCTTTGGAAAAGGTCAAGAATGTCTCATAGAAGATCCAAAAATTTTGGGGTAAGAAATTGGTCCAACCTTCAAAGAAAAATGATAGACTAAGAAAAACTATGATTGTTGATTTTATGGCTAGGCAAAGAACAAAAATTTGCCTCACTCCTCTTATTAGCAAACTAAAGGAATACATGACTACAAAATATTATCAGCTAGAAGAGCACATTGAAGATATTTCTCAATTACCCATGGGGGATGAATTGTTTATAGCTAGGGATCATCTTGAGACTATTTATGTCTAGAGTGATATTTGTAAGGAGAAATATGAGAAACATGAGGAAAAGGTTTAAAAGTTGGAAAATAAAATCAACAATAAAAAATGGAGAATTTTGTAAGAAATGAAGCCAAGACCTAGCATAACAAGTACCAGGAATCTACTAAATTCAAGGAGCAAGCTGAAGAGTTGAAGAAAAAGAATGAGGTCTATGTCAAACATATATAAGCCTTAAAACAAGAGCTTTAGGTTGAGAATACTAGAGTTGTAGGTTTCTACAAATATAAATTAAGGCATATCATAAAGCAAATATGATCTAAAATTTTAGATAAATATTTAGAGATTTAGCCTATCATTGATTTCATGGATGAGGCTAGCCATTTGTTGCAAGTAACCAATGAAGACTTAAAGAAGGATAATGAGGAGATACAACCAATGGTATTACAAGAATAACAAATATACAAGTTATCTAAGAATAGATTCAATACTACTACTAAACCCATCTCAAATAAAACATGGAATATTCAAGGTTAATAGCTAGAAATATCCTTAGAAAAAAATCAATTGATCCAAAAGGTGTGGCTACTAATGGATAAAATCAAAGGTAACCTCCAGGAGATTGTTGATACCAATAAATAAATGATGCAGAATGGTTTCAGGCGATTCTAGAATGAAGAGGATCTTCAAACTAGATTTATATAAATTTTTAGAATGAGTCTAAAATAGATGTCTGGGAGGACCCAATTAATCAATATCAAGTATCTTAGGTGATCAAATATTTAACTAGGATCAAATATTTGATGGAAGATCTAGTAGATAGGGGAAACTCCATGTCCTATGAGGAAATTGGTCCAACCTTCAAAGAAAATTGTTAGATTAAGGAAAACTATGATTATTGATCCTATGGCTAGGCAAAGAACAACAATCTCCCTCACTCCTTTTATTAAAAAGCCAGAGGAAGACATGACTATAAAATATTATCAGCTAGAAGCACATTGAAGATATTTCTCAATTTCCCATGGAGGATGAATTGGTTATAGCTAGGGCTCATCTTGAAACTATTTGTGTCCAGAGTGATATTTATAAGAAGAAATTTGAGAAACTTGAGGAAAAGATTGAAAAGTTGGAAAATACAATCAACAATAAAAAATGGAGAAGGTTGTAATAAATGAAGCCAAAACCTAGCTTAACTAGTATCAGGAGGCTACCAAATTCAAGGAGCAAGCTGAAGATTTGAAGAAAAAGAATGAGGTCTATGTCAAACATAAACATGCCTTAAAACAAGAGCTTTAGATTGAGAAGACTAGAGTTGCAGGTTTCTCCAAAGATAAAACATATCATAAAGCAAATATGATCTAAAATTTTAAAGAAATATGTAGATATTCAACCTATGATTGATTTAATGGATGAGACTAGCTATTTTTTGCAAGTAACAAACGAAGACTTAAAGAAGGCTAATGAAGAGCTACAACCAATGGTGTTACAAGTAGAAAAAATGTATAATTTGTTTGAGAATAGATTCAATGCTGTTACTAAGACAATATCAAATAAAACATGTAACACTGCAAGGTTAATAGCTAGAAATATCCATAGAATAAATAAGTTGATCCAAAAGGATTGGCTAATAATGGATAAAATCAACGGTAAGCTCCAAAATATTATTGATACCAATAAATAAATGATGCAATGTTGTTTTGAAGGATTCTAAAATGAAGAGAACATTCTTTTAATAGAATATGACCTTCAAACTAGCTTAACATCAATTTTTTAGGATGAGTCTGAAATAAATGCTTGGGAGGATCTAATTAATCAAGATCAAGTCTCTTAGTTGATAACAGATTTAAAAAGGCTCAAATATTTAATGGAAGATCTGGTAGACAGGGGCCACTTCATGTCCTATGAGGAAATTGACCCAACCTAGGAAATTGACCCAACCTTCAAATAAAACTACTAGACTAAGGAAAACTATGATTTTTGATCCTATGGCTAGGTAAAGAACAACAATCTTCCTCACTCGTCTTATTAGCAAACCAGAGGAAGATATGACTTCAAAATATTATCATCTAGAAGAGCACATTGAAGATATTTCTCAATCATCCATGGAGGATGAATTGGTTATAGCTAGGGCTCATATTGAGACTATTTATATCCATAGTGATATTTGTACGAAGAAATATGAGAAACTTGAGGAAAAGGTTGAAAAGTTGGAAAATACAATCAACATTAAAAAAAAAATGGAGAAGGTTGTAAGAAATGAAGTCAAGAATTAGCATAACAAATACCAGGAGGCTACCAAATTCATGGATCAAGCTGAAGAGTTGAAGAAAAATAATGATGTCTATGTCAAACATATACAAGCCTTAAAACAAGATATTTAGGTTGAGAAGACTAGAGTTGCAGGTTTCTCCAAAGATAAAGTAAAGCATATCAGAAAGCAAATATGATCTAAAATTTTAGATAAATATTTAGATATTTATCCTATCATTGATTTCATGGATGAGGCTAGCCATTTGTTGCAAGTAACCAAGGAAGACATAAAGAAGGCTAATGAAGATCTAAAACCAATGGTGTTACAAGCAAACCAATTATATAAGTTGTTTGAGAATAGAATCAATGCTACTACTAAGCCCATATCAAATAAAATATGGAATACTACAAGGTTAATATCTAGAAATGTCGAAGTAGATAAGACCATCTGCGGGCTCGGCGATTTGGCTTTTGGCGGGAAATTTCCTGTGACGGCGCCTGGTGTTGCTCGAGGGACTCTGGCCCGAAGATTTTGCCTAGGGCTTAGGGGGGTCGTCTCTGCTTTTGCCTGAAGTTTCTGTAGTGGTTCCGGGAGGGCCCGATGGGGTCTCCTCCTGTTTCTCCTGCTGGGAGAAAGATATCATATGCTGAGAAACTGAAAGATTTTCCCTCGCCTTCCACGGACGGAGCTCGGCGGAACGCTTTTCAATCGATACTCAAGACTGCTGCCAATGGCCCACATGCTCACCGCGTTAATGGTTGCCTCCCACAATCTTCCTCCAGGCCCAAGATTGTAATAGAACCAATGCTGGTCGAAGATACAGTCGTCTACCGCGCTAATCACGACTTGATCTGCAAATTCATGGGCATCCGGCCCACTCTGAATTTTCTGCACACTTGGGTTCGTCAGAACTGGGAGCCACACGGTGAGTACTCTCTATGGCCTATAAGCAATGGGTATTTCATCATAAGTTTCTCTTCTTTAGCAGATAGAAACAGAGCATTTGAATCAGAGAAGAGAAACCATGGACCAGCAGGGTTATTTATCCAACCCTGGAGAGTGGGTTTCGACCCCCGCATCGAACCCACGGCTGTCCCGGTCTGGATCCGGCTGTACGCTCTCCCGATGGAGTTTTGGGGTGAGCAGGTTTTGGAATTAATAGGTAATTCCCTAGGCAGATTTCTGGGAGTCTCCAAAGATACCATAGAGGGCAATTCTGCTGTCTTTGCTAGAATATGTGTAGAGATGGACATTAGTCAGCCTCTACCAGTCGAGGTGGAACTTGAGCTAGCAGGAGTACCCTGGATCCAGCAGTTAGACTATGAGGCCCTACCTTTCAGGTGCCGTGTATGCCATAAGCATGGACATTTGGCAAGGTTCCGCCCAAACGCAGTGAGCACAAAAACGGAGGCTCCGAGTGGAATGGCAAACCGCCCTAGAGAGGGTAAGTCTAGTCCGGTCAATGAACCCTCTAGCAATTCTCCAGGTCCTGATGCTCAACAGCAGGTGAAACGAAAGAGAAACAAAAAGAAAAATGGCAAGGAGCAGTGCGGACTCAAGCCAAACAATCGGTATGAAATTTTCAAGTCATTAGTGGATCTGGAGGACCATTCTATGGAAGGAGTGGTTGGGAATGATGAGAATGTCAACACTCCACCTCTTGTTTCTCCTTCCTTCATGCCCGTAGTAGAACAGGTGACTGTGCCAGCTGAGCACCTGCAGTCAGAGAATCCAGGGGCCTTGGTTATTCACTCCCCAACACAGCCGGCTATAAAAGATGTTACCATGGGAAATGCAGAGAAAAACAGAGAGAGGCCTGCTTTAGGGATTTCCCAGGTGGAAAAGAGATCAAGAAACAATAACTCTCAAGGAGCGGGAAGAAAATCCAATAAGGAATTACTAGTTGCCCAAGGAGATAAGTTAATCAATGAAGGATTGGTGAGGTCCATTGATTCTTACTGCTCACAAGGTTTTCAATGATTATTCAATCTTGGAATATTAGGGGTTTAAACAGTAGAACCCATCAATCTGCTGTTCAAAGACTCTTAGAAAACCGAAAAACAGATTTTTTGCTTCTCCAGGAGACCAAAATGTCTTTAGATATCATGAGTAAAACCGCTACTAAAATCTGGCGGGGAGCTGGGTATATGGACGTGGCTGCCCAAGGAGCTTCAGGGGGAATTGTTACCCTTTGGAACCCTCTGGTCTGGACTGCTTTAGATCATGTAGCTTGTAGGGGTGTTCTTTCTTCTCTTTTCAGAAATAACTTCAATTCTGAACTGATCCTTATTACCAACTTTTATGGGGCCCAAGATCTTGAAGGCCAGAGGCTCCAATGGGACGCTGTTCACAATATGAGAGCAAACAGGGAGTGTTTTGACTGGATTATTGCAGGGGATTTTAATGCAAAATTATCCGTAGGGACCGGGGAAGGTGGCTCCCCTACTTTGGACCCAGGGGATCGGCTTTTGATTGCCCAAGTTCAGGCCTTTAATCTAGTGGACGTTCAAGGCCCTAGTGTTTTTTCACTTGGACAAACAAGAGAAAGGAGCCACATAGCAGGAAGGTCAAGTTAGATCGCTTTTTGGTCTCGGAGGAGGCTTTTGTTAAATGGACTTTAAAGTTCCAGATTTTGGAGGGCCCTATTTCGGATCATTTTCCCATCTTGCTTGAGGGAGGGACTTCGAGAGGACAGCACTTTAGGCCTTTTAAATTTGAGAATTTTTGGTTACAAAAGGAGGACCTTCGACAAAAAATTTCTCAATGGTGGGCAGAAGGCCGCCCACCTTTTGGGACAGCAATGTTCAAATTTCATAAACAGCTTCAATTTGTCAAATTTCAATTGAAACAGTGGAGGAAAGGAAATAAGTCGGATTTCCAGTCCCAAAGGGCTCCCTTGGTGGCTAGATGGGAGGAGGTTCAGAAACTTTTTAGGGAAGGGTCAATTCTTGAGCAACTCAAATGCGAAGATGACTGAAGCTGCGTAAAGCGGTTGAGGACATTGACAACCAAGAGGAGTTATCTTTGGAAGCGAGAGGGCTAGAAATACTTGGTTATTAGAAGGGGACAGAAATACCAAATTTTTTCATCGGTCGGCTTGTGCTAGGAGACGGATGAACAATATGGAAGTTCTCAAAGATGAACAGGGAAATGTCTTCGATACTATTCCTGGTATGCACTCCCATGCTATCGATTACTTTTCTAAACTTTTTAAGGAAAGTATGCAGCAAGATATTGAGGCTCAGAACGAAGTTCTTAATGTTATTCCTCCTATTATCTCTGAAGAGGACAACCAGACCCTGCTTAGACCCATTGAAAGGGATGAGCGAGAAATGTGGTCTTTGGTATGAGTTACGGAAAATCTCCTGGTCCGAGATGGCTTTCCTATTGAATTTTTCGGGCTTTACGGGATACCTTGGAGGAGGATGTTCTGGCTGTTACTGAGGAATCCAGATCCAATCGCAGAATGCTCAGGGCGATCAATCACACCTTCATTGCTTTAATTCCGAAAGGGGAAGTGGGGACTCATATCTCTGATTTCAGGCCTATTGCTTTATGCAATGTGATTTACAAAATCATCTCTAAGATAATGGCTGAGAGGCTTAAACCCCTTCTTCATAGCATCATTTCTCCTGAACAGGGGGCTTTGTTGAGGGAAGACAAATTTTGGATGGGGTGATTTTGGCCCAGGAAGCCATCCACTCAATGCAAACTTCGGGCAACAAAGGCATGTTCATTAAATTGGATATGTCCAAGGCTTATGACCGGGTGGAGTGGTGCTTCTTGTCGAAAATTCTGGCTGCCTTTGGCTTCTCTCAGGAATGGATTGCTTGGGTTATGAGTTGTGTTTCTTCTCCCTCCTTTTCTGTTCTCATTAAGGGCCTTCCCTCGCTTCCTTTCGGCGCCTCCCGTGGGCTCCGCCAGGGAGACCCTTGTTCTCCCTATCTCTTCCTTCTCTTGGCTGAGGGTTTGGGAAGACTGTTTTTGAGGAGAAGGCAACAAGGTCGGCTTTCTGGTATCAAGGTTGGGGAGGAGACTCTGACTCACTTGCAATTTGTGGATGATACGGGTCTGGTTGGTGCGGCCACTCTTCGGGAAGCTAGAGGAATCAGAGACACTTTGAATGTCTACCTAAGGGCTTCAAATCAGGTTCTTAATGACAGGAAGTCCAAAGTGGTCTTTTTCAATCTCGACCAACGGCTTCAGGAGCGTGTTATTGACATCCTGGGATTCACTAGGTCCTCTCTTCCAATTGTTTACCTGGGGGTTCCCCTTCATTTCAAAAAGTTAAATGCTGATATTTGGAAGAACCTGTTAGCAGGCATCAAAGACAGAATGAATCATTGGGCCCATAAATGGCTAAGCTACGGGGGTAGATTAACCTTCTTGAAATCAGTTATTCAGGCTTTGCCGATCTATAAATTCTCAATCTTGTTGCCCCTCATACCATACGGAAAAAGTTGGACAAAATGGCTAGAAGATTTTTTGTGGGAAGGCGCAAAAGGGAAGAAAAAATGGGCCTTGGTTGGGTGGGATAAAGTTACCCAGCCTAAGGATAAAGGAGGGCTGGGCTTGAGATGCTCTATGCTTAATAACAGGGCTTTGGCTGGAAAACTGTACTGGCGGTGGGTTTCTCAGCCATCCTCTCTCTTCAACAGAATTCTTTCCAGTAAATATTTGGGGCATGTCCATCCCAATGAGGTGGGTCGCTTTCCCTTGGAAGGTCCTGGTTCTTTAGTGTGGCAGACTCTCAAGCTTGGGTCCCAGATTATCAAAGATCAATTATTCTGGAAAGTGGGGAAAGGAGACAAGGCTCGCTTCTGGACTGACTCTTGGGACCAGCATCCGCCCATTATTGTTTTGTTCCCCGAGCTTCATCCTATCATGTCCGCCTTAGAAGCCCAGGGTTGGATCCTTATTGATAAGTATCTTCTTACCAGTCATTTGGGGGGGTATACTTTTAAAAAGTTTAAGCGATGGGAGGAGTGGCCAACTACTGTCTCTCCGGAGTTGGTGCCTATCCTGCAAAAAATATTGTCAGAAAGGTTCCTCACGGGGAAGGATGAGGAAGATGAATTAGCCTGGGGCCATGGAAGCCTTGGGGTCTACTCAGTTAAGGCTGGATATGAAGAGATCCTCCCTGAGCCTCCCCCACACTCTTTTCCGGTTCAGCATTGGAAAAGGATTTGGCATTTAAAGGGTTGGCCGAAAGTGAACTTCTTCGCTTGGCAACTTATGCATAATGGCCTTCTCACCTTTGACAATCTCAGGCGTAGGGGTTTCAATGGCCCCTCTCAATGTGCTTTATGCCTCCATCATGAGGAAACTGCAGACCATTTGTTTTTTGAGTGTCCTTTTACTCATCAGATTTGGGAACGCTGGTTCTTGCAATTTAAACTCCGGGCTAATGGTGTTCTCAATCGTACCAATATTTGGGAAAAATGGAAAAGGGGCAGGTTCAAGTCTATAGCTCTCCGAACTGGCTGGCAGTTAGGCTTTCTCTTCATATGGTGGCAAGTTTGGTTGGAGAGAAACGCACGGATATTTAGAAACACTTTCTCCTCGATTGACGGTGTTTGGCAGGTCATCTGGAGCAAAGTCACAGAAACTGTTGCTACTCTTGCCAATGAAAAGAATCAGGCTACTCTTGGGCATCCTGAAGAGGGGGTTGAGGGTCTTGAGAGGCAAGATAGATCATGCTGGAAACCCCCCCTGAAGGCTGGATCAAGATCAATACTGATGGGGCTGCAAAAGGCAACCCGGCAACGCGGGGAATTGGTGTTGTTTGTCGGGATCACTTGAGTGCGGTTCTTTCTTGGGAACTACGGGGATTGGGCGAGCCACGAACAATGAAGCCGAAGCCTTGGCCATTAAGTCCGCGTCTATACGGGTGCATTAGCAGGGTCACCGGAGAATAATTCTTGAATCTGATTCTCAAGTCCTGATCGGCGCTCTAGATTGCTTGCGGAATTTCTCTTTAAAAGCACGGAGGCTGCGGATGTTGATATCTCAAATCAAGGAGTTATGGAGGGAGTTAGATGATGTCATCCCTGTGTATGTGAGTAGAAATCTGAACACGGTAGCTGACTTCCTTGCGAAGATGGGTGCTGAGAAAGAGGTAGGTGTCCAGCTGCACAGTGATATGCCTATGATAGATGAAGAGATTCGGAGTGGCCTGGAACGATCTCTACATCCATGAGCTCAAAAATGACTAAGGTTCGTTTCTGTCGCGATATCGCGACATATTGCGTCGTCTTGACCCGGTTTGGTTTTCTGTCGCGATTTCGCGACATGTTGCTCTATCGCGACATGTCGCTCTATCGCGACATGTTGCTCTGTCGCGACATGTCGCTCTGTCGCGACCTGTTGCTCTGTCGCGACTTGTCTCTATGTCGCGACCTATCCTGGAAAACTGTAGCGATTTCGCTACCCTTCTGGTTGCTGTGGCCTTGGGAGGATTTTTGTAGCGATTTCGCGACATGTTGCGTCGTCGTGGTCGTTGATGAGAAGGTGTCGCGATGTCGCGACCTTTTTGGAGGTTTTGCTACTGGAGGAAAAGTGTCGCGATATCGCGACGCTTTGAGGAAAACTGCATGAAAGGGAAAAACCGTCGCGATATCGCGACAATCTGTGTGAAAAGCTACTACAAGGAAAATCTGTCGCGCCTTCGTGCTTTTGTTGAGGAAGGGACTCATAGGGGCATCCTTGTTGTGATTTCGAGATGTGTTGAGCAAAATTTAGTAAAGGGGGAAAAACCGACGCGTTATCGCGACCTTTTTGAGAAAAGCCTCCCAATGGATAACCTGTCGCGATTTCGCGACATGTTTATGGAAAGGAAGCACAGGGGCAAACCTGTAGCGATTTCGCTACAGTTCTGGAGAAAAAACAGCTGGCAGGAAAAACGTCGCGATATCGCGACTTGTTATGGTAATGGGCACCTCGGGGCTGAACATGTCGCGATTTCGCGACACTTTTACGGATGGGGCGCCCTTTGGCTTTCTTGTCGCGATTTCGCTACACTTCCGGCCAAGTGGGACTCCAAGGAAAATTCGTCGCGATGTCGCGACACTTTCTCAAAGTTGTCGATCAAAGGGGTCCTCGTCGCGATTTCGCAACAGTTTCGGGGAGCAGATGCTTTAAGGCTTTCTCATCGCGATTTCGTGACACTTTTGGCGTTTGGGTGATTTGGTGCTGTGCTGTAGCGATTTCGCGACCTTTTTCGGGTGTTGTGGTTCCGGCGCTTTTTGTCGCGATATCGCGACATGTCGCGATTTCGCGACTTGGTGTTGTGGCGCGGCGGTTGTTTGGTTTTGTGTCGCGATTTCGCGACATGTCGCGTTTTCGCGACATGTCGCGTTTTCGCGCCCTTTGTACTTCTGGTCTCTCTGCGCTTGGTTGGGATGCCCTTTCTCCCTCTTGTAACTGTCTTTTGTGTTAATTCAAGGTTTTTTCATTTTTTTCAAAAAAATATCTAGAAATGTCCTTAGAAAAAATAAGTTAATCCAAAAGGGGTGGCTACTAATGGACAAAATCAAAGGCAAGCTCTAGGAGATTGTTGATGCCAATAAATAAATGATGTAGTATGGTTTCAAAGGATTCTAGAATGAAGAGAATATTATTTTAATATAAGAGGACCTTAAAACTAGGTTAACATCAATTTTGTAGGATGAGTTTGAAATAGATGCATGAGAGGACCCATTTAATCAAGATCGAGTCTCTTAGATGATAAAATATTTAACCAGGCTTAAATTTTTAATGGAATATTTGGTAGATAGGGGACACTCCATGTCCTATGAGTAAATTGGCCCAGCATTCAAAGAAAACTACTAGACTGAGGAAAACTATGACTGTTGATCCTATGGCTAAGCAAAGAACAATGATCTCCCTCACTCCTCTTATTAGCAAACCAGAGGAAAGGATGACTGCAAAGTATTATCATCTAGAAGAGCACATTGAAGATATTTCTCAATTGCCCATGGAGGATGAATTGGTTATAGCTAAGGCTAATCTTGAGAATATTTATGTCCAAAGTGATATTTGCAAGGAGAAATATGAGAAACTTTAGGAAAAGGTTGAAAATTTGGAAAATAAAATCAACAATAAAAAATAGAGAAGGTTGTAAGAAATGAAGCCAAGACATAGCATAACAAGTACTAGGAGGCTACCAAATTCAAGGAGCAAGCTGGAGAGTTGAAGAAAAATAATGAGGTCTATGTCAAACAAATACAAGCCTAAAAATAATAAGGAGAAATAGTTTTGAGGACCATATTTGTCATAGAAGCCCCGAGGACATGCTTTGTAGATGTTTTGATCCTGACAAGTGTTAGAGGTAGCAAGAAAAGCATGAGGAGGTAACTTTCATGTGAAAATTATACCATTGAGCATTTAAAAGAGGATCAGCCCTACTAATGGGACATATACATATTTTTACCTCTTACATTGTTTTTTTGTGAATCATTACTCTCTAAATATCCTCATAAATGTTCAAGAGAGTGATGGTCATAGGGAAGTTATACCTTGAAATATAATTTACAGCTAGCTAGAGTCTATTCTATTTTCCATTTTCCTCTATACATTTTCATTTACACTTCCTTATTCCCCCATTATTCATTCATTAGCTCATCCCACTCCATTCTTCCATTTATTTTAAATATTCCCATCCATTCACATAATCATTTCATAATATCTATCAATCTAGATTTTGACTCCAGTTTCCCAAAGGATGAGACTTTAAGTTCTCAAATTTGCTAGCAAAATTACCCAAGAGGCACCAAAATGTAGGCCCAAAGACCACATACTTAGAAAATTTTACAAAAAACTTCAAAAAAATTCTAAGTCTAAATAGGTGCTCTAGATCGCAAGAGAAACTCAATGCAACATGTCCCAAGCCACAATTAATTTAGTCAAACAAGTCCTTCATCCATTTAAAATCATGGCTTAGATCATAAAAGGAGAAAGTGGCTTGTGATAAAGGCTTTATGCCACATGGCCTAGAACATAGTTCTACACCATGGTCAACATGGTCAAAGTTGGCATAGCAACATTTCAAATTGTAGCCCAAGATACGGTTCCACACCACATGGATCAACACATGGATCTTTACCAGGCTCCTCATCACTTGGTTCCTTGCCATGATCAAAATGATCAAACGTCCAAGTTTGATAATCTAAAAAGTGGCTCAAAACATGGTTCTACACTACATGGATAAATGCATGGTTCCACACCATGCACTTCAACTTGTTCTACACCACAATCAACAGAGTCAAAATTACTACTTCAAAAATCAAAAGAGTGGTTCAAAACATAGTTCTACACCACATGGCCTAGAATAGAGTTTCATGAGCACATATTCAAGATAAAAATATCCTCGTCCTAGGACATAGTCAAAGCAGTCAAATAAATCAAATAAGAGATTCAAACACCTGATTAGAGCATGTTTTAAACCATGAATGATGAAGTTGAAAAGGCAATATGATCATAGGTTACGATAGGTTCCAGGTCATGAAGTATTTCAGACCGTGAACTATAAAAGTGCACCAAGATTTTAAAATATCTAATCTTAGCCATCTGGTAGCAGATCAATGACCTACATTAAAAATGGCTCGAATCATGTATAAATGCAATATTTAACATGATATAAGGTAGCATACCTCTTTGAGCAACTTCCAAGCGAAAGTTGAAGAGCAGGAAGATGAAGTAATAGAAAATCAAGTTCCATGAGCTGATTTGATTTTAGATCTATGACAGGGTAGCCACAACAAGAACAAGATATGGTATTGATTTCTTCTTGATCATATCTATATTTGGGAGCCATGAGGGATGAACAACTTGTAGAAGCCAAGTTGTAGAAGATTGAAGGAGCACACAGTTTATTCCTTTCTTGAATCAAATAGAAGTCTACCACTTTAGCATCTTGTTTATCTGGCACTCCAACTTCTTTGTAATATTCCTAATTCTTTCAAATCTTTCAAATTATTGCAATACTATAAATAGAGGTCAAACCCTTAGGGTTATCTCTAAAGTGTTTGCTTTTTCTACTATGTACACTTTTTACAAATCAATAGAAGGAGCATTACTTGGATGTTTTCCTTAGGTTGGTGGTCTTCTTTATTATGGATTATCAATATTTGAAGTCATTTCTACTACTGTTGCTATGGTTAGTTTATTTTGTTAATATTGGATTGCTAGCTTAGAGCAAATTGAAATGCTTCATTTCTAAATGTATGCTTGTAAAGGATTCTATTTCTGTTAGTTATATTATCGATTTAATTTTGATAATTTGGATTATTCATACCCTAGATGTTTAGAATAATCTTTGAAGTATGCATATGTGCTTAATATCAAATATCATTGAGTTTTGAATGTTGTTAATCACAAGTGTTGTTTTCTAGAAATTGAGTTGTCAAAAGTTCTTTGTAAAAGCCTATGCTATTAGTGTAGATATGCAAAAATTGTACACCTATGTAATTACTATAACAAACCAAATTAAAATCATAATCATGTAACCATAAATATAAAGACAAGAAGTAAATAAATGGTACCCTTCTCATTAATATTGAATCATATCCTTCAAAGGAGGTTACAATGATATCCCTCTAAGGGATTTAATACCAATTTGATACAATTTTACAATCAAGAAAGAATGGTAGGTGTATCCCGTAGAATCTTTGCAATCCCACAAACTGATTTGAGAGGAGTTTCTTGTGACCTCCGCAAGGTATGATGTAGATTTGAAGAATATTTATGTTGATAGCTCCTGCTAAGACCTAAAATCTGCACACAAGAACACTCAAAAAATATTAGTAGCAAATGAAAAGCCTCTTGTGATGAGGCCCATATCCATGATAAATGAAAGCATTAAATAAACTAAAATTTAGTAATATGTATGCATGAAAATGAAATTAAGCTATGCTAGAACAATAATTTAATGTTGTTAAATCTACTACAACCAAGAAAATAAAGAAAACAAATCTTTCTAAGAAGCCATCCCTATATAAAACTGTTTGGTCTGCTGGTCATCCCTAGGCAGGACGACGATGCCTGCGAGCTACCTCAAGGTGAGACAATAGATGAACTATGAATGAAATCATTGTAAAATTATGTGGGGTGACATCTGGTTTGATCTAGAGAATTCATATTCAAGGTATGCTCTTGAAGAATGACTTAATTATGAAAATTATCACTAAAACAATGTTATTTTATGGCACAAAGGATATAAACATGATATTCAAACTCCAATGGAACCCATTGACATGTTTTCCATGATGAAAGGATGAAAAAGATGCTTTGAAGCTTTGTGGTAAAAATCTAATAACACTTCATTGCTTTGAAGGTTGATAGTTCTTCGGTCTCTGATCTGACAATACTTCGGTATGTAAATTTGCTATATCTTTCATGAAGGCTGATCACCTTTAAATAGACTTTACAAAGGGAGCCTTAACTTGTTGAAGAAGCCAAGAAATGGTTTGAAATCAAGAAACCATTATGCTTGGCTGATGTGCATGATTTCTTGAACCATTGCTCGATGCTTGGGTTTTTGTTGTTATAGGCACGACCATTAAGAAACCATGCTTGGGTGGCCATGCTTACTAACCACCTTGGGCTAGAGTAGCCTTTGGAGGTCATTTCTAGGTAGGATGGTCCAGGATGCAAAAGGCAACATACCCATGATTGAGTGGTAAAAACCATTGTTAAACCTTAAGGCTACCCAAAGTGGTGGCCCCAAAAGGTGTCCATATAAGTAGTCTCATCAAAATGATATGTTTATAGATGCCCCTTTTTGGGATGCATTGTGTGAAAGCACAAAATGGAGCAATAATAGATAACCTAAAGTCCAATTGAGGATTAATGGTGCTAATTTATCTGATCAATGTTAGATGACCCAATCATGGTAAGAGCATGCATCCTTCAATAATTACCTTCAACACTTTGGTGGCTTATTTTTGGGTAAAATTTGGTAATTTGAAGGTATTCGGGTAGCGTTGTTTTACTGCATTCCTATTATTCATACTAATATTTTGGTTTGATATTTTTACTTGGTGTTTGCCCTAAGCAAGGGCATGATTATATTTGGCAATGATTCTTGCACGAACATAATTTGCATGATTGAGTGTTTGATTATTGACTTTGATTATGAATTTTGTGATGTATGACTACCCCCTCAAGTAACAAGTCGATGAGGAGATGGAAGTTGATGAAAGTGATGAGTCACTTAACCAATATGACTTGTTTTGGGTTTTTTAGGACCTTTACAAATGTGAAATGGCAAATCATGTTATAGCTATGATATCAACCATTATTGGTAATTGCATATCTCTATCCCTTGGGGAAGTTCAAACACATGGCTTTCTTAGGTAATTGAGGTGATAACAATTCAATTTGTTCCATAGGTGAATCATTGTATTTGGTGTCTTTTGAAATAGAATGGGGAAATGAAATGTATATCTTTATCCCATGGAGTAGTCCAACTGCATGGTTTTTTTAGGGAATTAAGATAATACCATTTCAATTTTGGTTGGAATATATTTTTGGTTTAAGAAGCCTATGGTAACCTAACCATCCAACCATATTGTATGGATACTCAGTCACTACAACCACCAGGTGTATAGGGTAAATCACTAGGTACGAGAATCACTCAAGATTTTTGATTTTATTGATTTTTAGGTGTTTTTAAACTTTTTGAAGAAAATAGACCATTAAATGTTGTTAAATGTCCCAATTGATGTTCATGATGCTGGTAGGATGCTTGCATTTTTTTCCAATTTGAGGCTACCCTGGGGTAGTATAGGTTCATTTTTGTAAATTTTGAGGCCATCCTAGGGTAGGACAATCACACTAAAATGTGATCACCCCACATAGGGATGGTCTTAGAATTTGAAAAATATAAAAACAAATTTTCCAAATTTTTGACATCATTTTCACTACTAGTAGTTGGAAAAGAGGAAGGTCAGGTGGAGGAGAGAAGATTTATGATGCGAAGCACTACTAAAAACTTGACTCAAACCTACCATGGACTAGCTTGAGGCATCGACCAGTGGAGGAGCTAGTGCTAGGAAGGTAGAAACCTTGTTCCTTCTCTTGATATTTTGAAAATTAAAATGAAACTCACTAAGTAATGTGAAAAATGGACTTCATTAATTAATAGTAAAAAATAGCCTAACAGTAGATTAGATGTAGTGTAGGTTAGTTAGGTTTAATTTTTTTTTATTTTTTAGTATTTTTGGCACCAATTGCAGGACCATCTCGAGCAAGGGTGGTTCCCTTTGGCTAGTTTGGGGGTCATCCTGGGGTAGGTTGGCCTTGTTTGAAAACCAAAAATCAAATTTATGGTTATTGGGATGGCCATCCTCGGGTGAGGTGATCATACCTACATAACATCCTGGCTTGGAATGACTGCAAATTGTTGCATTTTTGTTGAAATTTTTGCAACTTTTTTTTGGAATTGTTTGTTGATTACTATTTCTATTAGGATTTAGATAATGAAGGCTTGATATAGAGTGCCTAATTTGTTTGATTATATATGATTTAAGCTCATTTATAAGGATTGGAAGTGGTTTGAGGTGGTTGGTCTCAAGCAGGTGACTCGGATACTAGTAGTTATGTCAGATCAGGTCTACCTAATGGCCTTGGCTAACCAGTGGGATAGCCAGACCAACACCTTCCATATCCCTACTAGTGAGATGATAGTGACCTTAGAAGATGTCTACAATATATTTTTCATTCCCATTAATGGATGCTCAATCATCTCTACTCCCATAGCACAATAGAGAGCAATATTCCAAAAGGTTTTTGGCAGGGATGTTGAGGTTGTGAGGCAATAGATAGACCATGGTGGAGTGCTCATTGGTGCATGGTATAGAGCATGTGTATTCACATTGAGACACATGGTACTGATGTGTGTGATATCCAAAATTTTGATACCCAACTCTTTATGGGTGAGGTTTTCATGGAATATCCTTGATATGGTATAGGTTTTGATAGAGTGTGATATCCAATGCCCATCGATCATGGAATGTGGGAGCACTTTATTAGTGCACTTGTACAATGAGTTGTACGATATTCATCATTAGGGTCAATGTAGACTAGGTTGTAGTCTCCTACTTTAGGTTTGGGGATGGGAACACATCATAGTGGACCGGCCAGAGGGATTGCCTATACCACAAGTATATTTCGATGATGCAAATATTGGATATGCAAATAGATGGAGGTGATCAATAGAGATATGTCAGAGTATACCTCATACAGGTTTGCTATCCCATTACATTAGATCTTTTGAGGGATTGAGGATACGGTAGATCACTTGGATGTCCTATATGGATTGTCCTCCTTGGGTAGAGGTGGCAACATATCTAGGGCACATGAGGTGTGGGGGATGGATTATAGGGCAACATGGCACAAAGTGAGAGTACTTATACTATTCTTGCATCACACAATAGTTCAAGACACATCATAGTGTTCCTAAGGAGCCTACTATCTACCATCATTGAGGATATGATATGGAGCTAGAATGGCCATGAGTTGTTCCATTGGAGGATGAGGAGGATGAGCTACTAGCCCTTCCAATTTTGGAAGATTTAGGAATGATAGTAGTGTATGATACATGGTGGATTACTAGACTATGGTAGGGAAAGGGACCTATGGGTATGCCAGTTTGGGGAGGTAGTAGTAGATGATGTAATAGGTGTAGCCTTAGGATATGAGGTGGGTGATGATGGGTGATGAGTGCATCGTCATATGAAGGGAGAGTGGGGCCAGCCTACAAAGAGGGTATATGAGTAATAAGAGGAGGGGGATGATGATGAAGAGCTTATTGATGAGGTAGCCTAGCTGAGGGTATGGATGTAGACCCTTTAGGGGTAGTTTGCAGAGTGGGACATGACTATTGCAATAGTATAGAGCTAGCTCAACAATGGGTAGGAGCAATGAAGGGTATTATCTGAGGAGAGAGATCTACTCAAGGTCCAGTTGGAGAGTGCCTAGGTGGAGATTGACAAGATAACTAGAGAGCAAGACAACTTGTGTACACAAATAGTAGCTAAGAAAATTGAGAGGCATGCCAAGATCAGGATGCTTTATAGGTTTAGTTGGTAGCTATGATTTTAGGATAGGGGTAGGATACACTAGCTATTTAGGCTATAGTTTATGTGGTGAGGTTGCAAGTCGAGGTGGCCAAGTTATAGGGATTACTAATGACTCTGACTATGACACAGGGGTAGGAAAAATCTAGTGGAGAGGCTAATATTAGTAGGTTATAGAACCTACTAGAGGAGTATCTGGCCCAATGTCAATTTGATGCAGAGTACATAGTAGATTTAGAGGGGTGGATCTAGATACTTGGCAGTGATTTACTTGAGCAATCTATAGTAGGAGGGTCTCAAAGAAGTCAAAGTATGGAGTTAGGATAGTCATATGCTAGATTGAGTCATATATAATTAGTTAGGTCCAGTCATAATATATCAATGATGCTAGAGATATCAGTGGGTAGTGGATCTAGGTAGCATCATAGAGATGAGGCTAAGGGTAGAGGCAGTTCTGGGGCTACAAGCCTTGATTGATTTACTTTATGTATCGACTACTTTTTTGGGTGTCAGGTTTGAGGACCTACATAGTTGTAGCCTATGAGAATTTGTATCCTTATGATATATATATGATTATCATGCCTTATGACTCATCATGTGGTTTCATATTATGTTATGGTTTGATTTTATGTATAGATGCAATGATGGATGCAATTATGTATGCTTAGTATAGATGCAAAGATATATTCCTAGATGTATGATTGGATACTATGTTTAATGCTAGATAGATTATTTAGATTTATCTATTTTATTATGACTTTAATTCATGTTATGGATATAACAAATATAATGTGTATGAGATGCATTAATTTTATACGAATGTTCTAATACAATTGTACATGTATGCTTTAATTAATTAAAACATAATGAATGAATCTAATTTGTGTTTAAGAAACTAATGGTATGCACCACATAATGTATAAGAATCATAAATCACAATGTTAAATTTTTTCACAAAAGTTATTCATTTGTATATGAATGTATGAGATGAAGTGTGTGAGATGTAGGGGTTTTCCCCATAAGCTTTTGCAAACTAAAAGGTGTGCATAAAATAGTAAATGACCATCTAAATATCATTGATTATATTCAATCTATATCTATCCTATCTTATGAGGACCTATTAATAAGAAAAAGCTCATAAAGAAAATTGTGAGTGATGATGAGGTAATTAGGTACTATAAGGAGATTTTGAGGTTTTTAGTGAAACTCAAACACCCTAGTTAGTTAATAAAAATTTGTATACTGACTATACAATAATTTGAAAGATATAAGTCTATTATGAATATCTAGATATTCAATATCCCTGTGTGTGCATAGTGAATGTATTTATATGATGCATAAGACTACCTCATTGCCATACGGGTTTCATGCAACCCATTGTTGTAATGAGGATCACCTTATGGTCATCCTAATCTTGAGTTTGGACATAGTTAGACTAGACTATTAAGCAATACAAGATACCAAAAGCTAGATCAACCATAAGCTAACATTGGTATGTACAAAAGAAGATTACTAATGTGATAGACATATCACCATGCGTAAAGCTACTCCATTACCAGGCGATTTCATTCAACCCATTGTTGTAATGGAGATTTCCCCATGGCTTGAAAACAACTAAGGATTCAAGGGATTCAATCTCGTTACCCCCTTATTTTATTTTTATTGCTTGGGATACTTGCTCATTTATAGTGATGAAAACCACCTTTTTTTTAGAGCAAGGGGTTTTCTTAGTGATGAAAACCACTGTTTCTTTTGTTTTATTTTAGAAATTTGCTTGTTTTGTGGAAGAGCAGAGGGATTTTTTGGGGTAGGGGGAGCTTGTACTTTTGTAAATGCTCATCATCCTAGACCATGTGCATTACAGGATGAGGGAGGAAAACCTTTCACTTAAGGTGACAAGGATTACTTTGTAGTGTCATCTTTCCTTGCTCCAACTTGGATTTTAATGTATAAATTTGCCTTGGGATTTTGATATATGCAAGGTACTATCAAAGTGAGAACTTACCTTCTAAGTCTAATATAGATTTCTACCAAATCTAAAAATATAACTAGGGATGGTTGAATTACCAAAAACCCTAGTGAATACCCTATAGCAACTCATTAGTTGTGTTGAAAAACACAATTACTCTTAAGGAGAATATGGATGATAATAATATGTGGGGTGTAACGGTTTTCCCTATAAGATTTTTCAAAATAAGAGATGTGCATAAAATAGTTAGTGGTTATCTAAATATCATCATTGATATTCATCCGATATCTAACCTATCTTATGAGGATATCTTAATAAGCAAAATCTTATAATGAAAACTACAAATGTTAATGATGTATGATTTAAGACTCATGACTTGTATACAAATATGGTGTCATTCGAAAAAATGTAAACACAATGTGTCTTAATGCAAGTGTGATGGATGCATATGCCTTATGCATATAATCAGTGAATGCAACAAAATGCATGATGATGCAATGCAAATGTTTTCGTATTTTTGATGTTTTGTGTTGTTTTTGTAATTTTGATTTTTTTTTTTATGCATCCTGTGTCATGCATGAAATACCCATGAATGAAGAATTTTAAAGGGTTCATGTTCCTCAACACCTTCAAGAGCGGTGAGATGGTAAGTCCTTGGTCCTATATTTTATGTGATGATAAATGAGCCTAACCAATTTACCATGAATTTGTCTCACGAGTGTGGTGGTAAATTGGAGTTTTGTTGATTTTCCTTTAGCATAAGGTTTCCAAATTTGAAATCCCTTAGGTGGACCTTAATATTATAAGCTCATTTAAGGTGATCCTGGTAAATGCAAATATGCTTGAGATCATTAAATCATTGTTCATCAAGAAGGGTCAATTGGTCAAGGTGAGATTAACACGTGATACCATCATCAATGAACTCTTGTAATGCAATGTGCAATGAAGGTATTTCAAAATATAAGGGCATAATGACCTCAATGCCATAGACTAGCAAAAATAGAGTTGCCCCAGTGGGTGTCTGAATGCTAGTGTGATAAGCCCATAATGCTAGAGGTAATTGAAGATGCCAATATTTGTGGTTTTTCTTGATAGTTTTCTTAAGGATGGCAACTACAATTTTATTGGATGCCTCTGTTTGTCCATTTTTCTATGGATAATAGGGCATAGTAAAGTTATGTTAAATGTTGTACTTTGTAGTTAAAGCACACACATATTTTTTTTTAATAGAGTCCCATTATCCAATATGATTTTGGATGGAATACCAAAATGACATATGATGTTATGGAGTATAAACTCTACAATACATGAGATCCAGTCATAGTGATTAAAGGGATTTCTTCCATCCATTTGGTAAAGTATTCAGTAATTGTTAAGATGAACATGTGATGACATAAATATGGGGGTGATATTTTTCTTATTAAATCAAATCCCCATTGAGATAAATACCACATCGATTGAATCGGTTGTAAGGACTAAGATTGTAGGTGCAAGAGATTAGCATAATGCTAATATTTTACGTACTTATTAAATATATGTACAAAAATCCTTCTCCATTGTGGGTCAATAATAACACATTCAAAGGATGCACTTAATGATAGCCATACTACTAAAATTGCCATTGTAGGTACCACTGTGGGCTTGCGAGATTACCCAAGAAGATTATTGGGGCTCTAGAAAATGAAGGAGAAGACCATTGTAGCTATGATAATAAAGAATATCTCCTAGTAAGACATATTTGGTCACTTTCTACTTAAATGTTCATTTTATGGCATGCAAAAATCCTGATGGGATACTTTCAAGTTTCAAGAAATTATGTAGTTGGGTAAGAAAATCCTGATAAGCTTGAGTTTTTACTAAGTGAACAACTTGCTCCCATTAAGCTTCATCATGCATGAATGCATATTGGTAGAAAAAGTTAAGATGAATGGTCATGCCATTATTAGAAGGACCCTATGGGATTAAATACCCCTAGGATGCATGGTTTATAAATTCATGTACTTGATAGAACCACTCTTTATTTAATTCAATTTGGATCATGTGGACAAATTCTTCATTAGTTGAAGCTTCACATGAAATAATTGATTGCAAAAGCATTTTGACGTGGATGGTTGTAATGTCGTCAAATGGTTTTGCAGGATTAAAGACCCTAAAGAGGCCATTGTGTTTGTGAAATAATTTTATGAATGAGGGATTGCCTCAATGATGTACCATTCCAATTTGGTTAATAGCTTGTCCACAAGATCCTCATATTCAAAATTGTTATTGGTGCATGGGAAGTTGATTTTGAATGATAGGGGTATAAGATCTGCCTACAGTGTGAAAACCATGACTCTAGCACCATCCTCTTTCTCACATTTAGAACCAAAAAGAACAAAGTCATGTCAAATTTGTTGTTAGGCTCTTCAGGTTCAGGCAAGTCAGATAATGCAAAGACTACATGATCAGGAAAATCGATTATGAGAGTCATCTTGAAGAGGAGCCTCTATTAGCTGATCTACGATAACTTGACCTTTAATTGATTTTTGACTTATAAACTCAAGGTTGAATTCAATCAACAACATAATCCATTTAGCGGTATGCATGTTATCATAAGTGTAACTCATCATGTACCATAAATAATTTTCTTTAGATATGATATATGTCATATGATTTAACATATAATGTCAAAGCTTCTTAGTGGTGAATACCACTTCTAGGTAGAGCTTCTTGACGTATGCATATTTGAGCTTGTAGCTCACCAAGGCGTGACTAATGTAATTTATAGCCTATTCCTTATTTACTCATTCTTTTGGGTAAACATGGTCCCTAAGGCAAATTCGGTGGCTAAAATGTATAGTAGAAATGACACACATAGTCTGGATGAGGCTAGGACTAGCGGTGATGCCAGGCATTGCTTAATCTCATAAAAGGCCTTTGGCACTCCTTGTACCAATGAAATGGGACCTAATTTTGTAGTAGTTGATTCATGGGTCAACATTTATCCGATAATTACACTATGAAGCATCAGATAGATGCTACTTTACCTTGTAAGTTGCAAAGCTACTTAAGGTTGGTGTGATAGAGCATGTTGAGTGTAGCTTTGATCTTTGTAAGATCAATCTCAATCCCTTGCTTGGAGACTATGAAACCCAAAAATTTTCCAAATGTAACTCCGAAGACATACTTTTTGGGGTTCAGTTTGACATTATGTTTGATGAGGTGATCAAAAAAAAATTTAAGCACGTTAGCATGCTCATGATACAATAGTGATTTGGCTAGCAAATCATATATGTAATCATCTAGGCTTTTATGCATAGTCATGGAATATATATTTCATGCCTTGATGATAGGTTGCACCAAAATTTTTAATACCAAATGGTATTACCTTGTAATAGAAGATTCCCCATGGAGTGGTAAAGGTTATTTTGGTTGATCCTCAGGTTTGACCTAGATTTTATTATAGCCTAAAAAACCATCCATGAGGGACAACATCTCATGACTTGCACTAGCGTCAACTAGTGTGTCGATGCTAGGAAGGGGAAATTAATCCTTGGGAGTTACTTTGTTGATATCTTTGAAGTATATACATATGTGAATCCTCTCATCCAGTTTGCTTATGGGTACCATGTTGGATACCCATGGGGGATAATCTATGGGTTGGATGAATTTTGCATCCAACTATTTTTTCAATTCATCCTTAACTATCAAGGTAATTTTTGGATGCATATTGATTGGTTTTATGTTAGGGTCTAGTGTAATATTGTGTGTAACCAACTTTGGGTAAAGACCCGACATGTCCTTGTATGACCAAGCAAAAATTTATTTCTTCTCTATCAATAGATATGTAATAATGGCCACTCTTATAAGGATAAGCTTTCTCCCAATTTCATATTTGTGGGAGCCTCAGGATCATCACCAATATTAATGTCAAAAGTATCTTCTATTGATATATGATATCCCTCCTCGAGTTGATGAGGCGTAGGGATCAAATGGATGTTATCAATTGGGTCTGGATAGTCAATCATATCTAGATCAACTTCAACTTGACAAACACCTTTCGATGACCCTTACAAGATATTAAATAGTTGTAGCATTTCATCACAAGGGAAGAACTCCTCTAGTAATGGGGGCAATGTGGCATGAATAAAATTATGGCCTCAAGATTGAGGTGCAACAATTTTGAAGGTTTATTAGGATTGTGAAGTGACATGGTCAAGTCAATGGATACCATGTGGATGGATGGATTGGAGGGATGTGTCAATGATGTGTGGTTTGGAATATGTTGGGTGTGTCTTAGGTGGAAATGGAATAACTGGATCAAACCTATGGGAAGATAGGATGATGGGGTCCTCTAGAGGTATAAAGTCCTCCTATGTAAGCTAGTGTGGAAAAAAATTCCTATGATATAGTGCATCTAGATGTATGAGATTGAATTCTATTTGCTCATTGTGTGCTTGCTAAAGGTGGTAAGGGCCTAGATATGCTAGATCAATTTCATCCTTGTATTCCTCAAGTGTCTCACTGAGGGTTAGGAGGTTGTCACATATAATGAAGATCGAGAAATGCAAGCTTTGTTTCATCCTCATAACCGCCTGATACTTCACTAACAAAATCTAGGTGAGGACTGAAGGATGATAGTTCTATCTCATCTTCGCACTCTTCTAATGTATCATTGTGATGGTTAAGGAGTTTGATACATATCATTGTGATAGGTAGATGATCACTTAGTAGATGAGGATAACCTATATTGACATACTTATTCTCATCTATATTTCCACTGAAGCCTAGGGCCAGGTATTAGAGGGAATCAACTAGGAGTTCATTTGGCATGCGTATGGAGTATCCTAGGCCAAATTTATTCTTTGGGATCTGATATTGTGGTAGGAAAGGTATGTAGATACCCTATTCATATAGGCCCAAAACATTACCGTGCCAATGGCAATGATAAAAGTACCTCAAGAAAAACTCGGGATTGGACATATATCCTATCTTTCTCAAGAATGGTTCATCATCATGACTTTTCATGGAAAATTGCTCTGTAGGATCATCAAAGCCCCCATAACTAAAATTTGTTTGATTTGGAGGGACCCCCAAGGGTACTACAATACCAATGGGTAAATATGGGATACAAGGTTGACTCATGTCCTGAGCGATCTTGATGAGTGGTGTAAGTGTAACATTTTGTACCAAGTACTCACCGAGGTTAGGGTTGGCCAAGTGAATTATGACTTGATTTGAAGGCAATGGAGAAGATGGATGTGAAAGAGGTGTGGAATGAAGTGGTTCATATATCGTAGTAAACAATCCATCCTCCTCCATGGGGGTTGGAATATCCACTACGAAGACAGTGGAGATGGATGGCTAAGCTTCCTCATTGGGTGCTTCTAATTTCTTCTCACTTAGTTGACCCTATGATGAAGAAGAGACATCATATGAAGCAATTGGTAAGGGTTTAGATGGAAATTATTATTATGTGGATGGATCAAGGGATGAAGATAGTGATTTTGATGCAGTTCCTAGATTTTTGGTAGGGCTATTAGGCTGAATATCCAGGTGCATGGAAGGTAAGACAAAATATTGTGGATTACTAATTGGGTTGACATATTTAAATGGTTTTGAATCCAAAGGAACTACATGAACCTATACCTCATGGACATACTTAATAAACCAGTGCAATATTGATAGAATGTATCTCATATCCCAGATCCAAGGTCACCCTACCAATATATTATATTGCATCACACCTTGTATGACATGGCATAATATTGAGATTATTTTTAGTCCAAACTAGATTGGGAGGACTATGGTATTGACTATGAATCAAAGAGCAACGTTGAATGCTCCCAAGGTAAAGGTGGATGTGATGATGTGTGACTCCAAGAGATGGAGATGATTAAGGAAGACCATGGTGATGATATTTATTTATGAGCCCGTGTCGATCATAATATGCTTATAGGAAATCTTGTTAATGCATGCAATGATGTGCAGGGGAGGATATGGTATATTTGTGGGCATGATTTTGATCTCATGATACTAAAAGGTTATAATAGTATCATTGGATGTTTATATATGCCCCAAAAAGTTGGTGAAAGTATTTGGGTCTTTGGGTTATAGCTCAATTGATTTTGAAATCTCCATTAGAGATTTGTAATGTCTCGACAATTGTTGTATGAGCTTGTAAATGGACATTTTGGTAGATATTGTTCGTAGGATTTGAGTAAGCTTACTCCTAATTGATACCACTGGTTAAGGTGGTGGGCCTCGAACTAATTTTTGGTTTGGCAAGGGCTATGATGTAGAGGTAGTATTAATAAAAATTGAAAGTTGTGCAACTCACTCAAATCTATGATTTATCATCACAATATTGACCATTTTGATGAAATCCTCATCGGGTGGGGCTGTATGGACCTCATTCACTTTCCAAATTTGATCATCCTTGACCTCATAAGAAGGAAAGGGATCCTTGAAAATACCCATCTGTTGATTATCAGGTGCGAGAGGATTGTCAATTTGTAATTTATTTTTATCTAACATATCTTGTACTAGATTTTTGAATGTGTAGCACACTTGGATATCATGACCCTTTTATCAATGATATGCATAGTATTGATCCTCTCTATACCCTTTAGGTTTTGGTTTATTAGGTTTAGTATTCTAAATTTTTGGTAAGGTAATGGTCTTTGCCTCGCATAGTCAATTGAAGAGAGGTTCCATAGGTTCAGACAATGGCATATAAGTGTGAGGTGTGTGGCATTGTTGGTTTTGTACCTGATTGCACTGGTTTTAAGTGGTGTCTTGTGTAGGAAGGGGTTATGCTTTATATTTAGCCTACTGTGGCATTGCCTTATTTTCATTCTAAGGGACACTAAGGACAACCTAATTAATCAAAGCTAATTTATACTATGTTTGGTTTCCTCTGGAGTTTTTAGTCCACTCCTTTCAGAGTTTTATATCCCCATATTGAACCTTTATGTCCTCTATGACTTTGGATTATGCCAAAGCCTCTTCAAAAGTTTGATATTTTTGTAACTGTAAAAGTAGCAAAATATGCTTCGAGTAAATTTTCATAAACATTCGAGTCAGTTCCATTATAGGTAGATTAAAAGGTAACTTTTGAATTACTCTCCTCCACCTATTACCATAATCAATGACTGGGTCATCATCGAATTGTTTAAGGTTAACCAAATCACTTAAAAATTGTCTAAGAAAGCATTTTTAAGCTTCTCAAAGTTATTGATTATATGCCTAGGTAAGTAATTGTATCACTCTAGGACTAGGCCCGAGAGGGTAATCAAGAAGGTACTCAATAGAAAGACATCATCCTATTGTAGCCAAAAACATAGGTTCATGAAACCTATCACATGCTCTTATGCATCTTTTTCTCCCTTAAAATTGTCTAGTTTTGACATCTCAAAATGTTCAAGATAGGGAGGACACAAAAATTATTGGTGGAAGGGCTAATTGCATAGCTGACACAATGTAGGATTTTGAAAGCCCACCCCTTTCTTCTATAGTTATTTGATACACTCTATGAGGATATTATAAGCCCGATATAATATGATCTCATCTTATTGGATTGATATTCACAAAGGAGGATGTGGAATATTCTTGTTAGAACAAGGTGGTTAAACATTTTCATCAACCACATCATCATAGAGTGACTCAGGGTATCTTGATACTTAGGTTCTAGGTCCTCATAGGTTTCACAGTCTTGATGATCTAGCAGTGGATGCTACCATGGATTAGAATGATAAATAGATGCATGTGGAGGGTGAATTTTTTCTAGCCTAGGAGGTAATTCATTATGTTGTGCAACATGCCTTTGATTGGTTTGTGGTCTATAAGTACTAGGTGTAGGAACTTCATCATAAGCTACCCTATGTGATTTCTCCTCACGTAATATTTGCTCATGCAATTTTTTCTCATGTAGTCTTTGCTCATGTAACCTTTTGAGGTACATTCTTTATTGTTTTATATGATCTTATTCTAAGTGTTATTTATCCTACTCTATGCACTCTCGCTCTTTCTATAGGTTATCTCACTCTTGATATAGGCATTCTTGGTATCTTTGCAACCTATCTAGCCTTTGTTGTAGTTTCTCTTGTTGACTTGTATTTGGCCTAGGTGTTGGATCTACCTGAATAGTAGTGTTAAGTCACCAAGATATTATGTTAACATGAGAGAATTTGGCTTGTTCTATAGGTGTAATAGAAGTAGAAACCTATTTCCCTCGATTGAGGGAAGTCACATTAACATGATGTTCAAATCTAGGAGTGAGATCTTCATGGTGAGACAGAGTAGGAGTATGATGTGTTTGTGTGGAACACTCTCTATGAGTAGTATTGGGATGAACTATATCTTTATCATCCTCATCCTCATAAAGAGTGTGAACAAAAGAGGTGGATATACAAGTAGCACAATCACCATATATATCTAAGTGGTTAAATTTTTGACTTGTCCAAGGTTAATCAGGTAAAGTACCTTACCCATATAAGATAGGTAAAGGCATGTAATCTAGATCATGTTCATATGGATGTGTAGATCAAGTAGGGGCATGGATTTGTGCTACTTCCCAAGTGGGCCCCTCAATGGGTAGATCATGTCTAGCTATAGCACAAGATTGGTATTGGCTAACAAGATCATCTATTTGATCATGTAGAGAACCTATAGGTGTTCTCCTGGTAGAGGTACCTTGGTGGTCTGATCCTCTATGTGAGGAGTTAGCCTCATGATGACTATTAGGGCACCATGCAAGAAGGAGTAGGTCCTCAGGACTATAGTAGAGATGTTCAAGATCTCCTTGTAAGTTTTCTATCTCATAGGCTCATGGTTGAGCTCGACTACGCATAGTTATCATGTTGTCTTGATTACACAATACAAAATGAAAATAATCAAAGCATACAAAGTGTTTATCTCTTCTATTTTTTTTTTTTGTGATTTCCTACACTATCTTGTGTGTTTTTATCTGTTGTTTCTATTTATTTCTTGTTTGTGTTTTTGCTTTTTTTAATGATATTAACTCATTTTGAGGGTTTTCACCTGTATGCTCTCACACACAAACTTGGTGATGAAGTCCAAGTTGTGAAACCCACTAAGGCTTGGTGATGAAATACAAACTCGATGAGGGAGCCCAAGTCTTATGAATGTTCTTGGACTGGCCTTGGCCAAAATAGGGTACAAAATAACAATATGCAAGCCAAAAAGGTGGAAATGAAACCCACCATTTCTAGTCTTGATTGATGGTTGGTGATGAAATACAACTCATAGATATTCAAAATAGTATGTGGTGTGTGTGGGTTTATTTTATTTTATGCAAAAAGCAAATGCGAACATAGAGCATTTAATGTCTTTTTACTAATACATAAAAATGATGTTTAATTTCAGATTCCTAAGTAGTAAAAATTTTATTTTTAGAAATCTAAAAATGTAGAACTCTAATATGATATCAGCCTTTGAGTAGGAAACAAACATACAATCCACACAACAAGCAAATAGAGGCCATATCTATGAAGGGCAATTTATAGTAGAGGTCATCTTACACAGGGACAGTAAAAAAGAGGGACCATATAGGATAGGGGCGGCCATAAACAGAGGTTGTTTGAACCAGGAATTGTCATGAACATGCTATTGGAAATTGAAATATTTTTGTATTTTTTTTCTACTGAAGTGTAAAATTCTTACATTTCTTTACTAAATAGCAAGGAAAACAGGGACAAAAAGACTTACAAGTGTAGCCTTACTTTGAAGTAGTTGTTGTAGGTAACATTTCTGAATTTTATTTTGAGGTCATATTTGAGTAGAACTACGGGGTCTACTAGTCATCTTAGGGTAGGATGAATGTGACTGCTGACCATTCCTACCAAGGATGGTGATACCTAAAATTCACAAAGACCAAGAAAATAGAAATTAGCAACTAGTTTTCCAAAAAGTGGACAAAATCCAACCATGATCGCCACTTGTAGATATGCAAAAATTGTACACCTATGCAATTATTATAACAAACCAAATTGAAAGCATAATCATGTAACCATCAAGATAAAGACAAGAAGTAAATAAATGGTGCCCTTATCATTAATATTGAATCATGTCCTTCAAATGAGGTTACAATGATATCCCTCTAAGGGATTTAATACCAATTTGATACAATTTTACAATCAAGAAATAATGGTAGGTGTATCCCGTAGAATCTTTGCAATCCCACAAACTAATTTGAGAGGAGTTTCTTGTGACCTCCACAAGGTATGATGTAGATTTGAAGAATATTTATGTTGATAGCTCCTACTAAGACCTAAAATCTACACATAAGAACACTCAAAAGACATTAGTAGCAAATGAAAAGCCTCTCATGATGAGGCCCATATCCATGATAAAGGAAAGCATTAAAGAAACTAAAATTTGATAATATGTATGCATGAAAATGAAATTAAGCTATGCTAAAACAATAATTGAATGTTGTTAAATATACTACAACCAAGAAAATAGATAAAATATATCTTTTTGAGAGGCCATCCCTATGTAAGGTGGATTGGCCTACTGGCTATCCTTGGGAAGAGCAACGACATCTACGGGAAACCTCAAGTTGAGATAGCTATTGATCTATGAATTAAATCCTTGTAAAATTATGTAGGGCAATGTCTAGTTTAATGTAGGGAATTGATGTTCAAGGTATGCTCTTGAAGAACAACTTATTTTTAGGAATAGTCACTAAAATAAGGTTTTTTGATGACACAAAGGATATGAACGTGATATTAAAACTCCAAGGGAATCCATTAACATGCCTTCCATGATGAAAGGATGCAAAATATGCTTTGAAGTTTTGTGGTACAAATCTAGTAGCACTTCATTGCTTTGAAGGTTGAGAGTTCTTTGATCTTCGATTTGATAGCATTTTTATGTAAATTTACTATATATTTCATGAAGACTGAGTGCCTTTAAATATAATTCCCAAAGGGAGCCTTAGCTTGCTAAAAAATCCAAGAAATAGTTTAAAATCAAGAAATCGTTATCAAGAAACCATTTCTCAGTGCTTGAGTTTTTGTTTCTATAGATGCAACCTTTCCAAGGTAGGTTCGTTATGACTACTAATAACCTTGAGGTAGGATAGCCTATAGATGCCATCCCTAGGTAGGATGAAATAGACTACAAAAGGTAACTTGCCCTTGTTTGAGTGGTACAACCCATTGTTAAGCCCTAAGGCTACCCAAAGTGGGTTATATGGTCCAAAAAGTTGTCCATATAGGTAGTCTCATCAAAATAACATTTTTTAGGTGTCTACAGTTAGCTTTATCCATCCACTATTGATTCACTAATTTATTAACCCTTTCCCCTTTCTATCCCTATATTTATACATTTAATTAAGCTTAAATGAGTCAACATCCAATTAGTTGACAAGGTATACTAGCCTACTTTAGAGGTTGGGTTAAAAATAATTTTGATCCATCAAATGTTGGGACCAAGACTGTGATTAGCAGGTGTTCACATTCCAAAAAGCCATTGTAGATGATAGTAATAGTTCAAGTTTACTTTTATGTCAATTCAGATGCCAACACTATTGTGCCTTTAAGTCTTTGAATAAAATCATGAAACAACTATGCTACTATTTTTTGGAAATTTGAAAAGGAAAAGGGGGGAAAGAGATTCAAATAAACAAATAAAATGAACTATGCTATAAATTTATGCACAAAATTAGGATATATGAGCAACTAACTTGTAAAATTATGTTGAAAGGAAAATAAATTGAGCATATTGTATCCTTGAGTCTAAGCCTATGCAGTTGTATTTGATCTTGTGAACCACCTTGTGCGGTTGTGTCTGAGCCTTTGGACCACCTTGGGTGCTTTTTTTTAAGCCTTTGGACCACCCTCGATGGTTTTTTCTAATCCTATGGACCACTACAAGTGGTTGTATCAAATATTTTGGACCACCTTGGGTGGTTGTGTCTGATCTTGAGAGGGTAGATATTACAAAATTAAGCCTTGATTTGAGAGGTGTGATCATGTCTTTCCTGCCCTTGGGTGCCTATTAAAGAAATAGGAAATAGAAAGTTAGAAAATCAATCCAAACATGCATGCAAGCACAAAGAACCCTAAGAAAAACACATAAGGAATGCTATAATTGATGTAAGTGCCAAGGCTCATGCAAAATAATCATCAAATGTGTTGTGGGTATAGGGTCCCACTATGACCATGATTGTGAAGAGGAAATACACCATAAAAATTGAAAATAGACAAAAGATAATAAAAATATATTTGCAATAGATTTGATATTTTATAAACTTTTTCTTTTACAAATTGATCTTTTTGGTTATAATTGACCTCCAAAAATGGAGGTTTTTCTTTTACAAGTAATATCTATGGTGTCACAAGTTATCTCCTCAAGTCCATAGCAAGTTGTAATAGGGATTAGAATATGGATGTCTTGACCTCCTAAGCTTCCATGTGTATCTAATACTTGCACACAAGATCATAATAACGACGTCAATAGCACATGTAGGGCCTTTTCAGATAAGACCCAAAGTTGTAAAAGAATATTACAAAAGCAACTAAAACATTACAAAATCTTACAAAATCTAATGTAGAAGTTACAAAATTGCATGAAATACTTATAGAGCCTTGAAAAATACTTGATTTATCTTTATGTGTAGTCTATGATTGGTTTGTAGATATTTTTTGCCTTGAAGCTCAATCACTCGTGGTGGTTGGATCTCTAGGTAATTTTCCTATGTGTTTTTGCTTCTAGGTAATTGTCTTAGGTGATTGAGATTTTGGGTAACTAACCTAGGTATTTGAGACTTTGGGTAACAACCCTAGGCATTTGTGCTACTAGTTAAAAACCTTAGGTAGTTGATACTGTTATTCGATAGAGGGTTTTGATCTTGAATATGAGTCTTTTTGGATTTATTTTGAGGTCTTTGTTGTAGATCCGATGCACTATTGGATATCAACTATAGGTATGGCTGCAAAAACAAATGTTAGTAAACAATCCCAAGAGCCTCCATGGTTTATGCCTTCAAGCTCTTTATATGGTAAACCTACAATGACAATGTCAAACATATACATAGCAAAATCGAATGAAATTTGATTGTAAAACTCCAAGGAAATCCATTAACATGCTTTCCATGATGAAAGGATGCAAAATATGCTTTGAAGTTTTATGGTAAAAATCTAGCAGCACTTCATTCCTTTGAACATTGAGAGTTCTTTGATATTTAATTTGATAGTATTTTTTATGTAAATTTACTATATATTTCATGAAGGCTAAGTGCCTTTAAATAGACTTTCCAAAGGGAGCCTTAGCTTGCTAAAGAAGCCAATAAATAGTTTAAAATCAAGAAACCATTGGTCAGTGCTTGAGTTTTTGTTGCTACAGATGCAACCTTTCTAGGGTAGGGTGATTATGACTACCAAACACCTTGAGGTAGGGTAGCCTCTAGAGGACATCCCTAGGTAGGATGATCTGGACTACAAAAGCTAACTTGCCCTTGTTTGAGTAGTAAAAACCATTGTTAAGCCCTAAGGCTACCCAAAGTGAATTATATGGCCCAAAAAGTTGTCCATACAAGTAGTCTCCTCAAAATAACATGTTTTAGGTGTTTACAGTTAGCTGTATTCACCCACTATTGATTCACTACTTTCTTAACTCTTTCCCATTTCTATCCCTATCTTTATACATTTAACTAAGCTTAAATGAGTCAACATACAATTAGTTGACAAGGTATACTAGCCTACTCTAGAGGTTGGGTTAAAAATAATTTGGATCCATCAAATGTTGGGATCAGGACAATGATTAGTAGGTGTTCACCTTCCAAAAATCCATTTTAGATTATAGTCATAGTTCAAGTTTACTTTGATGTCAATTCATATGCCAACACTATTGTGCCTTTAAGTATTTGAAGAAAATCATAAAACAACTATGCTACTATTTTTTGGAATTTTGAAAAGGAAAAGGGAGGAAATATATTCAAATAAACAAATAAATTGAACTATACTATGAATTTATGCACAAAATTAGGATATATGAGCAACTAACTTGTAAACTTATGTTTAAAGAAAAATAAATTGAGCATATTGTATCCTTGAGTCTAAGCTTGTGTAGTTGTATCTGAGTTTGTGAACCACCTTGTGCGGTTGTGTTTGAGCATTTGGACCACCTTGGGTGGTTTTTTTAAGCCTTTGGACCACCCTCGATGGTTTTTTATAATCCTATGGACCACTACAAGTGGTTGTATCAAATATTATGGACCACCTTGGGTGGTTGTGTCTGATCCTGAGAGGGTAGATATTACAAAATTAAGCCTTGATTTGAGAGGTGTGATTGTGTCTTTCCTACCCTTGGGTGCCTATTAAATAAATAGGAAATAGAAAGTTAGAAAATCAATCCAAACAAGCATGCAAGCACAAATAACCCTAAGAAAAACACATAAGGCATATACTTGATGCAAGTGCCAAGGCTCATGAGAAAAAATCATCAAATGTGTTGTGGGTAGAGGGTCCCACTATGACCATGATTGTGAAGAGGAAATACTCCATAAAAATTGAAAATAGACAAAAAGAAATATAAATATATTTGCAATAGATTTGATATTTGATAAAAAAATTCTTTTACAAATTGCCCTTTTTGGTTATAATCGACCTCGAAAAATGGAGGGTTTTCTTTTATAAGTAAGATCTATGGTGTCACAAGTTATCTCCTCGAGTGCATAGCAAGTTGTAAGAGGGATTAGAATATGGATGTCTTGACCTCCTAAGATTCCATGTGTATCTAATACTTGCACACAAGATCACAATAACGACATCAATAGCATATGTAGGGCCTTTTGAGACAAGACCCAAAGTTGTAAAAGAAGATTACAAAAGTAACTAAAACATTACAAAATCTTACAAAATCTAATGTAGAAGTTATAAAATTACATGAGATACTTATAGATACTTGAAAAATACTTGATTTATCTTTCTATGTAGTCTGTGATTGGTTTGGAGATATTTTTTCCTTGAAGCTCAATCGCTCATGGTGATTGGCTCTCTAGGTAATTTTCCTATGTGGTTGTGCTTCTAGGTAATTGCCTTGGGCGATTGAGACTTTGGGTAACTAACCTAGGTATTTGAGACTCTGGGTAACAACCCTAGGCATTTGTGCTACTAGTTAACAACCTTAGGTAGTTGATACTGTTATTCGATAGAGGGTTTTGATCCTGAATATGAGTCTTTTTGGATTTGTTTCGAGGTATTTGTTGTAGATCTAGTGCACTATTGGATATCAACTATAGATATGGCTGCAAAAACAAATTCTAGTAAACAATCCCAAGAGCCTCAATGGTTTATGTCTTCAAGATCTTTATATGGTAAACCTACAATGACAATGTCAAACATATACATAGCACAAATGCAATGGAATCCATTAACATGCTTTCCATGATGAAAGGATGTAAAATATGCTTTGAAGTTTTGTGGTAAAAATCTAGTAGCACTTCATTACTTTGAAGGTTGAGAGTTATTTGATCTTTGATTTGATAGCATTTTTTATGTAAATTTACTATATCTTTCATGAAGGTTGAGTGCCTTTAAATAGACTTCCCAAAGGGAGCCTTAGCTTGCTAAAGAAGCCAAGAAATAGTTTAAAATCAAGAAATCGTTATCAGGAAACCATTGCTCAGTGCTTGATTTTTTGTTTCTACAGGTGCAACCTTTCTAGGGTAGAGTGGTTATGACTACTAATCATCTTGAGGTAGGGTAGCCTCTATAGGCCATCCCTAGGTAGGATGATCTAGACTGCAAAAGGTAATTTGCCCTTGTTTGAGTGGTAAAACCCATTGTTAAGCCCTAAGGCTACCCAAAGTGGGTTATATGGCCCAAAACGTTATCCATACAGGTAGTATCCTCAAAATAACATGTTTTAGGTGTCTGCAATTAGCTTTATCCATCCACTATTGATTCACTACTTTCTTAACTATTTCCCCTTTCTATACCTATCTTTATAAGCTTAACTAAGTTTAAATGAGTCAACATCCAATTAGTTGACAAGGTATACTAGCCTACTCTAGAGGTTGGGTTAAAAATAATTTTGATCCATAAAATGTTGGGATCAGGACTGTGATTAATAGGTGTCCACCTTCCAAAAATCCATTGTAGATGATAGTCATAGTTCAAGTTTACTTTGATGTCAATTCATATGTCAACACTATTGAGCCTTTAAGTCTTTGAAGAAAATCATAAAACAACTATGCTACTATTTTTTGGAAATTTGAAAAGGAAAATGTGGGAAAGAGATTCAAATAAGCAAATAAAATGAACTATGCTATGAATTTGTGCATAAAATTAGGATATATGAGCAACTAACTTGTAAAATTATGTTGAAAGAAAAAGAAATTGAGCATATTGTATCCTTGAGTCTAAGCCTGTGCAATTGTATCTGAGCTTATGAACCACCTTGTGTGGTTGTGTTTGAGCCTTTGGACCACCTTGGGTGGTTTTTTTTAAGCCTTCAAACCACCCTCAATGGTTTTTTATAACCCTATGTACCACTACAAGTGGTTGTATCAAATATTGTGGACCACCTTGGGTGGTTGTATATGATCTTGAGAGGGTAGATATTACAAAATTAAGCCTTGATTTGAGAGGTGTGATCATGTCTTTCCTGCCCTTGGGTGCATATTAAATAAATAGAAAATAGAAATAAAATCAATTCAAACAAGCATGAAAGCACAAAGAACCCTAAGAAAAACACATAAGACATACTATACTTGATGCAAGTGCCAAGGCTCATGTAAAACAATCATCAAATGTGTTGTGGTAGAGGGTCCCACTATGACCATGATTGTGAAGAGGAAATATACCATAACAATTGAAAATAGACAAAAGGCAATATAAATATATTTGAAATAGATTTTATATTTGATAAAATTTTTCTTTTACAAATTGACCTTTTTGGTTATAATCGACCTTCAAAAATGGAGGGTTTTCTTTTACAAGTAAGATCTATGGTGTCACAAGTTATCTCCTCAAGTGCATAGCAAGTTGTAAGAGGGATTAGAATATGGATGTATTGAACTCCTAAGCTTCCATGTGTATCTAATACTTGCACACAATATCACAATAACGACATCAATAACATATGTAGGGCCTTTTGAGATAAGACCCAAAGTTGTAAAAGAAGATTAAAAAAGCAACTAAAATATTACAAAATCTTACAAAATCTGATGTAGAAGTTACAAAATTGCATGAAATACTTATAGAACCTTGAAAAATACTTGATTTATCTTTTTGTATAGTCTATGATTGGTTTGGAGATATTTTTTTCCTTGAAGCTCAATCGCTTGTGGTGGTTGGATCTCTAGGTAATTTTCCTATGTGGTTGTGCTTCTAGGTAACTGCCTTGGGCAATTGAGACTTTGGGTAACTAACCTAGGTATTTGATACTTTGGGTAACAATCCTAAGCATTTGTGCTACTAGTTAACAACCTTAGGTAGTTGATATTGTTATTCAATAGAGAGTTTTGATCCTGAATACGAGTCTTTTTGGATTTGTTTTGAGGTCTTTGTTGTAGATCTAGTGCACTATTGGATATCAACTCTAGGTATGGCTACAAAAAAAAATGTTAGTAAACAACCCCAAGAGCCTCAATGGTTTATGTCTTCAAGCTCTTTGTATGGTAAACCTACAATGACAATTTCAAACATATACATAGCAAAATTGAATGAAATTTGAGTAGAGTTTCATTATAAATTTCATACACACATGAAACTAAAAATGAATATCTATTTGTAAAGTCTCCCATGGGTGGAGAAGAGTGGTGAGGATGGAAGAGAGCAAGTGACAAGTGGTGTGTGGACAAATGTGTAACTTTCCTTGTTTGACCTATGACGTCCTATGATGCCTTATGATATGCCATAACAACTTATGGCATACCCTAATGCATTATGACATGCCATGATGCTTTATAATGTGCCATATTAATGCATTTTTTGTGGAGAGATTCCTCACCCACTAAATTATATTTTTTTATCAAAGTACTTGGGTGGAGGGAATCCTCACCGAAATGCATCAAATGCACTTAGAAAGTTGAGGAAAGAGGGGAATTTAATGCCAACTAGATTTAAGGTAAACCAAAGTTAAAAATAGTAGGGTGGTCTCATGATGAACATGGTTAGGCATAGGAAGGGGTTAAAGTGGGTTAAAGGGGATAGAAAAAGTCAAAGAGGCTATAATAGCCAATATTAATAATTTCTAAGGTTTGTAATACATTAATTAAAATAATTTTACACATTATTGAATATTAATATTAACCATTGCAAATGCAACACTTTTTAGGCATCTACATAGGGATCAATAAAAATTTTGGTATGGAACTTGGTATAGATGTATTATGCAAAATTTGGGTTGTATAGGCCATTGGTGGATCAAGGGGTATCTTCTCTACTTGAATGAGAACATCATCTCCTCTAGTTACTTATTCAAATGCTATAGCTAGTGTATAATAACTAGTATTATAAATCATTAGAGCTAATTTTGATTGTAGAATTTTGGTATGGCATGGAAATTCTTGTTCTCCAATTGGCCTAACATTCTATAGAATTAAATGCAAGGTCCTCAAAAATCTAGCATTGAAATCATGTATATTTTCTTCAGGATGCCTTTAAATTGAATTTAATTGAAATATAACCAAGTAACCATTTCCCATGCTACAAAATCAATGCATAAATGGTTCCACTATTTATTCCCAACTAGTAACTAAATTATGTTGGAAAATAGTACATTATTTGGTACATGCTAATGTACCTCCATGGTATATTTATGGTACAAATTTAAATATGTAATACATTAGGGTTTTGAGTCTCTACTTTAGAAGAATGATTTATATTTCTTCTTTATATAAGCATCTATGTGCAAGATATGCACAAGTATCATGTAAGTAAGAGTACAAGTGTGTAATGAGAGAAAGTGCACATGTGTCATGCATGTAAGTGTGTAAATATGTAATGTGAGGATATGCACAAGTGTCATATATTAGGAGTGCATGTAGGAGAATAAGTGCCAATGTCATAGTGCTAATTGTGCATGTAAGAAGAGAGTGAAGAGTCTTGTATACAAGTGGCAAGATAAGAAGCCAAAGTACATGAGAGTCTTGTATTATGTAAAGAATAGGAAATATTGCAACTCCCAGATATGTGAGGAGTGCAATAGTCAAGTATTGAAGAGTCACATTTCTATATCTATATTATGGAGACAAAGCTCCATACATTGTATTGGGAAAATAGTCTGTAAACGATCACCATAGCAAGCATTTATAATATCAAAACTTGTATACACATTTTTAAGCAATTTTATTGTAAGTACTTTTCATGCTAGTACATGAATTATTTTGGAAATTTACATTCATATTTGATGTTATTATGAATGCTATTATAAATTATATTGGCCAATATATATTTTGATTGCTCTTATATTTAATTCTACTCTTGATTATTTATATTAAGACCTAAGATATTTTGGCTTAATTATACTAGGACTTGAGATAGTTTGACTTAAAAGTCTATAGTGGTATCAGAGTGAGTCTGAATTATTATAAAAACAATGTGAGAGAATAATATGAATGGGGAACTAAAATATTATTACCACTTTAGGAGGTCTAAGTCCTTCACCACTAAGGAGGGCTAAGCCCTTGTGAATACACAATCAAAATTCAAAGTGATAAGATGATTACAATTAAATCAACCTAGTTCTATTTATAAAAATAAATTGATGAATAAGTAAAACTTGGAAATATAGTTGACTTGGCTATATTGGTGTTGTAACATGGCTCCCCTACTCAAAAATATTTATCCTCAAAGGTGTAAATTCCTAAAAAATACTTTTATGTTTTCCATGTAGCATATTATACTACTAGGTCTTGCCATTTGATTAAAAATTCTTTGATGTGGTGAGATCAAATATGATGTGATATGCTTTGCAATATTGCTTTTGACTGAAGATATATACGTCCTTCTTCATCAAGTACTATAATCTCTAACCGAGAGTGTACTCTTTGTTCCATCATATTTTTGAGACATGAAACATGAAAGACTAGATGTATATGGGATGAGGGAGGAAGCTCAAGTTGATATGCCACTTTGCCTATGTGACATACTATCTTGTAAGGACCATAAAATATTGGATCCAAATTTTGACTAGACTTGATCTTTAATGACAACTGTTTGTAAGGTTGCATATGTAATAAAACCATATCTCCTATATTAAATTGTCTTTCTGAATGGTATGAATCTTGTTGCTACTTCATACAATTTTGTGCTTGGATCAAATTGTCTTTGAGAATGTTAAGCATTGTCTGTTGGTGCTGGAACCAATTATCTACTTGAGCTACCTTGGAAGATCCTAGAATATAATGTGCTATTGCTGGTGGTTTTAACCCATATAATGCTTCAAATGGGGACATCTTAATGGAGTAATGGTATGAATTTTTGTACCACCATTCTGCTAATGAAAGCCAGTGACTCTAGTAATACTGCTTATCTTGAGCAAAGCATCTTAAATAGGTACCCAAACATTTTTTAACAATTTTAGTTCAGCCATTAGTCTCAGGATGGTATGTAAAATTTAGTACCACTAATATGGAATAACCTTTGCCAAAAATTTCTAGTAAATATGGGATCACGATCACTTACAATATTTTTGGGTATTCCATGTAACTTGAAAATGGAGTCCATAAATACCTTAGCCACTTTGCTTGTTGAATATGGGTGTTGTAGAGCATTGAAGTGAGCATACTTGGAGAGATGATCCACTACCACAAAAATCATTGTTTTACCTTCATATTTAGGAAGATCTTCAATAAAATCCATTGATATGTGTTCCCATTGGCGATCCAAAATTGGTAATGGTTGAAGAAGTCATGGATATTTGACTATTTCACCCTTGTTATGTTGGCATACTTCACATTCAACCATAAATATTTTGACATCAACTTTTAATCCTTTCCAATAAAAATATTATTTTACCCACATATATGTCTTCAAAAATTTGGAGTGCCCTACTGATGTAGAAGCATGTGATTCTTCAAGGATCATGGAATTAATAATGGAACTTTGTGTAATGTAAATGCGATTTTAATTTCTTAACACCTTGTCACTATAAGAAAAATGAGGATGCTTGGATGATCCTAAAATAAAATCTTGAATAATTTGAGCAGTTTCAGTGTTCACCAACCATTCTTCTTGGAGCTAAGAAACCCATTGAGAACAATGATCCAAAATGGCACTGATAGAAAATTCATCTTAATATTTACAATATAATGCAGCTGCTACCATATTTTCTTTGCCCTTCTTATACTCGATAACGAAATCATATCCCAAAAACTTTGTTATCCACTTTTTTTGCTCTGGATAGGAAAAACATTGTTCTAGAAAGTTCTTGAGACTACTATGATCCATTTTTATGATGACACGACTACTAATTAAGTAGTGTCTCCATTTTTTGACTACATGTAGAATAGCCAACATTTCCTTCTTATATGTGGATCTTCCCAAATTTTACCTAAAATTTTCTTACTTTCAAATACTAAGGGATGACCATCTTGCATCAATACTACCCCAATACCTGTTCCCGAAGCATCACATTCAGTAACAAATGGTTTGTGAAAATTTGGAGTTGCCAAAAATGGAATAGTGCACATAACTTCTTTAAGTGCTATAAATTCTTGAGTACCCATATCTGACCAGTGAAAGGAATCCTTTTTTTTAAGGGTGGTGAGCAGAGTTGCAATTTTACCATAATTGCGAACAAACTTGCGATAGTAACCAGTTAGCACAAAAAATAATGAAGTTTCTTGATGGTTTTGGGTAAAGGCCAATCCTGAATGGATTTAATTTTATTAGGATCCACTTTAACACCTCCATGAGAAACTATATGACCCAAATATTCAACTTCCTGAACACCAAATGAACACTTTGAGAATTTGAAAAAAAATTTCTCCTTATGTAAAATATGAAGAACTTTCCCCACATGTATCAAATGATCCTTCCATGATTTACTGTATAATAAAATATCATTGAAGAATACTAAGACAAATTTATGAAGAAATGGATGAAATACATGGTTCATGAGACTTTTGAAGATGGAGGGGGCATTGGTGAGGCCAAAATGCATGACTAAGAACTCATAATGACCTTCATGAGTACGAAAGGTAATTTTGGGAATGTCCTCATCTCTTACTCTAATTTGATGAAAACCTAAATGTAGATCTAATTTTATGAATAATTTGGCACCATGCAATTCATCTAGTAGATCATCTATGACAAAGATAGGGAACTTGTCTTTGATGGTGATTTTTAAAGGGATAAAAAATTAGGACACATACGCCAAGAATTATCTTTACGATGGGCCAACACTATTGGTGATGAATAAGGCCTAGTGCTATGACGTATGACTCCATGTTCCAATAGTTCTTAGACAATATTTTCAATTTCTATTTTTTGAGGCTTGAGGGTATCGATAAGGACATACATTAGGAGCAAAAATTTTAGGGACAAGATATATGGTATGGTCATGAGATCATTTGGGAGGGAGCCCTTTTGGTTCATAGAAAACTTTATTATAGTTAGCCATAATATATTGAAGATCCTTTAAGGGAATTACCACCGTATATTTTGCTTGCACTTCCATGTAATTGATTTGATCTATGAATCCATAACCTCATTTCCTTAATATTTTTTCCATGTTGTGAGAATTCACTACCTGTGATGGTGGAGTTTGAATTCCTTGGAGTCGAATAGTCTTCCCATTTTATTTCCATTCCACAAATAGTTGCTGAAAGTTGAAACTAATAGTGTTGAGTTGTTCTAGCCATTCAACATCCAAAATAACATTTGAACTTCCCAAACTCATGACGAAGAGAGTTTTGCACAATGTGTAACTTCCCATTTGTATTGAAACTAAATATGTTCTACCAATATATTGAGCATTTCCTCAATTTGCAACTAAAACTTGAAAATTATCTTGATTGGAAGAATTAATGTGCAAGTTCAATGCTTTAGCAGTCTTGATAACAATAAAGTTATGAGTACTACCTGAATCAATCAACATATTTATTTTTTGTGCCTAATAAATCTGGGTACCTTAATTGTATGGTGAGGTGTTAATTCCATAAGAGCATGTACTAAAATAGCCATAGTATCCTCTTTCGGTAATATTTTATTATTATCTATTTGTTCTACATACATGGGTGATTCTGGCTGATTGACATCCTCTGCTCCATCTTCTTCATCCTTATTATCGTATTCGATTTGAAATGTTTATCTTGGTATACATGCTCGATATCTTGTATGATGATTGTGATATTTATAGCAAAAATATCTTGATGGTTGTTCATTTTTGTGAAAGAAATTGTTACAATATTTAGGACGTATATTAGAGTCTCATCTAGAAGATGTCCAATTTCAAAAATTCTTTTTAGCAAACTTAGCAATCCTTATAGTTTAATCCAAAGTGCATGGATCATGTAAGTCCACTTTGAGTTGAATATTTTATTTTAGACCATGTCAAAAGGTAGAAACCACCACCGAAGTGTTTACTTATTCCGTGTAAGCAAGAAGACTTGTGAACTTTGAAACATAATCTTGTACATAACTAGTTTGTTTGAGACCCAATAGGTGAACAATGTAGGAAGAACTATCTTTGTCAAATCTCTTGAGGAAAATATATCTAAATTCAGGCCATAATATGGGATGATTATGTTGACGTTGCTACCCAGATAACCATTGGTATGCCTTCATAACCAATTTGGAATAGATGTAAGAAAATTTTTGGGCTAGTTCCAACGACTACTATAACGGTTACTATGTTCCAATGCCTAGTTACATGACTAACGGTTGGAATGTTCAACAATTAGAATTATCTTTCAAGAATTATCATAATACCATGTGATTGACTCAATGAATTTTTAAGACTGGCTATCACAATGCATGGTGACCAACAAGCTTGGATTAGCATGAATTTTAGGGTTGGCTACACGATGCATGATGACCAAATTTTGAAACTGATCAGCTTGGATTAATGAGGTGAGTGACACATGTTTGGATAATAGATTATAACACACAATTTGGAGACAACATATGGCTAGGAGATATGTGATAGCAGCTCAAAAATTAGCAACCACATGGGAGCAACTCAAAAAATTGGACAGATATGTTGACTAGAAGACAAGTAGCCTATGTACACATAAGAGGACCCAACAATGAGGAGACACAAAAGTTTGAACAATGGATTTAAGTAAAAATAGATGAATACTTAGTAGGAAATTATGTGTTACTGAAGCCATGGTAAATAGGGTGTTTTTTTATTAATAAAACCCACTCGAATTATTTTTCACAGGTCATGTGGGATTTTAAAAAACTTCAATGCTATGACTGACTGTTTTAAAAATATATTTTTGATAATTCTAATGTTATGGCATAATTTTCTTGCTTCCTATTGGCTAAATTTACAAAAATTTTAGGGTTTAGGTTTGAATATTATTTGCGTACCTTTTATGGCCAATCAGGTGGGCGAATCAATGCGTCCATAATTTGTATCCACACACCTTGTTCTTTACTAAATTTATGAGTAAAATTATACATTTTTGACCTTGTTATGACTATATTGATTATATGTTCCCACATAATGGAATCAATGCAATAATATTTGGGTGAGTACTTTGAATAATCCTTTAACCTTAATTATTGATATTTCCATGACTAGGATTGTGTCAACCTAGATATCTACAATTATAGCATATATCTACGATTGCATCCACCTGGATATATGTGATGTAAATCAAATGGCTGTAGAAAAATCAACGCTCTATCTTGGCTTTAATATTGTTTTAGAATTTGTGCCTTGTGACAAACATCAACTTATTTCTTACTAACTGATATGTTTAAACAGATGTGTTCACCTTCGAAATCTTCGTTAGTATTACATGAAGTTTTTTCTTGCTAACTGGTGGCCCATTTTAGGGTTTCCTTTCTAACATTTTTTATGTTGTTTTGGATACCTAAATTGTAAAATTGCAAAATATTTACAGCCAGATATTGCTACTTCGTAGAATGGATGTAAATTGTTATTTATTTTTCAACCAGTTTTTGTATGAAAATGTACTTCCTATAATAAGTAATGTATCCTGTGAATCAAGATATATGCTTTGTAAATATTCTACTACTCCTATGATCATGCTCCTTGAAATATGGTTTTGATGTTCTAATGTATCTAAAAAAATTAAGCACAGCAAAACTTCCTACGAATGCGTAATACTTGATTTCCCATTTTGCCAAGAAGGTGGCTCTGATACCACATGAAGCCGAATTATTATAAAAACAATGCAAGAGAATAATATGAATGGGGAACTAAATTATTATTGCCAATTTAGGAGGGCTAAGTCCTTGTGAATACACAATCAGAATTTAAAGTGATAAGATTATTACAATTAAATCAACCTACTTCTATTTATAAGAATAAATCGATGAATAAGTGAAACTTGGAAATATAGCCAACTTGGCTATATTGATGGTGTAACACAGAGCTACTGCTTAACTCTATCCATATTTTATAGAGTCATATTTTAGATTATATCCATTCTAAAAGTAGTGAAAAATAGACTCTATTTTATAGATCCAAAGGAGCAGATATTGAGGGGACAAATAAAAATTACCCTAATTTGGATTCTAGAGTCTAGCCATGATTAATTGCAGATAAAGGACTCAACCAAAAATATTAAGAGCCAATTCAAAAGAAATTTGGATGTGAGGGGACATTCAAAGTCACCTTGATACTAATTTGGATTCTCTAGAAAAGAGGAGAATCACATATTGCACTTAGGCTAGAATTTGAGAGAGAGTTCAAAAATAGAAGAAAAAAAAGAAATAAATATCCTGAGTAAAGTAGAAAGGAGAAATGAAAGTATTGAAGCTTTCTAAAAAATAATGAAATGTATAATGTATACTTTTAGGAGTAGCAAAGTAGGCAAGCAAACATTCAAGAAGAAGGATGCAATATTAAGATATCAAGGTAAGCAAATTTAAAGTAAGTACCTAGGCAATGTAGGTAATCTATAGCAGACCAGAGAACACAAGCATTTTGTTAGAAGCTTCATTGGAAGTAGTGGAAGCAATATAGAAGCTGACCAACATCTTGATAATCTAAGAGGTTAGTGGATAGAATAATCTATGGATCATATCCAAGGAAATATAAGCAGTCAACAATTAAGTAACCTAAGAAGCTAGCAACAAAGAAACCTAAGTTGATAGAGGATCAAGAGAGCATGCCTAAGCATAGTCTAATCGGAGAGCATGAAAAATAATCAAAGTTTAGTCCAAGTATGTCATAGCAAAAAACAAAATATTTTAATAGAAAGCATAGTGTAGTATGGAAGAGCACATAGTAACAAAACAATCATAGTGTGATTTGAAAGAGAACATAGTAACATAGCACCTCCTGAACACAAGAAAAGAGTGCCTCCTAAAGAAAATAAATGAGCACTTCTTTAAGACAATGGATGAGAATATCCTAAAGATAAAATTTGAGTGCTTACTAAAGATAAACTAGTGCACTTCCTATATATTAAGTTTGAATAACTTTTAAAGGTATGATTTGACTACTTCATAAAATTTAAAGCAACACAATTGGAGAAATAAAGATTTGAAAGCATAGTTGAATATTATGTATGCATTCTTCCATAATCAAAGAATTCATTGCATAGCATAATATTTGCAGTAATTAGTTGATGAAGAATTATTCAGCCATAAGTTGGTAGGTGGAAGGTAAGGTAAATAACATTATTTTTTTCAATCAATTAAAGTTCTAAGTTAAGGATCATGTGAACTATTGAAACTTTGAAACTTTGAATTATTAATTTAGTGGGAGATAAAAGTATTACAACCTTTTTTAGTAAAAGAAAATGTAGGTAGGAGTTATAAGGATTTCGACCACATCTATTGGAAATAATATTTGATTCTTGATTTTTTTAATATTTATTAAATGTCAGAGTGATAAGATTTTCTACTTTAAATAGGATTTAAAAAAAAAAGAATTTAAAATTTGAAGAGTTAGAGAATTTGAAATTTGTATAAAATTAGAAAGTTAAAGTTTTTGAAAATTTGAAGATATATTTTGTAAATTTAATAAAGCAGGGAGATAAAAGGTTTGCTACTTCAAAGGATTTGAAAATTTTAGATTTTTTAAATTTGTAAATTTGATTAAATTTTTTGTAGTCCATTACATCAAGAAAAAAAAGTTTCCTTTTTTAATCTTAACTTTTGAAAGGACCAAATTTTACATCATGGAAGAAAAAATGAAATCAATTCTTCCTGTAGAAAAAACTTTGGGAAATAGTGAATGGGACAAAGAAAAAACCAAGTGAAGATGAAAGAGAGATACAAAAATTTGAATATAGTGATGCAAAATCTCTTATGTTAATTACATTTGGGATAATTGATGAAATCCAACCATATTTAAGTGGAGCAAAAACTTCTATAGATGCTTGGAATAAATTATGTAAAATATTTGAAGGAAAAAATAAAGCAACAATTTTGAATTTACAATCTCAATTATATTCCTTAAAGGTTAATAGTGGAGAAAGTATAGAACTCTTTCTTCAAAAAGTAGCAAATATAAAGGTAAAAATTTTGACTCTAGGAGAAAAAATAGAAGATAAATTTCTTGTTCAAGTTATATCAAGAACAATTCTACAAAGTTATAAAAATATAGTTACTTATTTACAAGTACTAAATAAGGAAACCACATTTTATTATTGAGTCAATATTATTCAATAATATGAATTTGAAAATCTAGTAAAAGATTTAATGACAAATAATGATTGGTGTCTAAAGAGAATGTATCAATTAATATTGTTGCAATATAAAAGTTTCATTTAAAATAAAAATCAAGATTATGTAATATATGTAAGAAAAGAGATCATACTACAATTTTTTGTAAATATAAACCTTTGAATCAAGGAAATTAGATGAATATGAATCAATGAAATCAAATGAATAAATATTTTCAGCAAAAACAATATTGGCCTTAGTATAGATATGGTCATCAACAACAATATCAGTTACAATTAAGAGAATAAAATAAAAAAGGGAACTTAGTTCAAGAAATTCAAGATTCATAAGTGTTAGTCTCACAATAACATTGAGAGGGGGGGTGAATCAGTGTAGCTCTTTTAAAACTTAAATATTCAAATCTTAAAGCCAAAACAATGAAAACTTGAAACCAAATAAAGCAAGTATAACAAGAGAACATCACACAACACAAGATGTACCGAGGTTCACCGATTTGGCTACATCCTCAAAATGACTGTTTGGACTCCCATCTAAATCCAGCCTTTGCAAAGCACCTTTTTACAATCAATTTACCAGCACCCACTAGAAGGAGCACCAACACCTAATTTATCTACACCAACAGAAAGGAGCACCAACCCCTAATTTATCTGCACCAACAAAAAGGAGAACCAACCCCTGATTTATCTACACCAACAGAAAGGAGCACCAACCCCTCTACCAAGCACCCACTTGATTTTGATATTGATAATAAAATGAGATATATGAATCTTCTCTTCTCACAGAAAAATTAACCGTTCTCTTAGCTCATTTTGTCAATTGCTAAACGCTTTCAGGGTATTGTGCATAACTTTGTCTATGACCTCCTCTCAAAATTTTAGCCAAAACTGATATCGTATGAGAAAGTTATGCCCAAAATACTAGAGTGATATTTTTCACATTTTTCCCAAAAACACGGATTTTCACTCTTTATTTTTCTCCACACACTCTTCTCTCTGCACAAAATAAAATCACACTCTTCAATAAAAAAATTCTGTCTTAAATGCACACACTTGCATTCCTTTTCACTTTTCACTTTCTCCAAAGATCTTTATTTAATGAAACTGCTTAAAATAATATAACCCATTTTTTTTATATTGAGAAGGCATTTCGTCAAACACGTCACATGCAAAGAATTGACACCTTACTCGTTCTCATACTTCGCAACCACGTGATAACTCAAACCAAAAACAAAATATGATCTATTTGATGCCTTGAAGGTGTAACAACACTGAAAGTGAAACTCTGGCGACTCTTCAAGGTCAGAACAGCCAACTAAAGGATTTTTCCCAAGTGGCACAAATTGACATAAAAGAGACCTGTAACATTTTTGCAAAAATCATAACTCTCACCTCGTAACTCGGTTTTATTTGAAATTTGAAACGTAGAATATTTGCAACACTGACTATTTCTAAACTAAAAATCACTACCTAACTCCTTACGGTTCGCCTGTACCACTTCCACAAAAAATTCTACTGACACACTTTTTCAAAAAAAGAGCATTTTTGTGATAGTCTTGCAACGCTTGTAAAATTCGCCTCGTTTCTCTATTTTCATTGAAATTTGGAACACATGTTCTTGAATATAATGACCACCTCCAGTTAAAATTTTTCTACATAAATCCTTACGGTTTGTTCACAGTGCTTCTGACAAAACCTGCACTTTTTCAGCCTATACAACCACTTGCCAAATCATCTGCCAAGATACCGGGAACACCACCGATCACTCCAAACACTGTGCTAACATCTCCAATGTTGTTCTGGACTATTTCCTAACATGTTGGCATGTTTCAAACTGATCCATCCTGTCCAAATGTGCCCGTGGAGATTTTTGCAACTTTTTGACTATTTTGCTGCTTTGACAACTTTCTGACGATTTTTTCAACTTTTGCAAATTTGCACAAACAACCTTTAACAACTTCACCCAAACATCAAAAACATCCTCATAAGAATTTAACATCACTGTATATACTCTGAATAACCTTTGAACTCTTGTCCACTGCATCAACCGATCTATCTGACTGTGTTGACAACAATGACAATACTGTCGCTGCACCTTGCTCAACAATCTCCCCCTTTGGAATTGTCGGCAACATACATGCAATTTCTTGTAACTCTTCTCCCCCTTTGAAAACAATACCAAAGGGCTGTTGCAAACTCCCCTTGAGTCCATGCACAACATTCTCAGGCAAAAATTATTACACTTAGCAAAAATCACAAACATGAGCAAAAAGATAAACAAATACACAAATGCTCCCCCTAAGAATGTGGTCCCAATAGCTAGTCAATTCTTGAGAAGCATGACCACTCCCAATTTATTGTGAAGGTACTCAAATACTTCCTTGGGCAACGATTTTGTGAAGATATCTGCTACTTGCTCTGTTGTTGGAACAAAATCCAACTTAACCTCACCTTTCACAACTTTCTCCTTCAAAAAGTGATACCGGATAGCAATATGTTTTGTGCGAGAATGCATAACCAGATTCTTTGAGATTTTAATGGCACTGGTGTTATCACACTTAACTAAAATTGGCTCACTGAAGTTAATACCAAGATCTTTTAGGGTTTGTTTCATCCATAATACTTGCGTACAACACGTTGTCACTGCAATATATTATGTGTTTGTTGTGGATAAGGAGACTGACTCTTGTTTCTTACTGTGCCATGCGACCAACCTATATCCAAGATAGAATGCACCTCCACTGGTACTCTTTTTTTCATCTACACATCCTGCCCAATCTGCATCTGAATACGTAATAAGGGTGAAATCCTTACCTTTCGGATACCATAACCCATACTCCATAGTACCCTTGAGGTACCAAAGAATCATCTTCACTGCTGTCACATGAGTCTCCTTGGGACTAGCCTAAAATCATGCTACCATGCATATTGCTTGCAAAATATCTAGTCTGGTAGTTGTCAAGTACAGTAAGCTCCCAATCATAGATCTGTACATGGTTTGATCAAAAAGTAGAGATTTGTCATCCTTGCTCAACTTGAAACCTGTCATCATGGGAGTGCTAACTGGCTTACAATCCTCCATTGTGAACTTTTTTAGCATCTCTTTCACATATTTAATTTAAGAAATAAATATGCCCTTCCCATTTTGATTAACTTGCAACCCGAGGAAATACGAAATTTCACCAATCATTGACATTTCAAATTCTTTCTGCATCTTATTTACTAAATCTTTACATGACTCATCTTCTGCTGCCAAATATGATATCATCTACGTATACAACAAGAACAATAAGATGGCCATTTTCCATTTTGACATACAAATTACTATCCACCATACCTTTCTTGAACCCTTGTTGAGTAAGATAGTTGTCTAGCCTTGCATACCATGCTCGGGGTGCCTGTTTTAAGCCATATAATGCTTTCTTCAACTTGCAAACCAAGTTGGGATCATCACCAAGTTGGGATCATCACCAAGTTGGAAACCATCTGGTTGCTCAATATAAACCTCTTCTTCAAGTTTCCCATTCAAAAATGCTGATTTCACATCCATTTGATAAACTTTGAAATTCTTGTAAACTGCTAAAGCCAGAAATATTCTAATTGCCTCTAGTCTAGCCATAGGTGCAAAGGTTTCCTCAAAGTCAATACCTTCAACTTGTGCATAGCCTTTACATACCAATCTTGTTTTATTCTTGACTACCTGTTCGTTTTCATTCAATTTGTTTCGAAAGACCCATTTAGTATCGATTATATTTTTATTTGCAGGTCTTGGTACTAACTCCCAAGTTTTGTTTTTCTTGATCTAATCTAATTCTTCATTTATTGCCTTCATCCAACTTTCATCTTTGCTTGCGTCAGCAACATTTTTGGGCTCAATGCTGGATAATAAAGAGTAGTTACTTACTACTCTTCTTCTTGTCTGAACACCAACTGTGGGGTCTCCAATTATTTGCTCTCTAGGATGATCTTTTTGCCAGCTGCCTGTTTTGAATTTCTTATTTTCTTCCACTTCTAAATCACTGTTTGAATCATCTGAGTCAATTTTTTGTTTCTTTTCCGTTTCTTTTTCCTCATCTCCTTCAATAACCTCTTCATAAATTGGGTAGTTCTCTTCATAGCTAATTACTCATTCTCTACCTTCATCAACTTTAACATTGGCACTATCCACAATTTTCCTTAGCCTCTTGTGGTAGCATTTATAAGCTTTGCTTTTTGACGAATAGCAAATAAAAATACCTTCATCCGCTCTATCTTCAAACTTACCAAGGTTTTCTTCAGTTCTTTTGATGTAACACTTGTTGCCAAAAACTTTAAAGTATCTTGTTGTTGCCTTTTTACCGAACCACAACTCATAAGGAGTTTTACTTTCATGCATCCTCAACATGCACCTATTTTGGATGTATACCATAGTATGGACTGCCTCTTTCCAAAATTTGTCTGCTACTTTGCTCTCAGTCAACATAGCTCGTGCCATTTCCTACACTGTCTTGTTCTTTCTTTCTACCACACCATTCTACTGAGGTGTCCTGGTCGCTAAACTGTGTCTCCTAATACCATATTTTTCATAGTACTCTGTAAAATCCTCTGAAATGAACTCTCCTCCTCTATCTGATCTTAAACATTTAATCATATTTCTTGTTTGATTCTCAACTTGGTTTTTGAAAACCTTGAACATCTCAAAAGCTTCTGATTTATGCTTCAAAAATAGTACCCATGTCATCCTGGAATAGTCATCTATACACAACATAAAATATTTGTCACCATTTATGCTTTGCGTTCTCATGGGTCCACATAAATCAGTATGTACTAGTTCCAAAGGTTTGCTTGTGTAGTACTCTCTTTTTTTAAATGAGACTCTAGTTTGCTTCCCCTTTTGGCATGAAGCACAAATGCTATTTGATGGTTTTCCAATGGTGGGAATATCTCTCACTACATTTTTTGAGCTGATTTTTACTAGATTGTCAAAACTGATATGACCGAGCCTCTTGTGCCACAACAAATTTTCTTCTTCCTATCCAATCAAGCAAGCTCCTTCTGAAGTCTCTAATAGAGTGTACAAGTTGCCAGATGTCCTCGATCCAGTTGCTATCAACTTTCCACTGTTTGCTTTTCTGACTTCACAACCTTGCTTCTTAAAAATCACTTCATGACCTCTATCACAAATATGACTTATGCTCAACAAGTTATGCTTCAGACCAACCACAAACAAGACTTCTTTTGACTTGATTTTTTCATCATTGATCTTAACTAAACCTTTGCCAACTATCTTAGCTCCATCATTATTTCCAAATTTTATTGAACCACCTTCATATTGCTGTAACTTCTCAAATTTTTGTTTGTCACCTATCATATGACTGGAGCATCCACTATCAAGTATCCATGGTGTAGATTTATTTTGTGCTTTAAATGATGTTTGTACGATCAGGGATTCCTTTTCTTCCTTAGATCACTCTTTTTCTTTCCACTCTGGTTTGATTATAGTTTTGGGCTCTTGTTTTGAATTTTCTTTTTCAGTAGCTTGTGCATGTTTTTCGAGAAATTTTCTATTTTGTCTCATTCCATTTGGTTGAAATTTTCTTCCCTAAAATTAATTTTATGTAAATGTACTCCGACAATTTCTTGCAATGTGCCCAAAATTATGACAGTTATAACATTCTACTGCATAATCCATCAAAGGTGAAAAAACATTTCTACTGATAAAATTCCTTGGTCCTACATTATACTTGCAATCTGAAATCTTATGTCCATAACCATTGCACTTAAAACAGTAACCAGAAAAAAGATGATTGAACCTGGGTGATGGTCTTTGCCATGTTTTCGTAGGAGCCATTGGTGAATCCATCATTGTCAATTCTCCTTTCGTTCCTTGCATTATTGCTTTCTTTTGCATGAGTCAATTTTTCTTAATCAACCTATTTCTTATCTTCATTCTTTATGGATTCTTCATTTATGGCCTTTGATCCATTTGATGATTCTCCTTTGTCAAAACCCAAAATAAATTTGATGCCTGTAGTATTTTGGTTATTTATGATCTTATCCAGCTTCATGGAACTTTCTTCATGTTTGTGATAACAACTAATTTTACGATTCATCTTTTCTATCTACATCCTTAAACCAACAATCTCTTCTTCTAGCTTGCTGCAATAATCTATTTTCATGGTTATTTGCACTTTGAGATATTCAAATATTTTCTTGGATTCTTCTATTTGTACTTTCAAACTAGTTATGATTTCATTTGCATCCTCAAGCTTTCTTGAAATTTTCTTATTCTTTTTTCTTTCTATCTTCAATTCATCCAGAGCTGCAGTTAGTTCCTCTTCCAAATTTACTTCTGCATTAATTTCTTCTTCATCACATTCTTGTTCTTTTTCTATTTTTTCTTCTTTGAGGGCCATGAAAAGAGCTTCACCTGTTTCCTTTTTAGAATCCTCATCGGAGCTACCTTCTGATGAACTGACATTCTTGGAGATGAAACTTTTCTTCTTGAAGTTACTTTTTTTGAAATTTGTTTTTTTCTTCCAGTCACTTCTTTCTTGGTGAGATCCTTCATCACTTTTGTTCTTCTCATTAAGTGGACATTTAGCTGCAAAATGCCCCAATGCCTCCACAATTGAAACATTTAAATGGTAAATTTCCTCTATATTTTCCTTTTCCCATTTTTAGTTTTCGAACAAAGTTTGCTTCCATTTCATCTGATGTCTCTTCTTCCTCGGATTCTTGTTTTGCTTTCATATTTTTATGGGCTTTAAAAGCAAATTCTCTATTTGTGGGTTTAGATTTTCCTATTCTCATCTCATATGTAGTCAAAGAACCATACATATCATCTATACTAAAAGAATTTAGATCTTTAGCTTCTTCTATAGCTGAAACTTTAGAATCAAATCTTTGGGGAAGAGATTTTAATACCTTTTTCATGATGACAGAATCTTTGATTTCCTCGTCGAGTCCTCTAATCACATTAATGACTTCATTAACTCTCAGCATATATGCCTCTATGTTCTCATCGTCATTCATATTTAATACTTTGAACTGAGCTCGATGTGTTTGTAACTTGGCCTCCTTGATCTTAATGTCTCCTTCATGAATGCTCCTTAGTTTGTCCCATATTTCTTTTATCGTTTTACAACTCATAATCTTTACCAATTCACTATCCACTAATCCGCACATGATAGCATTCTTTGCTTTTGAGTCATTCTCAAATAGTTTCTTATCGACAGCATCGGTTGGAGAAGTGTGGGTATTGTGTATCCACTATCTACTGAATCCCAAATGTTGTATCCCAAAGCACAAATATATTTCTACATCCCGAGTCTCCAAAATGGGTAATTAGTTCCATCAAACAATGGTGCTTTGTTTTATGAGAAGCCTTCACCACCTGCCATTGTGTCACTTCCAAGATCACCCTAGCTAGTTAAGCTTGTTCAGGAACCTCGCTCTGATACCAATTATTAGTCTCACAATGACACTGAGAGAGGGGGGTGAATTAGTGTAGCTCTTTTAAAAATTAAATCTTCAAATCTTAAAGCTGAAACAATAAAAACTTGAAACCAAATAAAGCAAGTATAACAAGAGAACATCACACAACACAAGATGTATCGAGATTCACCGATTTGGCTACATCTTCAAAATGACTGTTTGGACTCCCATCCAAATCCAGCCTTTGCAAAGCACCTTTTTACAATCAATTTACTAGCACCCACTAGAAGGAGCACCAACCCCTGATTTATCTACACCAACAGAAAGGAGCACCAACCCTTGATTTATCTGCATGAACATAAAGGAGAAACAAACCCTGATTTATCTACACCAATATAAAGGAGCACCAATCCCTCTACCAAGCATCCACTTGATTTTGATATTGATAATAAAATGAGATATATGAATCTTCTCTTCTCACAGAAAAATTGATTGTTCTCTTAGCTCATCTTTTCAATTACTAAAGGCTTTCTAGGTATTTTGCAGAACTCTGTCTATGACCTTCTCTCAAAATTTCAGCCAAAAATGATATCGTATGAGAAAGTTATGCTCAAAATACTAAAGTGACATTTTTCACCTTTTTCCCAAAAACACGGATTTTCACTCTTTATTTTTCTCCACACACTCTTCTCTCCACACAAAATAAAATCACACTCTTCAATAAAAAACTTCTAACTTAAATGCACACACTTGCATTCATTTTCACTTTTCACTTTCTCCAAAGATATTTATTTAATGAAACTGCTTAAAATAATATAACTCCCTTTTTTTATATTGAGAAGGCATTTCGTCAAACATGTCACATGCAAAGAATTGACACCGTACTCGTTCTCATACTTCGGAGCCACGTGACAACTCAAACCAGAAACAAAATATGATCTATTTGATGCCTTTAAGGTGTAAAAACACTAAAACTGAAACTTTGGTGACTCTTCAAGGTCGAAACGGTCAACTAAAGGATTTTTCCCAAGTGGCACAAATTGACATAAAAGAGACCTGTAACGTTTTTGCAAAAATCATAACTCTCACCTCGTAACTCGGTTTTCTCTCAAATTTGAAACATAGAATATTTGCAACACTGACTATGTCCAAACCAAACTCATTGCCTAACTCCTTACGGTTCGCTTGTACCACTTCCACAAAAATTGCTACTAACACACTTTTTCAAAAAAAGAGCATTTTTGTGACAGTCTTGCAACGCTTGTAAAATTTGCCTCGTTTCTCCATTTTCATTGAAATTTGGAACACATGTTCTTGAATATAACGAACACCTCCATTTAAAATTTTGCTACATAACTCCTTATAGTTTGTTTGCAGTGCTTCTGACAAAACCTACACTTTTTTAGCCTATACAACCACTTGCCAAATCATCCGCCAAGTTACTGAAAACACCACCGATCACAAAAAACATTGTGCTGACATCTCCAATGCTGTTATAGACTATTTCCTGACATGCTGGCATGTTCCAAACTAATCCATCCTGTCCAAATGTGCCCGTGGTGACTTTTGCAACTTTTTGACTATTTTGCTGCTTTGACAACTTTTTGACGATTTTTTCAACTTTTGCAAATTTGCACAAACAACCTGTAACAAATTTACCCAAATATCAAAAACATCCTCATAAGCATTTAATATCACTGTACATACTCTTAATAACCTCTAAAATCCTGTCCACTGCATCAACCGATCTATCTGATTGTGTTGACAACAATGACAATATTGTCGCTGCACCTTGCTCAGCAATAAGAATCAATAGAAGGAAATGAATTCAAAGCTATAACAATAAAAATATTAATAAATGAAGATATTCATGAAAATTCTTCAAATAAATTTGAATATACTAATCTTATAGATGTTATAGAAGAACATGATATTTGAAAAAAGACTTTAGAGGTACGACAAGGCAAGATCAAGGTCAAGATAAAAAATAATAGAATAAAGAATCACAAGAAAAAGATCAAAATAGTGAAGAGGAAGATAGTAAAAATAGAATACCAAGATCCAAATCAATACCAAAACAAGAGCACGAGAACAATAGCAAGAATCAATATTTAAGATGAAGACAAAGATTGAAGACTAAAGTATTCAATAACCAAATAATGTAAGATAGAGGGGTGTTGAAGAATATTACATTATTTGGTACATGCTAGTGTACCCTCATGATACCTTTATGGTAAAAATATAAACTTGTAATACATTAAGGTTTTAGTCTATAGTTTAGGAGAGTGATTTATATTTCCTCCTTATGTAAGTGTCTATGTGTAGGATGCACATGTGTTATGTAAGTAAGAGTGCAAGTGTGTAATGAGAGAAAGTGCACAAGTGTCATGTATGTAAGTGTGCAAATATGTAATGTGAGGATGTGCATAAGTATCATGTATTAGGAGTGCATGTAGGAGAGTAAGTATCATGTAGAAGTGTGCAAGTTTCATAGAGTTAAGTGTGCATGTAAGAAGAGAGTGAAGAGTCTTGTATACAAGTGGCAAGATGAGAAGCCAAAGGACATGAGAGTCTTGTATTATGTAAAGAATAGGAAATATTGCAACTCCCGAATATGTGAGGAGTGCAATAGTTAAGCATTGAAGAGTCTCCTTTCTATGTCTATATTATGGAGATAAATATCCATAAATTGTATTAGTAAAATGGTCTGTAAATGATCACAATAGCACACATTTATAATATTGAAACTTGTATACAAAATTTTGAGAAATTCTATTGTAAGTATTTTTCATGCTAGTACATGATTTTTTGTTTATTGATTGGTGGAAGGGGTTTTGAAAGGGTCACCAAACCTTTTACAAAGAGAAACAAAAACTGAAAAATAGAAAAAGGGACAAAAGAGGAACCATAAAAAGGAGAAAGAGAAGGCCTCTCAAATATGATTCAAGGAAGACCATATCCAAAAAATCCTAGGGGGAAACCATAAAGAGGGTCTCCAAAAATAGGAAGCCCATAGAACAACAAACCAAAAGTATAGCGTACTAGAACATGAAGAAATATGCCACCATATATTGCATCCACAATGTCCTTAATCATGTATGTAAGAACCTTAAGCCTCTAGCCATTTACATTTATATTTGATGTTATTGTGAATGTTATTATAAATTATATTGGCCAGTATTTTTTTTATTGCCCTTATATTTAATTCCACTCTTGATTAATTATATTAAGACCTAAGATATTTTGGATTAATTATACTGGGATTTGAGATAGTTTGGATTAAAATACAATAAATTATCTAGAAATCCCCTACATCATAATGAAACTTTATCATAAAGGAAATATATTAAAAAGTGTAGCATAATATCCTCCCACTTGATGTAGTGAATTTATTTTAGCATTAACAATTTGCTAAGATGATCTAGTATCATGTTGTTCTCATTTTTTTGAATGTATATAGTGATTTCATAGATGCTAGAGGAAAAAGAGAATAGACCATTAGGTTTAATGGATATTTGTAGGTCTAATAAAGAAGTTAGTTTTATGGCCAATGAGACACTATTGGATTATTCTATTGAGAAGGAGGTTGACCATAGTATTATTAAGAAGGGGGTACATTGCATAGCCATGAGATAGATATGGAGTATATGAAGTATATAGTTAAATAGGATAGTGATATGGATGGTTTTGATAAGCCCACTAATGGTTTTGAAGTGGTTGAACATTCTATTATGGAGGTGGATAGTTTATCCATATTAATAGAATTAACTAGTTTTGATAAAGTGATTCCAGTTTATGTGAGTAGAGATCTAAATAAAGTGGCAGACTTCCTGGCTAAGATGGGTGCTGAGAAGGAGGTAGGGGTTCAGTGGCATAGTGACATGGCTATTGAGGATGAGGTGATTAGGTAGGGTGTTGAAAGGTCCCTAAACCTTGTACAAAGTAGTCGTGGGCCTCCTAAGAGGGAGGCAAAGGGGAAGAACGGTGGCAGCAGACCGAGACAGCCTAAAAATAGTAGGGGCCACCTAAGGTAAAGTTTCCTAGAGGAACCATCTAGAAGAACTACCTTTTTTTGCATGTTTTCCAAGAAGATCGAAGAGGCCCATGAGCTAAAGATCAAAGAAAAAGCAAATCACCACAAGGAGAAAGGTGTCACGATTTCACGACATGTTGCATTTTCGTGGTCCAAAGCAAAGGGAGAAAGCAAGGAGAAAAAAGTGTCATGATATCACGACATGTTGCAATGTTGCAGCCAAAGGAGGAAAAGGTGTCACGATATCACGACAAGACGCATCGTCATGGCCGAAGGAGAGAAAGTGTCGCGATATCATGACATGTTGCAACATCACTACCAGAAGAGAAGAAGTGTTGTGATATCGTGACATGTTGCATCGTCATGGCCAAAGGAGGAAAGGTGTCGCAATATCATGACATGTTGCATCGTCGAGGCCAAAGGAGAAAAGGTGTCATGATATCGCGACATGTTGCATCGTCACGACCAAAGGAGAAAAAGTTTCACGATATTGCAACATGTTGCATCGTCGCGACCAAAGAGAAAAAGTTTCATGATATCACGACATGTTGCATCGTCAAGGCCAAAAGAGAAAAAGTGTCACGATATCATGACATGTTGCACCGTCATGGCCAAGAGAGAAAAAGTGTCATGATATTGCAACATGTTGCTTCATCGCGGCCAAAGGAGAAAAATGTCGTGATATCATGACATGTTGCATCATAACGGCTAAAGGAGAAAAAGTATCGTGATATCACGATATGTTGCATCATCACGGCCAAAAGAGAAAAAGTGTCGCGATATCGCGACATGTTGCATCGTCGCGGCCAAAAGAAAAAAAGTGTCGTGATATCGTGACATGTTACATCGTCACGGCCAAAGGAGGAAAAGGTGTCGCAATATTGCGACATGTTGCAACGTCACGACCAAAGGAGAAAAAGTGTCATGATATCATGACATGTTGCTTTGCCATGGCCAATGGAGGAAAAAGTGTCGTGATATCGTGACATGTTGCATCATCGCGGCCAAAGAGAAAAAGTGTCGTGATATCACGACATGTTGCATCATCACGGCTAAAAGAGAAAAAGTGTCACGATATCACGACATGTTGCTTCGTCGTGGCCAAAGGAGGAAAAAGTGTTGTGATATCATGACATGTTGCAACGTCGTGGCCAAAAGAGGAAAAGTGTCACGATATCGTGACATGTTGCATTTTTGTGGCAAAAAGAGAAAAGTGTCACGATATCATGACAAGTTGCATCAACAGACCAAGCCAATCCCCTTAGAAACATCCCACATTGTGCAAACATTTAAACTTATAGGATTGTGCCTTAGGCCAATGGGGAAGGAGTCTCTCCACACTTGAATGTCAGATTCGTCGAATCCCCTATTAACTAGGTAATGGTTTAAGAGATTTGGCTCCAATGCAAATATTCTTTTATTGTTGTAAACATGTGTTCTCTCTGACTAAGGCTGGGAAAAGTCTCATCCCAACTTGTAAATGATCTTTGTTTTACTACAAGTTTTTTCAAATTATTCAAAAAAAAAAAAATGTGAGGAGTGCAATAGTCAAGTATTGAAGAGTCTCCTTTCTATGTCTATATTATGGAGATAAATATCCATAAATTGTATTAGTAAAATGGTCTGTAAATGATCACAATAGCACACATTTATAATATTGAAACTTGTATACAAAATTTTGAGAAATTCTATTGTAAGTATTTTTCATGCTAGTACATGAATTTTTGTTTATTGATTGGTGGAAGGGGTTTTGAAAGGATCACCAAACCTTTTACAAAGAGAAAAAAAAAATTGAAAAAGAGAAAAAGGGACAAAAGAGGAACCATAAAAAGGAGAAAGAGAAGGCCTCTCAAATATGATGCCACCATATATTGCATCCACAATGTCCTTAATCATGTATGTATGAACCTTAAGCCTCTAGCCATTTACATTTATATTTGATGTTATTGTGAATGTTATTATAAATTATATTGGCCAGTATTTTTTTTATTGCCCTTATATTTAATTCCACTCTTGATTAATTATATTAAGACCTAAGATATTTTGGATTAATTTTATTGGGATTTGAGATAGTTTGGATTAAAATACAATAAATTATCTAGAAAACCTCTACATCATAATGAAACTTTATCATAATTATCCTCCCACTTGATGTAGTGAATTTATTTGAGCATTAACAATTTGCTAAGATGATCTAGTATCATGTTGTTCTCATTTTTTTGAATGTATATAGTGATTTCATAGATGCTAGAGGAAAAAGAGAATAGACCATTAGGTTTAATGGATATTTGTAGGTCTAATAAAGAAGTTAGTTTTATGGCCAATGAGACACTATTGGATTATTCTATTGAGAAGGAGGTTGACCATAGTGTTATTAAGAAGGGGGTACATTGCATAGCCATGAGATAGATATGGAGTATATGAAGCATATAGTTAAATAGGATAGTGAGATGGATGGTTTTGATAAGCCCACTAATGGTTTGGAAGTGGTTGAACATTCTATTGTGGAGGTGGATAGTTTAGCCATATTAATAGAATTAACTAGTTTTGATAAAGTAGACCATGCATATTTTGCTAAAATTGACTAGTTTGAGGTAGTGTTAACCATTAGGGTTTTTACTAGAATGATTACAAACCCATTTTCCTAGTCATCACTTGCATATTCTAAGAAAAGTTTATATTTAATCCTAATGACCCTATGGGAGACGAGAATTCATAGGATGTTGGAAGAATTTGATAAAATAGATCCAAGGGGCTCTATGTCAAAGGAGTACTTATAGGAGTGATATTTTGAATACCAGTAGTTTGTTATGGGTTGTACAATTTACTCATAAAGAGTGGTTTATTCATAAGGTTGTTTGTATATTTCAATATTTAATACAAAGAATTAGTGTGAGATATAGTAGGGGCTAGATTAGACCAACACTAGTTCACTAGAACCAATAAATACATTATTTATTGGCATAAGTAACTAATTTATTATAGTGTAAATATTTGGATAACTATATTGGCCATTAGGATTTTACCCTTTAACAAGATGGGATTGGATATAGGGATCTCTTCAAACTCATCCTCTTGATGCACCCACATGATGGTTTGTTGTTTTCTTTTTTCTTCAGTATTTCTTTGGTGGCACACAATGATGTTTATAATTTGGTGATATTTTCATGTATTTGTAGGCTTGTATGCATGTACCTACATGAATAGAGTTTTAGTATTAAAAAAGTATAAGAAATTCAAAATTTTATTTGTAAAGTGATTTGCTCATAAAATTGGAATAATTCACTCTCAACTACAAGGTGATTTACTATTAGGGTGAATTTTATAGAATATTATAACCTAATAATTTTTCTTCAAAGAAAAAATCAATTCACTTGCTATTTTTAAGAGATTTGCTGATAATTTTTTATATACAAAAGTTTTGTAGAAAAAGGGATACAAGTAGATTACACAAAAACAAACCATATTTGCAATTGGAGTGAATCACCCATCCATGAGGGAGGGAAAATCAAATTTATATTTCCTAATTAATTGTATTTTAGAATCAAAGTGAATCGCTTATTATATTTATTTTGAACAAATTTTACTATGTTAGGGAAAATATCTTGCTTTTTATGAGCGAATCACTTGTTATTTTAAATATGGATAAAAATATCTTAGAACCTATATTAATTGCCTTCTTATCATGGAAAATGGGGGTTAGATTTTAGTTTTGATGTTGCTCAAACATCATTTAAGTCATCTTCTCTATGAAAAGTTTTAAAATTTTGAAGTTCATCTTGGTGTCACCATTTGCAAAGTACCTACAAAATTTGAGCACAAATAATGAAAAATTGATCAATTTTTAAGTCAAACTGAGATTGGAACTAAAAAGTTTTGTCTCTATGCTAGGAAAGTCACTCTAGATTCAATATATGAAAATACAAACTTTTATAAGCAAATCGCTTGTGTAGTTATAAAAACTCCTTACATTTTTTATTGTAGAATTTTTAACTCTTTGCTTAAAATGAAATGAATCACTTTGATTTCAAAGCAAATTGCTTTCTAACATTGAATTAGTGAAAATTTTATTCAAGTTTGAACCAATTTCTCTATCCATGACAAACGTAATTTTGGCACAAAAATAAAGGAATTTAATGCAAAGATAAGGAAAATAAGGGTTTATCCCATAAGAAGTAGGGAATTGTGCTAACTTCTAGTTAAGGTTTTATTCCCCTTGTTATCAAGCGAATAATATTTAATTATACAACAATGTATAAATAATACAATAATTTGGCCATAACAAAGTAATGATCTACCTATACATGAGGATTATTGATTAATATTCCAAATAATGGAATATTTTATCCTAACACCCCTCCTTATTACATTATTTGGGATAACATATATAACTCCCCCTTAATATGAAGGAGAGAAAAATGAAAGATGCTCATGTGCTACCTTTGAATTTGGTATTGGCTCTGTCTCATGGCTTTGGCTCTAGCTCTAGGTGTACCTATGGATGAGTACCTCTAGGTTTACCATTGGATCTTCCTATGGATATGCTTCTGGATCATTACCTCTAGGTATACCTCTTGGTCTTCCTCTATATCATTGTCATTGGGTCTTCATTTAGGTCTGCCTTTGGCTCATTGCCTCTGGGATTGTCACTTGGTTTGTCACTAGATATACCTCTAGATCTACCATAGGTTTTACCTTTTTTATAGAATCCATACAATGTTTCCTTCATCTTGGTCTATTGTGTGAGATCTATCCATATACAATCAATATCAACCTTGTTGGCCATTTTATCTTTGTACCAAAAATTTATAGAGGAGTGAGTAGTACATCCACATGTCTCACAAGGATATAGATTTTAACACCTAGCTGCTACATGTCTTGTTTTTCCACAATGATTGCAATAATACTTTATAGGAGTTGTAGGTGATTTAGGTTTTACAAACATAATTTTATTGGTACTTGCTTGTCCATAATATCCAAGGCCTTCATTCTTTGGCCTTATATTTGGCATTATGGGCTTTTTAATGCCTTATCCATGTTTACCTAATATTTCACGATTGAATCATATTTTTAACATTAGTTTTGGTCCAATGCCTTTGCATGTTTTTTAAAACACCCAAGTTCTTCATCATCTACGCTTTTAACAATATTGCATTTTTCATAATCGATGAGATCAAGGAGCTCATTTTGTGGATGGTCAATTTTTAAGTCATTGGTGTCACAAGAAAAATCTACCCTTATGATGAGATCACTTGTGTTACAACTGATATCTACCATTATAGGTATGAGGCCACCTGTATCACAACAAGAATTGACCACAATAGGCTTAAGGTCACTTGTGTCACAATATGTATTCGTCACCATGGGCTTAAGGTCACTTGTGTCACAACAAGCATCGACCATTAGGAGCATGACCTTTGATTCCTCACTGATTTCCCTTTTCTTTTTACGTTGGGCAATGTCAAGTGAAACCAATGATATGTATATTGCCCTTAAAACACCTATAGGTATTAAAGCACCATTCATCTGAAGGTATTCACAAGCTTCAAAATCTGAGAATGGATCTTACACCACTACGTAGTATGAGAAATTTTCCACCCTCATAAAATCCATCCCTTCCATCCCTACTAGAAAGTATGATTTTTAACTGATTTTGCACATTCATTAGTTGGTTTTGGGGCTTTCTTTTTCTTTGATTTTTCCATATTTTAAGGTGTCGATCTCCGACAAAAATGCACCTTTTACAATGATATTTTACAAAAACTTTGACTAAGGTGTTGGTCTCTACCGAAAATGCACCCTTACAAGTTTATCCCCTCCTTTTGCAAAATATTATTTGATGGAGGAAATAAGTATCCCCCCCTTTAGTGCAAAATATTACGACTATGAAGCCTAAAAAAAAAATTGTTACAGTATTTGCCTCTTAGGTAATTTTGCAAAGACACTTTACCGCCTAATAAAATTTGCACATTTTACAACAAAATTTTACAAGAAATTTTTGAGTTGCAAAAAATGATATACACTACTTTGCCCTTGTGTTGAAATTTTGCAAAAAATAATATAGTTTTATCCCCCCTTTCGTTTGAAAAATAAACAAGTTTGATGGCAAAGTTTTTGTTTGATCTTCAATTTGATGATTTCTTCCCCCTTTTGAGTTTGCAAAAAAAAATGTGTGATATTTGGATTTTGACTTCCCCTTTTAAAAGAATGCACAATTTGTTTGCAAAGTTTGGATCTTCAGTATAATGAGTTCCTCCCCTTTTAGTTTTGCATTGAAAAATGTAATTAAAGTAATCTAATCTAATAATTAAATACTTTAAATAATCAATTAAATGAAAAATTTATTAAGAAAAAAAAAATATTAAATTAAATAACAAAAAAACCTTTTCATGCATATATTTTTTGTTGTGTTTGTTTCTTTTTTTTAGCAAAATGTATGCATCGGGATTTGACCTAGTGACTTCCCATGTAATATCTTATCGAGAGGATCTAAACCACCTTGGCTAGACCAATTGATAAAACAAAAGAGGAAGGTTTTGTTATTTGAAGGCTTGGTTGTTGCACGTCAGGTAAAAAAAATTGTATGAATTTTATCCCACATGTAGTGCACAGGAAGTTTGCAAGTGGAATAAAAATAAAAAGCCTACACTAGTATTGCAATTGCCTTTGGGCAATTTTTGCATGCACGTACATTGCTTGATTGTTACCACGTGTCAAAAAATAGGTTTTGGTCTTGCCACATCAACTTAGTGTTTGCCACATCAGATGCTATTGTATTCCATGTCAACTGGTCCACCATGTCACTACATTGAGAATCATACCATCTACCATATCATTAGGTTAGGCCACATCAGCAATATTGGGAGTCAAATCACCATGTCAGCTGCTCGCTCTATTCACCACATTAGGTTGTCAAATTAGATCACAACATCAACTAATTTTATCATCTGCCACATCATATTGTTTCAAAAAATATACCATCAAATTGACTAATCAATCAGGATTAGTAGTCCATGCATCCTCTCGGATCGTGAATTGGGAAGCGTTATATCTCATTGTCAACCACACAGGTGCACCAAGATATGTGTCTATTATTATAGGTTTTCAAGTATAGTGATGTCCAATTGTCTTGAGGATCTATTCCCTCATCTAGAGTGAATCAGATCTATATCGACTCAGTCATCCAAGTCCATTCTAGTTTACCTAGGTTTAGTCATCTGAGTATAATCAATGAGAGTAGTCCATCGTGTGATCTTGATCTTCGAGATCATCGTTTGAGTTCTGTTAGAGGTTTTCCACCTTGGAAATTATGCTAGATTATGGTTCATCAATCTGGATTAATATCTCAATCTGATTCAGGATTCACCATGAGATCCCCCATCAGGTCACAAGAGTCTCTCCTCAGTTCGGGTTAGCTATATGTCTACGGTTCACCATGAAGATAGAGTGTCTCATGCTGAAACAATAGGGTTGCCAGGTTTTGTGTAGCATGTAGTGAAATAAAAATTAAGTCACCTTGATCACCAAATATAGTTGCACTAAATACATTGCTCTGATTGAGTGGTCTATTTTCCTCCATGCAGTCCTGATCTTCGAAATCACAGTCTGAGGTGGCTCCAATGATGTCTAGATAATATTCCACCTCTAAAATGAAATAGCAAAATAAAATAGGAATTCCACCTTGATAACCAAATCAAATTGCAGTGATCCTCTCGCTCTGATACTAATGTTATCAAGCGAATAATATTTCATTATACAAAAATGTATAAATAATACAATAATTTGGCCATAATAATTATATGAACGATTAGTATATCGTTACAACAAAGTAACGATCTACCTATGTAAGGATTATTGATTAATATTCCAAATAATGGAATATTTTATTCTAACACCCCCATTTATTACATTATTTGGGATAAAATATATAAAACCCCCAATATGAGTATCACCAAGTTGGACGAGATTGACAATGGCTTCCTCCAACCTCTAAATATAGTTTGGCTCCTTAATTTTATCATATACAATCACTACACTAGTTTAAATTAAATTACATGAAAGTAAAGTGCAAAAAAGGAATATGCATGAAAAGTAAAATATTAAAATAAAAATTTCTTTGAAGTTTAGAGTGCAATAAAATAAAATAAATATAGCTTTTACACCATAGTGAGGAAAGAATATGATCAATCAACACGTGAGAAGTTAAATAGCTCCAATGTATAGTTATTTGTTTGATTATGAACTTGATAAGTGAATGACAAAATGGGATAGAAGAGCCATACCATAACCACTACACACTTAGCAAACCAAAAGGGTGATGTCATTAATGAAATGCCTTATGCGATTCTAATTTCTTACAACCTTATGAGTATAAAACACAATATGGATTTCATATAGTGTATTTTCGAATTTTATGGTCAAATAATGAGTACAATGAGGGCTCAAGGCCCCTATTTATAGTAAACATTTACCCCTGAGTTACTTCGAGTGAGAAAAAATTACTCATAGTAAAAGTAAATATTTAGCAGCAAATTTAGCAAAAGGTAGCACCTATAAATGTTACATACCTCTAATCATACCTCTAATGAGCTTATAAGGCTTCAAAATATTTCTTAGTGCACCCCTACCACCAAAATAATTATTTTCAAAATATTCACCTCAATATCCATATCGTATGTTACTCTCATGAGTTTTTGAGTGATTCACTCAAGTTTTGCAGCAAATTACTCATATTTTGTAAGTTGATTGCATTTGCAAGAAGATTAACTATTTTTTTTTAGTGAATTGTGTCTTCAATCCAATTGGTTCCTTTCAATAAGTGGATCAAATTTTAGAGGTAATCAATAGAATTTGACAAGCAAATTAGTCTTTTTCCACAGTCAAATTTGAGAAATTTGGGATGTTTTTTGCTAATCGATCTCCACTACTATGTTTTTCTCTAGAATAAAAAAAGTTTGCATAGGTAGTGTCAAGGTACTAAACTATAGCATAAGAAATTGATAAGATTCAAAGATATTTTCTTTGGAAAGAATGTGAGGAAACTTTTAGGTTTTATTTTTGTGAGTGGGATAGGATTTGTAAAGGAAAGAATATTGGAATGATAGTCTTGTAGAATTATAGAATTATGAGTTTGTCCTCAGTAGAAACATTTGTGTGGAGATTATTCAAAGATCAAGGAAAGATTTGGAACTAATATTACTTCAAAAATATAGGTTTTCTTGATGCAATACAATTATTTAGAAAAATAACCCTACCCAGTTGATCACTAACATGGAACTTCATATCAAATAGTTTACAATTTATTAAGAAATATAATAGATGGTCAGTTAATAAAGGGAATTATAAATTTTTTTAGCTTGATGTTTGGTTGAGGACTTATCCTCTTATGTATGAATTAGAATGGAAACTATTTGCTAGGACATGTCTAGCTTGTAAATGTCAAAATATGAAAGATTATATTAATGTATCCAACTCCAAATCATGAATTTCTATTCCTAACTTGGTTAAAGGAGAAAACATGAAATAAATTATATATGAGATTGCAAAGATGCTTCAAGAATTTTATTTGCCTATTTTAAAATAAAATAAGTTGGTTTAGAATCTATTAAAATATAATGGATACATGGTCAAGTTTGGATATGAGGATTTAGAGCAATCAACATTTCCTATCCCCAAATATTTTCCTTGAAAGCTTTTTTTTTATCATAACAGGCTCTCCCTAAGTCATAAAGATTCCTTTTGTTTAGTTATTGAATGTAATATTCTTACGAGAGTCTACAAAGAAGAGCATATCATAGAACCTCCATATGTGCCTTGTGCAAGAAGTATTTAGAAACATAATATTATTTACTTCTTCATTGTCCCTTTAGTCACACAAATTGGGGTTACTTTTTCAAATATATAAGTCAAATATATAAGAATACATTGGGTAGCTCCATCAACATTAAAAGAGTTAACAAAACGTTAGATTAATTATTCCCAAGCTAAAGCATTATATATCCTATAGAGGATTGGTCCTACCATTATTCGTTTGAATTTATGGCTTGAGATAATAATAAAATTTTTAAATATAAATCTTAAAATTATGCCTAAGTTTAGAATTGTATTATTACCACTATTGTAAAATGTTTATAGATATGGTGCTCATCTTGGGAAGTATCAAGTGTGAAAAAATGTAGTGCTAGCCACGTGGTTACAAGATTTGAATATACATGGAAGAGTCATTTGTAATAATGACATTAATAAAAATAATTTGCTTCAATCTATGATAAAATAAAATAATCCAAAAATTAGGTTTATCAAAATTAATTTTGATGGGCCTTCCAAAGGAATTCTAGAAAAAGCTAGTGGAGGTGGTTTTTTTCAAAATAATGAAGGTAAAATTTTCCTCACTAGCTCTAAATCATATGGAAATTCAACTAACAACCATGTAGAAGCTAGGACACTTCTTATTGATATTAAAATTATAATTAAGAGGGATGGAAATATATTTCAAATGATGGGTATTCATAAATTATCATTTATTCTATCAATAAAAATGGATGTGGATATTGGTTAAAAAATAATAAAATTATTGTTTTTTATCATCTATTATTGGAGGCAACCTCTTGGGAATATGGGCACATCTATAGAGAAGGAAATTAGATAGCAAATTATTTTGTCAATCACAATGTTGCTATTTATCTTGGTAAAATTAAAATTAAGGCAACTAGCCAAGTGAGATTTTATCTCTTAATAAAAATCATGTCAAGGAGGTGATTATAGAAACATAACACTTTAAAAAATATGAAGAGTATAATTGATGGAAATGTAAATGAAAAAATATCTTTGATAAAAGGGAAAGCTATATATGTTTTGATCAACCTAACAACAAATGTAGTGAGAGAACTCTTTACATGACCTCTTTGTACATTGCAACTTTTAATATCTAAAAGAAAAATGAAAAGATTTATTAATAACTTATTTTATTTCCAAAAGCAAAGGGAGAATAAGGGAATTTAACTAATTCATAAATAGATTAAATTATATTTTCTAAAGTAGATATGGAGTTTTTTAAAAGATGAATTTTATACTTTGAAAAAAGAAGAGATAGTTAGATGTCAAACATTTTAAGAATATCTTGAAAAAAACTTTGGTAGCTAAGAGGATACGTAGAATATCATTGAATCCATATATAAAAACCTATAGGTACAAGTGAAAAGAGATAATATATTGGATACATACAAGAAAAATAAAACACCAAAAGAACATCAAATATTTAGAAACCAAATCTCTCTCTCTCTCTCTCTCTCTCTCTCTCTCTCTTAATATATATATATATATATATATATATATATATATATATATATATATATATACTTAAAAAATAAAAGAGTACTCACCTTCTAGAAAATTATTTCTTCTAAAACCTTAATAAATATAAGAGAGCAAACATAGAGTTGTATTGAAGATATGCAAGAATGAAAATGTGTAAGAAGAGTATACATAATCAAGAAGAAATGTACAATAGCTTATCTATGGATTAAAAAAAAATAGAAAAAAAGCATATAGTTAACTTTAAAAAAATGTATAAAATTGTATCAAGACAATATTTTAATTTTATATCTAAAAAAACTAAGTTACATATATAAATAAAAAATAACAATGATAGGACTTAGGTGTGTATCACAATTTAACACACCCATTAATCATTCTCTCTTAGAAATATGATAAGGGGTAAGTGTGATGAATGCTATCAAATCAATTTAAAAAATGGGAAAAAAATATGAAAATAGATTTAAAAATAAATATTTATATTAAAATATAATATATATATATATATAGAGAGAGAGAGAGAAAGTTTATAAGTACTGATTTGTAAATACTTATATATACAAGGAGGGATTTGACACCAAATTTTAAATGTGACCATGAAGGATGTATATATGAATATAGAAAAATAAATAAAATAAATGAGAATATAATATATAATGTGATATTTAGGTTTATAATTCGCTCCTCGATCACACTTGTTTCCATTTTGTAACAACCAAAATCTAACCAACTTGAGAAAGAGAAATATTTTTTTAACACAGTTAAGGTTCAAAAAAGATGTACCAAATAAAATCATAAAGGTTACACCACATTTCAAGTTCAAGATGCTACAAAAATCCCTTGAGTGGATAGGAGTGATCACTCTCATGTAATTTATTGGGGTTAACCTTATGCACTGTCCATATGGCTTAAAGGATACCTTCATGTAGTCCCCTCATTTTCTAACACTCCCCATGAATGTAGGATAACTCGACCACGATGTAGGAATTAATATTATCTTTTCTATTCAAGAAAAGGGAAGCCAAATTCCTTTACTAAGATAAGTCTTTCTAAGCTAGTACGTAGGTGTAAAACATCTTAGTTTACACATTACACCATGAGAAAACTATAATTCTCAATCGTTCCATCTCCATGATGGTTTGATTGAGGTGACTATTACTTCGTATGACATCTCTCACATGGACACCCAACAATCATTTAGGTTTCTAACAAAAATTCTAATTTGAAAATGGGATCTAGACTTCCCCTATTGGATAAGAGGATTCAAACTACACCAATTGAATCCTTCCCAAAGAAATCCTTATCTTTGGGTCTACTTTGAAAGTCCATTATCGAAGTACCCATTGTAAATCCTTTAAATGTTGCTACACCACAATATATTTAGATCTATATCCATCCTTAGATTCTACTAGTTTTGTATAACTAAGGAGAGTCCCCTAAAAGATACAAAACCTAAAATCCATTTTGGAATTCTTGAAACCAAATAATACTTTTACACCCTCTCTCTGCAATCATTAAATCAAGCATTATTTAATATGGGAGAAAAACTAATCATCTTAAGCTTACAAAATAAATCTAACATAACCTTTAGATCAAGCTATAACATGGATTAAAAATACCTTTCATCAATCATGGTACCATATAATAATCCAACTAAAGGTCTAGATTATACAAAATAGTCTTTGAATTCTATTAAAATAAAAACTCTTTCTCCAAGAGTGATCTTCAAACTAATTCTTCATATTATTACATTAAACAAGAAGGAAATCCATCATCTTGATCTACTATCTTCATATTCTATTCTCCATGGCATATCAATAGGAAGATAAGGATACAAACAACTCAATTGTAGGTATGGATGCATTCCCAAAAGACTCATTTACTATTCCATGCATCTAGTGCAACATGGACTTCTTAAGGCCATAATGAATCTCAAGATTGAAGTTCTCATCATGACTCCTTAACAAGGGACTTTGGACTTCAATAATACCATGAATTATTACAACAACCAAGACCTCCTAAAATCACCTAGACTTTTGACTTTGATATATTTTAAAAAATTAGGAGTATAAAATACGTTGGGGCTATGAAACCCAACATAGGCTCTGATTGTGATAATAGATATGAATGATCTTAACAATATATGAATGCTCCTAAGAACTCCAAAATATTGTATTGGCCATCTGAACTATGAAGGAATTGACAAACCTAAATCTACCTAATCACCTAAGCTATAAAAAATTAAAATAAAATGATGCTGGAAAGATGAACAAAACTGAATACCACTCCTAGTCATCTAATGATAAAATGAAAATATCAAGGTGAAGTCAACTTCACTTACTTATTCACCTAAGACTTGTAAAATAGAAAAAAATGTTATAGACTACTCTGAAAACAATGAAAATGTATTATTTTGCCTAGTCACCTAAAAGACTCAACAAACATCCCTAATCACCTAAAATGATAAACATTTTTTATGGAAATATTTGTTGCATCTTTTCAACCTTATTTTTAAAAGTTAACAAAATTTATATTAAATAGGGTATTTGAAAGGCCCCCTAATGCCTTAATACATCATCAGGTTTAAATGATGTGACATCCTCAAAAACTTTGAGACATCCTTAAAAAATCAAGAACACAAAACTAAACTGGGACAAACCAAAAAGGACAAGGATGAGACTAAAATGTCTAGACATGACAGAAATTAAGATCAACAAAAAACTTCAACTACTTAAGCAGTAAAAGGATCCTTGAGGTCTTCCTTCTTGGCATCCTTGGAAACTTTCTTAAATATATCCTTGGCAATTTATACTACATCATCTTCAGGTTTGGCTCTAGTTGAGTTCTTTGCTCGAGTTTCCTTAGCAAAGTTATCATAGAAGAGAATAGTAGATTTAGGGTGTTCCTGTGTTCTTTCATTTGTGTAGTAGCCACCATGATTGTAGTTACAATACTCTCCAATTGAGTAATGGTTGTAGTGGAGGTCTTGATGACGTATTTCTAAATAATCTTCATCGCAAGATCTTCAAGCTCATCCTTGATAGTGTCATGCATATTTTCCTAATTTTGAATGACCTTGTTTTTAAATCATTAAGAAATTCTTGTTGGAGTGGTCTCTTTCTTAGCCTTCTTCTTCATATATTTATTAGCATCCCGGTGTTCTCCTTCCATATTCATCTGTTTGGAACCAAGGATAGTTGAGGAAGGAGTGAAGGACGTATCCTCCTCCATCATCTGATTGGAATCTGCCTATTGTTCCTGCAGTTGCACATTTTATTTGGGGAATTTTTCCAAAATATGAACATAAATAACTTTGAAAATCCCCTAGTGTGAAGGCCATGCTTCCTCTTTTTTTGAATGAGTCACCTTAATGGTGTAATCCATGGATAAGAATAGAAATTCTAGAATATTCAGTGGCTTTACCTCCCAAAAATGGTTCACAAACACGATGTGGGAGCTTCTTAGCTGGGAAACTAGGTCATCAATAGTGATGTACTCCATGACAGGTTTCATCACCTCCTTCAAAGGGGATGGAAGTTCATCATGGAATATGACCTGTCTCACAATCCTCTTTAGGCTCGACTTTGGATCAAACTTTTTGAGTTTGGTATCCCAATTGTGCTTATCCCTTCGAACTGTTCTGCACACTAGCGGTTGTCTAGTAATTTCTACGAGAATGTGAACGTCCACTTGGAATTCCACACCATAGATGATAACTATACCCTACTTCCAGGTAGACATGAATACCATATTGATATCCCAATCTATCCTAGAGAAGCATTTTAGGAATGATAATAATCCTTTGGTGCTCATGAATGCTTCGACCACCGACTCAATCTCAAGAATTTTTGGATCCACAAAGCTCATGGGGACCAAAAAAAGGATAGGTTTGAAAATAGGGGAAACAGAGTGTTTTTTGGGCTTAAGGATTCATTTAAAGCAAATAAAAAACCAACATCATTATAAGATTTAAAAACACAAAACAGGTTGAAATTTTGTTGGAAGCATCTATACCTCATCCTTGTGATAAGATACTTTCTAGAGAAGTGTAAGGCCAATTTATCTTGGATAATAGAGCAGTAAGACTTATAAAAGTGAGAGTTACAATAACATCTATCCTTTATGAAATTAGAAAGGTGTACCACACCTTGGAAATCTTGACCAATTAGGCAACAAGTAATTACAATAGTGCAAAACTTGCAAAGGGGAACAAACAAAAATGGGATGGGGAATTGGTGAAAGTTTAAAATGGGTGGATATGAGGGGTGGTGGAATCAAGCTAGGAGGATGAGAGGTGATGGGGAAAAGGATGAAGCAATGCATGGATGAGAGACACATGGGAAGAAATTGGGAAAAAAAATTGTGGAAGGTTAAAAATAAGGAAAGGACAATGGTTGGAAATGAACAAAATGGTAAACTTAGAATTATTAAAAAGAGTGGCAATTGCACTACCTGAAGTAAAAAATAGGGAGTCTAGGAAATACACAAGGGGTGTGTGTTAAAAACTCATGCACATGCTAGAGACAACAAGCATTGAAAGCCTCAAAAAGGTGAACATCATCATTGGACTAACAGGATGGCCGAGGAAGATCTTTTCAACATTTTTCACTCTCATAATATTTTTAACCTTTTTCACTCTCATGATGAGAGTTAAAAGTTTTAAAATGCTAGTCATTGATAGGTATGCATAATATTTCACCTCTCATATCTTGTAACCTATAGGTGTGCTAGCCTATATTCTAAGCAATTTGGTAAGGACCTATCCATTTAGGTTCAAACTATAAAGAAAAAAATTTACAATACCAATGTAGAAATACTAGAATCAACACATAAAATATATTGCACAAATAAGAAAGGGATGTATTGTATTAATGTAGGGGGAGCCTTGATCTCCAATGTTACAATATAGTGTATATCCATACAATAGTTATAATACAAGGGTTTTAAAACCCTTGTTCACAAAGAATATTAGGTGTCTTTTGTGTCATCCTTTGCTCCAAATAAGTTGTAGGTGGGCTTGAGTATCCCTATGGGGCCACCCTAGCTACAATAGATTTCAATCATATAGTTCCTACACTTGCAAATAAATCAATAACACCAAGATATCAATAACATATGAGAAATCTCCACTATGTGAGTCCATATTTGAATAAAATCTATAAACCCTAGTGCTAAAATGATGAAATGCATACAAAATATAGAAAACATAAGATGTCAAACAATAAAATATTTACCTTGTTGAAGAATATTCGTTGTTCTGATCTACATTCCTATGTTTACAATCTGATGTCATATGAATGCCTAGAAGCGGTCAAGGGTATGGTGATGGAAAATCAACTAAGGGAAAATGCTTAGAAGTATTCAACAATGGTGGAAAATGCTCTATAGCATTCTTGGAATGCTCAACAATATTTGTGGGATGTTGGGAGGTATTCAAGGGTTTCTATGGAGGGTACTCTAGAACCAAATTTGGTTTGCAAGGGTTTGGGCAATTGAAAATAGAGGATTCAACTACGATGATGAGAAAAATGGTAGGAGAATGCTAGGGTCCTAGGGAGATATGGAAATGAGGGCTTGATGGGAATGCTTAACCACTTCAAGAATCAAAATACCACTTAACCTCATTCATGAAAATGAATGACCTTTTATAACCTACCTTCCATATGCTAGGGTTTTGATGACACCAATATGCGGTCAAGATTAAAATATAATGGATGGCTAGGATTATGTCTTTGCAATGTGACATGGATCAATTCAAGTGGATGGTTGAAATTAAAATGTTAATGAGCGGTTGTGATTTATTCATACATATATATTTATTTATATTAAATATATAATATAAATATAAAATATTTATATTTATATATAAAATATAAATAAATATATATAAATAAATAATGGGTGATGATGTGAATGGATGACAAGTGGCTAGGTTTTGGTGTCTACAGATGCCCATTTTTTATTGCGTTATCAAAAATACAATGCGGTATAAAAACAAAAGACACCTGGTTTGATGAAGTAGCTTTTATTTTCTTGGAGTGCAAGAAGATCTTGAAGACAAAAAGAATGTGGGTATAGCTTACCCCCTCAATTGGTGAGTGATTGAATAATGAATCTCACAAACCAATTGATAGAATTGTGAGAGGAAATGTGGGTGTAATTGTAGTGTATTCTATTTTTTCCCCAAAAAATGCAAGGGGGTTTTAAAAATGTGGATATAAATGTGATGTAAATGTTAGGAAAGTTATATAGATGATGATGTAAATACTGATTAAGTTCTTTGCCCCAATAGAAAAGGGGTTTTTGCCAATTGTGTGTGATGTAAATGTGGTGTGTTATGTTTTTACCCCAATAAATGTAGGGGGTGTTGAAAATATGTATGATATAAATTACGTATCCCAATGTAGAAAATCCATATCAAATTTGGTTGCCCTAAGTTTAGGGTGGTCTTGTGTTGTTGAAAAATATGTCGTATGGCATCATTGAAATACAAAGTTATAAAAATGAAAAATGACATAGGGTAATCGACCATTATAATGACTGTTGTAAAATTCCTTCCACCAAGAATCAATCATCCTACTGTCCTGCATCCCCAGTGATTATATATGTAAAAGAGATGATTTGTTAAAAGTTTCCTATGTGTCAAGCCCCATGAACAAGACCATCAATGATAGATTTTGAGAAAATTAATCTGGGCATAGTCTCACTCAAAAAATGAGGGACCAAATGGATTTTGATTTCAAACAAGAGGATGTTGGAGGATGGTATGAACAAGCATTCTTATGGTGATCTATGGTGATCTATCCATATTACTAAATTTTATGGATAATCGATTGCTGCAATCACCAAGTGACTAGAGTATACCCACTAGATACGAGATTTTCTTGAGAATGTGAGTTGAATTGGCAAATGTTGAGAAATAATGTATGGAATTGTAGATGATATGAATGATGTAAATGAATGAATACAGATGATGCAATGATTAGTGGGTGAATTTGATGAATTTGTGAAATTATTCTAGAACAATTTGAAGTAATTTGAGGAATTTGTGACTTTTGGTCACAATCAAGAATTACACATACAAATCAATCATAATTATCATAAAATGTTATGATATGATGTGATGAATGTGTAAAATAGTGAATGTGGTAGTTTTATGAAATTTGAGGTCATTTTGAGGCTTTTTTAAGCAAATTTGGTACGTTTATGACTTTTGGTTGTAAAAAAAAATGAAGCATCCAAATCAATCTAAACCTTCACAAAACATGATTTGATGATGAAATGATGCATGGATAAATTTTGGAGTGATTTTGTGGAAGTAAGATACATTTTTGGGCCCTATTGGTCTTTACATAGCATTTTGGAACTAGATGTTGGCTAGCATCCACACCATGTACAAATACTGGCAAGTGTCTGCCACCCTGCAAATGTAGGGTAGAATTTGAGTACATCAGGTAGATACCCATGAACATTTGAGCATGCCAAAATCAACTATAAGAGTGTTGCAGAAGTGAAATTGGACTTATTCTTGCATTCAAGAGTTCCAAAAATAACATCAAAGGAGTGAGTGAGTGTGAAGGAGTGAAGTGATGGCAATGGAAGGTGTGCATGCAAAAACAGGTATGGAGGCACAAGTGACTATGGTAAGTGTCCTTGGCACTCTTGTTTGGATTTTTATAAAACAAAATTGTGCATGTGTAAATTTTTTGACTATGAAATGAATGTGATGATAATGTGTGTTGTGTTACTATAGTTGAGGATATTAGAGGCTCATCATAGATTCTCACCAGTTATACTAGGGGTGAGGAAGGACTTACAGGAGGATGATTGGAAGAAGTTGGAGGGGATGGTATTGGAAAGGGTGGCTTGGATAGAGGTGGTGAGGGTGAATAAGGGGTACTTCTTCACCTTAGTGGAGAGGTGGGATCCAGATAGGGGGAAATTCCAACTCTCAATCAGGGATATGATAGTGATGTTGGAAGACGTATACCAAATCTTCTAAGTGCTAGTGGAGGGATTGCATGTCCAATTTGGGCATGATAAGGGATATGAGATGAGTTTTGGAGATGGATGGAGGGATGTGAAAACTCGAGGTGGAGGGATTAGGTATTTCACTATGTATGTGACATAGGATTTGGATGCCTTAAACTCCTTGATCATGTTTCTAGTGGCCAACATATTGGTACCTAACAACACTGGAGGTCAATTTCCATGGAACATGACAAGGTTGGTGTATGACATAATCGATGAACCTCAAGTGTATGCATGGGCACCTAATAAATTGGCTCGAATGTATTTGGATATATATGAGATGAGGAGGTGGGGGTGAAAGGGGTTGGGATGTAGTGTGTTATTGTAGTGCTGGGGTTGGGAGAACTTTAGTTTGGCTCATCCTATGGGCTTTCCTTGTGAGTATTGGAATAAGGATCAAACCTATGCTTTGATGTTGTGAGTAGCTGAGGAGGTACAACCTAGTATCTTGGTCATAGTGGCCAAGAGTGTAGAGATCTATGGGTATGACTAACACCAGATCAGATATTTTAGAGGCCATGGTAGGAGGCTAGGTGGTTGAGTGATAGTGAGCAGCTATGGAGGACACAGTAGGCTAGATGGATGGTTAGGTGACATGGGAGTGTGGTGGAACTGATACAATTCCCTTAAGTACTATGATATTTTAGGCTAAGGTAGGGATTGCAAGAGGCTGTAGTGCTCTATAGGCGATGATTGAATGAGTCAAGCCTACCATGCATTGAGGAATGGTAGGTGCAGTATTAGGATGATGAGGAGATAGATCTTCTAGATGTGGATGATTTTGGGACCATATAAGAGTATGATGTATGGTTCACTTCATAGCTACCATGGGTACCAAGTTAGGTGGTCAAGGAGGGTGGTCGAGATGAGGAGGAGGTAGCAATAGAGGAGGTATATGAAGCTCCTTGATGTTAGAGGCATCATCAGTATAGCAAAGGGAGGTAGACAAGGTATGCAGCAAAGTAACCTCTAGAGATTGGAGGTGATTATGATGGTAGGGATGATATGGAGGAGACTCCAGGTTAGAGTGAGGAGAAGTGGGTAAGGCTAGAAGTGAAGTGGGATCAACTTCAATAGATGGTGGTCGATTGGGATGTAGAGATATCAACTCAAGATGTTGTGATAATAGATCAAAATTTTGAAAATTCTTAGTTATGGGTAGAGCTAAAGGTGTAGAGGGAAGTAGGTGGAGGTGAGGATGTGATAGTGAGACTCTAGGAAAATCTAATATAGAGGGATTCTTATTAGATGCATGATGTACTATACCTTCAATATTAGAAGGAATATATCTAGGATTTAGAGGATCTTCTTATGTGACACCATATTAGATTTCCAGATCGACTCTCTTCTTCCAAAGTGGGTTCTGGTAGACCTAGTGGTTCTAGGCATAATGTCTCTAGGTCTCCTTTGGGATAACACAAGTCTACCTATAGACATTAGCTAGTGCTTAGATGCACTTTTTGTATAATATCATTGGTACTCCATTGTATGTAGTCTTTGAGTGTTCATTGCACATGCAACTATATATATACATGGTTTTTACTTTTGTGCTATGAATTTGTGTAGATGTGTGTGTGAATGCATATGTATGTGTGATGGATGGTAATTTCATGATGATATATGTGTAATAAAAATAATGTAAATGAACTAACATGCTAATGATCATGTGTAGTTTAGATTTTTGCTTGACCATTGTTGTTTAATCAGGAACACCAAAATGGTGGTGTATAAAATGGAAGACTCATGTAATGATATGGATGTTGGCTATTATTATCTTATGAATAATTTATTGTTTGGAAAATAATCAGACATACTAGTGATTTCAACCAAACTCCCTAAGTTCTATCTAATTTCTCTAAGACCAAATGTGTGTGCAAGTGAGATGTTCATTTACCAAATCACAAGCATGGTAAGGAATCAAGGCAATCAAGATCCAATGTGTGTGCAAGTGAATTCATTAACCAATATTGAGTAAATTGAGATGAAACCTATCATGGAGGAGGCTAGGAAGCTACCTTGTCCTTATGTGTGATCATAGGTCTCTTCACAAGAGACATGTTACCACGGATGAGCGTACTCCACTGCCAGTCAAGCATCTATAGCCCCAGTGGATATTAGCTCCATATTCTAATGATTGTATCTCTAAGATTTGGGGATTCAAACTACCTAGACATATATATGGAAATGTAGTTCTATCCTTACAAATTGTGGATCTATGGAGGGTGATGTGTAAAATATTTAGAGCTTTAGGAAATCGAATTCTCAACCAAAGTATGATGAGAATTGTACCCTATCCTTACTACTCATTCTTTTGTTTTGGCAATATGAGTACTAGTGAAGACCACTACTTTTTATTTTGGACTATGTGCATAATGGGATAAGCAGAGATAACTTTTTTCGCTTCGATGTGCAACCCAATCATGGTATTACTCCTCTTTGACATAAGATGTTTTTTAATATATGTAAAATGTGTTTGGTTCAACAGTGTTAGAGTCAATTCTAGAACTCAATATTTTATTTAGTGAAAATGTGACTTGGTCCTAGAGAAAACTTGATATGTATTGGAGTTTTCTTGAAATATTAGGAGTGGCTGAGTGATCGAAAACACCTAGGGTAATGAAGTGATAGTGCAAAAGGTAAACTGACTTGTGAAATGGTGTAATGAACTAGATGTGAACTTTGGGGTGACCTTGATTAAGACAAAAATATTTATTGGATTAATTATTGTCTAAACTTAACAAATGACCCCTAATATGGTGGATGAAATGCATTGAAATGATAATGAATGTGTTTGTGCAATGTGGATGTATGCAATGCAATGTATTTGAATGCAATGTTTATGAGTGCAATTTTTTTATATATTAGCCATGTATATATACATATATGTAAATCACATTAAGCATAAAATTCTCTCAAATGGATGATGTTAAATGGTTTGGGCTCTTCTTCTCCCTCTAAAATAACAATTCTATATGTTCCTCGACCCACTTTTTGGATGACAATGTATGGGCCTAACCAATTATCCATGAATTTATCATGAATATGTGGTAATGCATTGGTGTTTTGTTTATTTTCTTTGAGAACAATATCTCCTACTTGGAATTCATGTATATGGACTTTGGCATTGTAAGTATGCTTAAGGTGATCTTGATATACTCGTAAATGTTCTAAGGTACTAATCCATATTTCATCAAGGACTGTAAGTTGGTCAAGATGTGCTTGTCTAGTAGTGTCATCATCTATGAATCCCTACAATAAAATTTATAATGAGGGGATATCAAGCTCAAGAGGTATGATGTCTTCAACACCATTGACCAATGAGAATGGTTTTTCCCCAATAGGCATGAAAATGCTTGCTTGATAAGCCCATAATGCCATGGGGATATGAGTATGCCAATATCAATAATTTTCTTTGACTAGTTTCTTGATAATTATGATCAAAGTCTTATTGGTTGCTTTAGCTTGTCCATTTGTCTATGGGTAGTAAGGAGTCAAGAAATTGTGTTGGATATTATATTTTTTTACAAAGTGCTCGAACATCCTTGTTCTTGAAAGACTTGTCATTCTTAGAGATGATTTTTGAGGGAATACCAAAATGATAGATGATATGCTAAAGTATAAACTCCATAATTCTAGGTCCTATCCTACTGGTTAGAGGAATTGCCTCAACCCACATTGTGAAGTATTCAATTACTGTGATGATGAATGTATGATGGCCTGAGTAAGAAGGTAATAATTTACTAATAAAGTCCAAACCTCATTGTGAAAATGGCCAAATACTTTGAATAGGTTGCAATGCTTTTGATGGTACATGAGTTAAAATAGCATGTTGCTGACATTGTGGATATTTCTTGATGTAATTACAACAATTGCATTCCATGGTGGGCCAATAATAATCCATGCATAAAATGCACTTTGTGATGGCCATTACACTAAAGTGACCACCACAAGTACCATCATGAGCTTTTGAAATTGCTCTTTGGGCCTCTGTAGGCTTGAGATAATGAAGGAGGAATCCATCATAATCATGTTTATACAACACGTCCCCTGAAAGAGTGAATCGAGTTACCTTTTGCTTGAAAGTGTGTTTAGAAGTCCATGATATATATGATGGAAGTGTTCCAAACTAGAGAAAGACTTTTATTTGGATATACCAAGGCTCATGTGACTCTACATGGATAAAGCAAACATCCTTCTCATATTGTGACCACCAAGATGGCCTCACACCTATGCTTCCTATCATGTAGAATGAAGTAAGAGAAACAAAGTAAATGCATGCGAAATTGACAACAAATGAGAAGAAGAAAAAAACACTTTTATTCCATTATGAAGAAGCCAATTCCATTTACAATTATGTCCCTCTTAGGGATACCATTTTGATACTCTTATTACAATAGGAAATGCAATTTTCCCTCTCAAGGGTAAATGTGAGTTTTAGGTCCTTCGGGGTGACACGAACTGCTCTAGGGTGGAGTTGACCCTCTTCTTCGTATTGAGGGAGGAATTGGATTGTTGAGTCTCCTTCGAATATACTTCCTACAGTCAATAAACAACATAAAAGCATTAATAGCATAGGTAGCCTCTCATGATGAGGTCCTTTAAGGAATATAAACATAAAGACGTCATAACACTAATAAAATCAAGAAAGTGAATAAATCATGTTAACCCTATGCAATACTTGAAAATATTAATTGAAACATATAACTGGAAAGTAGAGCTATCTATATAATGGATTTATTGCATGAAATGAAGCATGATAACATGAAAATGAGCTAGTTATATCTTATTTGCCATAATGAAATAAACTTGGTAAAATCCCTAATTCTATCAGTTAGATTATGTAAAATGCTAAATGAACCACTAAGATGCTTAATCTAACCTAGTGAAATACACTACAAAAATAATATTAAGGAGATCTTTCACCGATTGCAAACTATGACTCAAATGAGTGGTATGCACTGTACACCATGGTTGTTAGCCACGACAGGCAACAAAATAGTTTTGCCCTCCAAATCAAATGTTGTGGGCTTGATCTTCCTTGTCAAATTGATGGTCAAGGGTCACCTTAATGTCCTATGACTGGTCTGGTGATTGAATTGCATAGTTGGGCCTCTGTTTGCCCGACATTGCATTTCTTGGTTTTCTAACTCCTTAGGGAATCCATGACACAAATTGACATGATTCTTGATGAATTGGAAAATGAATGGCAACAAAACTCTCTCAGTACACTCAGATGAGTTTACAATCTGATAGGGCTTTGCTGCTTTAATATCCAATGAACTCTCTCCCATTTTTGCCATAATTTTGAGGGATACTTATAGGATTACCCAAGGGGTAGGGGTGGCTTCATGAAGAAGCCAATATCAAGAAGAGCTTGTTGGGATAGTTGGATTGGAAGCCTCTAGAATATTTTGTCCTTCAACTACCTTATTCTAGAACAAATGGTCATTTAAACTAATTTGGCTTAGATGAACGCCAACTGAACTTCAGTTCTAGACCGCGGGTGGCAGCTATGGTCTAGACTACAAACCACATGTCAATAATGGTTCAGACTGTAGGCTGCAAGTTTCAACAATGGTTTGAGCTGATTAGGCCAAGGAGCCTAAATTGAGTGGTTAAAACCACTACTCTATCTTGAAGTTTGTCCAAGATCTTCCATGTGGTCTTGTAGCATGTACCATATGAATAGTCACCATCGACACGATGCATTTTAGGTGTCTACAAATGCCCATTTTGTGATGCATTGTGAGATAAAATAACACATGAGAAAAAATACACCACCTAAAACAATGTCGAAGGTTGCATGATGATCATTAGTCTGATCAACATTAGATGCACCAAGTCTTGCAAAAGGACGTACATCCTAGAATTATTGCTTTCAAATCAATGAAATACTTAAATTTGAAAGAGTTTGCACTCATCATCAGGCATTCTAGTAGCTTTGGTGCTACAATAGGAGTTAGGCCTATATAACCGAAAGGACGAGAGCTACAAAAAAACTATCATATATGCTATTTGACCCAAGCAAAGGGGTAATCTTATGATAGCTATTGACAATGATTCGTAAGGACGAACGCAATTTGATAAGATCAAGGGATCTTCTAATGATTTTGATTATTATTTGAAAGTATGACTACCCCCTCAAGTGATGAGTCTAAGGGTAATGGCAATGAATGAAGTGATGTGTCACTTGACCACAATGAATGATCTGAAAAAACTTAGAATTTAGCATTTAATTACTTGGCTAGGCCTAGTTCAGCTTATGATTGCAACTGTTAATAGTAATTGCTCATTTCTATCCCATGGAGCGGTCGGGCTGCAATAACATTTTTATGGAATCAATATGATACAATTACAATTAGATTTATGTTGAATCAATTTATTAATGATTTGCTAAAAATATGTCATAGGAAAAATGACATGAAACACCTCAGTCTCGTGGAGCGGTCCAACCTCGAAGGCCTTCTTCAAGATTAAGAAGAAACATATCAAATCAACGATGATAATTTTACCCCAAATGTCCTTATGGTTATTTACTCATCTCATTGGATTTCATGGAGCATCAGTCGTTGCAACCGCCAAGTGGGGTAAATAACTGATTACGAGGTGCATTTGGCTTTTGACTTGTTTAATAATAATTTTTTTTGACTTTTTGAGTTTTTAATTGATCCTAGTGCTTGAAAATAACCAAATGTACTAAATTGATTGCTCTTATTGAGATTTTGATCTATTAGGAATCATTCATTTATCATTTAACACCTTACCATAGTGGGATTTTGGTGCATTTAATGTTAGTTGTGAACTGTGTGCACAAACAACGGTTGGAAATATCAAATTTGGGAATTGTGGCTCAAAATCGTGATTGAAAAACCCTAATTCTAGGATCGTGATTATTAGTTGCGGTCCAAAAAAATTAAAAAAATTATATAAAATTTTCCTATTTAAAAATTTCATTATTATTCCCTGAAAGTAATTACAACTGGAGAGCTCTGAGAGGTGAGGAAACAATATTTAATACAAAACGTTGCTGAAATAACTACCTACAACCTCCCACACATCCCATATAGTAGAAGCATTGAGAGACAAAAGGATGGTATGCGTCGAGGCTTCGAAAAGTGGCTTGAGATTTCTGAAATATCGTAGAGAAAAAAAATTTTAAAAAAATAAGTTGAGGCCAATATTGCGATAGCAATTTTTGGCCAAAAAAAAAATATAATTCACTAAAACAGTAGTGAAGTTCTTTTGTTTGTAGATATTTGAAGAAGACAATAACATTCATAAGAAACCCTTTTTACATATATTTCAAAAAAAATATAGTTAGAAAGAACTATATATAAAAAAAATTGTAGACTTGAACATATGCAGTGAGTAGTTTACAAGAGATACAATGAACCAACTCCTAGAAACTTCAAGAGAGAATGCTAGAAAAATATATCCTGCTCTAGTACCATGTTATAATTTCCCAAGAATAGACATGCAAAGCATTATAAGAACTATGAAGAGAAGAGTAGAATTGATTGATTATTCCATCGGATCAACTTTGTATAAATAGAAAAGTTGATCATTGAGAGCCGTTGGATTACAACTCAACAAATCTGAACTAGTCTAAACTGAGAGTTCACTTGACTCATGGAAGAGTGGTAACTCAAGTAAGTCTATCCTAGTAGAACTTAAGAGAATAAATATTTATTCTAACACATCTATCAAGGGCTAGACTAGAGTATCCTTTTGAATGCAATGAATGTGAGACATGTGAAAGCGATAAACTTAATGAATGTGTGAAGAACATATTGATAATTTGGTAGTGCATATCATTCTCTATATGTTCAAGAGGTTAAACTAATTCTAGATAGAATATGTCTAAACTAATTTAGTTGAGGAAAGCACATTGAAGAATAGATAAAGCAATTGATGACATCATTATTCAAGATAGATAAACGATTTTTGTATACAAGTTTTGGAACAAAGTTGAGTAGGTTTTATGAGCAGGTTAAGGAGGATCTTTGAGAAAAGTTATGAGTAGGTTTGAGCAGATTTGTGAGTAGTTTTGAGTAGAGTTGTGAGTAGGTTTGAGCAGATTTATGAGTAGGTTTGAGTAGGTTTTAGGAGTAGATTTGAGCAAGCTTTGCATGTAGGCTTGGAGTAGATTTGAGCAGATTTTGGTGAGGTAGATTTGAGCAAGCCTTGTATGTAGGCTTGGAGTAGATTTGAGTAGGTTTTGGTAAGCGGATTTGAGCAAGCCTTGTAATATATCTTGGAGCAGATTTGAGTAGTTTGGTGAGCAGATTTGAGCAAGCCTTGTGAGAAGGTTTGGAGTAGATTTGAGTAGTTTTGTGATCATATTTGAGCAAAGGAGATTGGTTTCTCCTATGGATAGAGGTCCATGAACTAGAGAAAAGGATATTGGTGTCTCCTATGGATAGAGGTCCATGAACCAGAGCAAAAGGGATTGGTGTCTCTTGTAGATAGAGTTCCATGAACCAGAGCAAAGGGGATTGTTGTCTCCTATAGATAGAGGTCCATGAACTAGTGCAAAGAGGATTGGTGTATCTTATGGATAGATGTCCATGAACCAAATCAAAGGGGATTGGTGTATCCTATGGATAGAGGTCCATGAACCATAGGAAATGGGATTGGTGTCTCCTATGGATAGAGGTCCAAGAACCAGAGAAAAGGGAATTAGTGTCTCCTGTGGGTCCACAAACTTGAGCATAGGGGATTGGTGTCTCCTTTGGGTTGGTGCCCATAAATATTGTAATAGGGAATTGGTTCCCAAGAGATTTATTAAGAAAATTTATAAGAAATATTTTCTTTGTGAATGTAGCTCAAATTGGGTGAACCATGTTAAATTTGTGTCTCTTATGTATGTGATGATCTGTGCATTGTTTCATTTATTGCAATTGTTAATATCGAATAATATTTCTTTAGAAATAAAATTAAAAGTTTTATCTTATATTGTTCACCCCCTCTTAGTATAAGCTTGTGTTATTTATCTTATATTATTATTTTAACCCAAGTTCCCATCAAAATTCATCCAAAACAACCCCTAAAACCTTCAAATTTCAAGCCAAATTCGCCACCCTGCCCAGCCCTAGTGGCAAATTTGGTAAAACCAATGGTGTTTTTAGCAAGGGGTCAAAAGACCCATTCTAGGAGGCATTTTATTACTATTTTTAGGCATCACTAAAGCAACATTTGGGGAAAATTCGCTCTCATTTTTCATCTTAAAACACCTAAACTTTATATCACAAAACAAATTTATTTATCAAACTATGGCAACTTTGTCATCTCTTTTTCTACTCCAAGGAAGGTACACATACTTAATATTATTTTAGCAGGGGGTATTATTAGCTAGGAATATAGATTATCATATCTTCACACTTAGACAGATCCCACAAATTAGATACACCTATTTTTTTGTTCAAGTTTTACAGGTTGCCAAACTCTCCATCAAAGTCTAGCAACACTTCAACTTCTACTCAAGCTCTAGGAGAGGTAATTCAACCACTTGGCCCTTCCCTAGCCTTGTAATTTCTATTTCTCTATGTTTTATTTCTATTTATTGATTTTTTTATAGCTAAAATCACATTTCTTTTGGGAAATCAAGGAATCTTAGCTAGAAAATCCTAATCGTTTACAAAGCACTATAATTTATTTACAAAATGTTGCAATTTACTTAAAAAATACTAAAAGGCTAATCAATCAAGGAAATTTAGGCTAAATTTTGGCTTCTCTTTTATTTTCAAGTACTTAGGCAAGAAATTGAAAGTCATCTAGTTGCATCTAGGCTAGCTTGTTTGCTTGCATTTTCTCTTGTTTTCCCTAAAATCGAAATATCCTTAGCTTAGCTCATTCAAATATGAAAAGCATATAGGATAGCTCTTGTTTTCATGCATTTTGTATGATTTAAGCTTAGCATGCATTTAGATGATCTTTGATGATTTAGGTTTAAATAACCATTAAGGCTTGATAAAGAGTCATATTAATAGAGATCCAAAAACCCTTAGGTGTTTGTCTTAATTGAACTCATAAACACCGTCTAAACAAGCATTACATCAACTATCATACAACCATAGGAAAAATCATTTGAGTAGGAGTCTAGTTGTATTGAAGATCTTTGTATCCTTAACATCTCCTTTGAAAAGAGATTCTCAAGTGGGGAATCAGAGATTCTAACGAATCTCCCCTGTGCACACTTGACATTTAATTAGACTTAGGAGGAAGAATGAAATTTTACCCCATCTACACATACAACAAACCATACTTTTTAGACATTTAAATATTTAAGAATAATCTCCTTAATCAATTAAGAGCCCATACTTTTAATTGATTAAGGTCCCATAAGAAAACCCATTTCTTTAATCTTCATTTCCAAAATCCTTTCATAATAAAACCTTTCTTATCAACTATCATTCCTTTAATTTAAATAAATTAGATAACATTTTTTGATTGCCATTTATTTTTTTAATGCAAAAAAGGGGTGTTTAACACAAACCAACTATATCATCAATCCATAGAATGGTTAAACTGCATGCCAAACAACATTCAATATTCAATAACATACAAGCCAACAAATAACCCTAACAATAATGACAGGTTGACTGATTGCACCATAGATGGTGTAACAAACCTTACCAAGTGGGGTTCCACATGACCACCACTTGGTGGTTATCCCAATATGGTTGAATCCTCCTTTAAGTGGTGCTTCATTACCCCCCACATGGTGAGTGTGGGATAAAACCATAATAATAATTCAATATTTTCTCAATTAGATATAGCGATTGCTAAACCCTCAAGGTTAACAAAAAAAATAACCACACATCAACCAGGTCAACCCACACATTAAGCCAACCAAGCCAATGCTCAGGTGCTTTTCTAAGAAATCCTAGTGGCCTAGATGGTTAAAGGGTAGTCAAACCCCACCCTACAGTCTATGTGGGATATAATCCTATGACAACCTCAAAGCTACATTCGCTTGATCATTTTGGAAAGCAACCATGAGAAACATGAAGTGACCAAAACCCTTGATAAATGGGGATCCAATATACCACTTGTTGTAACTCGGCAGAAAGAGACTCCACATGGTGGAAGTACCAAATTAAGGTAAGTCCAAGGATTGGATTTAACTAACTAGGGGCAAAGTTTCTCACTGCTAGCTACAAACTTAGAAGTTGTGCATAGGTGTAGGAACAACATATTCAGGGTATCGATGACCTCTTATATTAGTCTAGAAGGAGAGAATAGTTTGGATTTCCTAAAACACTTCACCTCAATATAGGAATAAGGCTTTCGAGAGGAGAAACTAACATCCTTGATAGTGAGAAAAGAACTATGGTACTATTGGCTAAAAAGAAAATAGGCCACAAGGTGCCAACCAATGGAGTAGAGGTTCTAATTCAACCAATGGAGGGATCCTAGTTTCAAACAAACGCACCCACCTCAAACTAAATCTTGATGAAGATTTTAAACATAGGGTATACCATTCAAGAATAGGAACTAAGAACACAGGCCATATAAATAGAGTGGATAATTCCCAACCCATTTGTATTCTAAAGAAGAGTTTTAGTGATCATGAAAGGAAAGCAACAAGATTAATCTACAACATCCAACACTCTAAAAGTGATCCACAGGTGGTCTAAAGGGATAATACTTAGTTTATTACCAAATATATTCAATACAGATAATTTTAGAGCTCTATATTTAATAAATATCAAATAATTATGCTTGATAAATGAGATTCCCAACCTAAATTTAGCTTCTCCTCCTTGGTTTGACCTCCAAGCCTTTCAACTATCTCTCAATATTTTCCTTTTGTAATACTTTCATTCTATCTCCACAACCTTCGATCCCTCAATACTTCTTTCTTTAGCCTCTTTAACCAAGAAGGTCCATCTACCCTTTCCCTAAAGTCTCAATTTTAACATAAATGTAACCTACCAAGACTAATCTCACCCTTACCCAAGGTGGCCAAAAAAGGGATATTTTGAATTTAAAAAGGTTCTTTCCCTTTTTCCAAATATCTTGCCTTAAATGAAAATCCATGTTTGTTTTATTTCATTTTATAAAGTTTATTTATTTCTTTATCAAATTATAAGAGGGTAAGGCTAATTCTTTTCTTTATCCAATTAATACAAGATAAAGCTATTCATTTTCTTTATCTAATTAATAAAATATAAAAAGAGGATTAAAATAAAACTTTAAAGCATTAATATTTATAATATTGAATTCAATTTAATTCAAACCATAAAGGTCAAATATACCTATACTAATATTAACCATTAGTATGGTATCTAAGCAGATTAAGGATTAATGGAGCCTCTATATCCATTAGTCCTTTTTGAAGGGAATTATTTACCCAATATCCTTACACACAACTCATATGTCAACACAAGCAATAAATCAAGTGTATCAAACAATATGGGTGATTTATTGTAGATCCAATCACTTATCCTAGCTGAGGACTTTTTATAACTTCTAGGTTACCAACTTTTGCTTTAGGTGGTCATATCATCGATGATCACTTCAAAGCAAGAATGCACACCTATATGAGGATAGTCATTCATGTTACCCTGAGCTGTCTAAATCATCACTTTCTAAGTACCCCATTCTTGGTGGTCGATTCTACCTCTTCCACCTATAGGTATACCTGGTACTGTACATCAATAATATATATGTAGTACCATATTCCTCAAAGATAAATCAATATATAACATTACATAACCATCTAAATTCATTAAAACTAGGTATCAAGTAGTCATTCAACAATATGTAGTCATTCTTGCAAAGGTGGGGTTATGAAAAAAATCCAACATATAGGCCACCACTAGGTGCATTTTCATCAATAAAAAATAGAACAACAAGGTGACTATATGCCAAGCTTGGGAGAGGCATACCTCAGGATTTTTTAGGATGCTTGACCATACCCAAGTCATCTACATATCAATAATTTCTATGCTCTCTAGACCATCATTATTTTCTCCACACAAGGAGAAATCATTATAGGGTGGAGAACATGGCGATCCAAGATGCTTTGTAAATATCCAAATAATCACACAATAAGAGTAGCAATGAACCAAGCAATGGAAAAGCATAATATCAAGCCAACATGATTACCTAGCCTGATCTTACACTCACCCTTATCTTCTCAGTATTCCTTGCTACTGAGCTTCCAATCTAGTTTTCCCTCCTTTCCACTGCATGTTGACCCCATAAATGACGTGATCCTCAATTTAAATCAATGGAAAGACCTCCCATAGATCTCAAGCATATCCACTATGGAGTAATGCCAATTTTATACACTACCAACCAGTCAAAAATCTTGCCACACAAAACACACTAGGACAACACAACATTAATAAAAGCAAGGGCAACTTCAAAAATATTGATGGCACCACCAAGGAAGAAGAGTAACTCATGTCGAGCATGATCCAGGAATTAAAATAGTCCACTACTCTTATAATTAGATTAAATAAAATTAGGTTAATCAATCACTCCAAATATTAACATTATATATATTAAAACAATTAATCACTCAATTGATTAATTTAATAACTAGCATTAGAAATCAATTAAACATTCAATGGATTAATTTAATGTTTAATATCTAAACATTTAATCATTAAATTTATTAATTAAATATCTATCATTAGATAAATCAAAATAATTAATTATTAAATCGATTAATTTAATATCTAACATTAGAAACACATTAATTACTTAATTAATGCTAACTTTATATAGAACTAACATTAGTTTTTTTAAGTAAGATAAAACAAATAGAATGATATTTTACTTCATTTCTAAGAAGCAAAAATAGAATAAACCTATTTAAGCTAACAAGGAGATCATTCAATCCAAAAGCACAAAAGAACGATATTAAGACAAAAACACTCTCTCAATATTTTGTACCATCATTTTATCCTTAAATGAGTGGCTCCTTATTTAATAAAGACCTAGACTATCACCAACCCATGTTAAGGAGAGTCATTGCATGCAACTATCCTTATTCGATGGCACAAAACACAAGCATGCACAAACTATAATACATCTACATGAAGAGGGTATTCATTCATGTTACCCTAAGTTGTTTGATGACCAAGTCATCATTATCACTTCCCCCCTTCACAATCCAGTCTCTCATTATTTGTGGCTAATTCACTTGTCCACTCACAAGAGTACCTACTACAACCAAGCAGAGCATCAATAGTACCATATCCTTATGCAAAAATAGACACAATATCAAAAACATATATCCATTAAACCATAAACTAAGCATTAAACATCATTTGCAATACATAGTCCAACTTGAGTAGCTAGTACTACCAAGGAGGGTCGTGACATACTACCTCCTTAGACTAAACATAGTCTATTGTGTTTCCTAAAAAATATTACATTTATATTTATTCAAACAAATAAGGAAAATGTTTGTTCTTTTCATCCAATTTCTTCCAAATGGCATTTCTCAGAATATTAGTCCCATTAGACCCTACACTATTCTAGAGTTGATTTCCTCATCACTTTGGAATGAAAGTCCAAAAATATTCACTTATCTTACCTTCATGACTGAGGGTTCTACCATCTGCAATTGGTTAGTTACATCTATCTATGAACTAAATTAGACTATTATCATCCTTCTAGTAATGGTCATAGTCACACTTATTTCCTTACAAGGTGAGATGTTGGTTATAACCATTATCACTTTGCTAACAATGATATTAGTCACACTTACCCCATCGTAAGGTGCCCTTCCAAAACTATTATCATCCACTAATAGCATCAATGGTCACACCTACTGCATGTAATGTGTCATTCCAAGAGTTTTATCATGCATTGATAACATCAAAGATCATACTTACTCCATGTAAGGTGCATTTCCAAGAGTATTATCATCCATTGATAACATCAATGGTCACACTTACTCCATGTAAGGTGCATTTCCAAGAGTATTATCATCCATTGATAACATCAATGGTCACACTTACTCCATATAAGGTGCCACCCCTAAGAGTATTATCATCCATTGATAATATCAATGGTCACACCTACTCCACATAAGGTGCCATTCCAAGAGTATTATCATCCATTGATAATATCAATGGTCATACTTACTCCATGTAAGGTGCCATTCCAAGAGTATTATCATCCATTGATAACATAAATGGTTACAATTACTCCACATAATGTGCCTTTACAAGAGTGTTATCATCCATTGATAACATAAATGGTCACACTTACTCCATGTAAGGTAACTTTCCAATAAGTTTATCATCCATTGATAACATCAATGGTCACACTTACTCCACATAAGGTGCTTTTACAAGAGTGTTATCATCCATTGATAACATCAATGGTCACACTTACTCCACATAAGACGCCTTTACAAGAGTGTTACCATCCATTGATAATATCAATGGTCACACTTACTCCATGTAAAGTGACACCCCCAAGAATATTATCATCCACTACTAATATTAATGGTCATTCTTACTCCACATAAGGTGTCATTCCAAGAGTATTGTCATCCATTGATCTTTAAGTTTTGGTGCCATAGTCCTAGCCACATAATAATTTCTAAGTTAGGTTGTAGTCATTCTCCTCATTGCCACCTAACTACTATCTAGAGGTATCTTCTAAATGTATTAGTAACTAAATACTACCATACATTGATAGTACTCAACTTGCCATTTCCCAAGTCAAGTCAACTTATCTAAGTCCTTTCTAGGAAATCTTCTAGTCCTATGAACTAGAGCTTTGATACCAATTATAACAACCTAAATCTAACCTACCTGAGAGAGAGAAATATATTTTTACATAGTTGAGGTTTACAAAAGATGTACCAAATAAGATCATAGAGGTTACACCACATTTAAAGCTCAAGATATTGTAGACATCCCTTGAGTGGACATGAGTGATCACTCTCTCATAATTTGTTGGGGTTAATCTTGTACACTATCCATACAACTTAAAGGATACCTTCACGTGCCCCCCTATTTCCTAACATTCTCTGTGAATGTAGGATAACTTGACCATGATGTAGGAATTAATCCTATCTTTTCCACTCAAGAAAATGGATGCCAAATTCCTTTACTAAGCTAAGTATTTCTAAGCTAGTACTTAGGCATAAAACCTCTTAGTTTACATGTTACACCATGACCAACCTATGGTGCTCAATCATTCCATCTCTATGATGGTCTTATTGAGGTGACTATCACTTTGTATGACATCTCTCACATAGAAACCCAACAGTCATTCGAGGTTCTAACACCAATATAAATTTTATAATGGGATCCAGACCTCCCCAATTGGACATGATTCAAGCTACACTAGTTTAATCCTTCATAAAGAAGTCCTTATCTTTGGGTATACTTTGAAAGTCCATTATTGAAGTGCCCATTAAATCAAGAAGTATAATAATACCTTTACACTCTCTTTCTCTCTGCAATCATTAAATCAAGCAGTATTTAAGATGAGAGCAAAATTAATCATCTTAAGCTTACAAAATAAATCTAACATAACCTATATATCGAGCTATAACATGGATTAAAAGACCATTCATCAATTATGAAACCATATAATCATCCAACTAAAGGTCTAGATTATAAAAGAATAGTATTTGAATTCTATTATAATTAATCCTCTTTCTTCAAGAGTGATATTCAAACTAATCATTCACATTGTTACATTAAACAAGAATGAAATCCATCATCTTGATCTGTTATATTCATATTATATTCTCCATGGCATGTCAATAGGAAAATAGGGATAAAAAAAACTCAATTGTAGGTATGAATACATTTACAAAAGACTCATTTCCTATTCCATGCATCTAGTGCAACATAAAGGAAATAAACAATCCATAATCCATTACATGAATATTCATATAACATCCAATTATTTACACTTCTATTTTATTTTAAAATATTCACATGAAGAAACCCCATAAATTTCTTCATCCAAGATGGACTCTACGCCCAACTTGTTTTTCCACATTTTAAAATATACCAAGAAAATAAGGGAATCCCCTTATTTATTCCCTATATATGGACTCCATGCCTACATATAGATATTATGTGAAAGACCCCATAGTATTTCACTAGCAATGGACTCCACACCCAAAGACTTAAGGTAACCTCTCCATAAGTTATTTTTTCCTCAAATAAAAACAAGCAATATATTTCCACAATGTATTTCTACCAAATACATTTCCACAATATATATTCACAAAGCAAGCAATATATTTCCACAATATACTGTCACAAATCAATCAATATATTTTAAAATATTATTTCACAAAGCAAGTAGTATATTTCCACAATATATTGTTACCAATCAAGCAATATATCTCCACAATATACTATTACAAATCAAGCAATGTATTCTACAATATAACTTTGTAAAGCAAGCAGTATATATTTCCATAGTATACTGTCACCAATCAAGCAATATATCTCCACAATATACTATCATAAATCAAGCAATATATTCTATAATATAACTTTGCAAAGCAAGAAATATATATTTCCACAATATACAGTCACCACTAGCAATATATTTCCACAATATAACTTCACAAATGTTAAATCCAAACACATCAATTCCATAAGCAAAAGAAGCCATACTTCTTTCTAAAATATTTTCCACAAATATTTTCAATCCATTCCTATCTCTTTCCAAAGCTTAGCAATGCATTCCTATATGATTCATTTTGATAATGCATAACAATAACAAGCATAAGAAAAATCATACTTCTTCCCTAAAATACTTTCCACAAATATTAAATCCGAACACATCAGTTCCATAAGCAAAATAAGCCCATACTTCTTTCTAAAATATTTTTCACAAATATTTTCAATCCATTTCTATCTCTTTCCAAAGCTTAGCAATGCATTCCTATATAATTCATTTCAATAAGGCATAGCAAGCACAAGCATAAGGAAACCCATGCATCATTTCCATAATGAAAATAAGCCCATCCTTCTTTCTAAAATATTTTCCATAACAGTGAGGCGGGAAGCAATGAACTAGGGTTTCTCAAGCTAAGGAAAATCTAGGGCATCGGTTGGGTTTTCGAAGAGATTTCTAGTTACTGTGGATCTTAAGGCAAGATTGCTGCTCCAAGAGGGTCCAATGGGGACTTCTCCGGATCCTCTCCTAGGGAGGAATAGCTCTTATGCAGATATGCTAAAAGATAAATCTCCATCCAAGACGGACGAAGCTCAAAGATCTACCTTTAAAATGCTATTTACGGCTGTGGGAAACAGATCAACAGTGCATCGAGTCAATGGATGCCTACCACAGTCCGATTCACGGCCCAAGATTGTCATTGAGCCAAGGATGGTCGAAGAAACAGTCTTATACAAAGCCAATCACGATTTGAATCTACAAATTCATGGGTATTCACCCTACCCTAATTTTTTTGCACTCTTGGGTCCGAAAAAACTGGGAGCCTCATGGTGAGTACTCTTTGTGGTTTATTAGCAATGGGTATTTTATTGTTAGTTTTTCTTCTCTGGTCGATAAAAATAGGGCTTTCGAATCAGAGAAGAGGAATTATGGTCTGGCAGGTTTATTTGTTCAACCCTGGAGAGTGGGTTTCTATCCCCGAATTTAACCCACTGCTGTCCTGGTCTGGATCCATCTGTATGCACTTCCAATGGAGTTTTAGAGTGAGCAAGTTTTGGAGATGACTGGTAATTCCCTTGGAATACATTTGGGTGACTCCAAAGACACAATAGAAGGGAACACAACTGTTTACACAAGAATATGTGTGGAAATGGATCTTAGCCAGCCTCTCTCGATAGAGGTGGAACTTGAACTTGCAGGACTATCATGGATTCAATAGCTGGATTATGAGGCTCTACCCTTTAGATGTAGAGTTTGCCAAAAACATGGGAATTTGGACCGATTTTTCCCAAATAATATGACCACAAAAATGGAGGCTCCTCTAGGAATGTCGAATCTTCCTAAGGAGGGTAAGGCAAAAATAAACAAAGAACAAGCCAATACCTCCCAGGGCAATGAAGCTCAGAGAGATGGTTTTGAACAACTTAAAAGAAGGAGAAGGCAAAAGAAAAAATATGGCAAGGAGCAAACCCACCTCAAACCCACCAATAGGTATGAAATATTTAAGACACTAGTGGACCAAGAGGAACAATTCATGGAAGGCATGGATGGTAATAGTGAAAATAATAACATTCACGTTCAAGCTCCTCTTTCTTCTCCCCCCATCATAGAGCAATTAATTGACCACAGTGGGTTACCGCAGTCTAAGAGTGTTGGGGCATTGATAGTTCATAACCAAGAGCAGCCAATGATCAAGGATGTCAGCATGGGAATAGCAAAAAAGAATAAAGAAAGGCCAACTTTAGGGATAACTCAGGTGGAAAAGAGATCAAAGAATGGCAACTATCAAGGAGTGGGTAGAAAATCAAATAAGGAATTGCTAGTAGCTCAAGGAGACAAACTGATCATTGGAGGATCGGTGAGGCCAATATATTCTTATTGCTCTCAAGGTAACTAATGATTATACAATCATGGAATGTTAGGGGTTTAAACAATAGAACCCATCAATCTGTTGTTCAAAGACTCTTAAAAAATTGTAAAACAGACTTTTTTCTTATTCAGGAGACAAAAATGTCGTTAGATCTTATGTGTAAAACAGTTAACAAAATTTGGAGGGGTGCTGGTCATATGGATGTGGCTACCCAAGGGGCCTCATGGGGGATTGCTACTCTTTGGAACTCTCTTGATTGGACTACAATAGAACATCTAGCCTGGAGGGGTATTCTCACATCACATTTTAGGAATAATGTCACAGCTAAAAATGTTTTAATCACAAATTTTTATGGGGCTCAAAACCTTGATGGTCAGCGGCTCTAATGGAAAGTTGTGCATAACATGAGAATATCAAGGGAATATTTAGACTGGATTATTGCTGGGGACTTTAATGCTAAATTATTCTCTAGATATCAGGAAGGGGGAACCCCAATTTTGGACCCAGGGGATCGACTTATGATTGCTCAAGTCCAGGCTTTACACTTAGTGGATATCAAAGGCCCTGGTACCAACTATACTTGGACTAATAAGAGGAGGGAGCCACATAGAAAAAAGGTAAAGTTAGACCATTTTTTGGTTTCGGAGGAGGCATTTGTAAAATGGAATACAAAATTTCAGATTTTGGAGGGTCCTGTTTCAGATCACTTTCCCATTTTGTTGGAAGGAGGGACTAAGACAGGGCAACATCACAAACCATTTAAATTTTAGAATTTTTGGTTACAAAAAGAGGAACTTCAAAAGAAAATTCCTCAGTGGTGGGAAGGGCTGCCCAGCCTATGGGATAGCAATTTTTAGATTCCACAAACAACTTCATCATGTCAAAGCTCAAATGAAACTTTGGAGGCGAGCTAACAAAACAGACTTCCAATTCCAAAAAGCTCCTTTGGTGGCTAGATGGGATGAGGTCCAAAGATAATTTAGGGAAGGAACAATTACTGAGCAGCTCAAAGCAGAGGATGATGCCTTGCGTAAAGCGGTTGAGGACATTGACAACCAAGAGGAGACCTTCTAGAAACAGAGAGCAAGAACCACTTGGTTATTAGAAGGTGATAGAAATACCAAAATTTTCCATCGAACTACATGTGCTAGGAGACAGATGAATAACATGGAAGCCCTTCAAGATGAGAATGGACACTCCTTTGATACTCTTCTAGGTATGCAGTCCCATGCAATGGATTATTTTTCTAAAATTTTTAAGGAAATTATGGTGCAAGATGAAGAGGCTCAAAATGACGTTCTTGATGTCATACCTTCTGTTATCTCTGAAGAAGAAAATCAGTCCCTTCTCAAACCCATTGAAAGAGAGGAACTGAAGGATGTGGTCTTTGGAATGAGCACCGAAAAAACTCCAGGTCCAGATGGCTTTCCAATTGAGTTTTTTTAGGCCTTTTGGGATAACTTGGAGGAGGATGTAATGGCTATTATAGAGGAGTCCAGAGGTAATAAAAGAATGCTTAAAGCATTAAATCATACTTTCATCACCTTAATTCCAAAAGGGGAGAAGGGGGTTCATATTTTAGATTATAGACCTATTGCCTTATGCAATGTGATATATAAAATAATCACAAAGGTAATGGCTGAGCGACTAAAACCTCTTTTACATAACATTATCTCCTCAGATCAAGGGGTTTTTTTTTAGGGTAGATAGATCCTGTATGGGGTGGTTCTAGCTTAGGAGGCAATCCATTCAATGCAAACTTCTGGTAATAAAGGAATGTTCATAAAATTAGATATGTCAAAGGCCTATGATAGGGTGGAGTGGAGCTTCTTGGCAAAGATGATGGCAGCCTTTGGTTTCTCTCAGGATTGGATAGAATGGGTCATGAGTTGTGTCTCTACTTTGACATACTTAGTGTTAATCAAGGGTCTCCCCTTGCAACCATTTGGAGCCACCCGTGGCCTTCGTCAAGGGGATCCCTGCTCTCCCTATTTGTTTCTCATATTGGCTGAAGGACTAGGTAGACTTTTCTTGAGAAGAAGATAGCAAGGTTTGCTAACAGGTATCAAGGTGGGTGAGGAAGTTTTGACTCACCTAGAGTTTATGGATGATACTGGATTGGTGTGAGTTTCCAGCTTCAGGGAAGCAAGAATGATCAGAGATACTCTTAGTGTCTACCTTAGGGCTTCAAACCAAGTCATCAATGATAAAAAATCCAAAGTGGTCTTTTTCAATCTTGATCAGAGGCTTCAGGGTAGAATCTTAGAGATCTTGGGATTCACAAGGACTTCTCTCCCAGTGGTTTACTTGGGGGTCCCTTTGCACTTCAAAAAACTAAAAATAGAGATCTGGAGGAATCTTTTGGATTGTATCAAGGATAGAATCAATCATTGGTCTCATAAATGGTTAAGCTATGGGGGTATATTAACTTTTATACAGTCATTCATTCAGGCCATGCCAATTTATAAATTCTCTATCCTGGCTACCCCACATACTATATGGAAAGAGTTGGACAAGATGACCAAAAAAATTTTATGGGAAGGAGCAAAAGGAGAGAGGAAATGGGCCTTAGTTGGTTGGGAGAAAGTGACCCAGCCCAAGGTAAAAGGAGGTTTGGGTCTAAGAAGATCTAAGATAAATAATAAAGCTTTGGCTAGAAAGCTTTACTGGAGGTGGATTTCCCAGCCAACTTCCTTATTTAGTAGAATCCTAACCAGTAAATATTTGGGACATGTTAACCCAAATGAGGTGGGTCATTTCCCTTTGGAAGGTACTGGATCCTTAGTGTGGCAGGCTCTCAAGTTAGGATCTTAGGTTGTAAAATATTGATTATTTTGGAAAGTGGGGAGAGGGGAGAAGGCACGTTTTTGGTCAGATTCTTGGGATCAATACCCACCTATCATTGTTGAATTTCCTGAACTGCAAACTTTAAAAGTAGCCATTGAAACCAAGGGATGGGTTCAAATTGAAAGTTATTTCACCACTACTCATCTGGGGGATTACAATTTTAAGCAGTTTAAGAAGTTGGATGAGTGGCCAATTTCAATCCCTCCAGATTTGGCACCCATCATGACTAGAATATTGACAGAAATATTCCTCACAGGTAGATACAAGGAGTATGAATTAGCTTGGGGCTATGGTAGCCTTGGTGTCTACACGGTGAAGGACGGATATGACAAGATCCTTCCAAAGCCTCACCTACATACTTTTCAGGTTGAGGATTGGAGAAAGATTTGGCATTCCAAAGGGTGGCTAAAAGTTAACTTTTTTGCCTGGCAGTTCATGCACAATGAAATTCTCACTTTTGGTAATCTCAGATGTAAAGGAATCATCGGCCCTTCCCAATGTGTATTATGCTACAAGATCGAGGAATCAGCTAACCACTTGATGTTTGAGTGCTCTTTCATGTGCCAGATCTGCAAGAGATGGTTTTCATGTTTTAAAATTCAAGTTAATAGTGACTTGAACCAAATTAATATCTAGGAAATATGGAAGAGGGGTAGATTTAAATCTAAAGCTCTTCATCTTGGTTGGGAGCTTGGATTAAACTTCATTTGGTGGCAAGTGTGGTTGGAGAGAAATGTTAGAATCTTTAAAGAAACTTTTTCTTCCTTAGATGGAGTTTGGCAGGTCATTTGGAGCAAAGTCACTGAAACTGTGGCCGTCTATGCTAAAGAGGAAACTCTGGTGGTTGTCGGGGCAATGGAAGAAGGACTTGAAATGCAAGAGGAACAGATCAGAGCTAGTTGGAAACCACCCCTAGCAGGTTGGATTAAAATTAATACTGATGGAGCTACAAAAGGCAACCTGGGTAGAGCTAGAACTGGAGTGGTTTTTCATAATCATGTTGGAGCAGTGCTCTATTGGGAACTGCAAGGCTTGGGAAGAGCTACAAACAATGAAGCAAAAGCCATAGCTATCAAATCTGCTTCTATTTGGGCAGTTAAACAGGGCCATAGGAGGATAATACTTGAATCAGATTCTCAAATAATGGTCAGAGCTCTAGATTGCATGAGGAACTTTGCCTTGAAAGCTTGGAGGTTGAGGATTCTTGTCAATCAAATTAAGGAACTATGGAGGCAATTAGATGATGTGGTTCAGTCTACGTGAGTAGAGATTTAAAAAAAGTGGCCAACTTCCTAGCTAAGATTGGTGCTGAGAAGGAGATTGGGGTTTAGTTGCACAGTGACATAGCTACTAAGGACGAGGCGATTAGGCAGGGTCTTGAAAGGTCCCTGAGCTAATGATCAAAGAAAAAGTAAAGGGTGGAATGGTGTCACGATTTTGTGACATGCTGCTGCGTCACGGCCAAGGGAGGAAAGTTGTCATGATATCGTGACATTTTGTTTTGTCGCGGCCAAGGGAGGATAGTTGTCGCGATATCATGACATGTTGTTTGGTCGTGGTCATTGGAGGAAAGGTGTCATGACATTGTGACATTTTGTTTCATCACGACTAAGGGAGGATAGTTGTCACGATATCGCGACATGTTGCTTGCTCACAGCCATGGGAGGAAAGGTGTCACGATATCGCGACATGGTGCTTGGTCGTGGCTAGGGGAGGAAGGGCATCATGATATCGTGACATGTTGCTTGGTCGCGTCCAAGGAAGGAAAGCGTCGCAATATCGTGACATGTTGCTTGGTCATGGCCAAGGGAGGAAAGATGTCATGATTTCACGACATGTTGCTTGGTCATGGTCAATGGAGGAAAGATGTTGTGATATCGTGACATGTTGCTTGGTCACAGCCGAAAGAGAGAAAGTGTCACGATATCACGACATGTTGCTTCATCATGACCGAGAAAGAAAAAGTGTCACGATATTGCGACATGTTGCTTCATCATGGTTAAAAGAGAAAAAGTGTCGCGATATCACGACATGTTGCTTTGTCATGGCAGAGAAAGAAAAAGTGTCGTGATATCGCGACATGTTGCTTTGTCACGGTCGAGAAAGAAAAAGTGTCATGATATCGTGACATGTTGCTTCGTCACGACCAAGAAAGAAAATGTGTCACGATATCGCAACATGTTGCTTCGTCATGGCCAAAAGAGAAAAAGTGTCATGATATGCAACATGTTGCTTTGTCGTGGCAGAGAAAGAAAAAGTGTCGCGATATCGCGACATGTTGCTTCGTCGCGGTCGAGAAATAAAAAGTGTCGCGATATCGTGACATGTTGCTTCATCATGGCCGAGAAATAAAAAGTGTTGTAATATCATGACATGTTGCTTCATCATGGAAAAAGGAGGAAAAGGTGTCGCGATTTCATGACATGTTGCAACACTGCTGTCCAAGGAGAAAAAGTGTCGCGATATCGTGAAATGTTGCTTTGCCGCAGCCAAAGGAGGTAAAAGTGTCGCGATATCGCGACATGTTGCAATGTCACGGACAGAAGAGAAAAAAGTGTCACGATATCGTGACATGTTGCATTGTTGTGCCCAAAGGAAAAACGTTTCGTGATATCACGACATGTTGCATTTTCGCGGCCAAAGGAGAAGAGGGCAAGAGTGTTGCGATTTTGCAACAAGTTGCATCTACAGACCAATCTGACCCCCCTGTTTGCTAGTTAATGGTTTAGGAGATTTGGCCCCATTGCAAATATTCCTTCCTTTTGTAAGATGGTGTTCTCTTTGATTTCGGATGGGAAATTGCCCTTCCCAATTTGTAATTGATCTTTGTTTTAATACAAGTTTTTTCAAAATTAAAAAAAAAAAAAAAAAAATTTCCACAAAAATTTCCAATTCATATCTATCTCTTTCCAAAGCTTAGCAATGCATTCTTATATGATTCATTTCAATAATGCATAGCAAGCACAAGCATAAGGAAACCCATACTTCTTTCCTAAATCAAAACATAGATTTATAAGATAATCTAAGGGCTATTTCGTTTGAAGCCATCCTAGATTATAGCATCATATAAAGATTAATTTTTAATCCATCATAGATTATAATCTAAACATTAACTACTTTAATCCAAACTTAGATTATAACATAATATATTATTAATTCTATTAAATCAAATCTTAGATTATAACATAATCACTTGATTGATTCTCTTAAATCAAATCTTAGATTATAACATAATCTATTGATTATTTCTCTTAAATCAAATCTTAGATTATAACATAATCTATTGATTATTTCTCTTAAATCAAATCTTAGATTATAATATAATCTATTTATTATTTCTCTTAAATCAAATAGTATATTATAACATAATCTATTGATTAATTCTCTTAAATAAAATCTTAGATTATAACATAATCTATTGATTAATTCTCTCAAATCAAATCTTAGATTATAGCGTAATCTATTGATTAGTTCTCTTAAATCAAATCCTAGATTATAATCTATTGATTATTTCTCTTAAATCAAATCTTAGATTATAACATAATCACTTGATTAATTCACTTAAATCAAAACTTAGATTATAATATAACCTAATGATTATTTCCCTTTAATAAAATCTTAGATTATAACATAATCACTTTATTGATTCTATTATTTCTCTTAGATTATAACATAATCTATTGATTAATTCTCTTAAATAAAATCCTAGATTATAACATAATCTATTGATTAATTCTCTTAAATCAAATCTTAGATTATAACATAATCTATTGATTATTTCTCTTAAATCAAATCTTAGATTATAACATAATATATTGATTATTTATCTTAAAAAAAAACTAGATTATAACATAATCTATTGATTAATTCTCTTAAATCAAATCCTAGATCAGAACATAATCTATTGATTATTTCTATTAAATCAAAATTTAGATTATAACATAATCTATTGATTACTTCTCTTAAATTAAATCCTATATTATAACATAATCTATTTATTATTTCTCTTAAATAAATCTTAGATTATAACATAATCTATTGATTAATTCTCTTAAATCAAATATTAGATTATAACTTAGATAAATTCATTTTAGTTCAGCTAAGATTAATTCATTAAAATCTAGCTTAGATTGCAACATAAAATGGTTTAATTAATTTAAAACCAGCTAGATTAATTCACTTAAATGCAACTTAGGTTTAGTACTACTTCTCTATAGATGACAAAGGCAAGCATATGAACAAGGAAAATAGTGGCATCATCCGTAAAGACCTCATGGCACTATGGAATAGGGTCTTGATATTTGTTATGCAATACTTCTCTATATATGACCCCAATTCGCCGCTACACAACTTCCATATGGCGTTTCTCAACCACCTCAAGGATATTAAATTCATCAACATGTTGGATTATCTCTATCGCTCAATAGAATTGTCCATATCTAGTGTCAGATAAGGGAATTATTCCCACTGAATTACTAGGGGCTTCACCTCATGATTTTCAAATTCATGCTTCAATGACAAGCTCAAGCCCTAGCATTACCCATTGTCGAGAGAGCCTAGGACCATCCTACCACTTTTGTGCCTAGCCTGAGATCACCTTAAATAATGGAGGTGAGTGACATCGAACTAGAGATGGAGTTTGCTACTTCGGGAAGGGTCGACAAAGCAAATTTGATATCCCCTAGTGACACCACCCCTTCTTCTTGAAGGAACTCTTCAAGAATAAAATCCATGGGCAACAAATGCAAAGGTGTTATCATCCTGGATCAAGATAATCCCACCTTTGATTCCCCTCCTAGAAGCCATAAGAAGCTTTCATGTGAGTTTGGCGCAAGCAACCTATTGTTTTGGGTGGATCATCTTTCCAGGATTCTTTGGCTGAAGAGTCTGAGATCCAGACCAACCTTGATGATATCATCAACGTGGCATCCTCTCTACTCACTTAAGTGAGGAGAGTCATTTCCCAAATATTGAAGTTGAAGATGTTGGTCCAGTTCCTAGAGGTGAACCACAATATTGAGATGGCCTTGAGCATTGAGGATGTCAAGCAGGATCATCCCACCACCTTGGGATAATCCCACATCTATGCTTCTTTTTATCTATCTCCAGTTTGATGGTTAGGTGATTTCCTCCAAGGATTTTGTGTGCCTACCATTTTCCCTTTGATTTTGTTTCATTTTGGTTTCCTGTTATGGGTTTCTGGATCTGGACCCCCATTTTTGGTTTGCTTTGTAAAATGTTTGGGGTCCCTTTCAAAGCTCATTTTTTTAATAAAAAAAATAACTTAGGTTGCAACATAAAATTAGGGTTTATTTTATTTAAGCCATTAATTCACTTAAATCCAACTTAGGTTGCAACATAAATCTAGGGTTTATTTCATTTAAAACTAGCTAGATTAAATCACTTCTAATCTAACATAAAATAATTATTAGATTAAATATTTATCTAATCTATAATTTATTAGATAAAGCTAAAAAATTTATCAAAACAACTATTAGATTAAAACAAAACTAATCTAACAAAAATAACTATTAGATTAAAGCTTTATCTAAACTTTCATTTTTTAGATAATAATCTAAATATTTGATCAAATAAACCTCTTATGAAACACTAAGAAAAAACATAGGAGAAAAACCTAGAATATTAAACATTTAAATAATTCTAAGGTTTATTTTTCAAAAACATAGCACAGACTTACGCAGTTGGCATCAACCCTGAGCCAACAATAGAGAGGATTTGACTAACAAAACATGCTTCCATGCTGCCCAAGAAAGCACAAGCTCTAAAATTCTATGAATCACAACCATACAAGTAAAATTCAACACATAGACCATCACTAGGTGCATTTGCATCAACAACAAACAAAACAATGAGGTGACTCTACGTCAAACTTGGGAGAGGAATAATTCAATATTTTGCTAAACACTTGGCTAGACCTAATTTATCCATAACTCAAAAATTTCTATGCTCTCTAGACTATCACTCTTTTATCCACATAATAAGAACTTGTTCTAGGGTGGAGAACATGGGGATACAAGATGCTCTATAAAAATTCAAATGAGCACACAACAATAGTAGCAATAAACCAAGTAAGGGAAAAGCACAATATCTACCTAGCTTGATCAAAGCTTCCCTTATGCTCACCTTGATCTCCTTGATGTTCCCTGCTACTGAGCTTCCAATCCAACTTTCCCTCCTTTCCATTGCATGCTGACCCCATAAATGACCAATGCTCCCTAATTTAAACCAAGGGAAGGACCTCCCATAGAGCTCAAGCATCTTCACTATGAAGTAATGCTAGTATTATGCACCACCATCCAGCCAGAACTCTTGCCATGCATAGCATTTTAGGACAACACAACATCAATAAAAGCAAAGGTGGCTCCAAAAACATCGATGGTGCCACCAAGGAAGAAGAGTAACTCATGCTGAGCATGATCTAGGAATAAAAAAATTCTACTACTCTTATAATCGGATTAATTAAAAGTAGGTTAATCAATGACTCCAACTATTACATTAGATAAATTTAAAACAATTAATCATTCAATTGATTAATTCAATGACTAGAATTAGAAATCAATTAAAAATTCAATTGATTAATTTAATATCTAACATCTAAATATTTAATCATTAAATTGATTAATTAAATATCTATCATTAGATAAATCAAAACAATTAATCATTCAATTGATTAATTTAATATCTAACATTAAATAAATCAAAATAATTAATCATTCAATCAATTAATTTAATATCTAACATTAGATAAATAAATAAAATTAACCATTCAATCGATTAATTTAATATCTCACATTAGAAACACATTAATTACTTAATTAATGACCCAGGTGTTGTAGGTGAGTTGGAGAGGAGAGGGAAATCCTCCAAGAGAGGTCCCAGGTTCAAATCTCCACCCTACCAAAAAATCTGAATTGGGTATCCAAAATCCAATTGATAATGTTGGTGCGGGTAGGATCAGGTGCAACTCCCGGGTGACTTTGACGGTGTAGAACCCCCCTATTCGTGGTCTCTCAGACCAAGGCGGCCCCACGAAGGGTTTTTCGCTTTAAAAAAAATTACTTAATTAATGCTAACTTTAGATAGAACTAACATCATATTTTCCTAAATATAAAACAAACAAAACGATGTTTTACTTCATTCCCAAGAAATAAAAATAGAGTAAACCCATCTAAGCTAACAAGGAGATCATTCAATCCAAAAGTACAAAAGAAAGAGATTTAGACAAAAACACTCTCTCAATGGTTCATACCACCATTTTATCCTTAAATGAGTGGCTCCTTATTTAAGAAAGACCCAGACTATCACCAACCCATGTTAAGGAGATTCATTGCATGCAACTATCCTTGTTCGATGGCACAAAACATAATCATGCACAAACTATAATACATCTACATGAAGAGGGTATTCATTCATGTTACCCTAAGATGTTTGATGACCAATTCATCATCATCACTTCCCCCCTTCACAATCTGGTCTCTCATTCTTTGTGGTCAATCTACTTGTCCACCCATGAGAGTACATGTTCTTGTAACCAAGAAAAGCATCAATAGTATCATATCCTTATACAAAAATGGAAACAATATCAAAAACATATATCCATTAAACCATAAACTAAGCATTAAGCATCATTCACAATACATAGTCCAACTTGAGTGTCTAGTGATGCAAAGAAGGGTCATGACACATTTGTTATGAAAGCGAACAACAATTGATTATTGAATCATTGATTAAATAATACACAACATTCCTGGATTAGCCCGAAGAGGGCGCATCTCAACAGGATGCCGCTGCAACAGTACGCTAATAATAATCAACGTATAATTGAAATAACTAATCTCTCCTATAATGTAATATTTTTTCTAACATCCCCCCTTATTACATTATTTGGATAATTGAATGACTACTAACATCCCCCATTATTTTGAAATACATAGAGAATTATGAAACAATTCAAATTTGACACGTGCAAGTGCCTTAGTGAATATGTCTACAACTTGAGCATTGGTGGAGATGTACTGAAGCTGGATTCGGTGCCTTGGAACTTTGTCTCGAATGAAGTGACATTGTGTGTCAATGTGCTTGGTTCTTTCATGATGTACTGGATTCTTGACAAGATTCAAAACACCCATGTTGTCGCAGAACAAGTGTATTGGAGATTTTGATGGAAGACCCATACTTGTTAGGATGCGATGCAACCATATCACTTCGCACACAGCTTCACGTGCGGTGCGATATTCTGCCTCTGTTGATGAAATAGCAACCACTTGTTGCTTCTTGTTGTGCCAAGAGACAAGACTAGATCCAAGATGAAACAAATATCCTGAAGTTGATTTACGATCATCATATGATCCGGCATAGTCGGAGTTCATGTATCCCTGTAAGAAGAATTTGTTGTTCCTCTTGTATTCTAGGCCATATTCCATTATGCCACGGACATAGTGAAGAACTCACTTTGCTGCTTTCCAGTGTGTAGTCTTAGGCTCCTGCATGAACCTCGAAAGATAGTTGACAACAAATATGATATTTGGCCTAGTGTTGGTCAGATATATGAGACTCCCAATCAAATTTCGATAGAGAGTACCATCTACCTGAGGTGAATCATCATATCGCGATAACTGAATTCCTATTTCCATCGGAGTTGACATTGGCTTGCAATCAATCATGCGATATTTTTCCAATAAGGTCTTGGCATATTTTTTCTAAGACACTTTGATGTAGTGCTGGCTGACTTCCAAACCAAGACAATAATGGAGAAGTCCGAGATCTGACATCTCAAAATATTGACACAAGTCTCTTTTGACAGTAGAAATCATAGTTTCTAAACTCCCTGTAATGAGCAGATCATCAACATAGAGTACAAGCAACACTATTTCAGAACCTTGTTTCTTAAAATAGAGGTTTGCATCTGACGAACATCTCTTAAATCCATGCTGCAGAAGGTGATTATCCATTTTTATATACCAAGCCCGAGGGGCCTATTTCAAACCATATAAGGATTTTACCAATTTGTAAACTTTCTGCTGTTGGCCTTCCACTTCAAATCCTTCCGGTTGAGTCATGTAGACTTCTTCTTGGAGATCACCATTTAGAAAAGCACTCTTGACATCCATTTGGTGTACTTTCCACCCATATTATGCTGCCATAGCATAAAGAACTTGAATGGTTGTCATTCGAGCAGTAGGTGCAAAAGTTTCCTTGTAGTCAATGTCTTCTCTTTGAGCATAACCCTTTGCAATAAGTTGGACCTTATGCTTATCTATTGTCCCATATGCCTTATACTTAACTTTATACACCCATTTGTAGCCTATGGGCTTCTTTCCGTATGGCAGATTGACAAGCTTCCAAGTTTTGTTTTTCATCAAATACTTATACTCTGCATCCATAGTGGCCTTTCACTAAGGCTCACCAAGAGCATCTTGCATTGATGCAGGTTCAAGATCATCTATTGAAGACATAAACACCCTGTCATTATCAATATCCATATCTTTTGTATCTCTCCCTGGATCTATAGAAAGTTCCTCAAAAGATTGACATAGATCATCAACCCCAGTATTCTCTGTTGCAGCTTTCTCCTGTCGATCCATGCTACAAGTACAAGGCCTATCCAATGTCAAATCTAGTGGAGTGGATAGCTTAGAATATTTGATTGCATTTGTATACCACTTTGGATTCTTCTTTTGAGGTGTTGAAGAAGATGAAGAAAAACCTCCAACCTTTGATGAAGGAGATTTATCAACCTTAGTTTCCACAAGGTCTAGGTATACATCTGATGTGTTTTCTGATGTGAAAGCTTCATCAAAAACTACATCTCTACTAATGTGTATCTTCTTGGTCAAGGGATCAATCAAATGATAATCCTTAGAGTGCTCATCATACCCAATAAGAATACACTTCAATGTCTTCTCATCTAGCATTATCTAGCATTTTCCTTTTCTCTTTTGGTATGTGCATGAAAGCTTTACATCAAAACATGCATAGATGAGAAATGGAGGGTTTCCTACCACTCGATACTTCCTGTGGAGTCATTCCTTGCAGGGACTTTGTGGGTGCCATATTCAATAGATATACTGCTATGGTGATAGCTTTTGCCCAATATAGTTGCTCAAGACTAGCTCCTGTGAGCATGCAACAAACCATTTCCATGATGGAACGATTCCTCCTTTCAGCAACTCCATTTTACTGAGAAGTATAAGTAGTAGTTAACTATTGTGTGATCCCATTTTCTTTCAAGAAATTAGAGAATTATTTAGATGTGAACTCCCCCCTCGATTTGAGTGAAAGGTCTTTATAGAATTCCTTGACTCCTTTTCAACAGATTTCTTGAATTGATGAAAGAAGCCAAATGCTTCAGATTTTAGTTGAAGAAAGAATACCCATATCTTTCATAAGTAATCATCCATGAATAACTCAAAATAACTCTTACCCTCACAAATGTTGGGAGTTAAGGGACTACACAGATCAGTGTGAATCAACTCTAGAGGTTTATTTACTCTTGTAGAACTCCTTTCAAAATACACTCTATGCTGCTTTCCTGCCAAGCAGTCAGAGCAAACTGGTAAAGTGGTAGAAAGGGAAGGAAGACCCTTTACCATTTCATACTTACTTAACTCAAGTAACCAGAACTCAAATGTCCATATCTCTTGTGCCATAGGGAAGTTTCCTCCTTTTTAGGGCAAATAAGCAATCATGGCTACATCTGGAGAAGAGATAGTATCTAGGGAAAATAAGCCATGCTTATATGAAGTGGTTGCAATGTTCTTCCCTCTCCTAGTGATAGAACAACACTTCTTGCCCCCCTCAACACTAAAATTGACAACCATATTTTTGTCCAAAATTTGTGTCACTGATAATAAGTTGTTTGCCAGTCTTGGAACATAGAGGACTTTCTCAATTTGGCACTTGTGATCAGGAAGAGTGATAGAGACTGTTCCTTCTCCTTGAAACTTGTAGGTTTTATCATCGGTAATAGTGACCGGTTTGCCCTCTTTTGCTTCAAAATACTCAAACCACGATTTGTCACCAGTCATGTGCTTACTGGATCTAGAATAAACATACCATATAGGAACCATCTGCTTGGACACTGTGGTAGTCACGAGAATTTTGTGGTTTGCTCTGGCCTTTCTTTTTTGATTGTTTATTCTTATGCCAACATCTATTTGTATCATGACCTTCTTTGTCACAGATCTTGCAATATCTCTTTTTCTGTTGAGGTTGTTGAGTTTGTTTCCCTTTTGAATCCTTTTGTGAATTCCCTCCCTTCTAAAAATTACCCTTCTTCTGGTTCTGCCCTTTCCTGTTGATGTAGAGGGCAGTGTTAGAAGAATCATCTCGCTGTAGTTGGCGTGCCTCCTCCTCCTGAAGCATATTAACCAACTCTACAAAGGTAAATTTCCGTTGTGATACCTAAAGGGAAGTGATCAACACCCTATAAGAATCAGGTAAAGATCTCAATACAATTGAGGTAAGGAGCTTGTCATCAACCGGTTCTCCCAAAGAATTCAACTTTGCTTTCAATTTAGATAGAAAAAATTCAACTGTCTCCCCCTGCTTCATGCTTAGACTATGTAATTGAGATTGAATAAATAGAATAGTGGAATCATTCTTTCCCTCATATATAGTATTAAGGGCATCCCATGCCTCTTTACTATGTTCATAGTCAGCAATATGGGGTTGAACTTCATCAGACACAACAAGCAAAATGAGCACTTTTGCTTTGTTGTCTTTCTTGTCAAAGTCTTTTTAAGTAGTAGATGGAGCTGTAGCACCAGCAGCAGATGAAGGTCTTGTTGTTGCTCTAGATACAACATCCCATAAGTCATCCATTGGTCTTGTTGTTGCTCTAGATACAACATCCCATAAGTCATCCATTGCTAGGATTGCCTTCATCTTGTTTTTCCATGGTGTGTAATTAGGACCTTTCAACAACTGATGAGAATTAGTCATTAATTTTGCAGACATGGTGAAGGTTCCTTATAACACCAATTAGTCCCCCTTTCAATATACCTTTTTCTAGGCCATTATACGGTACAAAATACCAGCCCTTACATGAGGGAAACTATAGGTATTTAGAAATATAAAAAAAATCACCCGCCCTTACGTGAGGGAAACTATAGGTAATTTTTAGAGATCATACGATACGTGGTACTTAAGCAGTATTGAAAGGGAATAGTCTTGTTGATGGCACCTACCATAGAAAGTCTGCAATCCTCATGCGTGGGGCGTAACTTCCCCTAAACACTTTGGATTTTAGAACTTTCATCAGGATTTACGCCTAAACACAAGAACTATTAGGGTAATGGATGGAGTAAAAAAATGCAAAATGACAAACTTATCTCTCCCCGATGATTTATAGAGAACAAGCTCAGACGTCATTTTGGCAGCTATATTAGGCGACGGATACAGTAGCGCAATCACGACAGCTTTACCTGTAAGTGCTGGCCAGAGGTATCACAAATACCGAATGCTACAGTGCAATAAATTGCATGGATGGGTTTTAATTATTTTGGGGACTTAGGGAGTGAATTTGATTTTTTAAAATTTTTTAATGAAGTAGTGCAAAACAGAAAAAAATGCAACCTACAACATAAAAGTGCCCACAGGAATGACCCACTAGGTGTCGAGCGCAGCTGAAAATGCACCTTTACAATAATGCCAAATTTGCTTTTCAAAAAATTACTCACTTTCCCCCTTTGATTTTTGAAAAAAATACCCCCCTTCAAAAAAAAAACTCTCAACAAAGCATTTTTATAATTATTATATAGTTTTAAAGTTAAAAAAAAAAAATTAATTTTAATTTATATAGTTTAAAAACTATTAAAAAATAAATTAAAATCAAATTTTAATATATATATAGTTTAAAAACTATTTAAAATAAATTAAAATCAAATTTTAATTTATATATATAGTTTAAAAACTATTTAAAATAAATTAAAATCAAAATTTTAATTTAACTAAAAAATAATAATTAAAAAAAAAATTATAAATTTTTTTTTTACCTTTTTTTTCAAGAGGGGGGGGGGTCTACGGGATTGGAACCCGCGACCTAAGGGCTCCCTGAGCCCTACCACTTAGTCCACCACCAGGTGGACTAGTAGGCTGATCCGAGAGGATCAGGGACCCCCTCCTATTTGAGGAGGGTCCTGGAGCCCGTTCGCCTCACGGACGCATGGCCGCGGCTTCCTCCGCTACTGGCGACGATAGCGGGCCACAGCTACCTCTACTGCAGGTGGTGGCAGGGCACCGTGAATGCCTTTACTATAGGCGATGGCAGGGGCCATGACTGCCTCTACTGTAGTGGCGATAGGGAGGGGGGGAGCCACAACATCGTGCGGGAGTCACGCAATGTGGGGGGTGGTCCGCAACGTCGCGTGGGAGTCACGTGACATGGGGGGGTGGTCCACAACGTCACGTGGGAGTCGTGTGACATGGGGGGGGTGGTCCACGACGTCACGTGGGAGTCACGCGACATGGGGGGGAGAAAAATGTGTGTGGGAGTGCACGTAAGGGAGGGAAAAAATGCACATGGGAGTGCATGCACAGGGGGTCGGGAAAGCTTGAGTGCTGCGGCCTCAGTGCTGTGACCTGGGTGTTGCAGCGCTTGAGAAAAAAAAATTAAAGGTATGAACCTTTGAAAAATAATTTTTTTTTCACAAGCGCATTCTTCAGCAAGCTTCCGCTGCGCAATGTTTTCCACAGACCAGCTCTTCTAAAAAAAAAATTCTTTCAGTCTTCTGGCTCTGATGCCATGTTATGAAAGCGAATGGTAATTGATTATTGAATCATTGATTAAATAATACACAACATTCCTAGATTAGCCCAAAGAGGGTGCATCTCAACAAGATGCCACTACAACAATACGCTAATAATAATCAGCGTATAATTGAAATAACTAATCTCTCCTATAATGTAATATTTTTTCTAACAACATTTGCATTCAGAATATCATGTAGTTCTTGACTCACACTTAATCTTGGCTTGCACTTGCTCCTAGATCACCATGTCCATAATCCTTATTAATCTACATCTCCTAAGAAAATTTAAATATAATATGAACTTCAATTTATAATATTTTATGATAATCAATAAGTAGTTTTCTTGCATATAAGTATGTTGGTTGTTCCATTTCAAGTTTAATTTCTTTCTTGTTTTTTATTATAGTACTAAGGTATTTCATATTATAGACATTTATATGTACATTTACATGTTTCAAATTTTGAATATCCCTATGCATACATGATACTTTCAATTTTTCTTCATCTTATTATAATATAATCATATAAGAAAAAATTAATTTCTTAGAGCCACAATGATAGAAAATAAAATGGCCTTATATAGTCATTATTAATTTTGCATCTTAGATAATTTGGTTGTGAACTCATTCAAATAAAAATATTTTAAACCTTGCTTTTATCCAATAAATTAAATTGAAATCATATCTAATATTTTTGTAACATAATATTTTATTATACTCTTTTTATTCAATGTATATTAAAAGCTTGAAAGAATAGCACCCCATAGGCCAATTAGAATGACAAAAGAAGAAAATTACTCTATTGATTTAAACCATATAAGATTACATCTCTTCTTATTTGAAGGAGAAAATTATGTTGAATTCCCATCCATGAACCCAATATAAGAAGTGGTAATAATAATCAAATATGATATGAATAGACTAAGGTATTTCAATATATATCTATAAACGTTGCTATATTTTTCACGTATATTTACAACTCTAATTTCATAATGGTATATTTACAAAAGAGGCCACCTCCACATTATTTATTTAATCTATAAATCCTCCATCTTGTTTTTTATTTCTTTTAGTAGTTGTAACACCTCTTGAATCTTAAATATTATAATCTATGATTTGATTCCACATCTTTCATATGTGTTTCAAAGCCTCCTTATATTCCTCACTATTTAATTTCTTATATTAAGTTAGATTTAATATAGAACCCTATTTATTCCTTAAATTATAATTTTGGGCTATATTTATACCCCAAATATTCCAAGGTATTATCTTGATCATATTTTTTAATTATTACTTATGTGTTTAACCCTAATACTATTGATATTTATGATAGTTATATCCAGATTCTCAAATAGATCTCTCTAGGTTTTATTCCTTTGATTTTGGTTTGAGATTCTTCCTAACTCTTTGGTATTTTGAAGCAATCCACTTCTATAAATCAAATAATTTAAATAAATTAGCCACTTAAGGAGGGCAAACTCCTGTAGCGACTTAGAGAGGGTGAAGTCTCTTGCAGAATATGCAAATGGTATAAATAATTGATGATTAAAATGAATGAATAATAATACCTACAAATATATGAATTAATCAATGAATGGATGTGACCAATCAATGAGTCGATGCATCTATTGGGATCATTAAATATTTCCACCAATATTTTCACCAATATCAATCTCTTCAATTTTTTATTATTATTCCTACAATATTTTCACCAATATTAATCTTTTCAATTTTTTATTATTATTCCTAATTTAGCTTATCATCTACAGGTTTATGATTTCCCATAAAACCTACTGTGTAATGGGCAATCTCTAAGATTTTATATTTTTCTTGTCTTTAAAAACCCAAAATTATAAAATATGACTTCTAAATTAATTTTATTTCTATATTATTGAAAACCTTAAAATTTAAAGAGAAACCCCCATACTACTGCTGTAGAATCTCTAAAGTGTGAGCTTCAACTTACATACCACTTTTTTTCTTATTACAAAGATATGATTTTTTGGTATTTGAAGAGAATGAAAATGATTACCCTAACTCAAATTTATCCTCTTCCACCCTCTTATATTTAAAAATGGATTTTGAATATTCCTTTATACCTTTAGTTCCTTTTATATTGATCTTATATATTGTAATTATACATCTAGTGCATCATTCTTAGTGTGGTGTAACAAAATTGCACACCAAGCTTAGAATGATAAACTAGGAAAAATTCATTTCATTTAAAATTTAAAAATACTACTGTATGTCTATTTAATAACAAATATATCCTCATGGATGCATTGAAGTATCTAGAAAATATTTACATTCGTCAAAAGATAAATTTAAATATTTTGTCAATATGTATCAACCAATACAATGTCAAAAAATCATAAAATAAAGTTTCTTTAAAAAAAATAGTGTTTGAAATCCCTACTTATTAAAATAATTTCTTCTCATCATTACTTATTATTAATATCTTAATAATGTTTGTAATATAATTTAAAAATAGATAATTAAAAACTTAAAAAATGAATTATCTCAAAATAATTAATTATATTATATAATCATTAAGAATTCCTAAATGTCAAATATTAATCCATATTCTGTTATTATTCAATGGAATGAGAATGATCTTATGATTAATTGATTTACTCATAATATGTGGTCTCTTACCATTAAGGCAAAATTTTCCTATCATACATTTATTGATAGTATTTTTATGTTACACACATACATTTGAGATTTGTAAAATCAACTACTAGCTTCTTGCAATATGCTAGTAAAGTAATTGTCTAATTGAATTTAAGGTCATAGTGAACAACAACTCCTTATCTTACGCTCGATTATCTCTTAAGGAGAAGAATAAGGGAGAGTTCCTTAAAATTCAAAGCTTCTTGGATATATATATATATATATATATATATATATATATATATATATATATATATATATATATATATATATATATATATATATATATGTATGTATGTATGTATGTATATACATACATATACATATATATACATATAAAACACTTATTCTTGGTAGGTAGACCGAACCTTTATATAGGTGGAGAATTACTCTTTTCATTCTTCTTTCTACTCAAGTCTGAATCCTAACAAGATGTGTAACATCAAGATCCTAAATTCAAGGTAAGTCCTTTGATTCCCCCACCCCAGATTGAAGGTCTCATGATTGATCAAATTCACATCTATATATAGTTACAATTGCTATTTTAGATAATAAAAAAAAATGATTACCCAAAATAATAGGCAGAACCCCCCTTTTCTTTGACCCCAAAACAAGGAGATAGAGCTTAGAAGCCTCATCTTGATGATTTCTTGAAACAATCGATCAATTTTTAAAAGACCTCTTTCCTTGGGGGACCCCCTCTCTATTTTAAAAGGAAGAGGAAAAATATTAAGAGGGGAATGTGTCAATGGATTGGATGGGATCCAAGTTAGGGGAATTTTCAAATTCACCAGCAGTGTGAGGAGAATAAAGTTTCTATGTATGTGAAGATCGTTCATTTATAGCCAAACTCGAGGGATGTTGTAAGCACTTGAAAATTACCTATTTCCTAGAACTAGTGGAACCTACCAAACCCCAATAGAAATAATTTTCCCTTATGTCTAATCCCCCCCAAAAAATACCACCTACGAGATTTTTCCCACCTATGCAAACCATGATTGATTGCTACTACTAGTATTGGAAAAATATTACCTACTTGTGAAAGAAGATAATACTAGATCCAATTGATTGCCCACATTTTGATTGAGGAAAAATCTACTATTATTCCTAGCTGGAGAGGTTTTATGTGGATGAATATCTATTTTAATAGAAATATTTGCAATTTCAATACAAAGTTCTCCTTGAACTAGTGCTATTTTTCATACACTAACTATAAATACATGTTGGAAAAAGTCTAGATCTCTTTATAAAGTAAATCAACTTTGAGTGTGATATCTAATATTTGCATAATGTAGTAACTTTTATAAAGCATGGACTATGGATATGCACTTACACATAAAAAACTATGAAAATTCAAGTGCATAAGGAACTCCTACATCTACAAACTCTCTTAAGCTTCTTATCGATAGAAACTAATTTTACTCAAAAAATAATCTACATCCTTCTAGATAATAGATAAAAGAAAAAATATATTTATTTCCCTACATTATATTAAATTTATCTAAGATTTAGGTCTCACATCATTCCAAGCAAAGGGATGTGGCTCCAAGGATACAATAACTTCTAATCAATGCCATGGTGTGCTTAACACTTAGTCATTTGTGTTTAATACTATATAGATAAGGTTATAGTTGTTTATTCATTTGAAACTACTTACAATAATAAACCTATTTTCAAAGTTCAAGATTTAGTGATGCATATTTTCTCTAGATGAATTATATAGTGCAACTAAAGTAAGGATGAACATGATTCTTCCATCATCAAAAGCATGGTTAATTTAATTGGACCAATAAAACATGTCTTTTTTTTCTTTTTTTTAGCAAAAAACCCCTTGCGGAGCCGCCTTGGTCTGAGAGACCACAAACAGGGGGTTCTACACCGTCAAAGTCACCCGGGGGTCGCACCCAGCCCTGCTCGCACCAACATTATCAATTGGATTTTGGGTACCCAATTCAACTTTTTGGTAGGGTGGAGATTCGAACCTGGGACCTCCCTTGGAGGATTGCCCTCTCATCTCCAACTCACCTACAACACCTGGGTAAGAAAACATGTCTTAAGAGCAAGATAAAAATCCATAATATCTATATCTAATAGTAGTTAATGCTACATTAAATTATTTTTACATATCAAACTTAACATTTTATATTATTAAAAACCTATGGAATATTGCTGGTGAATATAAATGGGACCATAGATAGGAATGGACAAGTGCATTTTATATGTTGCACCCCAACAAGCATACCCATGAGAAATCCTTTTCAAGAATTTCAATTTGTGGAGTGTGGATATTATGATGCCAACTCACCATCCTCAATTTCATATGACATAATTATTAATTCTATTCTTACAATTAAGATATTTATTCTAATTATTAAAAACCTATTCAATATGTTATTGTGATGCCCACTTCCCATCCTCAATTTCATATGACATATTTACTAATTCTATTCTTACAACTAAAATATTTATTCTAATTATTAAAACCTATTCAATATGTTATTTTGATTTTAGATATTGATTAAGTCCAAATTCAGTATAGTAGTTATAATGTGTTTGTATTAACAATGATTGATAAAAAAATTTGATGGAAAAAACTAATTTTATATGTTATAAAGTTTTGAAATTTTTAAGTAATAAAAGAGAGAAATTTATTACTAAAATATTATTATATAAAATGTGCTAACTTTGATTCCAAAAGGAAACCATTCTTTTATATTATGATTTTAGGTTTGTTGAAGGTCAACATTTGGAGGAGATTCTTGGTCATGTAGTAAACTATTGATGCATTGTATTATCATAAACTATGTTTGTTAAATGCTTATTATGAATAATATTATTGAAAGGTGTATAATATAATACCTTATAATATTTGGTTAGTTTTTAAGTCCTAAAGTGTCATATGTATTGAATATAAAAAGTAAATTTTAGAACAATAATAATTAAATAAAAAGTGGATTAAGAGGACTTATGGAGATATGAATGGAGGAAGGTTGGTGGCATAAAAAAGAAGTGGTAGGAAGGAAAAGTGATTCAACTTGGATGGTGGAAATTACATAGGAAGGGGAAACAACACATTTAAGGATTAAGAGTTGTCCTAAATAAGGATTGATATGAAAAGGAAAGTATAAACTATATGATTGTGGTGGTCACAAATCTAGGTAACCTTTTTTGAATTAAATAAGAAGTACATTTAATCAATTTTATGTTATTATTGTGAGTTTTATATGCATAAATTTGTCCTACCTATATGATATAATGCATCATTATGTATATTGTTTGTATCCAATAAAGTGTAAATTAGGCATGATGAAGGTGCTACACCTAAGGGTGAGTAAAAAATATAGTTATGCTATCATAATAAAATGTATACATGGGATATAAAATAGATGTATCTAATTTATACTTTGATCATATCTTTATATACAAGGGATGATAAATTTTTATGTGGGGAGAAGAATGCTAGGAAAATATGTTTGACAAATGAAGGAAAAAATTAAAAATCAAATCTAGACCTAGATGTCCCATGATAAGAATAATATTTCGTTAAATCTAATGTTTCACATTTTTATGGTTTATGATTTCCACCTATATTGACTATAATATTTATGTTATTTAATAAGATATTATGTATGCACAAATTATTGTATTAAGTGAATACACATGTCAATTTAGGTGTCAAGAAAGGTTTAGTGGAAGAAAGGGTGGTACAAATCTTGACTAATTGATCTACCTAGGTATAAAATGTGCACCATTGACCTAGGTCAATATTGGATGACTCATAATTGCTTCTAATTCAACCTTTGGAGAAGGTCAATTACGTTTCTAAATCCTACTATGCAGAAGACTAAAGATAGAAAAGGGATTGGGTTGAGAGAATAGTAAGGATAGAGAGAAAAATTTAGGGTTAGAGAGAAATATTAAATATGGATAGGGCTTTGCTAACAACACTGTTTTTAGCTAAATGAGCAAAGGCCATCTACTACAAGCAATGCCTAATAGACCATTCAATTAAAGCTATGGAAAAAACTCAATTGTTAAAATATTCAACATTCCAATCACTCTTGTAGAAATAAGCCAAACAACTTCAAACCTAACAAAAATTACTTCAAGTATTAATTGAAATAAACAAAAAAACTTCAATCCTATGATAAATTACTTCTATTAAAGTATTAAATAAAAATGCTAAAAGTATAAATATCAACCTAATGAGCAATTATTCACACTTTAATTGAGGTAGGTCAAACAATACTTGATTATATTAGAATGACATTAACAAACAACTTATGACAATCAAATAATAAAATATCTAACCCTTTACAATGAGGGATATTCCCCTATTTATAGCTTTTTTGACCTAAAATGAAGCTAACTACTATATACAATCATGAGTAGAATTAATTTTTCATGATCATAGATAATTTGACACCACTCGACATATTCACAACATTCATCACAACCTCTATCATCCCACCTAAGGTTAGTTATGCTTTATGAGAGTGGTTATCACTTTGTAGCTCTAAAAACTACCACATTGGCATAATGTTTTTGGTCTAGGGTTCCAGGTGCTTTCTTCTTAAAGCAATTTTGATTTGTAGGCATGTCAATCCTTTTAAATGTTGACTCATCATTCTTGCTAAGAAGCTCTGGTCTGGGATACTGCTACTTTATCTTACCTTTAAAATTGAATTTCATGCATAATGCAAGCCTTTTCACCAAGCCAAAACTTTTTTTAAGGTCAAGCTGACATCATTGCATAAAAGGTTTCACTCATTGCCTTCTAAGAAGAATGCTCTCTACTTTACAAGATTTGCATTAGGCCAAAGATTTTAAATTTCTCTTGCTAACATCACTATGAAGAATATTTGGCTTACCTCCTTCTAGAATTCTATTTGATTTATTTTAAGGAATTTGAAGCGAGTGTAAACAAAAGATTTTGGTTTTAAATAAAAAACAATTTTTAAGAAATTTCAAGCCTAGATTGCTTCCTTAGCTCTAGATGAACAATTTGGATGTTCATATTTTGTGAGTGTACCTAGTTGTTCTCTTTGTCTGATTTTAACCAATTTGACCCTTTTTTGCTTTCTTGCCATGAAATTTTATGTGTAAATTAGCCTTTGTATGGATCAAAAATGTCAAGTGGTCTATGGAGGTTTCATAACTTGAAGTTTTCAAGATGCTTATATTGTTGTATATTGCTAAGTATTAATGTCCTATTGATGAAAGAATATAATCTTATCTTGTTGATTCCTCAACCAAACACCTCATATTCCCCTTATTCCTCCATTGTTATTATATTATATTCCCTAGGGTCCTTGGCTAGTGTTGTATCATAACTACATCGAGGAATAATGACTATTTGGATAGTTGCCATAAATTGAGGACCCCTTGGATTATGACAAAGACCCTCCCTTATTAATATTTCTAGCATTTATTTGGCACTGGATACTTGATAGATCAAGAAAGCCTTAGGTCATTTCATATTATCAACACCAAATGGCAATTTACTTCAAATTGTCCTTTTCAATGAGATTTGTTTGGTTTAGTAAAATTCAATACAACTTTGGTGACTCACAAGGATCTGCTTCCAAGAGATAGGAAATTAGAAATAAAAGCCTTAATTTTTGGGTATGGAATATATGAGGGAAAATTATGGGGCTTCTAGAGCTTAAGGAGATGGAGGAAGGATATTGCTTTTTAAGGAAATCTTTGCTCAAGTAAGCCATGGAATATTTAAGGGAAACCCTCCTTTTATATACCTCTCCCACTTACTATAGGAATCATATCCTCATTAATATATTGTTTGGCAAGGTGATCTAGAAATACTTCTTCTATATGCCTAAGCAATGAATATGTCATTTCACCTTATGCTTAATCATGGTGGTTGTCCTCTAATTAATCAAGTGATTCTAGGGTGACTAGTGAAGATCCTAAGGAGACTATTATTTAGCTACATTGTTGGTTCCTAGCTATGCTTAATTCATATGGACATCATAACTTATGCAAACCATACTTCAAATGTGTGATCAATTTCATCTATTTGCTATGATTTTGGATCATTGATTACCTACAAAACTTAGCTAAACATGTCAAAAGGAATTGTTATTTACTTATTTATTTATTAAAAGACTATGTTACAAGGATTTTTTATTTTTCTCTTGTTATGTGTTTCAAATGTTGCTCGTTTACTAGGATTGATAGTGTATGACCTTCAATTGTAGTCATTTTAAAGAGTTGGATTCCCAAACTCTAATGATTTGATATGGGATAGTGAAACAAACTTTTATGCTTCCTAGGCTTAGCTCCTTTTTCGTCCCATTTCAGCACCTTATCTCCAATTATGATGTCTTGATAAAAGACCTTCTTGTCAAACCATATTTAACTACATATTGATGTTGCCAAAATTTGTTAAATATCTTCTTTTTAATCTTCTTGGAATAGCAACTCGAAAAATTCTTGCTTCCATGGGTTTAACATCTAAGAAATCACATGAACTCAAGAATTTAATTGTAGGAAGCTCTAAATGTAATGGAAATATAGCTCTTTTTCCATAAGATAGTGAGTATGGATATTTTTTTAAATGTCCCTTCAATGTAATATAGTCTACTCAAAGCACTTGGTCCAACATCTAATGCCAATTTTGTTTCCCCAGCAATTCATTTTATAATCTACAATAAATTTTTGTTTGTTGAGTCAACTAGATCATTGCCATATGGATAATAATTGGATGATGTTTTTAAGTAGATGTTATATTTGGATGTAAAATCTAGGACCTTAGCACCCAAGAATGTAGACCCATTATCTATTATAATTTTCCCTAGAATCTTAAATCTAGTGGTTATGTTATCCGTGAATTTTACTACTTCTTGGTATAGTTTTTTGTGGCCATCGCTTTGGACCACCTCATGAAGTAATATATCACAATTAGGATGAATTCATGCCTAGTATATGAATTTATATTTATGACCCCAATGGAGTTAGTCTCCATTACTAAAAATGATCATCTAGTATTACTAGCCAAAGAAGAAGTGAAACATTCCTTCTTCTTCCCACAAACTTTTGGTACATTTCATAGGATTTTACCACTTTGAAAGAATCCTCAAAAATGTTTGGCCAATAATATTTGGCCCTTAATATTTTTGTTATTATTGTTTGGCCAGAATAATGTCCTCTAGAAAAACCTAACTGAAACTCATCTAATACTCTTTTAGCTTCTTCTAAATAGAACATCAAAGAAGAACTCCATCAAAGTTCTTCTAGTAAATGCATTTATCAATCATAACATATTTTAAATATTGAATCCTATATATCCTTATTTATTAAGGGATCAAGTTTTTTGAATACTTGCCTATCCAAAAATATTTAACCAGGTTTTATACCTAGTCATTTTGCACACCTAGACCATCTTCTAGTTTCATTTTAAGGGAATCTTCAAGAAATAAATTATATTTATTTTTGGCTAAATTAGCTATTTATTCACATAAAGCTCTTCCCTAGACAAGCTTGGTTGGTTTTATCCCTAGGTTATATTCCTGTATCTTAGTAACCCAACCTATCATTTTCTCACCTAACTCCCCTTGTAAAACAAAGTGTTGGACATCTATATGCACAACATAGACAATGCTTTTGCTCTATGATATATAATGCCTTAGTTTATTAAGGGATTTGATAAGAGAAAATACCTTTTTATTTATGAAGTTGTACCACTTCTAATAGTCTTGTAGTGTTTGACTAATGAAATCTATTGGGTGCTCTCTTTGATCTTATTTATTCTATGTAAGCACCACAACTATATTTTCTTCCGCACCATGCACATATAGGATGAAGTCCTTCTCATATTATTGGTTTGCCTAAATTAGAGCTTTAGCTATTTCTTTATTAATATTTTTAAAAGATTTTTCCTTTATTATATCCAAATAAAAGGCACATCCTTTAGCAATATATTCATGGTCTTGATACTCTAAGTGAAGTTTGAGATGAAATTTTTGAAGAACACAAGCTTATACTGAGAGGGGGGGTGAACAGTATAAGACCTCTTTTTACTTTTTCCTTTATACTTCAAAACAATAAAGCAATATATCCAAAGCAATATCAAAGCAATGCACAAAACCATCCACAAAGTGACACAACAATTTACATGGTTCATCCACAAAACTTTTCTCTAAAAGTTATCTCAAAGTTCTTTGGGAAACCTTCCCAATTACAATGTTTATGAGCCTCGGCTCAAAGGAGAAACCTTCCCCCAATCTGAATTTATGAGCCTCTGCTCAAAGGAGATACCTTCCCCTACCTCTGCTCTGGCTGGTGATCCTCTAGAAGACCTCTCGCCTCCGCTGCCCTTAGCAAATGGAACTCTATCCATAGAAGACACCTGTCTTCCCCGCTCTGGCTGGAGACCTCTGTCCTCAACTCTATCACCTCAAAGCTGGTCCTCGAATTTGCACTAAACACAGTCCTTCGGTCTAGCACAAATGTCCTCGTCCTCTGTCTTTGATCTACACCAAACACAGTCCTTCGATCTGGCACAAATCTGTCCTCAGGTTCTTCTCATAGAACCAATGCACCTCTGTCCTCAAGTTCTCTGATAGAACTATCAAACTCAACTTCACAAGTCCTCTGCTAGGACCTGTCCAAATCTGCTCACAAGTCCCAAAACCTCAAACTCTCACAAGTCCCCAATGGAACCTGTCCAAAACCTGCTCACAAGTCCATCAAGAACACTTGCTTGGCATGAACCCACAAAGAGAATGGTTAGAGACCCAATGTGATTCATCCACCTCATAGAAGCATAAAGAGAATTGTTAGAGACTCAATATGATTCATCAACCTCATAGAAGCATAAAGAGAATTGTTAGAGACTCAATATGTTCTATACTTAACTCCCAATCTCAATCTCAACTCAATCTCAAATCTCAAAAGAATAAGATAGATGTAGTATGCTTTTCTCAAGAACATGAAACACAACCCAACAATTGCCAACCATGCAATATCTCATATAACAATGATACTCATGTTCTTTCCAAAACCAATATCTTTTCTCAACCAATTAGGGCTTCAACAACAATGCTCATAGACAAGGTTTAACCAACAACATTCAACTCAACATTAACCTTGAAGCATTCAACCAATCATCACAAGAAAAGGAAACAAGTAGAAATCCTTTTCCCTCCAAAGATATTTGAACAAAACAGCCACCCACACAATATCACCAAATGCAAAGAATAACTTGTTCAAATCAACTCAATGGAGTAAGCCCAATATCATGTATCAAGTAAAAGCAATAACTTGATCAAACAACCTCTATGGAAGCAACTCAACCATCAACCTCAACACAGCCATCCAAGGGTTTCACCAACTCAAAGCAAGTATCAAGACTCACAAACATAAACCCTAGTGCACAATGCTTCCACTACCTCAAACCAGAATTATGCATTCACCAAAACTCTCATCAATGATAACAATGCATAAGTAGTCTTCAACAAACCAGAAACTAGGACTTACACCCAACCAAAGGAAACCTTGTTGAATACCTTTTCACTCCAATCTTATTTCAGGAAAACATACACCAATCATACTCATAAGAAGAATGTGCCCATACCTTATTGAAGTGAAGGAACCCCTTTGGAAATCTGCCACAATCACAAAATTCTTTTGCCAATCTTCACAAGGGTTAGTAGATCACAACATAATCAACATTAATCCACTTTTCAATAATCATCACCAAGGTCTTTTAATTGCACAACTTCCTTATCTCTCCTAAAACCACTTGTACCATAAAATAAAATAAATCACAACTTTGCATAACATTATAACTCCCAAAACTTTAGTATAGAGCCCAACCAATTTTATGGACAACCTTATAGCTCCTCAAAAACTTAGACCATAGTGTTTAATTTAAACTTCAACAAAATGACTTACCTAAGTTCGCTGTCATCACCGCAGGGAATTGAACCTGCATCTTATGCTAGCCTGCACCCTATCTTGAGAGGGTCAACCACGTGGGCTAGCACCCCACTTGACTCTAAGGGAGCACGTACTCTGATTTCACTCTCCAACCGGCGCCAAGACCTTGACATCCGCGTGTCGCACGAAACACGAACTTCGATTTTCTTCTACGTTCCTCGATTATCATGCAACTTAATATTTCACATCACTGGTCTTCGATTGTCATGCATAACCTATGTGCATTTCCTACTCTTGTTCTCGATTTCCGTGCTATAACTTTTTATCCTTAATTTCATGCGTTCACGAAGGTTCTGTTTATTTTCTGAAGAACGTCTCACCGCACTCAACATGAACTGCTTTGTTCTTTTACTCTCACACAAATTAAGGTGAATGCATTAATCAAAATGCCTTTGTCCTGATCACCGTGAGCCCTCCTCCTTGGCGCTGCTCCCAATCCTATCACCCCTTCGACCGGACCATGCTTGACATCTTCCTTCGCTAGCGCAGGGGCTCCGACGAAATCGTAATTGCACAAGGATTCATATCATAAAAACATTCACACATTAATGAATTCCATTGCCACCTTTTATATGCACTTCGATGCATTACCAAACACGTCGGCATTTCCAAACACGTCAAAAAATACTTTAATTTAATTTTAAAATATTAATTTAAATTTTAAATAAATAAAATTTAAACTAAATATTTAAAATTAAATATCTTCATCACCGGGGCACCTTTTTCAACGAAACGAAGAGCCAACTTGGGTTTTAAGAAAAACCCATTTCAAATCTGTTGTCCATGGTTTTAAATAAAACCTTTTATTTTGTCTGCCTTGGTTTTCACAAAAACCCTTCCGCTTCTTGACATCAATGACAACATCAACACTTGAGCAAAGGCAATGTACCCAATGTACCCAAAATTGCCAACAATCTCCCCCTTTGTCATTGATGGCAAAACTTTACTAAAAACACATCTTCAAGAGCCAAAACTGAAATCACTCTCTTTGAAGTTTTGCTCCCCCTGACTTGAAGCTTTCCTCTTCACTTGAAGCTCTCCCCCTTACTCATATCTCTCCCCCTTTGTCATCAATGGCAAAGGGCCACCTTTGGGGCTCGGGACTAAGAATGAGCCTCTTAGCTTAGTCCCTCCCCCACCTCCTGATGAGGTGATTAATTCTGGGAGTGGGAGTAAAACTCCCATTAGGCACTGATCATCATCAGCGTCTATAACTTCCTTGTCGGGCCTTCTCTTGAACTCTTTTTCCATATTCTTGTTCCTGTCATTGTTCTGATCCTTGGACCTGATCATGCCACTGTTCCTGTTCCTGTATTCTAGAATTTCAGCTCTACATTGTCTAGCTATGTGACCTTCATTGTTGCACTTGTAACAAGTAACAATGTTATTTCTTTGAGGCATACCTGTTCTTTGAATCCACCTGTTCTGACTAAACCTGTTCTTGTTGTTTGCCTTGCAATGAACTGCCTTGTGCCCAAACTGATTGCAAGAGTAGCAATACCCATAAAAGAAATCACCACTTCTAAAGTCGTTATTTACCTTCTTCACCTGAGCCATGCAATGTACAACCATGTGACCAAATCTGTGACAAGCAAAACATCTGCCTTGAAACTTTCCTTTATTTGACTTCTTAGGTCCCGAAAACTTCTCCTTCTTCTCATTTCGAAATCTGTTTTCTGTTTCTATGCATCTATCATTCAAGGACTCATGATCTGAAATACTTTCCTCATTAGAACTCTCTTCCTTTTGGAAACTCTTACTAGACTCTCCAATTTGTTTCTTGTGAGGCTTAACAAAACCAAGACCTGTTTTATCTGTTGGATTTCTTTGACTTTGGATGAGAGACTTAACCTTTTTGGAGCTTTCTTGAAACCTGTACAACTTATCCTTGTACTCTTTATTTTCCTCTTTCAACGAAGCCATTTTCTGTTCTAATTCACTATACTCAAGCACCTTAGATTCTAACTCATTCTTGAGTTCTTGTGCATTAGCCATAGAGACATCAAGACTTTCTATAAGTTCATCTCTCTCCATACAACATTCATCTAACTTATCCTTGAGTCTAGCATTCTTCTTTCTTTCCTTTTTCAAAGCACTAAGAGCACTAATAAGTTCACCTTTAAGATCTACTTCACTTTCCTCTATATGTTTGCTTTTAGAATCATCAAAGCCTTTTTCAGATTTCTTATCACTAGAGGTGCTACCCTTTTCAAAAACCATACATGCATCTTCCTTATCATTTTCTGAAGCATCCTCATACATACTAGCAACCAAATCATCATTTGTGCAATCATCCTCAAGGTGACCAAAATTTCCACATCTAAGACATTTCATGATAATGAATCTATGTTTTGGTTCTTCCTCTTTTTCTGATATGAACAACATCTCATTTTCATTATCACTTGAAGAACTTTCACTATCACTACTAGAACACTTACTTGCTTTGTCTAGGTAGAAGCTCTTCTTGTGCTTGTGAGAATACCTCTTTCCTTTATTGTTGTGCTCATCTTTGTTCTTCCTTTGATGCCTATGCCTTTCAGAATCCTTGCTCTTACAATCCTGTTTATCTTCATCACTTTCATCCTTGGCAACAGTACAGTTAGTAGCATAATGACCAAACTTTCCACAATTGAAACATCTTACATTTTTCATACTTTTGTGCTTTCTAGAGAACTTGCCTTTCTGTCTGTAATATGCCTCTTCATCACCAGAAGACTCATCACTCTCTTGAAGTTGTTTACCTTTGGAATTCTTGGTAGTCTTGAAAGCTGCCTCCTTCTTGACATCAACCTTCACTTGAGTTCTTAACTCAAATGCTGCAAGTATACTATGGAGCTCATCTTTTTTCAACTTATCCAAATCTTTAGCTTCCTCAATAGCAAAAATATTTTCACTGAATCTATTAGGAAGAGATCTTAAAATCTTATCACAAACATCATTTTCAGCAAGCTCAAGACCTAAGTCTTTCATGGAGTTAACAACCTCATCCATACGAAGCATGTAGTCACTAATATTTTCATCATCATTCATCTTGAGTTGTTCAAACATACCTTTGAAGTGTCTCAACTTGGCCTTTCTGACATTTGTATCACCTGTATGAACCACCTTCAACTGATTCCACATTTCACTAGTTGTCTTGTAGTGAATCACTTTGGTGAGATCTGCTTTTTGTAAGCCTTTCAGGATTGCATTCATTGCTTTTGAATTGTTGTGATGTAGGAGCCTTTCTTCTTTAGTATTAGGACCATGTTCAGGAATAGTGTACTCATCTTCAATCACTTCCCAAACCTCATTCCCAAGTGCCATTAGATGAACCTTCATCCTTGCACTCCAAAGACCAAAATCTGACCCATCAAGAATAGGTCTTGCATTGCCACTTGAATGATCCATTGTGTTCTTTACTAGCTTTTCCTTCAAGTCTGTTAAACTTTTCGAAGGAACCTGCTCTGATACCAATTGAAGAACACAAGCTTATACTGAGAGGGGGGTGAACAGTATAAGACCTCTTTTTACTTTTTCCTTTATACTTCAAAATAATAAAGCAATATATCCAAAGCAATATCAAAGCAATGCACAAAACCATCCACAAAGTGACACAACAATTTACATGGTTCATCCACAAAACTTTTCTCTAAAAGTTATCTCAAAGTTCTTTGGGAAACCTTCCCAATTACAATGTTTATGAGCCTCGGCTCAAAGGAGAAACCTTCCCCCAATCTGAATTTATGAGCCTCTGCTCAAAGGAGATACCTTCCCCTACCTCTGCTCTGGTTGGTGATCCTCTAGAAGACCTCTGCCTCCGCTGCCCTTAGCAAATGGAACTCTATCCACAGAAGACACCTGTCTTCCCTGCTCTGGTTGGAGACCTCTGTCCTCAACTCTATCACCTCAAAGCTGGTCCTCGAATTTGCACTAAACACAGTCCTTCGGTCTAGCACAAATGTCCTCGTCCTCTGTCTTTGATCTACACCAAACACAGTCCTTCGATCTGGCACAAATCTGTCCTCAGGTTCTTCTCATAGAACCAATGCACCTCTGTCCTCAAGTTCTCTGATAGAACTATCAACCTCAGCTTCACAAGTCCTCTGCTAAGACCTGTCCAAATCTGCTCACAAGTCCTCAATAGAACCTGTCCAAACCTGCTCACAAGTCCCCAATGGAACCTGTCCAAAACCTGCTCACAAGTCCATCAAGAACACTTGCTTGGCATGAACCCACAAAGAGAATGGTTAGAGACCCAATGTGATTCATCCACCTCATAGAAGCATAAAGAGAATTGTTAGAGACTCAATATGATTCATCAACCTCATAGAAGCATAAAGAGAATTGTTAGAGACTCAATATGTTCTATACTTAACTCCCAATCTCAATCTCAACTCAATCTCAAATCTCAAAAGAATAAGATAGATGTAGTATGCTTTTCTCAAGAACATGAAACACAACCCAACAATTGCCAACCATGCAATATCTCATATAACAATGATACTCATGTTCTTTCCAAAACCAATATCTTTTCTCAACCAATTAGGGCTTCAACAACAATGCTCATAGACAAGGTTTAACCAACAACATTCAACTCAACATTAACCTTGAAGCATTCAACCAATCATCACAAGAAAAGGAAACAAGTAGAAATCCTTTTCCCTCCAAAGATATTTGAACAAAACAGACCACCCACACAATATCACCAAATGCAAAGAATAACTTGTTCAAATCAACTCAATGGAGTAAGCCCAATATCATGTATCAAGTAAAAGCAATAACTTGATCAACCAACCTCTATGGAAGCAACTCAACCATCAACCTCAACACAGCCATCCAAGGGTTTCACCAACTCAAAGCAAGTATCAAGACTCACAAACATAAACCCTAGTGCACAATGCTTCCACTACCTCAAACCAGAATTATGCATTCACCAAAACTCTCATCAATGATAACAATGCATAAGTAGTCTTCAACAAACCAGAAACTAGGACTTACACCCAACCAAAGGAAACCTTGTTGAATACCTTTTCACTCCAATCTTATTTCAGGAAAACATACACCAATCATACTCATAAGAAGAATGTGCCCATACCTTATTGAAGTGAAGGAACCCCTTTGGAAATCTGCCACAATCACAAAATTCTTTTGCCAATCTTCACAAGGGTTAGTAGATCACAACATAATCAACATTACTCCACTTTTCAATAATCATCACCAAGGTCTTTTAATTGCACAACTTCCTTATCTCTCCTAAAACCACTTGTACCATAAAATAAAATAAATCACAACATTGCATAACCTTATAACTCCCACACTTTAGTATAGAGCCCAACCAATTTTATGGACAACCTTATAGCTCCTCAAAAACTTAGACCAAAGTGTTTTTAATTTAAACTTCAACAAAATGACTTACCTAAGTTCGCTACCGTCACCGCAGGGAATTGAACCTGCATCTTATGCTAGCCTGCACCCTATCTTGAGAGGGTCAACCACGTGGGCTAGCACCCCACTTGACTCTAAGGGAGCACGTACTCCGATTTCACTCTCCAACCGGTGCCAAGACCTTGACATCCGCATGTCGCACGAAACACGAACTTTGATTTTCTTCTACGTTCCTCGATTATCATGCAACTTAATATTTCACATCACTGGTCTTTGATTGTCATGCATAACCTATGTGCATTTCCTACTCTTGTTCTCGATTTCCGTGCTATAACTTTTTATCCTTAATTTCATGCGTTCACGAAGGTTCTGTTTATTTTCTGAAGAACGTCTCACCGCACTCAACATGAACTGCTTCGTTCTTTTACTCTCACAAAAATTAAGGCGAATGCATTAATCAAAATGCCTTTGTCCTGATCACCATGAGCCCTCCTCCTTGGCGCTGCTCCCAATCCTATCACCCCTTCGATCGGACCATGCTTGACATCTTCCTTCGCTAGCGCAGGGGCTCCGACGAAATCGAAATTGCACGAGGATTAATATCCAATATAACATTCTTTAATGAATTCCATTGCCACCTTTTATATGCACTTCGATGCATTACCAAACACGTCGGCATTTCCAAACACATCGAAAAATACTTTAATTTAATTTTAAAATATTAATTTAAATTTTAAATAAATAAAATTTAAACTAAATATTTAAAATTAAATATCTTCATCACCGGGGCACCTTTTTCAACGAAACGAAGAGCCAACTTGGGTTTTAAGAAAAACCCATTTCAAATCTGTTGTCCATGGTTTTAAATAAAACCTTTTATTTTGTCTACCTTGGTTTTCACAAAAACCCTTCCGCTTCTTGACATCAATGACAACATCAACACTTGAGCAAAGGCAATGTACCCAATGTACCCAAAATTGCCAACAATTTTAGAAAAGGTTGATTTACCCAAAGAAATATTACAGATCCTTCTTATTCATGGGTAGAGGAAGTGATATTTACCCAATTTGGATAAATGGAAAGTCCTTACTTTGAGACAACATGCCCTAAAAATATTTCCTTATGGACTATAAAGATAGATTTCTTGGGATTTAGAGATATTATGAACTCTCAAAATATTTTAAAAATCAATCTTAAATTATATATATCCTTATTCTTGCCATGAGATAATATTGTTATGTCATATATATAGATGAGGTTTATCTTGTTTAGCACCAGTGGTTCTAATTTCCTATCACATTACATAGCGAGGGAAATATTTTTCAAATATTCAAAATTTACTAAGTGATGCAAAGTTATTAAATATGACACATGATTGAGAATGCTCAAGGTTAGGAGTATAAAAAATCTTCATTTCCATGGGAATATGTAAAAATTCATTGTACGACTTGAAAACTATCTAGGACTAGAGAAATTTTGGCATCATGGATGAGTAAGGATGAAAATGACTAAATCTAGGACTAAAAGAGGTTGCATGCCAATAGATGCTCGAAGCCATGATATTCCAATCCCACAACCTCTAAAATAATGATGCCAACCAAAGAGGTTAATAGCCTAGGCTTGGGTGAGTCAAACCTTATAGACCACTTGATACTGTGATGTCTAAGACCATGCAACTCTTAGTGATGAAATAACCAAAATAAAAAAAGTCCAAAACTACATCAAGAAGGAAAATGTTTCTAAAGTTGGGATGAAAACATGCCAAGATGAAAGTTCTTGATACTATACCAAAAGAGCCAATGATACTGCCAGTTTTAAGATTGAAACCAGGGTTGTGCAAATCAAAGAATAAAGCAACTAAAAAAGAAATTTCCTAAAGTTAGGATAGATCAATGCCATGAACTCATTGAAGGAAGTTCTACAAACAAACAAAGAGCTTGATTCTAAGTGAATTTTTGTTAGAAGTCATTTTCATACCTACAATTGCCATGGTGCTCAACAGCTAGCCTCAATTGAGCTCTAATAATATAACCACTTGTAGAAGACCATTGTACATCAATGAATCAAATTCAAATTCAAGTACAATGAAATCTAGATCAACCATATCTACTTTTAGAACATTCTATCCAACTATTTGTAATGATTTTCTATACGTAAATGTAAATCTTACACTACAAGATTCAAATAAGCAATTTATAAATAAGAGCAAAGACCTCATAACAAGGGTTGAATCTATAGTCCTTACCTGGTATTACATTGTAGTAACTCTATTGGTCAATGAGGTGATAGTTCTTTGGTATCCATTACTTTGCATTTGTAGGTTTTATGTTAATGTCTTTCTCTAAGTCATTTCTATTACAATTTGATGTTAGTTTATTTTGTTAAAGTAATTTTACTATTTTAATTACCTATTGGATTGCTAGTATTTAAAGTCCTTGGAATGATTAGCCTTTATGAATTTATTTTAAGTAATTTTTATTACATTTTACAATTGTTTTATTCTATTTAAGCACACAACACCATTGAATTTCTAATTGTTTGGATCCTTAGAATGATTAAGGTGAATGTAATGAGCTTAATGAACCTATAGATGTGATCACTAATGGCTGATAGTACATTACTCTATGAGATACATGTTGTTGCACTATACCCTGACCATGTTTTATTTGTTTTTCTAACCCTTACTCTTTTCCTATCCCTTTTTCCAAAATAATTAATCCAAAGGAGACAACCTTCTCTAAAGGTTTAAGAATAGGGTAACCTTGTTTCATCCAATTGCTATACTTTGGATAAAATAAATGGATGCAATGCATTTTCATAGTAATGGTATATTTTAGTCCAATAGTATAATCAATTTTTTGCATGCTCAGTGGGACCTAAAATTAAAATTATCTCACCTTCTCAAAGAAATCAAGATTTGATGAACAATCTTAACCTCATTCACAGAGAATGTATGTTCATCTAGTGATTCCAATTTTTGGGTAGAACGTAGAATTATATTCTAATGAAATAATTATTTCTATTTGTGGCCCTATAATCCATGCATACGTATCCCACTTCCATATGGTAATAGGGTCTTTAGAACAAAAGTTTTATGTCTACCACACTATGAGTATTTTTTGGTGACTCTTCTTGAAAATTAGACTAAGAATTATCTGTAAATAGGTTATGCCATCCCCATATTTCAACATTTTTCCACCATAATATGATAATAGCCCCCTTAATTCTCCCATTATCCATGTAATACCTTTATTTTATCACTAGCTATACCTAATGATGAAGGCAAAGAAAAGACTACTTATGAATATTTTCAAGACATAGCTTCTCGAGCAACTATTTATGGCATTGTATTTGAATACTTAATTATTAGATTAATCATCCTCTATTTCAAAGGCAAAGTATTGTTATGGTATAGATATTTACAATATAAGAGTACTTTTACATGGGCTGATTTAGCCTAAGCTCTTATTGGTGAAATTGACGACCCTCGAGTCCATTTGTGTTATTCCTTTATCATTCATCCAAAGAGTCCCACATAGAGTGTTTTTGACATTAATGTTAGGTTAAAAAGGAATTGGAGGATAATTCTCTAAGATTTTCATCCCTTCCCTTCCCAATATTATCTCTGTTACATTCATACCTTCCACCCTGATCTAAGTATCATCATTAACAAATCTAAAGAAAAAAAATTCCCTTATTTTTTCAAGAATCCATACAAGTTGATAAAATGTTAATTATAGCCTGACAAACCCCTCCTATAAGTACCATGTTCCCTCTCTACCTCTCACCAAGCCCATATCACACATCCTTTCATGAAGAATCTAAGTCATGTCCATATCAAGTTGTCAAAGTCATTGTTACTACTACCATATAGGAGAATCAAATGCAAACAAAATAAGAATTGAAAAATTAATTGAAGATATTAGAATAATGGAGGAATGACTCTTTCAACCTAGAATTCTAACAACTCTAGGCCCATATAAAAACAACCACACTAGTATACCAACTCTTGATCATTTGCTAGTGTGAAATGTATAATAGAGAGAAGTGTAGAGTAATATATTGATTACAATAGGTAGGAGGTGATTGAAATTTCAATTATGTGTAGGCATTTGTTACATACTAAGATTCATGTAAAAGAGAAAGGTCCACACCTTATGTATCCATAAATTTTCCCATCAATAGAATATGTGTTGGCATTCACCACAGTGCTTGGGTAAAGATTCTTGGAAGAAGAAATGGTCCCTACAGACAACCAACAAGAGACAACACATAGTTTTGGATAAATTCTATTTTTTATTGCACAAAGAAAGGAAGAAATAATACAACCATACACTCAAGCATTAATTCTAGAATTAAAATCACTAAATATAAAAATTTGAGCTATATAAGAGACTATATTTTCCAACTATGACTTTGTAACAAAGGCTAGAATCAGTAAAGCAATTTCAAGGTTTATTCAAAGCCCTCATATTAGCATAATAATACTTGAGTAAATGCTTATTGGTGCACAAATAAGTAGAATTGTTTGAGTTATTCCTTGTCAAAGAAACATGGAAGCCCCACAATAAGGAATACATCTTTGGCTATTCAAAAGAGCTAGTCCATCACATTTGCTCTATATTTTTCTCTGGAAAAATACATATTACATAATTGTGTAGTGGAACCAAAAGCTAAGATTATAATTATGCCACTTGAAGTCTACAAAATCTTGAGACTAGACATTAGTACAATGGAATCCAAGTTGTTGCAATTTAGAGGAAGGATTTTTAAATTTTGGATATCTTGAAAATTTTTCTAATGATGATACATGGATATCTAGATCTTGTGATGATACAGGATATAATGGTTGTTGATGTGCCTTCCCTATTTAGCATATGTTTATCTAAAAACTTCCTAAAACAAATTGGAGGATGCTTGAGCTAGGACTAGGGTCACATGATTTTTTTCTATATCAGGAATATAGTCAGGATACCTAATTAGGTCCTACATATTTTCTATATTGAAGTGTCATGACCCAACTTGGTAGGACCTTATTTGTAATATTGATTATATATTTATAAATGATGTTTAATGCTTAGATTTTCTATTTATTTATGGATATATACTTCTAATGGTGTGTCCAATTTATATAAGAATATGGTACTGTTGGTGCTCTACATAGTTGCAATATTAGGTACTCTCATGGGTGGACAATAGAATTTACCACAAGGAATAAGAGACCATATTGAATGGGAAATGATGATGATGACTTGTTCATCAAACAACTCAAGGTAACATGGATGAATACCCTTTCATGTAGGTGCATTATAGTTTTTCTTATGCTCATGTTCATACCATTGGACTAGGAAATTTACCTACAATGAGTCTCCTTAATATGATTCAGTGATAGCTTAAGTCTATATTAAATAAGGAGCCACTCACTTGAGGATAAAACAATGGTACAAAACATCAAGGAAGTGCATTTGTTCTTGCTTTTGGCATGATGGTTTTTTATTATCTCCTTGTGTTCTTGAAGAATTAATTGGTTGATGTTAATTCTTGTTTGCCTAAGGTTGGTAAATAATCCATTAAAGAAAGCCTTGAGTTTTTAGTTTCAAATGTTTGCTTTATGCTTGTTTGTGGCTAATGATGGGCCACCTTTAACCTTGGTGGTGGTGCATTTAATACCTTTTGATAAAAATTGTGGAGTCACCTTAAGTTAATGAAATATGCTTTTGTTTCTCTTTCCTTCTTGTTCATGAGTAGCACTTGATTAATTTGGTAGTGGATGTTGGAAAATGATTTCAACATTACCTCATAGCCTTAATTGAAGATGCTTTATCTTCTCCTTTACTTGGATATTTAAGAAGGTGTTGGTTGTAAAGAGAGGGGGATATACTGTGAGGATCATAAGAAAGAGGAGATAACATTTGTTGATGTGCAATGCAAGGAATAATATAGGATAGAGTGAAAGGAATGAAGGGATGAATGCCATCGATCTTTTCCTTGTTGTGGTTTGTTAGGTAATAACCATAAATCTTGGTGATTGGTTTTGCTTGGGTTGTTTTCATTATGCTTCTACACCTTTTTCTTTCTTACTAAGAGGACACTATTATTGGTTGATTGTACTCTCTTTTAGCCATATTATACTACATGTTAGTTGCTTTCTTACATAGGTTGTTGATTGATGTTTAAGCCTAGATTTGTGATCTTGATTCTGCCAACTTGGAACATGTTATCCTTACATGGTGAGAAGCATAGTGTAGTGGCAAATTTTGGTCTTGAATGTTTGTTGTAGATGAGTTCATTGTTGGCCATCGTGCCATTGTCATATATGCCTAGATATTAGATTTGAAACCCTAACTGTTATCTTGAAGACTTGATGTTATGTGTTGCTAGCACCTAGGTTTACAGTGCACATGGTGCTCTTTAGATCATCTAAATCTAAGGTTATATTAGATGGTTTATTTTTTTGTATGCATATGCAAGCTTAGGGTATATTTGAGTTCTCTTTTTTGGGTTATTAATGCTAAGGTTGGTTTTACAAAGATATTTCCATTTATTGTATTATTATAGCTTAGGTTTAGACTAAGTGCTAAGATTTCAGGTGCTTTAAGCTTGATAGGATTAAAAAGGTTTAATTATTTCTAATGTTGCTTTGTTTTGGTTCAATGGAATTGACCCTTAGTTTTTTTTTGCTTGATAATAAGGGGTTGTACTCAGGTCCCCCACCCTTAAAAAATTATATCTCTCTTATTTAGAGCTTGAGATTTTACAAACAGATACACTTATCATTTCAATTGAGTATAGCTAGAAACATACATCATTGTAACAAACCATGAATACAAAAACAAAAAAAAACATGAAACAAAAAAAAAGGTTCATATAATTTTTTTTGATCAAGGAGAAGGATTCATAAATCCCTATCCAATATTAGACCAACTTAATGTTTGACATCCCCTAAGTTTCTTAAGAACCATACCACATGAGATTCCCCTCACACAAGTTCATTTTGCATAGGTCTATCTCATGTCATGCATGTAAGTCCATCCATATCACCATTCTTGATGAGATAGACTTACCACTCTCAATTATTGGAAGGTATACACGCATCTCCATACCAAACACAAAACATTATGCATGGGTATGCTACGAATATTGTGAGTTAAGCTATCAATATTCTCCTCTGATAAGCTATCTTAACTCTTGGTACAAATGTCTAAACCTAGATAACCCATATCCCTAAGGGGTTCTTAAGCCCTTAGGCCATCCTCTAAGTTCACCTAGAACTTACAAATATATATATATATATATTATATTATTTTATATATATATATATATATATTTAAAACACATATGAACACCAAGGAGGAATCTAGATACTAAATCTAACAAAACAAGTAATTTAAAAAAGCATGAAAATTCATAGAAAAGAACCATGCAATATCAATTAAATAACATTACAGTCAGAAATAGGAAATATAATATAATATTAAATAATTCTCATTTAATCCATAGGATAAATATCCCCACAAATCTATTATATTGCATGATCAAGCAAAAAGTAAGGTAGAGAGCAAACTTGCGAAGTAGTCCATATCTTAAATTTTGTCCTCCCGCTCTTCCATATATCAGGTGAGGATAGTAGGGGATCAGGTTACTCATGGATCTGGATAGACATGCTTCTAATGCATTTACTCATTTATTTTCCAAATTGCAACTATACAATTAACCCAAGCATTTCAACTTTCTAATACATAGATATTATCATAGAGCCTCCCTCTCTATGACCCCTCTCACCCACTTATGAGAGTCATCCTACCATGCATCCCACATTATGCTTTAAATGATCTAACCCTCATTTAACAATTAAAGTCCCATACCCTTAACTATTTAAAGCACTAGGTTCTTTCTTCTTATTTAAATCAAGCAACCATATTTTAGTTTGTATCACAAACATTTCTCCTCATTTCATAAAGCAAGGTCCCATACCCTCATTTCACAAAATGAACCATAACATAATATATTTCCCATTCCATTTCATAAAGCAAAGTCCCATACCCTCATTTCCCAAAATGAAATATAATTACATTAATTTTCATAAAACCCATTCCATTTAATTTCATTAAGCAAGGTCCCTTACCCCCGTTTCACAAAATGAAACATAACATAATATATTTACCATTCCATTTCATAAAGAAAGGTCCCATACCCTCATTTCACAAAACGAAACATAAATACATTAATTTTCATAAAAACTATTCCATTATATTTCATTAAGCAAGGTCTCATACCCTCATTTCACAAACTAAAACATAAATACATTAATTTCTATACTATTTTATAAATCAAGGTCCCATACCCTCATTTTACAAAATGAATATGCATAATATAAATTAAATTAGAAGTATACCACCAAGGATATCTTCTCCTAAGATGAGCTTCTTAATCGACAAGAGCCTGCAAGAGGATTTTTACCCACCACCCTACGGTCCTAATATAGTGATTCTAATTAATTAAGCATACAACTCTCAAAATTTGGGTGCACAACAATAGTGAGCTATGCTTGATAATGAGCTATGCTCAACTAAGACCAAAACATTTCCTATATTTAGCATGGCACGAGCTTTGCTTAGCCACTACAATATAGCTATAATAGGGTACGAGCTTTGCTCAGTAGCTACAAAGCTTAAAAAAGCTTGATGACAATGATGAGCTTTGCTCAGCTGCTATAGAGCTTAATAAAGCTCGATGATAGCAAAAAGATTCACTCAATTGCTATAGAGCTTAACAAATATTGATGAGAGCAATGAACTTTTATTGACCACTACAGAGCTTAATAAATCTTGACGACAGTGATGAGCTTCTCTCAATTGCTATAGAGATTAACAAAGCTCAATGATAGCGATGAGATTCACTTAGCCACTATAGAGCTTAAACAAAGCTTGATGATAGTGATGAGCCTCGCTTGACCACTACAAAGCTTAAACAAAGCTTGACAATAGCGATGAGCTTTGCTTGATTTCTATCGAGCTTAAAAAAATCTTGAAGATAGCGATGAGCTTTGCTCGATTGCTATAGAGCTTAAACAAAGCTTGATAATAGCAAAAGCTTCACTCAGTTGCTATAAAGCTTAAATAAATCTTGATGATAGAAACAAGCTTTAGTCAACCACTATAGAGCTTTAACAAAGCTCTACGATAGCGATGAGATTCCCTCAACTACAACAGAGCTTTAACAAAGCTTGACAATAGTGATGAGTTTTGCTCAGCTACTACAAAGCTTAATAAATATTGATGATAATGATAAGCTTCGCACGACCGCTATAGAGCTTAACAAAGATTGATGATAGCAATGAGCTTCACTTGCCAACTATAGGCTTACAACAAAGCTAAAAAATAATCTTAAAAATAATGACAAGCTTTGAGTACCAACATATTGCCTACTCTATTAGGATTCGAGGATCATTTGATCGAGTTAGAAACCTTTGCCTTCTCGCTCCTTCACCTCCCTTTCTCTATTCCATGCTTTGTATTTATGGCCTTTCCTCCTCCCTTTTCCTTTCCTTCACTCCCCTTTTTACTCAAATTTTGTCCACCAACCACTGTTATTAATCCTGCACCCTTTCATTAGGTGGTAGAAGAAATGTCCCTTCCTCGCCATTCCACTGCACTCCACATTGAAGTCTTTTCCTTTATGTAGAGTGAACCATCCCCTCACTTCTAACAGAGGCCATTATTGCATTAATGGAGCCATGCTTTCTTGCCATCTAGGCTTTGCTCCGATTGGCCCACCCATCCTCGAGGTAAGCAAGATAAATTTCATTGCCTCTTTTTTTTTAATCTTCTATTTAAGAATACATCCAATTCATTTAACATAAATCTTACCATTTATTCAAATGGAGAGTCACCCAAATAAGGCATTCTTTATTATACAAGAATAAATATACTTATCTTTTAATTAAATTCACCGTTTACTTAAAGGAATGACTATCTAAGACATTCTTTTATTTAAGAATAAATCTATTTATTTCCCAAAATAAATTTACCATTTTATTCAAATGAATGATTATTTAAGACATTATTTTATTTAAGAATAAATCTATTTATTTCCCAAAATAAATTTACAATTTTATTCAAATGAATGACTATTTAAGACATTATTTTATTTAAGAATAAATCTATTTATTTCCCAAAATAAATTTACCATTTTATTCAAATGAATGACTATCTAAGATATTATTTTATTTAAGAATAAATCTATTTATTTCCCAAAATAAATTTACCAAGAAGCTATGAAGATAGTCCATTCTTTTCAAATTTTCCATTGCTAAGGTGAAGTGTTGAAGTAAAAGATAAATAAATGTGAGCACAAACAAAGAGGGAGATATTTCCATAAATTTAGTCACCCGTCTCTACCTCAAGAAATTATGATAGCTACTAGACCATCAGTATAGGGCTCAAGGTGGCTATTTATTGATGATTATCCCTATATGAAGGTATCTATCATTGTTACCTTCAAGTTGTCATATCATCATTTCCCCCAAACTCAAGTACCCTCATATTCGGTGGAGGACTCAACTTCTTCCACTTACGAGTGCACCTGATCCTACACATTGGCAATTTTTTAGTATTGCATAACTACTTTATTGCACAAAAAAATTAGTGAAGCATCACTCTTAAATACATTGTTTCTTCATTTCAAAAGTTCAATTGGAAGGTTCATGACATCCTCCCCCACTAGGACTAACACTGCCCTTAGTGTTGTTGTTTCCCACTTTTTTTACATAGGTAATTGTAGCCAAAATACAAATTATTACAACAAAAATAAAAAACAAAAATTAACTTTAAAGTTCATCAAACAAAAAAGGAAAATATTTTTTCATATCCGCCACCTTCTCCCAAGTGGCATTTCTTTTAGAGAAATGGTCCCATTGGACCTTACACTACTCAAGGGTTTGATTTCGCATAGCCTTAGAATAAAATTTGAGAATTCTCACTAGCATCACTTCAATTGCTTTTGGGTTTACCATCTATAAATTAGAAACATCCCATACATGGTCAGGATCAACAACATATTTTCTAAGCAAATATATGTGGAAAGTGTCATGGATTTTTGACAAATTAGGAGGCAAGATGAGTCAGTAAGCAACCAGACTAATTTTCTCTATGATCTCAAAGGGTCCTACAAATCATAGATCCAACTTTGTGGATTTGATCACACTTTTCATTGGTTTGACTCTTAAGAACACTTTATCTCCCATCGAGTACTCTTAGGGAGTCCTTTTTAGATTGGCATAACTCTTTTACCTATCAGAAGATTCCTTTAGCCTTTGCCTAATTACCCTAATTTGTTCCTCCATTTCCTTGACCATTTTTGGTCCAATCATAGTTCTATATTTAGGATTGTCCCAAGACAAAGGCATTATGCACTTTTTTTCGTACAAAGCATCAAAGGGTGCCATCCCTAGAGAAGAGTGGTATCCATTATTGTAGGTAAATTCTCCCAATGGTAGAAAATATTCCCATAGATTCTTGTGATCCATGAAATACATGTGGAGCATATCCTTTAATACTTGGTTTACCCTCTCTGTCTGACCATATTTTTCAGGGTGGTATGCTAAAATCATGTTCAATTTTATGCCTATCACCTGGTGAAGGGCTCTCTAAAATTTAGAAGTGAACTTGAAATCCCTATCCGATATGATTACTTCTAGAAATCCATGCAATTGGAACACTTCCTTGACAAATATGTTAGCCACTATTTGAGCATCTTCATTGGTGCTCCCAGTATGAAATGTGCAACTTTGGTCAATTTTTCAATCACCAAAAAAATTACATCATGTTGATATCAGGTTTTCGGTAGACCCACTATGAAGTCCATCGATATGATCTACCATTTCTAAGTAGGTATACTATGAGGGTATAAATAACCTATGAGATGCTTGTGCTCCACTTTGACATTATGAAATTCAAGGCATCAGGCTACAAAATCTATAATATCCTTTTTCATTCCTACCTAGAAGAAGGTCCTCTTCAGATTTTCCCTCATTTTTGCCCCTCCAGGGTGAGCTATATAAGGGTATCTATGGGATTATTGCATTATACGCCTCTTTGAATCTCCTGAATTTGATACGATGACTCTTAATTTATAGCATAGAAGTTCATATATCACCCCAAACTCCTTATTGTTCTTAGGATCTTTGCTCATTCTTGCTTGAATTTCTTGGCAATACTCATCCTATTTTTTCTCCTACCTTACTTGGTTCATGAGTTGTACATGATTCTTGGTTAGGATTGCTATGTATCTTATTCTACTCAGAGCATGTAACACTTTATTTTATTTCCCTTTTATATACTCAATTCATTCATATTCAATGAGAAACTCGATCCACCTTCTTTTCCTTGCATTGAGTATTAGTTGGGTGAATATATAATTGAGGTTTTGATGATCTATTTTTAATTCAAAGGGTTTTCCTACTAGATAGTGGTAGTAGATATTCAGGGTATGTACTCCAGTGGCTAATTCTAAATTACAAGTAGTGTAGTTGACTTCGTGCTTCTTGAGCTTCCTTAAGGTATAAGCCACTATGGACTCCCTTTGCATGAGTACTCCCCCTAATCCTTCCAATGATGCATCCGTGCATACTATAAAATCTCCTTGAGGGTCTAGAATATTTAGTATTGGTGCAGTAGTGAGTTTTTCCTTTAATAGTGTGAAAGTAGATTCACACCTTTCCATCCATTTTAATTCCTTTCCTTTCTTATAAAGGTTTGTTATTACTGAAGAAATTTTTGAGAAGTCTTTTGTGTGACATCGATAATAGCTTGCCAATCCCATGAAGCTCCTTACCTATGTAACATTGGTAGGAGGAGGCAAATTTAGCATGGCTTCTATTTTATTTGGATCCATTGTGATCCCTTCTATTGATATGATGTGACCTAAATAGCGTACCTCTACAACATAGAAATCACTTTTTGCTAGATTCCCATAGAGCTGATTTTCCCTCAATAGTTCCAACACGATCTTGAGATGCTTTTCATGCTCTTTCTTTTTTCGAGAGTATATTAGGAATTCATATAATAACACAAGGAAAAATTGATCCATATACCTTCTAAACACACTGCTCATTAAATTATTGAAGGCATTGGGGACATTAGTTAACCCAAAAGGTAGGAAAGTGAACTCATAATGTTCATACCTTATCCTAAATGCCATTTTGTGAGTGTCCTCCTCACGTATACTTAATTTGTGATATCCTAACCTTAAATCTATATTGGTTAATATTGTGGCATTTCTTAGTAGGTCGAATAAATCTTTGATCCTAGGTAGGGGGTATTGATTCTTGATGGTAGTTGTATTCAAAATTCAGTAGTCGATACAAAATCTTAAAGACCCATCCTTATTTACAAATAAAATAGGTGTACCCCAAGGTGATACAGTTGGTTTTATCAAACCCCTTCTCTAATAATCCTTGCAATTGTACTTTCAACTCTTGCATCTCAATGGGTGATATCCTATACGGATATTAGTGAATTGGTTCTACTCCTAGTATAATATCAATGGTGAAGTCAAATTATCATACTAGAGGGAGCCCTAGTAGATCCTTAGGAAATACATCCTAGAATTCTTGCAAAATTAGGTAAGTCAAACATTTCTCCCTTCAGGTTCTTTTTAACTTCATTCATATTTACTACATAGAAAATCCCTCCTTTCTTGAGGGATTTCTTTAATTGCATAGTTGACAATATTTGGGGTTTAAATGCACCTTATTGGCTATAAATTTTTTATCTTGCCTCACCTTCCTCAGAATAATTGATCCATATATCTTGGAAGTTGACTACGGCTTTATGGGCCTACAACCAATCCATTCCTAAAATTACATAAAAGGCATGAAGTGAGGCTACATATAAGCATCCTTCTATATTTTCCTCGTCTAAGGTAATTTCCATAATTAGGAAACATTGGTTTATGGAGTAGGTCTACCCAGATCCATACTCAACCTTCCATCCATGAGCGAAATACCCTAGCCTTTTTGACATATCTTTGGCTAACTTACAAGAAATGAAACTATTAGTAGCTCCACTATCTATTAATATATTTACTTGCTTGTCAAAAAGCTTACCTTTTATGACTAGTGGAGTGGTTTGCCCTTCAAGTTTTTGATTCCCAATTACAACATAGATCTTATGCATTGGCTCCTTTCATTTAGTGCTAGATGTAATTGGCCCTAGTCGGTACGGGAACTAGTTAGTAAAGTGTGCTCCTCAGCAATGATAGCATCCATATTTGGGTCCTTGTTTATTTTCCATATTTTGCTCTTTATCCTTAATTGCTATAATATGGCATTGTGGGTTTTGTGAAGGGGGTTTAGCGTCATTAGGTTTTTAGAATTTCTTATAAAAGTTATTTTTAAACTTCTTTGGGACTCCATTGAATTTCTTCTCTGGATTCTAAGGATTTTTAGCCTTCCATTCTTGCTTGACCTCCCACTTTACAAACCCATTGCTATTCCTCTTCTTCAAACCCTACCATTCCTGATTAGTCAAGGTTTCATATTTGTAATGGAAATGTGACTCCGCCTTCTTCACAAGGTCATATACCTTTTACAATGACTTAGGTTCCTGCATCTCTACATCATGCTTCAAACTTGATTGCAATCTATGGGTAAACTTATAAATTTGCATTTTCTCATTATAGGTAGGTACATATTTTAGCAATTTTACTAGCTTCCTGTAGTTTATCTCCACTGAGTTTTTTCCTTGCCTTAGACTAGTGAACTCCTTAAATTTTAGATCATATAAATGCTCCATGAGGAACCTCTTCTTGAATATGTCTATAAATTGTTTCCATGGAATGTCTATCGACTCTAATTTGGTTTCTTCATAATAAGTATCCCGTAAATATAGGGTAGCTTCTTTAAGGTAGATAGTGTCCCAATACATTTGGGTTCCTGAGAAATATCCTTTTACTATAAAGAAAACTTCTAGCTTCCTTAACCAAGCCTCAATTGCATCTCCCTCTCCTTCTCCATCAAACTTGGAGATACAAACATTCTTTAGATCTCTTACCATCTCCTTCTCTAAGAGCTTTCTTGCATGCTTTTGTTCTTCTTCCAGTCCCTCAACCTGGTTGACTTTAGAATATCTAGCCTAAAAATTTTGATTCACCATAGTTTCCAACACTTGCCTTAACTAATATTGTAATTCAGCAACTGTAGTTGTAAGTTCTTCTATTCTCATATTGGGATTTCCTATATCCTCATTCTAGATCTCTTCTTCAACATTACTTTGTTGAGTCTATCTAGGTGGAGGCCTCTCTATCCTGGCCTTAGGTGGCATCTTGATCTAGTTCCAATCAAGAAGAGAATTAGATCCTAGTTTATTTGTTGTTTCACTAATTCTCAACCATATTACAAAGTTCTTTCTTTCCAATCATTAGAAATCTAGTTAGGACAAGGTTCCAAGTTTATGATGTAACATTGACACCAAAGCCTATACTAAGGTATCACAATGTTCATCTCCCCTTAGGACCAATTCCACTTAGATTCTAAATGAGCAGAGACTCTAGGTTATTCCAGGCCCCTTTTGCTTAACCTTAAGAAGGATTTCATTGGACATGCCCAAATAAATTTTTACACATAATAAGCACCTTCAAACCTAGAGCTCTGATACTAAATGTAACAACATACGAATACGAAAACAAGAAAAACACATAATAGAAAAAAAGGTCAAATTTTTTTTTTTGATCAAGGAGAAGGATTCATAAATCCCTATCCAACCTTAGACCAACTTAATGTTTGACATCCCCTAAATTTCTCAAGACCCATACCACATGATATTCCCATCATGCAAGTTTATTCTATATTGGCCTATCTCATGTCATGCAACTAAGTCCATCCATATCACCATTCTGAAGAACACAAGATTATACTGAGAGGGGGGTGAACAGTATAAGACCACTTTTTACTTTTATTTCCCAATCAATATTATGCAATATATGAATGGAAATATCAACAACAGTAATAAAATCAATGCACTAATCACCATACATAATTGAGACACCAATTTAATGTGGTTCACCCAATGCGGGCTACTCCATGGAGAAAAACTTTCACTAGAATTTTCTCAACAAATATCTTGGGAAACATTTACCTATTACAATTTTTATGGACCTCTTTCCAAAGGAGACACAAATCCCCTAATCAAGTTCATTAATCTCTATCCATAGGAGACACCAATCTCCTTAGCTGGCTTATGGATCTTTATCCATAGGAGAACTTCTTTCTCCTCTATTCTGGTTAGTGATATTCTAGAAGAAATCCTACCTCCAATACACTAGCTTATGGATATCTATCCACTAAAGACTCCTGGACTCACTTAGAAGACCTATTCTCACTACCCTGGCTAATGGACCTCTATCCACTGGAGACTATCACCCTCTATACTCTATCACCTCCAAATCTTGCTTTTAGCTCTATCTCAAATATGCACTAAACACAGTCCTTCTTTCTAGCACAAATCTACTCAATCTCTATCTCTGATATGCACTAAACACAGTCCTTCAGTCTAGCACAAATCTGATCAATATCTATCCTCAAATATATACTAAACATAGTCCTTCGATATAGCACAAATATGATCAATATTTGTCTCTGGTATAGCACAAACCTATCCTCAAATCTACACTGAAATTTATCCTCAAATATATCCTCAAGCCTTAACACAAAGCTTGACTCAATCATAAATCAACTCTGCTATATCTGCCCCAAACCTTAACCCAAGGTTTGAACAAATCAGTCAATCAAATCTACTCTCAAGTCTTCTCAAAGACTTGTATCAAATTTACCTTGTAAGCTTCCATAAAATATCACACTAATTTTTCCACAAGTCCTCTCTAGAACTTGTCCAATCTGCTCAACAAGTCCTCACTAGAACTTGTCCAATCTGCTCAACAAGTCTTCACCAAGACTTGTCCAATCTATTCAACAAGTCCTCACTAGAACTTGTCCAATCTCACATAAATATATAGAGAATTCTTAGAGACTCAATATGATTCACACCCACAACAATGCTCAATCACTTTCAATTTCTCTTTCTTAATCATAGAAACATATAGAGAATTTCTAGAGACTCAATATGCTTCACACTCACAACAATGCTCAATCACTTTCAATCTCTCTTTCTTAATCATAGAAACATATAGAGAATTGTTAGAGACTCAATATGTTTCACTCTCAATCACTTTCAATATCTTTCTCAAATCAATTTAGAATATAGAACAATTTGTTTCACAGAACTAGAACTATCACTTCAAAACTTCCACTTGACTAGGCTCAATAAACTCCACTCAATCAATCATTCAATGAAAAAATCCTTTCTTACAAATCCTATTCCAATCATATGAATACTCACTCAATTATTTCCAACAATTCTTATCAAACAATCTCACATAACAATGATACTCATGATATTTTTTCTAAACCCTAGTTCAAGATAGTTCACAAGTTCTCACTCAATATTTCTCAAAAATCTTACTCAACAATGCTTATCAAACAAGGTTTTTACCATCAATTTTCACTCAGAAAAATATTTAACAATCAAACTCAACAATGCTTATCAAACAACCCTTTTCTCTCCAACTTAGCATTTACAACATCCAACAATCACTCAAAAGGAAGATGTACCCATACCTTTTGTTTGATAAATAATTGACCTTATAAAACATGTATCAATCACAATTATTATTTTGCCAATATTAAGGGTTAGTTAGCAAGAACCTTCTCAAAACTTCAATCAATAATTTCCTCACAAATTATTCTCACAATACAAAAGCATTAGATCTCAATTACACCTTATTACTCCTTTTAATTATCAAACCCAATAAGACTTTATTTTAAAATAATATTCAAACTCTTCTAAAGCCTTATTACTCCTTTCAACTATTAAACCCAATAAGACTTTATTTTAAAATAATATTTAACTTTCTCTAAAGCCTTATTTCTCCTTTCACCACTTTAATCACAAAAACCACAATATAAAATTTATTTCCATAAACAAATGCTCATGCCAACAAACCTTAGGACAAGAAAATTAAATTTAAAATTAAATACCTTCTACCCTTGGTGAGAATCAAACCCACGTTGTGCGTCCACCAGTGCCCTATCCATGGCTTCCACCACCACGTGAGCTAGGAACTCACATGGGACCTAAGTGTGCCCATGCACACTTATTCACAACACTGCCACTTAAGATTCTAAAAATTAAAAGCTTCATCTTTCACTGTTGTGGAGTCTTGAACCTAATACCTACCCTCTACTGTAACTTAGCACCCAATCCAATTGTCATCTGGGCTAGCCACCTAGATGGTGCTATGATCTTGGCACCGCTTCACTTTATGCCTTCCTTTCCTCGGAAGGTTTGCACACAATTTTTTTTCCTTTCTTCATTCGATCGATGAGAACAAAAAAGCATACACAAATTTTTGAATAACTTCAAGCCTTTGATTTAGGCTTTATTAATATACCTTTCAAAGGTATTTACCTTCACGTCGATGGATAGGAAATTAGACTTGCATTTCGAAAATAATATTTTAATTATAATTATTTTAAATTCAAAATGAATTTAAATATTATAATTAAATATTAAATGTCCTTTGGGCCTTTTTAAATAAAATATAAACTTCCTTAGGTTTTTAGAAAAACCTTTTGCCAATATCACCTTTAGCAAAATAACCTTATTATTTTCTTTCAACCACCATGAAACGGAGATATCTTTTCAACCCTTTTATTTTGCCCAAATATTATGATCTTGCTATCCTTCTTGCTTCTCCTTTGGGGTGTCTAGGCATATAATATTTAAATTAAATATTATATCCTTGCCTCTTAGAAAATCAACCATGAACCATTTGCTTAACATTCCTTTGACATTTGCTTAGTATTCCTTTGACATTAATGACAACAAATCTTGCTCATATTTCCAACAATATTACCCTTTGTCATTGATGGCAATCCATTTTATTTGTATCATTTCCTTTACCTCTTTCTATTCTGCTCCCCTGAGAAATTTCTCCCCCAAACTGAATGCTTTCTTCCTAACTCAAATATCTCCCCCTTACTCAAATCTCTCTCCATTTTTCATCAATGGCAAAGGGTCACCTTTGGTGCTCGGGTCTAAGAATGAAACTCTTAGCTTAGCCCCTCCCCCACCTCCCTCTTGAGGTGGTTAATTCTGGGGTAGAAGAATTTCTACTCCCATAATGTACTGATCTTTACCTTTGTCCACTTTCTTCCTTGGCTAATATCTTTTATTCCTCTGGCTGTTCTTGTTCCTGTTTGTATTTGGACTTTCTGCTCTACACCATCTTGTTGTATGCCCATAATTATTGCACTTATAACACTTAAAATTTGTATTCCTTGTAGGTGTAAATATCTTGGGATTTCTCCTTGTGAAGTCATATTTGTTCCTGTCATGAACCCTGCAATTCATTGCCTTGTGACCAAATTGATTACAAGAGTAGCAATACCCTTGAAAAAGTTATTTGTTTCTAAAATTTCCATATTCCTATCTTTCATGTGTCCTGCACTATGTAGCCTTGTTCCCAAACCTATGATATAAGAAGCATTATCTATTAAAACTACCTTGCCTTGACCCCATTGGTCTTTTAGTCTCTTTTACCCTATGTTGGTTCATGTTCCATTTGTTCCTATTTTGTGCATTTTTCCTTTTCTTTTTGAACTTTATGTCATCCAACTCATCCTTAGAAGTCTCACTCTCTCTTACAATCTCTTATTCTAAAGTTTCTTCTTCTTCAAAACTTGAGGTTGACTCCTCTCCTTGTTTCTTTTGTACCTGATCAAAACCAAGGTCTGTCTTGTTTGTAGACTATATTTGTACCTTGATAATCTTGTCTATGATTTTTGAGCTTTTCCTAAACTTGTGTAACCTATCCTTAGACTATTTTACTTAGTGTATACTTCTTTCTCTAACCTTTCACATTCTAAAACCTTTGCCTCTAACTTCTCTTTGAATCTCCTTGTCTTAGCTATTGACTTATTTAGATCCTCTATAAGCTTTCCTTTCTCTTCATCACATTCTTGAAACTGAAGCTTGAGTTTGGAGTTTTGATTTCTTACCTATTTTAATGCATTAAGGGTAGAAATAGGTTCACCTTCAAGTTCTACTCCTATTTCTAATTATTCTTCTATTTGTTTGTCTTTGAAAACATCTTCATTCTTTTCTGAATTGTCTTCTGTAGGATCACCTCCTTCTTCTAATGCCATAAGAAGATTCTCTTATGGTTCTTCAAGTGTTTCTTTATATTCATCATAACTAAAAATGAAACCACTTCTTGTACAACTAACTTCAATATGACCAAAGTTACCACATCTAAAACACTTGAGGATTATTGGTGACCTTTTCTTAACCACTTATTTTTCTTTTTCTAGAAATAGAACTTAAAAATTATCATCATCTGAGGAACTATCATCACAATTACTTGAATACTTGCTTTGTCTACATAGAAAATCTTCTTCAGTATTTGGAAGAACTTCTTTACTTTCTTGCCTTGTCCATCCCTGCTTTTCTTTTGGTGACTGTATTTTTCTATTTCCCTATCCTTATAATTATGTTTTTCTTTATCATTGATATTTCTATCTTCTTGAAAATCATATGCATAGTGACCATACTTTTCACAATTGAAACATCTAATAGATTTTGTACCTTTAAAATTTCTTGGATCCTTGTTCCTTCTGCCATAATTTGCTTCTTCATCACTAAATGGCTCATTGCTTGAATCTGACTTCTTACCCTTAGTATTCTTAGTATATTTTAATGTTGATTCTTTCTGGAGATTAGGTTCTTTTTTTCTCATCTCAAAAGCTAATAGAATGCCATGTAATTCATCTCTTGTCAAAATATCACTATATTTTGATTCCTCTATAGCTGAAATCGTTTCACTAAACTTTTTTGGGAGTGACCTTAAAATCTTATCACAAACATCATATTTTTAACTTCAAGTCCAAGTCCTTGCATGGAGTTAAAAACCTCATATACATGAAGTAGATAAGCACTAATGTTTTCCTCCTTTAATTTTAGATCTTCATATATTCCCTTGAGATTTCACAATTTTGTCTTTTTGAACTTTTTATCTCCATATATGCCTTGCAATTTATCCCAAATTTCCTTTGTTGATTTGCAATGCATAACCTTCATAAAATTTATTTTAGCAAACCTCTAAAAATTGCATTCATTTCTCTTGAATTGTAATTATGTAGAAGCTTACCATATTTATCTGTAGGTGGAGTAGCTGGTGGTGTGTATCCATTTTCAACTGCTTCTCATATTTCATTCCCAAGTTCTTTTAGATGGATCTTCATTCTCATACTCTAAAATACATAATAACTTACATCAAACACTGGTGCTAAATTATCTAAGGATCTACTCTTAGAATCCATCTATGTTCTTATAGGCTTTTCCTTCAAGTTGTTAAACTCTTTCGAAGGAACCCGCTCTGATACCAATTGAAGAACACAAGCTTATACTAAGAGGGGGGTGAACAGTATAAGACCACTTTTTAATTTTATTTCCTAATAAATATTATGTAATATATCAATGGCAATATCAAAAATAGTAATCAACGCAATGCACAAATAACCATAGACAATTGAGACACCAATTTAACATGGTTCACCAAATGTGGGCTACTCCACAGAGAAAATATTTCACTAAAATTTTCTCATAAAATTTCTTGGGAAACCTTTCCCTATTATAATGTTTATAGACCTCTATCCAAAGGAGACACCCGTATCCTAATCAAGTTCGTGGATCTCTATCCACAGGAGACATCAATCTCCTTAGTTGGTTTGTGGATCTCTATCCACAGGAGACATCAATCTCCTTAGTTGGTTTGTGGATCTCTATCCACAGGAGAACTCCTTTCTCCTCTGCTCTAGTTGGTGATATTATAGAAGAACTGCTACCTCCACTACACTGGCTTATGGATATCTATCCATTGAAGACTCCTATCCTCACTCAAAATACCTATCCTCACTGCCCTATCTAATGGACCTTTATCCACTAGAGACTGTCATCCTCTATACTCTATCACCTCCAAAGCTTAATTTCAGTTCTGTCTCAAATCTACACTAAATACAGTCCTTTTATCTAGCACAAATATGATTCAATCTCTATATCTGATCTGCACTAAATATAGTCCTTAAATCTAGCACAAATTTGCTCAATATCTATCCTAAAATTTACACTAAAAATGGTCCTTTGGTCTAGCATAAATCTACTTAATATCTATCTCTGGTCTGGAACAAACCTATCCTCAAATTTGTACCAAACTCTATCCTCAAATACATCCTCAAGCCTTAACACAAAGCTTGACTCAATCACAAATCAACTTTGTTAGATATATCCCAAACCTTAACCCAAGGTTTGAACAAATCAATCAATCAACTCTATTCTCAAGTCTTCTCAAAGACTTGTCTCAAATATGCCTTGTAAGATTCCATAAAAGCTCACACTAATCTGTCCATAAGTCCTCTCTAGAAAATTTTCAATCTGCTCAACAAGTCCCCACTAGAACTTGTCCAATCTACTCAACAAGTTTTCACCAAGACTTGTCCATTCTGTTCAAAAAGTCCTCACTAGAACTTGTCCAGTCTAACATAAATATATAGAGAATTGTTAGAGACTCAATATGCTTCACACCCACAACAATGCTCAATCACTTTCAATCTCTCTTTCTTAATCATAGAAACATATAGAGAATTGTTAGAGACTCAATATGCTTCACACTCACAACAATGCTCAATCACTTTCAATCTCTCTTTCTTAAATCACAAAAATAAATAGAGAATTATTAGAGACTTAATATGTTTCACTCTCAGTCACTTTCAATCTCTTTCTTAAGTCAATTTAGAATATAGAACAATTTGTTTCATAGAACTAGAACTATCACTTCAACACTTCCACTTGACTAGGCTCAATCAACTCCACTCAATCAATCACTCAATGAAACACTCCTTGCTTACAAACCCTAGTCCAAGCATATGAACACTCACTCAATTATTTCCAACAATGCTTATCAAACAATATCACATAACAATGTTGGACATTTTGAGTATATGAGTTGTCATTGATGTCAAAAGTAAGTGGTAATTGATGTCAAGATCTCAGTACTAGTTAGTTGTAGTTTCAGTGGGCAACATCAGTTTCAGGTTCTCTAAGTAGTGGAAAAGGATAGTCCACCTTCAGTTGATAAGGACCCAGTTCCAAGAAGTTAGATGAGGTCCAAAGGGCAAAGAAGAGGCCTAGGCAAATAATATTATAATATTTTATTATAATATTAAAAAGGAAATTTAAATTAATTAATATAATTTTATTATAAATTAATTTATTAATTAATTTAATTAAATTTCATGTTACTTATGTTAATTATAAGTTAATTTTAATTTAATTATAAATTAATTTTTATTAATTTAATAAACCCTAAAAAGGGTTATAAAGCAAATTTATAAATCGAATTTAAAATTCGATGTGAAGCACCAACGTGTTACAACATCAAGGCACTATGTATATATATGAAGGTAAAACCTTTGCCTTAGTCCCCCATGCAATTATTATTTCGAATGCCCCTAAGTTTGAAAATGAGCGTAGAGAGAAAGCAACGATTTTTGTTTGAAAAGTCTTCAATGGAAGTAAAGGAACAAAGAGGAGCAAGGCTCCTTCCACTTTGCACATGCACCACATATCATAACTGGTGATGGCGGCAAGTGTTGAAATGTTTTCTGGTAGGAGGACGCAGGTTCGAACCCCATGGGGTTTATGTTTTGCAAGGAAGAAGATTTGCATTTTTGTGAATGGTGCCTAGCATGAGGAACAAATGGAGGCTAGCGCATTTCCCTTCTAATGGGAGCGCTTAGCCAAAATGGTGGGCTAGCACCTTGGTAAGGCACTCGGTGGACAGGTTTTAGGGTCAAAATCCACCAAGGCATTTTAGCATATGAGATAAAGGTATGCGCTTATGATTGTTAGGTTTGTCGCTTAATTTGGAATGTGCTAAGGTTGAAGGAAAATAAAAAATATTTTTATGTGCCTAAGGTTGAAAAATAATTTTTGAGGGTTTATAGGATTTAATTTTTGCCTAAATTAATATTGATTATTAAGTGTTTTGAGGGAGATAAAAGGGTAGGCAATTATTATTTTTGAAGGGTTATTTTTTAAAGATTGATTTATTAATTTGGATATTTTTTTTTGGTAAATTAATAACTTTATTAAAAATAGGGTATTTGAAAGGCACCCTAATGCCTTGTACATCAGAGGAGCAAAAGAGGAATAGACGAAAGGAAAATCAGAACTGCGAGCTAGAACAAAATTACATCCTCAGACTAAAAGGAGCTAAAAGAAATAGCCTTTGACAAAAATGAACAAAGATACAACATGCAAAAAGATGATAGAGCCCAAAAAGAAATGATCATTCACCAGAGCCAAAAGAAACAACCTTTGAAAAAAAGGAACATAGAGACAACAGGTAAAAATATGATAGAGCCCAAAAAGAAACGATCCTCTACCATAAAGGAACACAAAAAAGGTGACCCTCCACCTCATAGGAACCCAAAATAGAGGAAGAAGCAAAGCCATCAACCATCAAGGGGAATGTCCATCTGCATGAGAGACGATGCAACACCTTCCAGGCCAACATCTTTCACATCTATTTTAGAAATCTCTTTAGAAATATCCTTAGAAACAGTAGTGCAACCATCCTTAGCAATCTCCATTACATATTCATTGTTGAAAACATATTTGACATAAGTTTTGGTATCAAAGGATCAGAACCGGATAATATTGGAACATTATCAAAATTATCATAGAAAAAGGCTTAGTGCATGGCATTGTTCTTTGAGAGTTGATATCACCTTTCCAATGGCCAAATGAGTAGTTTCAAGATGATCAATGGTGGCAAAAGTAGCATGCACAACCAGCTTGTGAAGATACCTTTCAACTAGGTCAGGAGAATTAGACTTGTCCTTTGGAGTTTTTACAGAGGTGGACAAAGATGTTTTGGCAATTTATTTATGTTTCAACCTTTGGGAGCTACGAAAAGGGGTCTTTTCAACTTTGACCTTCTTTCTGGTGGAAAACTCAAAAATGGATTTGCATCCTTTGTCTTTTATTTTGGATTTGGAGGTTCTAGGGCTTGGGGCTGAGGAAAAATTATCTTCATCAAAATCAGGGGTAGGGATATTACCTGAAGGGAAATTAAGAAGGAGGAACTTGTAAAGGACCTTAAAAAGACCATGGTGACAAGGTTTGGCCTCATCCTTCTTGGAACGACTAGTGGTAATGGTATAGTCCATGGATTAGAATAAGGTGACAAGAATGTTTATCATTTTTGAGTCCTAGAAGTGATTTACAAAAGCAAGATGAAAACAACAAATTTGGGACTCGGGGTTGTCACAAGTAAACTATTGCATTATTGGCTTTAGAATTTCTTTCCAGGGTGTTGACAAGTGATGAAAAACAAACCTTTTTTTACCTTCTTATGGATAGGTGAATTTTTTTCGAAGAGTGTCAACTCCGCCTCCCAATTGTGCTTATTTCTTCTGATAATTTTTTTGTCCAAATCTTACCCCGTCAGGTCCGCTAGCAACTCGAAGGAAATCTAGAACTGGACGTCATGTATGAAACAAGACCATTGTCCCAAGTTGTCATGAAAGCCTTAATTACCTCATCATCCACTTTGTAAAACATGTTGAAGAAATCAATGATTCCTTTTTTATCTTTGAACATATCAGTGGAAATAGAATCCAGTTCAACAGTCTAGGGATCAATGAAAATAGCTTTCCCTTCCTTCATGGTTGCAAAAGGAAATAAGGAAGGAAAGAAATTGCAAGGAAAAAAACACAGATTCAAAGTAATAAAAACGAGGATATGCATGCGCTGATAAAACCAGAGCAGGAATAAATAGAAAGTGATTATTAATTTGGATATTATAAGGAGTAAATTTGAGTGATTATTTTTATGTGTGATTTGATGATTGCTAATTTCAAGGAGTAATAAGGTGTATTTGGGATTGATTTTTTTTGTGTTTGAGAAATATTTTGAAAGAGATTTAATGTGATATTTGTCATCTAACTATTGAAATTGGCAAAGGAGAAAATTGTGATTGAGACAAGTTTTTCTAAGGGCACTTCTACATCAAACAAAAGGTATGGGCACATCTTTCTAGCGAGTGATTGTTGAAAGTTATGAATGCAAATTTGGAGTAAAAAAGATTGTTTGGTAAACATTGATTGAGTGTGTTTTGAATTAATACTTCAAGGTTTTTTGGAATAAAGAGTTGTTGATAGAGCCATTGTTTTATAAGCATTGTTGTTGAAGTGATTAAGATGAGTGAAGAACTTGAACTAGGGTTTGTAAAGATCATGAGTATCATTTTTATGTGATATTGATTGATAAGAATTGTTGGAAACATTTGAGTGAGTGTTCATATACTTGGACTAGGGTTTGTGAGCAAGGATTATTTCATTGAATGATTGGTTGAGTAGAGTTGATTGATCCTAATCAAGTGGATGTGTTAAAGTGATAGTTCAAGTTCTATGAAACAAATTGTTCTATATTCTGAATTGATTTGAAAAAGAGGTTGAGTGTGGATGAAGGTGAAACATATTGAGTCTCTAAAAATTCTCTATATGTTTCTATGATAAAATAAATTGATTGAGAGTTTATGAGGGTGAAGCATATTGATTTTTTAAAAAATTTCTATATGTTTCTAAAAAGAGTGATTGAAAGTAATTGAGAATTGTGGTGAATGTGAAGCATATTGAGTCTCTAACAATTCTCTATATGTTTCTAAAAGAGTGATTGAAAGTAATTGAGCATTGTGGTGAATGTGAAGCATATTGAGTATCTAATAATTCTCTTTATGTTTCTATGAGATTGAACAAGTTCTAGTGTGGACTTGTTGAATAGATTTGAGATAAGTCTTTGAGAAGACTTGTGGACAGATTTGTGTGAGCTTTTGTGGAAGCTTACAATACATATTGAGAGCAGATTTGAATAAGTTCTAGTGAGGAATTATTGAGAAGATTTGAACAAGTCCTAGTGAGGACTTGTTGAGAATATTTGGACAAGTTCTAGAGGACTTGTGGACAAATAAGTGTGAGATTTTATGGAATATTACAAGGCAAATTTGAGATAAGTCTTTGAGAAGACTTGAGAGTAGAGTTGATTGATTTATTTGTTAAAACCTTGAGTTAATATTTGGGGTAGATCTGGCAAAGTTGATTTATGATTGATTCAAGATTTGTGTTAAGGATTGAAGATAGATATTGAGGACATATTTGTGCTATATTGAAGGACTGTATTTAGTGCAAATGAAAGGATAGATTTTGGTGAATATTTGAGGATAGGTTTGTGCTAGACCAGAGATGGAGATTGAGCAGATTTGTGTTAGACTGAATGACTGTGTTTAGTGCAGATTTGAGATAGATCTTTGAAGGTGATAGAGTATAGAGGATGATAGTCTCCATTGGATAGAGATCCATTATCCAGGGTAGTGAGGACATGTGTCTTTAGTGGATAGAGATCCATTAGCTAGAGTAGTGGGGATAATAGTTCTTCTAGAAGATCACCAATCAGAGCTAAGGAGAAAGGAGTTCTCCTATGGATAGATATCCATGAACTTGATTAGGGGATTGGTGTATCCTTTGGATAGATATCCATAAATATTGTAATAGGGAAAGGATTCCCAAGAGATTGATTGAGAAAATTTTAGTGAAATATTTTATTCGTGGAGTAGCCCACATTGGGTGAACCACGTTAAATTGATGTCTCTATTATGTGTGGTTATTTGTGCATTTCTTTGATTACTGTTGTTGATATTGCTATCTATACATTGCATAATATTGATTGAGAAATAAAATTAAATAGTGGTCTTACATTATTCACCCTCCCTCTTAGTATAAGCTTGTGTTCTTAAATTGGTATCAGAGCGGGTTCCTTCGAAAGAGTTTAATAGATTGAAGGAAAATATTTCAAGAACACAATGGATTTTAAGAATGTTTCCTCAGATAATTCAACACCAATATTTTATGGAAGTGATTATATATTTTGGAGTATGAGAATGAAGATTCACCTGATGACACTTGGAAATGAAATTTGGGAAGCAGTTGAAAATGGATACATACCACCAGTTGATCCACCTACGGGATAAGGAAGGTAAGCTTCTACAACATTACAATTCAAAAGCAATGAATGCAATTTTGAGATGTTTGCATAGAACATAATCAATAAAAGTTATGGATTGTAGAGATGCAAAAGGAATTTGGGATAAGTTGCAAAGCATCTATGAAAGAGATAAAAGTGTCAAAAATTCAAAGATATGAGCAATTTGAAGAGTTAAGAATGAAGGATGAGAAAAATATTAGTACTTATCTACCTCGAAAGGTTTTTAATTCCATGCAAGGCCATGGACTTAATGTTGAAGAAGTTGATGTTTGTAATAAGATATTAAGGTCTCTCCCAACAAGGTTTGGTGAAAATATTTTAGCTATAAAAAAAGCAAAGGATGGTGATTCTTTGACAAGAGATATGTTACTTGGTATTCTTGCAGCTTTTGAGTTAATAACAAAAGAGGAATCTAATATCCGAAAGGAAGCAACCTTCAAAGCAATTAATAAGACAAAGGGCAAGAAGTCAAATTCAAGCAATGAGTCATCCAGTGATGAAGAAGCAAACTAGAATAAGGATTCAAGAAGATTTAAGGATGCAAAATTTGTTAGATATTTCAATTGTGGAAAGTATGGTCACAATGCAACTGATTGTCAAGAAGCTAGAAATAGCAATAATGAAGAAAAATAGGATCATAAGAACAAGGAATAAAAAAGATATAGGTACTAAAAGAAAGGTAAGTATGGACAAGGAAAATAAGGAAATAAGTTCTTTCAAAGACAAAAGAGGAGGTACTATGCATACAAGGCAAGTAAGTACTCAACGGATAGTGATGCTAGTTATTCAAGTAATGATAAAGATGAAGTTCTATTTCTGATTGAGAAAAAATAAGTTAAAAGGTCACCAATAATTCTTAAGTGTTTTAGATGTGGTAATTTTGGACATCTTGAAGATAGTTGTACAAGGAATGGTTTCAATTGATGATGAATATGAGGATGCACTTGAAGTACCAAAAGAGAATATTCTAATGGCACTAGAAGAAGAAGAAGGTGATCCTATAGAAGACAAGTCAAAATAAAATAAATATGTTGACAAAGGCAAAAAAATAGAGGAAGAATCAAAAAAAGGAGGAGTTGATCTTGAGGGAGAGCTTATTTATGCTCTTAAAACTTTAAAGAAGGTAAGAAAGCAAAACTCCCAACTTGAGATCCAGTTTCAAGAATGTGATGAAGAGAGAGGAAAGCTTATATATGATCTAAACAAGTCAATGACTAAGACAAAGAATTTAAAAGATAATCTAGAAGTAAAGGTCTTAGAATATAAAAAGTTAGAACAAGAAGTAGCTCTACTAAGGGAATATTTAGAAAAGTCCAAGGACAAGTTACACAAGTTTAGGAAGAGCTCAAATATTTTAGATAAGATTATCAAGGTACAAAGAAGGACAACAAACAAAACAGGTCTTGGTTTTGAAAAAGATTAAAAGAAACAAGAAGAAGAGTCAACCTCAAGTTCTGAAGAAGAAGAAACTTTAGAAGAAGACAGTGTAAGAGAAAGTGAGACTTTTGAGGATGAGTTGAACAACAGAAAGTTCAATAAGGAAATAAACAATGCACAAAGAAGAAATAGATGGAACATGAACCAACATAGAGAAAAATAAACTAAGAGACTGATGAGGTTAAGGTAAGGAAATTTCAATGGATGATGTTTCTCATGTCATAGATTTGGGCATATGGCTTCACAATGCAGGACACATGTGTTGGACTCTAGAGTATACTTTAGAGTATATTACCTAAAGTATATAGGTTCTAAATATTTAAAATTCATTTAAATATCATTCCACAAACTTTAATATTTGAGAGGAAATCAGTTTTGTTGTGAGAGCATATAGGGAATTTTTTAGAGTGTTTCTAAACATAGTAGGAGCAAGTAAGATCTCCATATTAGTAGAGATTTCAAACTAATTGGAGTGCTATAAAAGCGTTGTAATTTCTTATGATTATGAATATAATGAGCATATTTTCTCATTTTGGTATCATAGAAGGTTTTCTCAGATCAATCAAAACCTATGGAGAGTGGTGTGAATAGATCTGAAGCACGCACTTTGTCAGAGAAACTCAAGTGGCCAGCACTCAACAGAGTTGCAAGGAAGATCTCGAGTAAATAATTAATATCTCATGCATCCTGAGGTATTTGCTTATGAAATTTTGAGGGTTGTTATATAATTGTATAAAGAGGATTTAGTAAAAATTTTAGGTTATTTGGAGCTAATTTTCTAATTTTATTAGCATTTTTAATTTTTCAATAAAATGGTTGTATAAGGTGGAAGACAGGGTATTTGCTTATCAAATTTTGGGAGATATATTATTTATATATAATAATAATTCAGATAATATTTCATATCATTTGGATCTATATTGATCTATTTATGTGAATATTTATTTTTTCTTCAAAAATCCTAGATCCGGAATTGTGATAAAAAGGGAAAAAGTAAATGATCACATATTTTTCACATTTGCAAATTCTCTTCTAAAATTTAGAGGGTTTTCATATTATTTTCTTAGGAATACAGAGTTTAATTTTCAGAAATTTTGGAGTTGTATGGATTGATTTATGTGAAAAACATTGAGGTTGTCTCAAAAACACTCTAAGATCTAGAAAGGGCAAAAGTAAATTGATCACATATTTCTCATTTGTGTGAATTTGATTCTGAAATTTAGTGGATTTTCAGATACATATATCATAATTCTATAGGAACAATTTTAGTTTGTTTCAATCAGTATTAGCTGATTTATGATAAATTTGGTGCTTGAGACTTTGGTAAATAAAAATAAGCATGTATTTTTGCAATTAGAGGTTAATTTTGAGAGATTGACTTAACAGGTTGAGTCAATTGAGTAAAAGAAGATCCTGTTGTTCTTTGTTGTAAAAAAATTGTATTAGAAGCTATCTACATTATTCCAAAGTTATTTTGATTAACATCAATGGCTGCCAATAACAATCTTTCCATTCCTAAATTGAATAGGTTAGATTACGAGTATTGGTCCATCAAGATGAGGACCTTACTTATTGGAAAATGGCTATGGGATATAGTTGAATAAGGTTATGCAAAACCTAAATATTGGACAACCTTGAGTGCAACAGATAAAACCAACAAAAAGGATACCCAAAAGAAGAATTCATCTGCCCTCTATCATCTTCAAGCTGCTTTGGAGAAGAGCATCTTTCCAAGGATTGCTTCCTGTTTATCAGCCCAAGATGTATGGAAATCCTTGAAGGATAGTTATCAACGTAGTGATAAGGTGAAGCATGTGAGGCTTCAAACCTTGAAGAGGGATTTTGAAAACTTAAAGATGCAAAATGATGAAAATGTTGGTGATTATTGTATTAGAGTAAAATCCATTGTAAACAAAATGCAAACCCTTGCAGATGACATCAAAACTGAAGTAGTGGTGAAGAAAGTGTTGAGGACACTTCTTCATAAATGGAACCATATAGCTATCATTATTTAAGAGTTTAAATATTTGTCTACTTTATATTTTGATACTCTAATTGGTTCCTTGATGTCTTATGAAGAAATATTGTAGGGTTCTACATCTACAAGCTATGGAGGTGATGAGAAAGCATTCTCATCCAAAGAAGGTGATAATGCACAAGGAAGAGGACAAGGACAAGGACAAGGAAGAGGCCAAAGGAGAGGTAAAGGAAGAGTATGAGGTAGATCAAGAGGTGGAAATCAAGGAAGAGGAGGTGATAAATCAAAGAAATCTTGTTACAATTGTGGCAAGGTTGGTCAAGACGGGAGAGGTCAATATGGAAAATATGGAGAAGAGGAAGGAGCTTCTTCAAATCTGTTCCTCACCTATGGAAAATAATATCAAAATATTAATGAAACTTAGATTTTGGATACTGGTTGTTCCAATCACATGAGTGGCAAATAGGAGCTCTTTACTACAATGGATTCCTCCTACAAATCAAAGATCAAATTGGGAGATGACAAGGCACTACAAGTTGAAGGTATTGGATCCATGGATGTTCTAACAAAAGAAGACACCAAGAAGGTAAATGACATCTATTACACCCCCAAACTCCAACATAATTTGCTTAGTGTTGGACAAATGATGGAGAATAACTATAGGATTATTTTTTATGAAGGAAAATGTGTCATTTTTGATAAAAACAATTGTAATAGAGTTATTACACAAGTACCTATGACAAAGAATAGGTTTTTTCCTCTTAAGTTTGGGGGAAAATGAGGTGCTCAACTTACTAGTGCAGCTATTTCTAATCCAAGTGTGCTTTGGCACTTGAGATTTGGTCATCTTAATTTTGCAAGCTTAAAGTTGTTGACTTTTCAAGCTATGGTAAGTGGAATTCCAATAGTTGAAGAACACAAGGAGGTGTGTGAAGGATGTGTTTTGGGAAAGCACTCAAGATCAAAGTTTCCAAAGGGACAAGCATGGAGAGCAAGCCATCCACTACAATTGGTGTATTCAGACATTTGTGGTATTATGCAAACCAAAAGCATTGGTAATAACTCTTACTTTCTCACTTTCATTGATGATTTCTCTAGGATGTGTTGGATTTATTTTTTGAAAACTAAATATGAAGCTTTTGATTGTTTCATAGATTTTAAAAATAATGCAGAGAATCAAAGTGATTTTGTTGTAAAAATTCTCAGTAATGATAGAGGAAGAGAGTATTTTTCAAATGCATTTCTAAAATATTGTAAATATTGTGGAATAAAAATACAATTCACAACTGCCTACACATCACAACAAAATGGTGTTGCTGAAAGAAAGTAGAAATGGCTAGGTCAATGCTACAAACTAATCATCTAAGTAACATGTATTGGGCTGATGCTGTTGGAACTAGTGTTTACATTTTGAATAGGATTCCTACTTCTAGTTTAGATGGGATTACTCCTTATGAAGGATGGTATGGAAAAAATCCAAATGTAAAACACTTTAAGGTTTTTGGTTGTCTTGAATATGCCCACATTCCTGATGAGCAAAGAAAGAAACTTGACCCCAAAAGTCAAGCATGTATTTTTGTTGGATATTTTGAGTCTTCCAAAGCATATAGGCTTTACAATCCCAAAATACATAAAATTGTACTCTCTATGGATGTAATTGTTTATGAAGGGGGATAATGGGGTCATCAAAATTTTTTTGTTGATGATGGATCTCATGATGCAAGTTCCTCTCAAGTATAGCAAGTGCATCAAGTGTAGCCCAAAAACAGTAAAGGAAGTCCTCCAAGCCCAAGTATGAGTACTACTTCAAGTACAATAGATACTTCTCCAAGTCCTTCTCTACAAATATAAGTAAGTTATTCACCAATGGATATTGATTCTCCATAAAGAGGTAAAAGAACACTTAAGCACCATCCATATTTTCAAATGTTGGATAAGAATTTCTAGAGATACACTAGAAGTCAAGCTAGTGAAATGAATGCAGTTTTGAAAAGACTTGAAAATATGCATATGTATGGTGATGATGACTCCCAAGAGCCTAAGGGAGATGTTTTAAATTATGCTTTAATGACTAGTGTAGATCTAGAACCATCTAGTTATGAAAAACCATGCACTCATGATGTATGACAATAGGCAATGAAAGAGGAAATGACCTCTATAAAAAAGAATGATACTTGGGAGCTAGTGGAGCTTCCTAAAGGCAAAAAATTTGTTGGATGTAAATGGGTCTACAAGACCAAATTCAATGCTGATGGAAGCATTGAAAGACACAAAATAAGACCAGTAGCAAAAGGGTTCACTCAGAAGTATGGGATTGAATATGAGCAGACCTTTTCTCCTGTTGCTAGATAAGAGACAATCAAATTAGTACTTTCTTTGGCTGCCCACAAATGGTGGAAAATTCAGCACATGGATGTAAAGAGTGCCTTTATCAATGGGCACTTGAATGAAAATGTTTTTGTGAAACAAACTCAAGGATTTTAAGAACAAGGTAAGGAGCATCTTGTCTAAAAACTAAAGAAAGCATTGTATGGCCTCAAGCAAGCACCAAGAGCATGGTACTCAAGTATTGATGGCTATTTTCAGAAGCATGGATTCACTCGAAGCAAAAGTGAACCTACTCTCTACTACCTAAAGAAAGGTAAAGACATTATCATTGTATGTTTATATGTGGATGATATAATATTCATGGGTAGTAATGCCAAGATGAAAAAGGAGTTCAAACACTCCATGATGAAAGAATTTGAAATGAAAGATTTATGCTTAATGCATTACTTCCTAGGCATGGAAGTACATCAAACAGATAAATGTATCTTCATATGTCAACACAAATATGCTCAAGATATGATCAAGAAAATTTCTATGGAGAAATGAAAGCCTGTTGCAACTCCAATGGGTCATGGGATGCAATTGAGCAAAGATGATGGGGCACCAAAAGTTGACATGACCACTTACAGGAGCATGGTTGGGATTCTAATGTTCCTCACCAACACAAGGGCCGATATTCAATATGTTGTTTCTCTTGTTTCAAGGTATATGGCTAATCCATATGAACTTCATCTACAAGAAACTAAAAGAATTTTGAGATATGTAAAGGGTACATTGGATTTTGGGATCCATTACCACAAATGTAATTCTATAAAATTAGTTGGCTTTAGTGATAGTGATTGGGACAACAATATAGATGATAGAAAATCTACTTCAAGGAATTGTTTTAGTCTTGGATCAGGACTAATTACTTGGAGTTCCAAAAAGAAAATAGTTGTAGCATTATCATCTACTGAAGCTAAGTACATATCCATCACAAATGCTAGTACCCAAGCTTTATGGTTGAGAAAAGTTCTTGAAGAAATAAGAGAAAAACAAAGTGGTCCTACAATATTGTATTGTGACAATATGAGTGCCATCCAATTGGTACGTAATCCTATCCACCACAACAGGTCAAAGCACTTTTATATGAAGTATCACTTCATTTGATACATGGTGGAGAAATAGGTGGTTGAGTTACGACATTGTAGCACTTTGGACAACATAGTGGACATCTTCACCAAAGGAATTGCGAAAGCTCAATATATAAAGCTGAGAGACTGTCTAGTCAGTCCTCTAAAATTTAAGAGGGAGAATGTTGGACTCTAGAGTATACTTTAGAGCTTCCCTAAAGTATATAGGTTATAAATATTTAAAATTCATTTAAATATAGTTGCACCAATTTTATTATTTGAGAGGAGATCAATTTTGTTCTGAGAGCATATAGGAAATTGTTTAGAGTGTTTCTAAACATAGTAGGAGCAAGTAAGATCTCTATATTAGTAGATATTTCAAACTGATTGGAGTGCTATAAAAGCATTGTCATTTATTTTTATTATGAATCTAATGAGCATATTTTCTCAACATGAAAGATAGGAATATAGGAACTTCAGAAGTAGGCAACTTTTCCATCGGTATTGCTACTCATGTAATCAATTTGGTCACAAGGCAATCAATTGCAAGGTACATGATAGAAATAGATATGGCTTCACTAGGAGAAATTCCAATACATTTGCACCTCTAAGGAATAATAACATTAAGTGTTATAAGTGCAATAATGATGGACATACAACAAAGTGGTGTAGAGCAGGCATTCTAGAATCAAGCATGAACAAGAATAAGAATAGGTACAAGAACAAGAACAACAATATGGACATGGACATGAACATGAAAAGGAATATGGATAGGAACATGAACAAGAATAGTCAAAGGAATTAGAAGAATCATATGAGAAGGAAAGAGAATAAATATAAAGAATAGTGCTTGCTGGGAGTAGAAATAATCCCACCCTAGAATTAACGACCTCAAGAGGAGGTGGAGGAGGGGCTAAGCTAAGAGACTCATTGATGCAGGAGCATCCGGAGACAGTGGAGCAATCTTGCATCCTCCAAATTTTTTTAAAGTTTTCTAAGTACTTTGTATCTCGATCTATTTTAGTTCTTTTCTAGGTTGAAGTTTTGTAAAGGTAGAAGAGAAGTTTGATTTTTATAAGCGCAGAGGATTTTGAGTTTCTTAAGGGCATGGGAGCCGCGAAATCGTGACATGTCGTGAAATCGCGGCTCCAAAAAAAAGGCAAAGGCTGAAGGTGGGGGTGGGGAGCCGCGAAATCGTGACATGTCATGATTTTGTGACATGTCATGAAATCATGGCTCCCAAAGGCAAAAACAAAAAGCAAGGGCGGGGGAGCCGCGAAATCGCGGCTCCTGAAGGCGAAGGTTGAAAGCGTGAGCCACGAAATCGTGACATGTTGTGAAATCACGGCTCCTAAGGCGTAGGTGGATGGCGGGGGCAGGGGGAGCCGCGATATCGCGAGATGTCACGATTTCAAGGCGTAGGCGGATGGCGGGGGCAGGGGGAGCCGCGATATCGCGAGATGTCACGATTTCATGACATATCACGAAATCGCGGCTCCCAAAGGCAGCCGCGATTGGGCAGTTGCCCATTTATGGAAAAAAAAAAAATTTTAAACTCGGCCGGGGGGAAATCACATTTGAATTTTTTTGTTAGGTGGGGCATTAATTGCCTAGAGGATGGAGGCCTCGATAAAAACTAAGGAAAAATTGTAAGGGGGGATGGTGAGTTCGGGATTGAGGGGGTAAGTTCTATGCCTGGAAATGGTATTGTAAAACTGTATGAAGCAATTTACAGAAAATTAATGTGAAGTTTGTTGTGTGAATCTCGGCTTGCCATCAAGTGGTATCAGAGTGGGAGATCCTGAGCATGTAACAGATCGCTGGAAGAGAGGCAGTTACACCAGGATATGTAGAAGGATTTGTGAGGGAATAAAGAGAAAAAAAAAAATGCCTCCATGAAGAAATCGTGGTGGAGTAGGAAATGTGGTGCCAGTCAAAGACTTTCGAGCCTTGCAGAGACAAGTTCAAGCCTTGCAAGAAGAGTTACGCAGAAGGCACGAGCCCGAAAGGGATGAGGGAAGTGAAGATGAAGTTGAAGAAGAAGACCAATCTGAGGAAGAGGAAGAGGCTGTGGATCTTGCACAAGCCAGGTTGTACAAGGCCATCTCTCAGATTGGAAAGCAACCAAAAATGGAGGTTTCTACATACTCGGGAAACCTAAATCCATAAGAGGTGATTGATTGGATAAATGATTTAGAAGAATATTTTGAATATGAGGAGGTTGAAGACCCTAATCGGGTCAGATTTTCTAAGACCAAGTTGAAGGGTCATGCCAGCATTTGGTGGAGAGGAATACAGTTGGAGAGGAATAGAAGAGGGAAGGAGAGAATAACCAGATGGGATAGAATGGTGGAAAAGCTGAAAAGACAGTTTATTCCGGCAGATTACGAGTTGGATCTGCTAAGGAAAATGCAAAGTTTGAGACAGACAAACAAAACTGTCCAGGAATACACTGAGGAGTTTTACAAGATCTCTATTAGAATCAGACATTTAGAGGCAAACAAAGAAAAGGTAGCCTGTTATATCAATGGGTTGAGACTCGGTATCGAGGAAGAACTGAGCCTAGTTCGGGTAAGCACCATTGAGGATGCTTACCATTTTGCCTTAAAGGTGGAAGAAAAACTAAATAGGCGGTTTGAAGGCAAGCAAAGAGGAAGGGGCCGTGGCAGAAGAACTGCTGGGAGAACCAGTGGAGAAAAATATAAAGATCTAAAGAAGACTGGTGAAGCCAGTAGCAACCAGGATCAAAGGGAAGAGGATGTTTATCAGCCCCATGATTAGAACAGCTACCCAAGAGGATGGGGTGGATCTGGACGAGGATTTGGAAGAGGAGTATTTCGTGGGACATGTTTCCACTGTGGTGAAGAAGGACATCAGGTATTTGAGTGTCCACAACACCGAGAAAGGACGAACAAGAGGCCTAAGGGTCCAGCCAGGTCTGTTGTGGCAGAGGAAGATGCTGAGTCTGAACATTCTGAAGAAGTGGAGAGAGGAGAAGCAATGATCGTAAGAAGAGTCCTATTGAATGAGGAGAAGGACACGAGATCGGAGAAGAAGTTTATTCCGCACAAGGTGTAAATGCGCGGGCAAGGTTTGCAATATTATTATTGATAATGGTAGCACAGATAACCTGGTTTCAGAAGAAATGGTTACCAAGTTACAATTAGAGAGGAAGAAGCACCCACATCCATATTGGGTCGCATGGTTACAGAAGGACCATAGGGCTTTGGTCAATGAGCAGTGCTCCGTTAAATTTAATATTGGAAATTATTGTGATGAGGTCCTGTGCGACATCCTGCCTATGGATGCTTGCCATATGTTGCTGGGGAGGCCTTGGCAGTTCGATCGGAGTGCAGTGCATGACAGTCGTGCCAACACCTACTCATTAACAAAGAATGGCATATGCCATAAGCTGAAACCCATGAAGGAGGCGGATGAAAAGGTGTGTAACAGCTCCAAAATATGTTTAGTCGAAGGGAGAAAAATTTTGGACGGTTTGAAGCATGAACATGTGTGTTATGCAATAATTTCTAGAGTCAGGGAGGAGGAATGCAAAGATACCTCGACAGAAGTCCTAGATCTGTTGGAGGAATTTCCAGATATTGTATCAGATAATGTGCCTGAGGGTTTACCACCGATAAGGAAGATCAGCCACCATATAGATTTGGTGTCGGGATCAAGCTTACCAAATAAAGTCGCACACGTGAATGACACCTATAGAAACCGAGGAGTTAAACGGACGAGGTCCAGGAGTTGCTTGGAGAAAGGATTGATTAGGGAGAGTCTTAGCCCGTGTGCAGTGCCTACAGTACTAGCACCCAAGAAGGATGGAGAGTGGATAATGTGCACAGACTCTCGGGCAATCAACAAAATCACTATCAAATATAGATTCCCATTGCCAAGGATGGATGATATCATGGACTGTTTAAGTGGAGCTGAGTACTTCACGAAGATTGACCTGAAAAGTGGTTATCATCAGATCCGTTTTTGAGAAGGAGATGAGTGGAAGACAACCTTCAAGATAAGATAGGGCTTGTATGAGTGGTTGGTCATGCCATTTGGGCTATCCAATGCACCAAGTACCTTCATGCGGCTGATGAATGAAGTACTAAAAGAGTTTCTGGGAAAGTTTGTCATTGTTTATTTAGATGATATATTAATATTCAGCAGAACCCTAGAGGAAAACCTGATGCATATCAGGAGGGTTTTTGAAAAGCTATGGGAGGAGCAGTTATTAATAAAAAAAGTGTAATTTTGTCAAGAGAGAGTTAGTATACTTGGGGTTTGTAATCTCAGCAGAAGGTCTAAAAATGGACCCAGAGAAGGTGAGAGCCATCATCGAATGGCCTACCCAAAGAAGCACAACAGAAGTAAGATCATTTCATGGTCTAGCCAGATTTTACAGGAAGTTCATAAAGAACTTCAGCAGCATTTGTGCACCTCTCACGGAAATAATGAGAGGGGATAAAAAAGAGTTCAAGTGGACATTAGGGGCTGAGAGGAGCTTTGATGCATTAAAGAAAAAGGTCACAGAACAGCCTGTTTTGGCACTCCCAGACTTTAACAAGGTATTTCAGGTGGACTGTGATGCTAGTGGCAGTGCAATAGGGACTGTACTAAGTCAGGAAGGCAGACCTGTTGCTTATTTCAGTGAGAAGCTAAATGATGCTCGGAAAAAGTATTCAATTTATGACTAGGAATTTTATGCTATAGTTCAGGCTCTGAAGAAGTGGAGACATTATTTATTGCCAAAGGAGTTTATTCTATTTACTGATCATCAGGCTTTCCAGTACATTAACAGTAAAAAAAAACTGAACCAAAGGCACATGAAGTGGGTGGAGTTCCTTCAAAGCTATACCTTTGTGCTGAAGCACAGAAGTGGGAAATCAAATAGAGTTGCAGATGCCTTGAGTAGAAGGCATAATTTAATGATTGAAATGATAGTGGAAGTAGTGGGATTTGAAGAACTGAAGGGTTTGTACCCTGAAGATCTGGATTTTGCAGAAGCCTGGGCGGCTTGCTTGACACCGGTTACTGTGGACAAGACAAGATGGTTGGATTTTCTAATCCAAGATAGAATGTTGTTTAGAGGAAGTAAATTATGCATTCCAAGGAGTTCCATGTGGGAAAACTTAGTCAAGGAGAAACACAGCGGGGGACTAGTCGAACATTTTGGCCGGGATAAAACAATTGCCCTGGTGAGTGAAAATTACTATTGGCCGCAACTACAGCAAGATGTGAAAAATTTTGTACAGAGTTGTAGAGTATGCCAGATGGCAAAGGGCAGAAGACAGAACATGGGATTGTATCAGTCGTTACCAGTACCTAAGCGGCCATGGGAGGACGTCAGCATGGACTTCGTCCTCGGATTGCCAGACACAGAGGGGAAATGACTCTGTATTTGTAGTAGTTGATATATTTTCCAAGATGGCACACTTTATCCCATGCCAGAAAACAAGTGATGTAGTTCACATTGCAGGGTTATTTTTCAAGGAAGTGGTACGACTTCATGGTCTACCGAAGAGCATCGTTTCTGATAAAGATACAAAATTTGTTGGTTATTTCTAGAGAACTTTGTGGAAGAAGTTGAAGACAGATCTGAAGTTCAGTTCTGCATACCACCCATAGACTGATAGACAGACAGAGGTGGTAAATAGAAGCCTGGGTAATTTACTGAGATGCTTGATAGCAGATCAACCCAAGGGATGGGATTTAGTTTTACCGCAGGCAAAATTTGCGTATAACAGTTCAGTCAACAAGAGCACAAATAAATCTTCATTCTAGATAATATATGGTAATAGCCCAAGAAATGTGTCTGAACTGAGAAAGTTGGATAAGAGAGAAAAGTGTAGTGCCGAGGCAGAAGAATTTGCGAAACATATGAAAAGTCTACATGAAGAAGTAAGGAAACAAATTATAAAAATGAATACTCAATATAAGACAAGAGCAGACCAGAAGCGGCGGTTCAAAGAGTTCGAAGTAGGAGATGAAGTCATGGTCCATCTCAGAAAGGAAAGATTTCTTGCCAAAAATTATAACAAATTGAAGATGAAGAAGTTTGGGCCATGCAGAATACTAGAAAAACGGGAGTCAGGAAATGCATATAAAGTGGAATTGCCAAATTGGCTTGACATTTCACCTATTTTTAATATTTCAGATTTAGTGGAATATCATGAGGGAGAGAGTACAGAGGTACCAAGTACAGAAGTATGGCAAATTCCAGCATCTACTCCAACCATCGACGAGGTCGAGGAAATATTAGACACTCGTGAAGGTAGAAGCACCAGAAACAAACAGTATTCTGAATATTTAATAAAATGGAAGGGCAGACCTATTGAAGATGCAACTTGGTTGTCTAAAATGGAGGTTGACCGCCTGGGTCTTCCCCTAACAAAACATAAGTGAGGATCACTTTTAATTTACCCGGGTGTCTGATGCAGTAGCATCCGGAGACAGTGGAGCAATCTTGCATCCTCCAAATTTCTTTTAAGTTTTCTAAGTACTTTGTATCTCGATCTATTTTAGTTCTTTTCCCGGGTTGAAGTTTTGTAAAGGCAGAAGAGAAGTTTGAGTTTTATAAGCGTAGAGGAGTTTGAGTTTCTTAAGGGCAAGGGAGCCACAAAATCGTGACATGTCACGATTTCGCGATGTGTCACAAAATCGCGGCTCCAAAAAAAGGCAAAGGCTGAAGGCGAGGGTGGGGAGCCGCGAAATCGTGACATGTTGCGATTTCGCGACATGTCGCGAAATCGTGGCTCTCAAAGGCAAAAACAAAAAGCAAGGGCGGGGAGCCGCAAAATCGTGGCTCCCAAAGGCGAAGGTTGAAAGCGAGGGCTGGGGAGCCGTGAAATCGTGACATGTCACGATTTCGCGACATGTCACGAAATCGTGGCTCCTAAGGCATAGGCGGATGGCGGGGGCAGGGGGAGCCGCGATATCGCGACATGTCGTGATTTCACGACATGTCGCAAAATCGTGGCTCCCGAAGGCAGGACTAGTGCATAAGGGCATGGGGGTCACGATACCGCGACATGTCATGATATCGTGACATGTCACGATATCACGACCAATAGAAAGCTGCCATGTGGATCCAAGAAACGGTGCCAAAAGGAAGATAGGCCGAATTAGACACGGGGCTGTGTGTATAAAAGTGACGCGACCGATTGAAGACAGAGGCCAAAAATGGACATGCGGGCAGCCACGTGTACTAAAACGAAGATGAAGGCAACGTGTATTAAAAGGGAGATGACAACCGCGTGCATTAAACATGGATAACCATCTTAAGGAAGTATTCCGACAAAACAGCCGTTGCAGAGCATGGACAGTATGGGTTGAGGCAGCAGTACAGAATAACAGTCAGAACTAAACGGCAGGTGCAGGTTGAGGGAGGCCATTAATGCAAGCGTCATGGTGGATCGGGTAGTTGCCCATTTATGGCAAAAAAAAAAATTTAAAACTCGGTCGAGGGGAAATCAAATTTGAATTTTTTTGTTAGGCGGGGCATTAATTGCCTAGAGGATGGAGGCCTCAATAAAAACTCAGGAAAAATTGTAAGGGGGGGATGGTGAGTTCGAGATTGAGGGGGTAAGTTCTATGCCTGGAAATGGTATTGTAAAACTATATGAAGCAATTTACAGAAAATTAATGTGAAGTTTGTTGTGTGAATCTCGGCTTGCCATCACTCATTCTTAGCCCCGAGCCCCAAAGGTGACACTATGCCATTGATGTTAAAGGGGGAGATATTTGAGTAAGGGGGAGAGATTTGGTTTAAGTATATATCATTGAGCCAGAGGAAGTAATGTCCCCGGGGGAGCAGAATAAGAAAAAGGTCAAGTTTTGGTAAAAAGAATTTGGGTTGCCATAAATGACAAAAGGGGAGATCATTGGATATTTTGAGTAGATGAGTTGTTATTGATGTCAAGAGTGAGTGGTCATTGATTTCAAGCTTTCAGCACCATTCAATGGTAGTTTCAATGGGCAACATTAGTTTTAGGTTCTCCAATTAGTGCAGAAGGATAGTTCACCTTCAGTTGATCAAGATCAGATTCCAGGAAGTCAGAAGAGGTCCAAAGGGCAAAGACGAGGCCCAAGAAAATAATATTATAATATTTTATTATAATATAAAAAATAAAATTTAAAGTAATTATAAATTAATTAATATAATTTTTATAAATTAATTTATTAATTAATTTAATTGACTTTCATGTTATTTAAGTTAATTATAAGTTAATTTTAATTTAATTATAAATTAATTTTTATTAATTTAATAAACCCTAAAAAGGGTTATAAAGCAAAGTTATAAATCAAATTTAAAATTCTATGTGAAGCGTCGACGTATTACAACATCAAGGCAATATGTATATATATGTAGGCAAAACATTTGCCTTAGTCCCCCATGTAATTATTATTTCAAATGGCCATAAGTTTGAAAATGAACGTAGAGAGATAGTAGCAATTTTTGTTTGAAAAGTCTTCGACAGAAGCAAAGGAACAAAGAGAAGCAAGGCTCCTTCCACTTTGCATATGCACTACGTAGCATAGCTGGTGACAAGTTCGAAACATTTGCTAGTAGGAGGTTGCAAGTTCGAACCCCGTGGGGTTCATGTTTTGCAAGGAAGAAGGTTTACGTTTCTTCAAATGGTGCCTAGCATGAGGAACAAAGGGATGCTAGAGCCTTCCCCTTATCGTGGGAGTGCCTAGCCCACATGGTGGGCTAGCACCTTGGTAAGGCGCTCGACGAAGAGGTTTTGAGGTCAAAACCCATCGAGGCCTTTTAGAGGATGAGACAAAGGTATGCACTGATGATTGTTGGGTTTGTTGCTTAATTTGGAATGTGCTAAGGTTGAAGGAAAATAAAAAATATTTTTATGTGCCTAAGGTTGAAAAATAATTTTTGAGGGTTTATAGGATTTAATTTTTACCTAAATTAATATTTATTATTAAGTGTTTTGAGGGAGATAAAAAGGTAGGCAATTATTATTTCTGAAGGGTTATTTTTGAAAGATTGATTTATTCATTTGGAGATTATAAGGAGCAAATTTGAGTGATTTGATGATTTCTAATTTCAAGGAGTAATAAGGTGTATTTGGGATTGATTTTTTTTTGTGTTTGAGAAATATTTTGAAAGAGAGTTAATGTGATATTTGTCATATACCTATTGAAATTGGAAAAGGAGAAAATTGTGATTGAGATAGGTTTTCCTAAGGGCACTTCTACATCAAACAAAAGGTATGGGCACATCTTCCTAGTGAGTGATTGTTGAAAGTTGTGAATGCAAAGTTGGAGTGAAAAGGATTGTTTGGTAAACAGTGATTGAGTTTATTTTGAATTAATGATTCAAGGTTTTTTGGAATAAAGAGTTGTTGATAAAACCATTGTTTTATAAGAATTGTTGTTGAAGTGATTAAGTTGAGTGAAGAACTTGAACTAGGGTTTGCAAAGATCATGAGTATCATATTTATATGAGATTGATTGATAAGCATTGTTGGAAAATTTTTAGTGAGTGTTCATATACTTGGACTAGGGTTTGTGAGAAAGGGTTATTTAATTAAGTGATTGGTTGAGTAGAGTTGATTGATCCTAGTCAAGTGGATGTGTTAAAGTTCTATGAAACAAATTGTTCAATATTTTGAATTGATTTGAGAAAGAGGTTGAGTGTGGATGAAGGTGAAACTTATTGTGTCTCTAACAATTCTCTATATGTTTCTGTGATAAAATAAAGTGATTGAGAGTTTATGAGTATGAAGCATATTGAGTCTGTAACAATTCTCTATATGTTTCTAAAAAGAGTGATTGAAATTAATTGAGAATTGTGGTGAATATGAAGCATATTGAATCTCTAACAATTCTCTATATGTTTCTAAAGAGTGATTGAAAGTAATTAATCATTGTGGTGAATGTGAAGCATATTGAGTCTCTAAAAATTCTCTTTATGTTTCTATGATATTGGACAAGTTCTAGTGTGGAATTGTTGAGCATATTTGAGGTAAGTATTTGAGAAGACTTGTGGACAGATTTGTATGAGCTTTTGTGGAAGCTTACAATACATATTGAGAGCATATTTGGATAAGTTCTAGTGAGGACTTATTAAGTAGATTTGAACAAGTTCTAGTGAGTACTTGTTTAGAATATTTGGACAAGTCCTAGAGAGGACTTGTGGATAGATAAGTGTGAGCTTTTGTGGAAGCTTACAAGGTAGATTTGAGATAAATATTTGAGAATACTTAAGAGCAGATTTGATTGAGTGATTTTTTCAAACCTTGAGTTAAGGTTTGGGGCATATCTAGTAGAGTTGATTTGTGATTGAGTCAAGCTTTGTTTTAAGGCTTGAGGATAGATATTGAGGATAGATTTGTACTAGAACTAAGGATTGTGTTTAGTGCATATCAGAGGACAGATTTTGGTGCAGATTTGAGGATAATTTGTGCCAGACTAGAGATAGAGATTGAGCATATTTGTGCTAGACTGAAGGATTGTTTTTAGTGCAGATTTGAGATAGATCTTTGAAGGTGACAGAGTTTAGAGGACGATAGTCTCAAGTGGATAGAGATCCATTAGCTAGGGTAGTGAGGACAAGTGTCTTCAGTGGATAGATATCCATTAGCCAGAGTAGTGGGGGCAATAGTTCTTCTAGAAGATCACCAGTCAAAGCTAAGTAAAAAGGAGTTCTCCTATAGATAGATATCCATGAAATTTATTAGGAGATTGGTGTCTCCTTTGGATAGATATCCATAAACATTATAATAAGGAAAATATTCGCAAGAGATTGATTGATAAAATTTTAGTGAAATATTTTCTCCGTGGAGTAGCCCACATTGGGTGAACCACGTTAAATTGGTGTCTCTATTGTGTGAGGTGATTTATGCATTGCTTTGATTACTACTATTGATATTGCAATTTATACATTGCATAATATTGATTGGAAAATAAAAGTAAAATTGGTCTTATACTGTTCACCCCCCCTCTTAGTATAAGCTTTTGTTATTTAAACAATGATTCTCATGATATTTGTCTAAACCCTCGTTCAAGATAGTTCATAAGTTCTCACTCAAGATTTCTCAAAAAGCTTACTCAACAATGCTTATCAAACAAGTTTTTTACCATCAATTTTCACTCAGAAAAACCTTTAACAATCAAACTCAACAATGCTTATCAAACAACCCTTTTCTCTCCAACTTAGCATTTACAACATCCAACAATCACTCACAAGGAAGATGTACCCATACCTTTTGTTTGATGAAGAATTGACCTTATAAAACCTGTCTCAATCACAATTATTCTTTTGCCAATATTAAGGGTTAGTTAGCAAGAACCTTCTCAAAACTTCAATCAATAATTTCCTCACAAATTATTCTCACAATACAAAAGCATTAGATCTCAATTACACCTTATTACTCCTTTTAATTATCAAACCCAATAAGACTTTATTTTAAAATAATATTCAAACTCTTCTAAAGCGTTATTACTCATTTTCAACTATTAAACCCAATAAGACTTTATTTTAAAATAATATTTAACCTTATCTAAAGCCTTATTTCTCCTTTCACCACTTTAATCACAAAAACCACAATATAACATTTATTTCCATAAACCTTATACCTCCCTAAATGCTCATGCCAACAAACCTTAGGACAAAAAAATTAAATTTAAAAATTAAATACCTTCTACCCTTGGTGAGAATCGAACCCATGTTGTGCATCCACCAACGCCCTAACTGTGACTTCCATCACTGCATGAGCTAGGCACTCATGTGGGACCTAAATGTACCCGCACATACTTATTCCCAATACTATCGCTAAAGCTTCTAAAAATTAAAATCATCCTCTTTCGTTTTTGTGGAGTCTTGAACTCGAGACCTCCCCTCTACTGTAACTTAGTGCCCAAACCAATCATCATTTTGCATAGCCACCTGGATGGTGCTACGATATTGGCATTGCTTCACTTTATGCCTTCCTCTCCTTAGTGTTAGCACTATGCACAATTTTATTTCCTTCCTTCATTTGATTGATGAGCACAACAAAGCATACACGAATTTCTGAATAGCTTTAAGCCTTTGATTTAGGATTTATTAATATACCTTTCAAAGGTATTTACCTTCATGTCGGTGGATAGGAAATTAGACTTGCATTTCAAAAATAATATTTTAATTATAATTATTTTAAATTCAAAATGAATTTAAATATTATAATTAAATATTAAATGTCCTTTGGGCATTTTTAAATAAAATATAAACTTCCTTAGGTTTTTAGAAATTTTTTTTGCCAATATCACCTTTAGCAAAATAACCTTATTATTTTCTTTCAACCACCATGAAATGGAGATATATTTTCAACCCTTTTCTTTTTCCCAAATATTATGATCTTGTTATCCTTCTTGCTTCTCTTTTGAGGTATCTATGCATATAATATTTAAATTTAATATTATATCCTTGCCTCTTAGAAAATCAATCATGAACCATTTGCTTAACATTCCTTTGACATCTTCTTAGTATTCCTTTGACATCAATGACAACAAATCATACTCATATTTTCAACACATTCTTTATGAGCTAGACGTACCATCCTCAATCATTGGAAGGTATACACACATATCCATACCACAAACAAAACATTATGTGCGGGCATGCTATGTATATTGCGAGTTAAGCTATAAATATCATCCTATGACAAGCTATCTTAACTCTTGGTATGAACTTATAAACCTAGATAACTCATGTCCCTAAGGAATTCTTAAGCCCTTAGTTCATCCTCTAAGTTCACCTAGAACTTAAAACTCTCTTTTTTATGTATTTTTAAATCTTTTTTCAAACACAAAAGAACACCAAGGAGGAATCTATATACTAAATCTAATAAAAAAATTAATTTAAATAAGCATGAACATTCATAGAAAAGAACCATGAGATATCAATTAAATAACATCACAATTAGAAAGGGGAAACAAAATATAATATTAAACAATGCTCATTTAATCCATTGCGAAAATCTCCTTGCAAATTTATTCTATTGCATGATCAACCAAGAAGTAAGGTAGAGAGAAAACTTGCGAAGTAGTCCATCTCTTGACTTTTTTCCTCCTGCTCTTCCATAAATTAAGTGAGGATAGTAGGGTATCAGGACACTCATGGATCTGGATAGACATGCTTCTAATGTATTTACTCATTTATTTGCCAAATTGCAACTAGATAATTAACCCAAGAATTTCAACTTTATAACGCATAGATATTATCATAGAGCTTCCCTCTCTATGACCCCTCTCACCCAATTATGAGAGTCATCCTACCATGCATCCCATATTATTCTTTAAATGATCTAACCCTCATTTAACAATTAAATTCCCATACCCTTAACTATTTAAAGAACTAGGTTCTTTCTTTTTATTTAAATCAAGCAACCATCTCTTGGTTTGTATCACAAAAATTTCTTCTCATTTCATAAAGCAAGGTCCCATACCCTTATTTCACAAAACGAACCATAACATAATATATTTCCCATTCCATTTCATAAATAAAGGTCCCATACCCTCATTTCACAAAATGAAACATAAATACATTAATTTTCATAAAACCCATTCCATTTCATTTCATTAAGCAAGGTCCCATACCCTCATTTCACAAAATGAACCATAACATAATATATTTCCCATTCCATTTCATAAAGCAAGGTCCCATACCCTCATTTCACAAAATGAAACATAAATACATTAATTTTCATAAAATCCATTGTATTTCATTTCATTAAGCAAGGTCCCATACCCTCATTTCACAAAATGAACTATATTTCCAATTCCATTTCATAAAGTAGGGTTCCATGCCCTCATTTCACAAAATGAAACATAAATACATTAATTTCCATAAAATCCATTCCATTTCATTTCATAAAGCAAGGTCCCATACCCTCATTTCACAAAATGAACCATAACATAATATATTTCCCATTCCATTTCATAAAAAAAGGTCCCATACCCTCATTTCACAAGTTAAAATGTAAATACATTAATTTCCATACTATTTTATAAAGCAAGGTCCCATACCCTCATTTTAAAAAATGAACATGCATAATATAAATTAAATTAGAAGTCTACCACCAAGGGAACCTTCTCCTAAGATGAGCTTCCTACTCGACTAGAGCCTGTGGGGGGATTTTTACCCACCACCCTATGGTCCTAAGATGATGCTTCTAATCCGCTAAGTGTACAACCCTCCAACTTTGGATAAATAATGATAGCAATCTACACTCGATAATGAGCTATGCTTGGCTAAGACCAAAACATTCCCTAGATTTAGCACAACATGAGCTTCGCTCGACCACTACAACCTAGCTGTAACATGGTATGAGCTTCGCTTGACCATTACAGAGCTTAACAAAGCTTGATGATAGTGATGATATTTGATCGGTCATTACAGAGCTTAACAAAGCTTGATGACAGTGATGAGCTTTGCTCAGCTAGTACAAAGCTTAACAAAGCTTGATAATAGTGATGAGCTTCACTTGGCCACTATAGAGCTTAATAAAGCTCAAAAATAGTGACAAGCTTTACTCGGTTGCTATAGAGCTTAACAAATCTTGATGATAGTGATGAGCTTTGCTCAGCTACTATAGAGCTTAAACAAAGCTTGATGATAGTGATAAGATTCACTTAGCCACTACAGAGCTTAAACAAATCTTGATGATAGTGATGAGCTTTGCTCGACCACTACAGAGCTTAAACAAAGCTCAATGATAGCAACAGCTTTGCTCGACCACTATAGAGCTTAAACAAATCTTGATGATAATGATAAGCTTTTCTCGATCACTACAGATCTTAAATAAAGCTCGACAATAGTGATAAGCTTCACTCATCCACTACAGAGCTTTAACAAAGCTCGATGATAGTGATGAGCTTTGCTTAGCCACTACCAAACTTTAACAAATATTGATAATATCGATGAGCTTCGCTCAGCCACTACAAAACTTAACAAAGCTTGATAACAATGACAAGCTTTACTCAATAACTACAGAGCTTAACAAAGCTCAATGAAAGTGATGAGCTTCGCTTGATCATTGTAGGTCTTATAAAAAAAGCTAAAAAAAATCTCAAAAACTTTGACGAGCTTCGAGTACCAACCTATCACTTACTTTTTTAGGCTTCGAGGGTCATCCAACCAAGTTAGCAACCTTCGCTTTCTCACTCCTTTGACTCCCTTTCTTTGCTCTACCCTTTGTATTTATGGCCTCTCCTCCTCCCTTTTCCTTTCCTTCACTCCCCTTTCTCCTTGACTTTCCATATGCCAACCACTGCTATTACTCCTACACCCTTTCATCAGGTGGTAGAGGAGACATCCCTTCCTTGCCTTTCCATCATGCTTCGTATTGAAGTCTTTTACTTTACATAGAGGGAACCATCCCCTCACTTCTAATTAGGGCTATTATTACATTAATGGATCTATGCTTTCTTTCTATCTAGGCTTTGCTCTGGTTGGCCCGCCCATCCTCAAGGTAAGCAAGATAAATTTCATTGCCTCTCTTTTTTCTTTTAATCTTCTATTTAAGAATATGTCCAATTCATTTAACGTAAATCTTACCATTTATTCAAATGAAGAGTCAACCAAATAAGGCATTCTTTCTTATAAAAGAATAAATCTATTTATCCTTTAATTAAATTCACCATTAACTTAAATAAATGACTATCTAAGACATTCTTTTATTTAAGAATAAATCTATTTATTTTCTAAAATAAATTTAACATTTTATTCAAATGAATGACTATCTAAGACATTCTTTTATTTAAGAATAAATATATTTATTTTCCAAAATAAATTTACCATTTTATTCAAATGAATGACTATCTAAGACATTATTTTATTTAAGAATAAATCTATTTATTTCCCAAAATAAATTTACCAAGAAGCTATGAAGACAGTCCATTCTTTTCAATTTTTCCATTGCTAAGGTGAAGTGCTAAAGTAAAATATAAATAAAGGTGAGCACAAACAAAGAGGGAGATCTTTCCATCAATTTAGTCACCCGTATTTACCTCAAAAACTTACGATAGTTTCTAGGCCATCAGTTTGGGGCTCAAGGTGGCTATTTATTGACAATTATCCCTAACTGAATGCATGCCTATATGAAGGTATCTATCCTTGTTACCTTCGAGTTGTCATATCATCATGTCCCCAAACCTCAAGTACCCTCATCTTCGATGGAGGACTCAACTTATTCCACTTACGAGTCCACCTGATCCTACACATTGGCAATTTGTTAGTAGTAACATATCCCTCATTATCTAGTAATATTGCATAACTACTTTATTGCACAAAAAAACAAGTTTTGAAGAATCATTATTAAATACATTGTTTCTTCATTTCAAAAGTCCATCTGGGAGGGTCATGACAATCATTTTACATAAAATATTTGAAATCTTGATTTTCATTTTCTAGATATTTTCAAATCTCTGTATGAATAAAATTACTCCAAAATTTAGCATCTTTCTTGACATTTTCCTATAGTAGCCTTCACAATGCCAAAACTTCACCTCTATTATATATGCCCTACATCTTAGTAGAGTAATATTTTCTAAACATCACACTATCATAGTTCTCTTTACCAAATCTGGATTGCTAGTTTCCTTCTTGAAACACAAGTGCAACCACAAAAATTATAATAAATAGTCTAAATGAGCACACATTAGTGTTACAAAATAAAATAGATCATACTAATAGAAAACATTAAAGTAAATCTTAATCATTAATTTAGGCAATCAATATTTTTTCTCAACTTCAACTAAACTTTCTACTTCCTCTAACCATGGAAATGAGATGTTAACTTCATGATCCTCAAAAAAAACTCTTATATTGGCTAGCTTATCTGCACATTTGTTTCCTTCCCTTAATATATGTGTAAACATGATTTCTTCAAACTCTTTAGCAAGATCTTAAATTTCCACAATTATCTCTTGTATGTTCCATGAAGCCTTTGCTTTCCTCAAAATTGCATTTATTACTATGAGAGAATCATCTTCCATACATACTCTATTCCATTTTATTTATTTACATATTTTTAATCCTTCTAAAGCTGCCCAAGCTTCGACTTCATTATATGTCTTAAATCCACAATTGAAAGCATAATAAGTCAAAATATCTCCTCTATTATTTCTAATTATTCCTCATCCTGCTGGTCCTAGATTTCCTTTAAATGCTCCTTAAAAATTAAATTTAACCCACTCCACATCTGGTGGTTTCCACTTTATGTTCTTTACATTATTTTTGCTTCTTTTATACCCAACATCATAATTCCATTTAATGACTTGACTCCATCTATCAAGACTCTCTGCTTCCAAATTAGGGATTGGGTGAGTTGATAGGGTTGGTTTAGACTCCTCTATGGCTAAACATATCTTCTTTTTCATTGCCTCTAAATTGTTTTACTTTCCTTTAAATATTCTTCTATTCCTTTCTAGCCATTATTCCAAATTATTGTATCTTTTGATATATCCCATATTGTCTATAAAGCCTCACTTTTATAAGTGCTCTACCATTGCTTTAATCAATCTTCAATTTTGCTATTCATCACCATGCATTTACCAAACATATTAAGAATTCGTTTTCATAGATTCCATACTATTGAGCAATGTCCCTCGTATCGCTCCAAATTTTTCGCACCCTTACCTTCAGGCTATAGGATCCGTGCCCGAAAGGGGGATGTGAAAAGGATGGGACAATACCTCGGACTGAGAGGCCCTTTGAAGGTCCCGCCTCTCGGGGGAGGTGTATAAGGGTGAATTTTTGATGGATGGTGGGTTCACCAGGAAACTTTTGAATGGTAGTTTCCACGCCTAGGTTGGGAATGTGTTTGATGTGTTCAGTTTTAGCTTTAATCATCCAAGTCCTAGGTTTGGCCAAATGAATCTAAACTGTTCTATATGAAATGCAAATTTAAATGAATACAAAAAATAGATTTAAACAAAAAATATAGAGAACAAGCTAGATGAGAAAAACCATACCTGATTTTGGATGTCTGATGGAGGTTCTGGATTTTGAAGCAGTCCAGATCGCCTCTGATATGACAGGATCGTCTGATATCAGACAAGATCATCTGAGATCTGGCGAATTCGTCAGACAAATTCATCAGGGACCTACAATCAGAGAAATAGACACAGAATACAGAAAATGCAGCTATACTAACAGAGGAAAATGATGTAGAATGACAATAATAATATTAAACTGATAATTACAAAATAAAAATATAAGTGCATTACAATGATTTAATGACAATTATGACTTTATTATGCATTTAAGCTACATGGGTGAACTCCAAGATGCAGAATAGTAATAAGTCTAACTAATGCAAAGCAAAACAGTAGATAATGGGCAGAGAATGCAAACTCAGGGCACGGATTGCCCCCAATGTAGGCTACAGTCGAGATCATCTACAGGATACGAAATCATCTCGAATTTTGGCGTGATCGTCCGAGATCGTACAGGATCGTCTGCGATGATCTGAGCTTGCTCCGGCTAAAAATAATGAAGTTCCTACAAACAAACTTGGAAAAATACGAAGACCAATAGTAATTTAAGATACTCTAATGCAAATAAAACTCGTGTTACAGAAAATTTCAGCCAGGGGAATGTCAAGGGGAGGGCCTAAGATTAAATAGGCATAGGAAGGAGGTTGGGAGGTTGGAGATCATCCCAATTTGGGAGATCTCCAATGGGGGAAGTCTCTAACCACGCAGACACGCTTTTGCCCCGGTTAGAGACGTCGTTGAAATAGAAGCTAATTATGAAAAATTAGTTTTGGGACGAAATCGTCTGGACGTTCTTCTCTAGACGAATTCATCCGATCTGAGGCGATATCGTCTGATCGATGACGATATCGTCCAACGGTCACAACAAATCCTAAAAATGGCATGAAAAACAAGGGGAGCGGTTTAACAGGCGGTTAACGGGCGTTCGGGATTGAAATTTGAATTTGAATTATTACTAAAGTAATTTTAATTATTTGCTAAGGTTTACTGTGCCAATTTTAGGGTGCTACATTTTGCCCCCTCTTTAGCGAATTTTTCGAAGAAAATGCGTTAAAGATGAGTTTTTCTCATTTTACGAGAAAGCAAAAATATACTCAATTTTTTAGACGACGATTCTTGGTCGAATCGTACGAATGCTGACTATGGTGCCCCCTCCGTGTTTTTACCCAAATCGAACGTTTGAGGTAAAAATGCGGAAAAGCAAAAAAATTTAAAAATGTTTTTAATTGTTTTTGAATAAAATTAAGAAAAATAGGGAAAAACCCTAATTCATTTTTACTGTTCATTTTCCTGATTTCTAGAGCTCTGCAGACAAAAATGGTCGAGACAACACACCGATCGACAGAGGTCCGACGTGGGCTACGGGTAAGGATCTAATCCTAGTAGATTAGGTTTAATGTAACTTTATGCAATTCTTTTGATTTAAATTTGATTGTTTGGGGCATCACGGCCGTTTTTAGGCCATCGACGTCGTCGGGACAAAATCGTCTCGATTTCATCGAAATCGTCCCTAGATCGTCGATTTTGTCTGATGGCGAAATCGACGAATTAGGGGCGATTTCGTCCAACAAGGGGCGATTCCCAAGTTGCGAAATCGAAGACGATTTAGTCCTCACAAAGGATGATTTTGCCCAATGTGGGACGATATCATCCAATTATGGACGATATCATTTTAAACTTGATTTTAAGTTGTTTAATTTGCATGCTTGAATTATTAATGATTTTGTTGTTTTATTGTTTGTTTTGTAGAGGGGATTACTAAAGAGCCAGGAATGGAAATACGATGGACTAAGAGATGACTTGGCCGCTCTTGACCAGGCAGAGCATGACCGATTAGGATAGGTCGGTCTACAGCATGTGGCAGAGATGCCACATGTACCGACTGACATGGGGCTACTGACAGCCCTAGCAGAGAGGTGGTATCCGGGGTCGTCCTGCTTTTGGTTATCGATAGGGGAGATGGCTCCTACTCTAGAGGACGTATGGAGGATCCTAAGGATCCCCATACAGGGACGGCTGATGATGCCTACGGCCAATCAGGGCCAGGCGATGATGAGGCTCACTGGAGACCCGAGCTTCGCCCTGGAGAAGGGCGAAGTGAACATCGAGTCGCTACGGCAGATGCCTGGGGCATCTAGGCTGACACGGGTTTTGGTAGGAGTTGTCGGTGGCTTACTGCTATGCCACCAGAGTGGGTGCAGACTACCGTGGGTGCTCTCAGACATAGTCTACGACATGAGAGACCACGGGTACAGATTTGCATGGGGGAGCTTTGTACTCTACCGCTTGTATAGGATCCTGCATGGGGTCGTATACAAGGGAGGTCGATGTCTGGTCTTGACATCATTGCTACAGGTTTGGTGTTGGGAGCACATTGCAGTGCGGAGGCCGGTAGGGCTCCCATTGACAGGGGTTGACCAGGAGAGACCCCGGGTTTACTACTGGTGGTTACAGCGGGGTTCACAGTGGTGGATAGATCTGTCGATGTCTCGAAGGTTGCTAGATGACCTTATCCCAGACCAGATCACCTGGAGGCCATGGCGAGAGCACCCCGGGTGGGCAGAGGATGGGCAGGAGTTGGCTCGCATCAGGCGAGTCTGCTGGCTGAGGATGGAGCGGGGAGAGGTAGAGCTCCACCGCTACGACCGGGTACTATGATAGTTCGGTCTACAGTAGGGGATCCCTTCTCTCAGGGATTACGAGTACTCCCGAACTATTCAGGATAGTACTACACTGAGCGGGGCTCCAGATATGCAATGATTCTGGAGTCAGGACACGGACGATGCCCCCATCCAGCCAGTGGATGGTGATGATGTCGGGGTTGCTGATGGCTATGATGCTTGGTACGTAGGCATCCGCCCTCCTCGGATGACGAGGGCATAGGGTCCAGTACACGCTGTGGTGCACCAGATGGGGAGGCAATGGCAGGCTGCTATTGAGGCAGCGTGGGGTCACGGGGGAGAGAGCAGCGACGGATCTCATAGGAGAGACGCCAGAGGATGGCACGGGCTCCATAGAGGCCATGGGAGATAGGGCGAAGGGAGGAGAGGCTCCCTTCATAGCAGGGGGAGAGACCACCATCGCCTGATAAGGGCAAGGGTGTTGACATAGGGGAGAGCAGTGAGATGGCAGCTCTCTGGGCTGAGAATGCCCACCTCCGAGCTCAGGTGCAGTCACTGTAGGATGAGGCCACTCAGCTGAGGACGTAGGTATGGACACTATAGGATGAGACTACACGGCTCAGGGCATGGGGCGGAGGAGCGAGCAGGGATGATCTAGTGTGGTCTATGATGCAGACCACATTCTACCAGGGTGTATACTTCCAGCTGGTTCCAGAGGGCCAGAGGGTACAGTTGTCGGCCAACATTGTAGAACCAGTCAGGCTGGGATCGGTGAGGACATCCTCCCGATCGATGACGAGGACCCGAGATACATCCCGGACCTCTATGGGACCACCTCCTCCATGTCAGGGTGGGGGAGGAGATGAGGCTGAGAGCTCGAGGGCTTCTCGAGGCTAGGTGTCTATGGACTGCATAGATTTTATAGAGATTTGTTGAGAGGATTGAGTATGCCAAGGTATAGATTGTGGCATACCAATCCAGTTTTGATATGATGTATATAATTTTTGGATATATATATATATATATATATGATCTTGTTTCTGATGATATGACTTGTTCATATGTTTTTATGATGCTTTAATGTTTGAATTGTTTGCTTATTGGATTGAGGATTCATATAATTATGTCGTTTTGAAATATTATAATTTTGATGTCATGCTGTAAGTTTTTAAATGAAATAATCTGATGTAAACAATTGGTTGTTGTGGTGTGATTTGATAAAAAATAAAAGGGACTTCTAACAATAATTTCAAAGGACATTGTCACTATTATAGACCATTTCATGGAGTCACCGCTCACTCGGTCGTCAAGCTAATCCCAGTATAGAAATATTGTTAAAAGTAAAAAGAGTGCTTAAGAGACTGTCTTAAGACTTGGTGTTGTGATGGTGATGATGGTGTGATGATTTGTTTTCAGATTTTCATAAAAATAGTATGCATGAAATACGAAAAGAAATATGATTTTGCTAGGCATAAATTCCTAAGTATGATAAAATTTTGAACAATTCCTTAGAATTTATACCATGGTTGCAAAAATTGAATTTGAACATAATGTCATGAAATAGAATAAGTGTTTGTTTGTTTGTAAAGCATAATTGTGCAACATAATGATTTAAGTCATATGTTTTGATGAATTTTGTTTTAAAATAAATGGAAAAGAAAATTAGAACGATGGTTTGCGCTAGGCATAGAATTATAGGTATAGACTTATACCATCATCGCGAAATCCAAAGAAGAAACATAGATTGTTGGTTTTATTGCAAGATGCATTTTTGACTTTTGATAAACAGAAAAATAATAATATGAAAATTTTGTTTGAAATTATTTTTGAGATTTTATGAGAAGATGTATGTAATTGCTTTTATACAAAACAAAAATTCTGAAATAAAAGGATAAAATTATGCCGAAAAGAGTTACAGAGATATTTTAAATTATCTCAAAGAGAAATGTAGATTTATAAGGAATCCTCATGTGCAAATGTGAGTTCATTACCAATCTTGATTTATCATAATGATACAAAATCTCTCAAATACAAATGTGTGTGCGATTGTATTGTTCATTTACCAATTTTGAGCAAGATAATTTGATACAAGTAATTTGCCTTGACCAAATAAATGTTCGTTGACCATGATTTATATGCATGTAACCGTACCAAACTACTATGTAAGTTAGGTTATCAAGAGCTAGCTAATCCATAAGCTGACAGAGGTCTGTACAAAAGAAGGTCGCTAATGTGACAGACATATCGCCATGCTAGGATTTACCCAAGGCCAAGCGGGTTGGGCACAAACCACCTGTTATGGGGCTTACCTCACGGTTTTTGAATAATTGAGAATTCCAGGGATTCAAGCTCATTCACCCTTCTTTTCTTTTCAAGGGGTAAGGAAAGGGATTTTATTGCATTTTGCTTTTGCTTTTTTTTTTTCTTTTTTTTTTGTACTTTTGTATTTTTGAGATAATGCTGAAATATTGTTGTGATGATTCAAAATAACCTTTTTCTTTTTCTCTTTTTCTTGAATCTTTCTTTTTCTTCCTATGCTAGGGATACTTGCTCGGATTAGCTGTAGAGCAAGGGATTTTTATTCTGGGTAGGGGTGAGCTTGTCCTTTTGTCAATTCTCAAAGATTCTAGACCATGTGCATGATAGGATAGCAGGGGAAACTTTTCGCTCAAGAAACCACGTCTACTATGTAGCATCATATTGAATTTGCAATGAAATCATTTTAATGTGAAAAGATATACTTGGTGCAAGTAAATAACAAGATCAGTTCTCTATGTTCAAAACTTTATTTAATTCAACTGTGGGCTTTGATATAAGAGAGATGAATAATCATAACAAATAAAATCAAGATATTTATTCATGTGAATGTGAAAGTGCGGGATTCCAAATAAATACTAATTTATCCAAAATAACTAAAAATATAACTGCAATACTTCACAAATTGACAGATATAAAAATAAAAGATGTTTTTGAAGGTTTTGATGATTTGGATGTTTTTTGGTGTTTTTATATTTTAAGTTTATAAATTGAAAGAAATACAAGATAGTTGTTTTTTGAAATGTTTTAAACAAATATATACAATGATGAAATGACCAATTTTTATGCATAGTAACGTTTAAGATGCATGATGTTCATAGGTTCTTTAAGTTCTTTACCATCTAAGGTAGATAATTTGTATGCTCCTCGATCCGAATTTAGCAGTGATCGACATATGGTCCAAGCCAGTTGGGCTCAAATTTACCTTTAAGGTTTGTAGTTGCATTAGTATTTTTTTTATTTTCTTTTAAGACAAGGTCACCGATCTCAAAGGATCGAGGATGAACTTTCTTAAGATATGCTCTCTTAAGTTTGTTTTGGTAGGCGCAAAGATGCTCCAAAGCATTGATGCGCTTTTCATCTAGAAGTTCTAGCTGACTAAATCTGCCAGCACGATATTCATCCCCTACTTCAGTATCTTGAAGTAGTAGAGCTAAAGAAGGAACTTCTAATTCAAAGGGAAAAATGGCTTCAGCACCATAAACCAAGACAAAAGGTGAAGTTCCAGTGGGGGTTCGAACACTAGTTCGATAAGCCCACAAAGCAAGATATAACTCGAATGTGCCGGTCTCGACCGGTTTTATTGACCAATTTTTTGAGAATTTTGATTAAGGTTTTATTAGATGCTTCTGCTTGACCATTACCCTGAGGATAATAGGGAGTGGACCAGCGATGTTGAATTTTATATTTTTGACATAATTTCTTGACATCTTTATTTTTGAAACAAGTTCCATTATCGGAAATGAGATTGGCAGGAATTCCAAACCTACAAATAATTTGATTAAAAACAAACTTGGAAACTTGTGTTCCCATGCAAGAAGCTAATGGCATAGCTTCAACCCACTTCGTGAAATACTCAGTGGCAGTTATGATGAATTTGTGTCCATCAGATGACACAGGGTTTATTTTTCCAATGATGTCTAGGCCCCATTTTGAAAAGGGCCAAGGAGATGAAATAGCCTGTAGCTCTTGTGCAGGCGCATGGACAAGGTCAGCATGTTTCTAGCACTTGTCGCAATGTCACACATAATTATGTGCATCAGTTTCCATGGTAGGCCAAAAATATCCTATCCGAAGGAGTTTCTTAGCAATGGCGCTACCACTAAAATGTCCCCCACAAGATCCATTGTGGGCCTCATTCAAAGCTGATCTGGATTCTTCTAAATTCAAACATCTCAATAAGATGCCTTCAAAAGATCTTCTGTACAAGGTATTACCAATAATCACAAAGCGACTTGCTTGTCTACGTAATAACCTATGTTGGTTGCTAGTGCAACCATCAGGGAAGGTTCCTTTTTGCAAAAAATTAAATATATCAATATACCATGGTTCAGGAGTTGTTTCGTTGATGAGAAACACATCCAAAGGTTCTAAACATGATTTGCTTGAAGCGGGTTCCTGGAGTCGATGAATAATGATGGTAGCATATTCATCGTCTAACTCCAAGGGTAAAAGAGATGCAGCTGCAGCCATAGCGTCAGCCGCACGATTGCTAGTTCGAGGAATAGCTTCCAAAGTAACTTTATCAAACAAGGACAACAACTGCAAAACATATGCTTTATATGGGCGTAATTTATCATCTCTGGTCTGATAAACATCATTGATTTGATTTATGACAAGTTGGGAGTCACCGAAAACCAATAAAATTTTGATTTTCAATGCCAAGGCAGCTCGTAATCCAAGGATAAGAGCTTCATATTCAGCAGTATTATTGGTACAAGCAAATGTTAATTTGAAGGACAGAGGAATAAGATGTTTTTGTGGAGATATTAAAATAATACCCGCACTAGCCCCACTCATGCATCGGGCTCCGTCAAAGTATAAGGACCATTGCTCGGAATGGTCTGCCTCAAGTTTAAGGCATTCATCAGGAAACTCAATGATGAGGGGATGAGTAGATTCTAAGGGTGCAGCAGCTAATTGATCTGCTATGATTTGACCTTTAACAGACTTTTGTCCTATGAAGGTGAGTTCAAATTCACTTAGCGCAAGAACCCACTTGGCTGTGCGACCAGATAAATACGGTCGACTCATGAGATATCTCAAAGGGTCGAATTTGGCAACAACATATGTTTTCTGATTGAGCATATAATGTCGTAGTTTTTGTGTAGAAAATACGACTGCTAGACATAGTTTCTCTAATATGGTATAACGAGTTTCATAACTAATGAGGGTTCTGCTAATGTAATAATTAGCACGTTCTTTCTTCTCATCATCCAGCTGAGCTAACATAGCTCCTAAGGCAGAATCAAAAGCAAAAATGTACAAGATAAAAGGACGATCAGATCTAGGTGGGGAAAGCACTGGAGGTTTGAGGAGATATTGCTTAAGGAGTTCAAATGCTTCTTGGCATTCATCGTCCCAATGAAAAGAGACATCTTTCTTAAGAAGCTTAAGAAAGGGTCCGATTTTGTCTGCCAACTTGTCGATGAAGCGGCGAATAGCTTGAAGCTTACCTTGTAAACTTCGTAATTCTGATATATTTGTGGGTGCGGGCATATCTGTGATAGCCACGATCTTGAGAGGGTCAATTTCAATGCCACGTAAAGAAACTATAACCCCTAATAATTTACCGAACTTAACTCCGAATATGCATTTAGCTAGATTTAGTCGGATAAGATATTCCCTTAACCGATCAAATACTTTCCTTAAGTCATTTAAATGATCATCTTCTTTGATGGAACGAGCTATGATATCATCTACATAATCATGTAGGATATCATGCATCATGTCGTGAAAAATATAAGTCATAGCTCGTTGATAGGTTGCACCTGCGTTCTTTAAGCCAAATGGCATGACTTTCCAACAAAAAGTTCCCCAAGGGGTAATAAAGGTTGTTTTGGCCTGATCTTCAGGAGCTATCCTGATCTGATTATAACCGAAAAATCCATCCATTAAGGATATCATTCCGCTTTCGGTAGTAAATTCAATGATCTGATCCATGTTGGGAAGAGGAAAATCATCTTTAGGGCATGCAACATTAATGTCTCTGAAATCGGTGCAAACCCTAACTTTAGTGGCTTCTTTCTTAGTTATTGGAACTACATTTGAGATCCATTCGGCATAGTCAATGGCTTGTATAAAAATGACTTTCAACAGTTTTTCTAGTTCTCCTTTGACTAGTAAGGCCACTTTGGGATGCATTTTTCTAAGTTTTTGTTTAATAGGTTTAGCATCTGGATGGACTACTAGATGATGCATGACTACAGAAGGGTCCAGACCTGGCATGTCTTCATATGTCCAAGCAAAGACATCTTCATAGTCTTTAAGAAATGAAATGTATTTATCTTGTTTTTCTTGACTTAATTCTGATCCAATATTAATTATGTGGGGGTTGTGTTCGGTTCCAATGTTAATTTTTATAACGTTTTCAACTTCCATATGTAAATCTCTCTCAAAATTAGGTGGGGCGGGTGAAACACCCAATTCTTGTAATTCTTCCAAGGTTAGCTTGGATAATTCATTTTGAGGAGTCGAGGCCTCAAGCTGGGCTATACTAGGTATAGAGCCATCAAAATAAAATTCATTATATAACAATTCCTCAATGGAAATATCATGAAAGATATCTCCCTCCAACTCATCGTCGGATTCGGCAATCATCTCAGGGTAGGCTATGGATAGCATATTGCAAGTAAAAGAATTATTCTTTGGATATAAAGAATCTTGTTTATCTAGATAATCTTGATAACATATGAGATGGTCATCATCCTCAAATGGAAAGGGCTGACCTTTACTAGAAAATAGGCCCACACCACAGTGGGCAGGCCACGGTTCTACCTCGAAAGGTTCTTTCATACCATTTTGGAAAGGTCCCAAACCTTTCCCTTTATATCCCAATTTGAGCATTATGGGCTTAGCTTTAATATATTCATTAGCAAAATAGCATCGAGCATATCCATCACAATGTGTCTTGATGTTTCGGGGTATTCTTCCCCAATCATATCCTTTATAAACAAAAGCACAACTTTCGACTTGGTAGATACTTCCCATAGGTTGTGGGAGGCCCAAGGTACGAGGAGAAGGTGGGAGTTTATTTAAAAGGAGGGAAGTCTGCATGGCAGTGTTGATCTCTTCTGATATAAGAATTTTAGATAAATCGGGTAAGAGCTCATCAGTGAGAGCATAAGAGGTAGAAGGAACATTTCCTTGATCTTCTGATGTGGAAAGAATGCCTGTGGTGGATGATGATGTTATAGGGATATCGATGGATGATTCTATCGGTATGGAAGTTATAGGGATAAAACAAGAAGCATTGGTTGTAAGTTTGGGATCTTTTCGAGGTCCTAATGTGGTTTGTCCAGAAGATGGTTGAGCTAAATGTATAGGTGTAGTTGAAAGAGTAGATGATGTTATGGGTGTGTGTTTCACACGTTTGGATGGATGATAAGAGCTAGGATGTGTGGATGACAGGGCGGGGCAAAATTGCACTCCAACAGGTTCTGCCAAAGCACACATATCAAAGGGTCTAGGATCACCATGAATGGTAACCAACTGGTTTTTAAATTCAAATTTAACACACTGATGTAAAGTGGAGGGAACCGCTCGCATCGCATTGATCCAAGGGCGACCCAAAAGTATATTGTACGATGCAGGGCAATGTACAATAAACACGGTCGTATCTAGGGTTCTAGGACCAACTTGCAAGGGTATAGTAATGACTCCACACGTTTCTTGTGTCTCGTCATTGAAGGCTTTGATAATCATATCCGTTCTTTTCATCTCGTCACTCCTAAAGCCAAATATTTGGTAAAAGTCAAAAGTGCATATGTTTAAAGATGAACCATTATCAATCAAGACTCGTTTAACAACTACATCTCCAATTAGGGCAGTAATATATAAGGGATTATCCTTATGTAAACTATGTTGTGGGATATCTTTATCTCGGAAGTCAATACAATCGACTTCTCGAGTGATGATAGTATTGGACATGGCTTCAGGTTGAATATTTTGAGGTACCATCATTTGGCTTAATGTAAGCATTAATTCATCCCTATGGGTAGGAGAAGATCTTAACAAGTCCAACAGGGAAATTCTGGTTGTAGTATTGGATAATTGTTCATTAATATTGTAAGGAGGCTTAGGTTGAACATTAGACATATGATTCCCTTTATTGGGATTTTTCAAAACAAATGGAGCTGATCCATCATTCTGAGTTTGATCCTGTTGAGAATTTTGAGCCTGTTGTCTGGTAACGACTCCGATGGTACCTACAATGTTATATTGAGGACGCTGAATTGGTCTCGGTCTAGCGTTTATGGCTTGTTCATTAGGAAGGAACTGATTAGAAGAGGGTCGAGTAGTAACTCTTCTAGGAAATGGTTCTTTCGAAACCATAGCATCTGTGATAGGTTGAATCGGATCTGATTCGTTTTTAGAACTATTCGATTGATTTGAGGTGATGTCTATTTCACTTTTAGTATCCGATTCTACATCACTGGGATCCGGTGTTTGAGTATTATATAGGGGTCTGGACGTAACCATGGAGAAAGTGGTGCCAAATATTTGAGGATCCTGAATAGATAATTGTCCGCTAATAGTCCCTACATATCGGGTAGGAGGGGGAACATTATGATGTTCGATTTGATTAGCCACCTCTTTACCATGTTGTGGTAAAGGATGTTGAAATATGTCCAATGATTGATTGGCATTCTGATTCTGATTTTGGGGAATGTTCTTTTGAGCGTTATTAGAAGCATTTTGTTTAGGTTGGAAGGCTTGCACCTCCATCTCATTATTATCAATCAGATCTTGTATTTTATGTTTTAATATTTTACAAGAGTTTGTAGCGTGTCCAGGTCCTCTATGAAAATCACAATGTAAATCAGCTCTGTATCCGGGTATAGTTGGATCAGGTTCTCGGATAGCTGGTAATTGGATCAAGCCTCGTGCTAGTAATTGGGGAAGAATGGTTGATAAAGGTTGATTCAATCTAGTAAATTCTCGGGGTGGTTTATCAGGAGGTTTCAATATGAACTTCTTCGTTGTTTTCGTAGTATTAACATTAGCAATGTTTCTACTATCAGTGACTCCGTCACCCACAACTTGTTTATTTTTATACTGATTTTTGGATGTTTTCTCATCATCTTTCTTTTTGAGCTGACCTCTTCTAATGAGAGCATCTTCCACCCTTCGAGCTAAGTCTATAGCTTGATCGAAGGTGGTCAAGGTAGTAGTTGATAATTCATAGGATAGTTGTTCTTGTAAATTATTGATAAAAATATCCAACATCTCCCGATAAGGTAACACAAAGTGTAGTTTTCCTATCAACTGTCTCCATCGAGCTAAGAAGTCAGCAAAACACTCATCTTTGTCTTGTTTTAGGTTGTACAAATCTTTAATGGTTACATGCCTTTCAATATAGGCACTAAATTGATGCACAAAAGACTCAGCGGTCTCTTCAAAATTTCTCAAAGAATGAGTGGGTAGTTGATAATACCACTCCAATGCCATCCCACCTAAGCTTTTCGGGAACATTTTTAGTAATAGCAAATCATCATGTGATATGTCATGACATGCTATCCTAAACATACGAAGATGCTCTATGGGATCTTTGGTTCCTTTATATATAGGTAGGACAGGCATAGGAAAGTGTTTGGGATATGGTTGTGCTACAACTATAGGATCTAGAGGTTGACTACACATCTCTCGGTAATTGTACGAGGGACGGTAGGGATCTATTTGGTCCATACGGGAGGTTAACTATTTCACCATGGCTTCCAGATTGCCAGTTTGCCCACCATATTGGTTCGGTGGTACATGAGCATGGGATTTGTGAGCGTAAGAAGGCGGAACATAAGGATTCGATGCTATGTTACTATTATGCAAATGATTGGTAGAAAGAGTATTATGAAGAGGATTTGTGGTAACATTATGTTGTATCCCAGATTGTTGGAAATTAACATTTGGTTTTGTTTTAGGCTTTTGTTGATTTGAGGTATATTGATCAATAGCTTGGCGAAATAGATCAGTGAATGAAGGTTTCTTTTGTGTAGGAATAACCCTTGGTTTGGTAACAGGCACTCTAGGTGGTTGGGTAATCTGTTGTTGTTGCATGTTCTGGATTATAGCAGCCATGTCCAAATTGGACGGTCCGGCTTGATCACTCTCTTGATCAACAAAGGACAAAGGATTAGTGTGTATGCGATATATATCTTCTAGGGTTGCTTGGGTATCACTAATTTGATCTTTATCCATACGAACTGCTCTATTAAGGGTGCCAATATTGTTATTGAGAAATTTCCAAAAATGTTCCATGTTTTCAAAAGTAACAGCTCTGTCTAGAGTTATTTTAGGAGACGAGGATCCTTCCTCTCTATCATTTTCTTTTTGTTCATTTGCGTCCACAAATTCTTCTTCTTGTTGGTTTAAGGTTACTTCTTCTTGAATTGGTTCTTCAAGAAGGGCATCTGGTCTATTGGTTTTTCCTAACCAATCTTCTTCTACTTCAATTTGTTTTCCATTCCTGAGTCTAGTCATTGTGTCTAAATTTAGGTTTTAGCAAATATATATTAATATATTTGCAACAGATCTTGGGAGGTATATATTTTAATTATATACCTACTATAATATTTAAAAGAAAATGTTTTGGTTTTTTTTTGTTATTATATATATATATTTTATAAAGACAATAAACAACACACTAAATACAAGAAACAACAATAATAAAATAATAACTTAGTTTTCTATAAATAGTTTATAGATGTCATTGATAGGATCAAGTTCATCAGGAGTCATAAAGTGCTCCTCTTCAAATTGGAAATTGTTTTTCAGGAACTTAATAAAGTGTGCTATAGTGATATTATCTGTTTCAGATTCTGTTTTGTAAAAATAAATCTCATGGCAATACTCTCGATATAACACAGCTCTGGGAACTCTATTCCATATTTTTCTATCTGTAAGAACGACCTCTTGGTCCTCTACACGAGACAAAAATTTATGTACTACAGCTACGTTATCGAGGTATTCCTCAAAGGTATACAACTCAGAAGACACAAGGGCTCTTTTATCTGCTAACCACCTATGGCAAGCTCTCTGAAGCTCATGATACAAAGTCACTTGATCGGGATCCAGGATTCTATCTAGGACAAACCTCTTGATTTGCCTAAGTTCGGTTGCTCTAGATGAAATGAGATCTAATCTCCTATTAAGCTCGTCCCATAAAGGTGGGACTCTATATGTTGGAGCTACTCTAAGCAAAGAATTAATCTCTATAGCTACTAATTGATTTTCAACATTAATGGTGACAACTCGTCTTTTATTATAATCTACCATCTAAATATGACATGCAATATTTGATTCTAAATGCATTTATGTTTTTTTTTTTTTTTTTGGATTGAATTGAATTGTTTTCAAAAGGTTTTTAGTTTTCACGTCGGGTTCACCAAAATGTATCGCTCCAAATTTTTTGCACCCTTACCTTCAGGCTATAGGATCCGTGCCCGGAAGGGGGATGTGAAAAGGATGGGACAATACCTCGGACTGAGAGGCCCTTTGAAGGTCCCGCCTCTCGGGGGAGGTGTATAAGGGTGAATTTTTGACGGATGGTGGGTTCACCAAGAAAATTTTGAGTGGCAGTTTCCACGCCTAGGTTGGGAATGTGTTTGATGTGTTCAGTTTTAGCTTTAATCATCCAAGTCCTAGGTTTGGCCAAATGAATCTAAACTGTTCTATATGAAATGCAAATTTAAATGAATATAGAAAACAGATTTAAATAGAAAATACGAGAGAACAAGCTAGATGAGAAAAACCATACCTGATTTCGGATGTCTGATGGAGGTTCTGATTTTTGAAGCGATCCAGATCGCCTCCGATATGACAGGATCGTCTGATATCGAGACAAATTCATCGAGTGGACCTGCAATCATAGAAATAGACACAGAATACAAAAAATGCAGCTATACTAACGAGAGGAAAATGATGTAGAATGACAATAATAATATTAAACTGATAATTACAAAATAAAAATATAAGTGCATTACAATGATTTAATGACAATTATGACTTTATTATGCATTTAAGCTACATGGGTGAACTCCAAGATGCAGAATAGTAATAAGTCTAACTAATGCAAAGCAAAACAGTAGATAATGGGCAGAGAATGCAAACTCAGGGCACGGATTGCCCCCAATGTAGGCTGCAGTCGAGATCATCTGCAGGATACGAAATCATCTCGAATTTTGGCGTGATCGTCCGAGATCGTACAGGATCGTCTGCGATGATCTGAGCTTGCTTCGACTGAAAATAATGAAGTTCCTGCAAACAAACTTGGAAAAATACGAAGACCAATAGTAATTTAAGATACTCTAATGCAAATAAAACTCGTGTTACAAAAAATTTCAGCCAGGGGAATGTCAAGGGGAGGGCCTAAGATTAAATAGGCATAGGAAGGAGGTTGGGAGGTTGGAGATCATCCCAATTTGGGAGATCTCCAACGGGGGAAGTCTCTAACTGCGTAGACATGCTTTTGCCCCGGTTAGAGACGCCGTTGAAACAAAAGCTAATTATGAAAAATTAGTTTTGGGATGAAATCGTCTGGACGTTCTTCTCCAGACGAATTCATTCGATCTGAGGCGATATCGTCTGATCGGCGATGATATCATCCAACGGTCACAACAAATCCTAAAAATGGCACAGAAAACAAGGGGAGCGGTTTAACAGGGTGTTTGGGATTGAAATTTGAATTTGAATTATTACTAAAGTAATTTTAATTATTTGCTAAGGTTTACTATGCAAATTTTAGGGTGCTACAGTCCCAAGAGATGGTCAATACTCTTCTCCTCCTTATTACAAAAAACACATTGAGAGGGGCCATGAAAACCCCTTTTCATAAGGTTATCCCAGGATAAAATTCTTCTATGACCTACTAGCCCGACAAACATTTTAACTTTAGGAATGCTTGGGGTATCCCAAATATCTCTCCATATTCTAGTGACATTATTATTATGTTGGTGTTTAACATTATATCCACTTCTTGTTGTGTATTCTCATGAGCTATTTAACTCCCAAATCAATTTATCCTTGGCACCCCTCAGAATAATCATAGTTGTTATCTTTCTACTCAATTGCCTCCTAGTATCAATGTATTGTATACTTGTAAACATTTCTTATTTTCATTTGTATCTTCCTTCTCGATCCTTGTACAAAATATTTGAAACCCTATCACCATATTTGTCTTGAAGCAATCTCATCCAAGGTTTCAAAAATGGATCTAAATTAAGCAATTTTTTATCACACCAAGTATCCATCCAAATAGAAATTTTTTCTCCAGTTCCCACCACCCATATTAAACCTTTAATCATAAGATCAATAGATTTTTTTAAACCATTCCAAAGAGTAGAACCATTTGGAAGAGAGAATGCAGTAAATATTAAACTTGGATCATTGGGATCAACATACTTAGAAGAATTATTGTCCATTATCTTTGACTCTCTTTCTACAATCTCTAGATAACTTTTCCCCTAAGAGATAAGTTTGAATTTGTAAGAGCTCTTAAACCAAGACGTCCACTAGTTTTATCATCCAACAACTTGCTCCATTTCACTAAAGAAAAATTCCTTTTATCATGTAAACCTGACTATAAAAAGGATTACATAATAAAGATTAATTTTTTTTCAACTGATTTTGGCATAGAATACAATGACATATAATAAGTTGGAATGGCTTGTAAGATTGACTTAATTAAATGCACTCTTCCTACTAATGATAACCATCTATATTTCTAAGTTGGAAGTTTATTTTGAACTTTACTAATAATTAGATTCCATAAATATATCCTCATTCTCCCCTCAAATAAAGGCATACCTAGATAAGTTGTTGGTAAATTTACCTCCTCCATTTGAAGCAACCTACAAATTATTGCTTTGATATTAGTAGGAGTGTTAAGGAAGTAAATTTTGGATTTAGTCCTATTAATTTTTTCCCTAAATCTTTTTTGTACTCTTTTAAAAATTTATTTAAAGATCTAGCCTCATTTATCCTTGTCCTTCTAAAAAGGGTTGTATCATCTACAAATTTTTGATGGGTGATGTTATCGATGTTATTACTAACCTTAAGTCCACTTATAAGCCCATGTTTGTAAACCTTATTTAAGTTCCTACTCAAAACATCTACCATAATAATGAAAAAATATTGAGATAGAGGATCTCCTTGTCTAAGACCTCTCTTGGCTTTTAAATATTTTATCACTAACCCTTTGACCAACACTAAATAAGAAACTATAGAGACATAATATTTAATATTATCTAACCCATTTCTTCCCAAAACTAAACTTATCTAAAACTGCAAATATAAAATCCCATTTAACCCTATCATAGGCTTTACTCATATCAATTTTTAAGATCATAACTTTCTTTTTTTTTGAAGTTGTTGAATGTATAACTTCATGAGCTACGATCCTATCCAGAATTTGTCTCCCTTTCACAAATCCTCATTGCTCTTCTAAAATTATTTTTTTTCTAAAAATGGCCTTAATATATTTGCCATAACTTTGGAAATAATATTATAAGCCATATTACATAGGCTTATGGGTCTAAAATAATCAAACAATTCAACATCCTTCTTTTTTGGAATTAGATTAAGATAAGTTGCATTTATTTTATAAGGAATATATTGTTTTACCTAGATTGTTCCACTACCACCAATAAAGAATCCTTCACTATATCCTAATTATGTTGGTAAAAATCTATAGATATCCCATATGGACTAGGGGATTTATCCTTATTAAAAGAGAAAAAAGCTAAATGAACTTATTCTAGAGTAATAGGCTCCATCAGTTTCCTATTGTATTCATTTGTTATGACTGAAGGAACATCATTAAGAACTCTGTTCTCCTCTAAACCTAGAATATTCGAATAAAACAACTTTACGTCTTTTATAATTTCACTCTGACCTTCAATCCAAAATTCTTCTACTAATTTAATTCTACTAATTCTAGAAGATGATCTCTGTACTATATCCATCCTATGAAAAACTTTGTATTTTTGTCTCCTTATTTTAATGAAGTTTGTCTTGATTTTAATCTCTAGAATTTCTCTTCCTTACTCAAAATATTATGATATTCTGAACTAAGCAACTCACTTTCCTCTAAATTTGTATTATTTTCATCACCTTTTTGGAGTTTTGAAATTTTATCTTTTAGTTCTTTCTTCTCAAAATTGTTTCCAAATATGTTCTTGTTCCATTGTTTTAATATAGATGTCATAGCTTTAATTTGGTTTGGAAGAGCATACAACCGACCATTACCTAAATAATTCTATTTTTGAGCTATCACATCAACAAATTGAGGATGGTATTCCCACATCTGCTCATATTTAAAATATGATATTTTCTTTAATTTACTTACTACCATTTTAACTCTTATTGGCCAATGATCTGAACCAATCCTTGTTAAGGTATTAATTTTAGCACAAGTTACTTCATATAGCCAATGATATGAGAGAATATATCTATCTAATTTTTCTTCTATTAGGTTTTGGCCTCTCCTGTTGTTGGTCCAAGTATAGTTGTCTTCTTCAAACTCAACTTTCCATAGATTGTTGTTTTGAATAAAAGCTAAGAAATATTTCATACTTTGAGTCAATTTCCTAATTCCCCTAAATTTTTCATTCATCTTGGTTATGGAATTAAAATCTCCAATGTCATGAAATGGTTTTCTTGGTCTTTACTTCTCATAAATGTTTCAATCCCACTCTAAAATTCTAATCTACTTGACTAAATTGTAGGTCCATACACATTGATAAGTATGAAGTGAATATCTACAAAGTTTCAAGTGACTAAAGAGGCTATCAAATGCCTAGTTTTATGAATGGTTACACAAGATATTCTAGAAGTATTCCAAAAATTTATAATTCCCCCTACTGCTCCTTCATAATCCATAGCATCCCATTCACATATTGCCCAAAATGCTTTCATAGTTTTTAAAACTTCTTCTTTTGTCATTTTAGTTTCCTAGATACAGATAATATCAGGTTTATTAGTTAAACGTAGGTCCCTAATACATCTATGATTTGAGGGGGAATTAGAACACCTTACATTCCATGAGATAATAATCATGTCTCATTAGGGGTTTTTGGCCCATCTTGTGTATTACCAATATCATTTTGTTGTTTGGTAAAGAGAAGTTCAACTAACTTTGTTGTTTGTGTATTACCAATATTATTCTATTTCTCAATATTCTTTCAAAAAAAAATTCAACATATTTATCCTCTCTTGGCTTCATTATAGAAGCTTTTGACTTATCCTGCTCATTTTCCAGTATTTCCTTATTAATGGCAAAGGTATTAACTTCTAAAACTACATTTTCTTTACCCATTATTTTCTCCTCAATGGTGCATGATACTTCAAGAGAGTCTTCAAAATCTTATGAGACACATTCCTTAGGTTCATTGAGAATGTTCTTCCTTAAATTATGATCATATTGAATAGACGGCTCTTTTCTAATATGTTGAAATTATTGTACCATGTCCTCTAAGTTTTGATCTACTTTTTCTTCATAGGCTAAAGCCTCAAAATAATTGAAATTTCTTCCAATATCCTTATTGGCATCCACTGTTCATTTTCTTTTATTTTTCTAGATCTATTTTTTGGAATTTGAATACCATCCTTATCCATAACCATTTGTAAATTTCTCTTATGATTTTCTACAAATAATTTTACTGGGCTCTTCATAGGGCATGATCTCTCAATATGCCCCACCTCATTACATCTTCTACATCTAGAAGATATGTTTTCATAATCTATAGTTTGGATCCACATATTATCCCCATATTTAAGAATGATTGATTCTGGTAAAGCTTTAATTATATCAATCATGACCAATATTCGAGCATAAATAGCCAAAAATCCATCTTTTGTTGTATCTAAAATCTCAAGGAATTCTCCTAGAGTGTTTCCTATTGTCTTGAAGGTATTTATTTCCCAAAATTCAATGGGTAACCCAAACATCCTAACCCATAATGGTACTAGGGATAGATTTACATTTTTAGGTAAAAAGCCTTCATACCAGCTGGTAAAGGAAGAGCCCTACTCTTCCCATAAACCAAGGACCCCCTTTTAGGATTCTTTCCCTTTATTCCCTAGAAAAAAAAATGGCTAAGAAGAAACCTTTTGGAATGAATGATAGAATCACTCCTGGAGACTTCCAACTCCTATCAATAAATTTTCTCAAGGTTGAAGTCCCTGACCAATACCCATTAAATTTACCAAAAACTACCCTAACTTGGAGCAATGAGGATCTCTCTAAGGTGTACTCAATAACCTCTACAACTAGGGATGATTCTAAGTATTTAACTATAAATCGATCCATGGAAAGAAAACTAAAACTCAAAATCTAATGAAATTTATCTGAAATATCTATATCAAATATAATATTTGTTAAAAACTTTATAATTTTTTCATGCACAATTTCTAAGATAAAGAAAGGTAAACAAAACTTAGCTAAAAAATTCTTTGTCTAGATAGAATTTCTTGCCTCGTTGAAGTCCTAACCCTTCATTGCTCTTTCTATAATTCGAACCCTATTTTGAAAATATTTACAATTTCATTTTTTACGACTTGAAAAATTATCATTGTCCTTGTTCTGAATGGTTGACTTCACAGGGTTGTATCTCCCTCATTATTGATCAAATGTTTGCATATGACCACTCATTTTAAAGTTATTCAAGTTCTACACAAGTTGGTATAAGAATCATCTGAATCAAATAAATATTTGCAAATATATGGCTCCTAAAATATGAGATGTTTTTTAGGAAAAATACCTAAGCCTTCACACTTTGCAATTTCATTTTTTGTGACTTGAAAAAACGTCTTTGCTCTTGTTTTGAATGGTTGAATTCATAGGATTGTATCTCCCTTAATATTGCTCAAATTTTTTCATATGACCATGCATTTTAAAGTTATTCAAATTCTACACAAGTTGGTCCAAGAATCAGCTAAATCAGATAACTCTTCATGAAGATATGGCTCCTAAAATATGAGATAATTTTTCAAGAAAAAACCCTAATCCTTTGCACTTTGCAATTTTGTTTTTCATGACTTGAAAAATCGTCACTGCCCTTGTTATGAATGGTTATTTTTTGAACTAAACCTTAGTTAATCTAATGATTATTAATATAAATTAATATTTAGTTTTGAAATTAATCTAAGGATTGATTAATTCAATGCTATTAATCTAATGAAAGGTTATTAATATCTAGTTTTGCAAATAATCTAAGGATACATTAATGCAATGTAAAATTTAGATTTGTTATTAATCTAACGAAAGATTAATATAAATTAATATTTAGTTTTGTAAATAATCTAAGGATAGATTAATGCAATGTAAACTTTTATTTTCCTAATAATCTAATGATAGATTAATATTAATTAATCTTTAGCTTTGGAATTAATCAATTGATAGATTAATTTAATGGAAACTTAAGGACTAATTTAATATGGTCTTGGATTTTAAATTAATATAATGGTGGATTAGTTCAAAGTAAATTTTACTTGAGGGATTAATTTAATGTAATTCTTATTTTCATATTAGCCTAATGATGGATTTTTCAAATGCATTTTTTTAGTTTTGAAATTAATCTAAAGATAGATTAATTTAAATTTTTAGTTTTGGAAATTAATATAATGATGGATTAATTTGATTCTCTAGTTTTAGATTTAATATAAGATTAATCTAATACCTTTGGTTTTGAATTAATATAGTGATAGATTAATGGATTCCTATATTTTGGTAGATTAAATTAATCTAATATTTATTTGGGAAGTAATAAAATGATGGATTTTAAGAGTTTACTCATGAGACTAGACCTATGTTGGTTCTAATGGAGTTAACCTTTCAAGATTGGATATTATGCTAATGATAGATTTCATGGTTAAAATATTCAGTGTTACATTCTTTAGATTATTGTTAATCTTTTGAAGGATAACTAATGCTACATTAGTGGAAGATAATATTTAGATGGTTTACTTATTGTAGGCCCGAAATTACCACATACTTAGTAAAATTTTGTATAAATTTGACTAAGTCATAAAGCTGTCATTTTGCTCTAAAAATGGGTTGATAATATGAGTCCATTTGATAGTTATTCAATTTTGCAATGTTTGAAGCAATTATGGGTAACTGCATTCTAGGTCCGGAATGACGGCAGATCTCAAATCCGTAAAAGTTCTTGAGAGATGGTGATGTCAACAGTGAAAAAGTGCGGAATAGCCTCTTTGAATGTATTTGATTCTGAAATAGCCTTTTTGTTTCCCTCTCCAAATTGGCACTATTTTCAAATCTACAAAAGTCTCAAGGAAATAATGACATTAGTTGCAAAAAAGTACAGAATGGTAATCGAGGGAATGAACAAGTATTTTTCTTTTCGAAATAAAGATAAAGCAAAACAATTAAATAATGATGAGGTGAAAGATAAAATATTGGAGTGGATTCAAGGTTCAAATACTTTGGATCTAGATTGGATATTCTGCTACTAATAAAGGTGATGTCATAAGCGAAATGGTATTTAGCTTGTGCTGGATTGAATCTAAATCGTGTGATAAAGAAGATCGATAGTGGAGGTTAGTCTTCTATGTTTTGGCTATTTAAAATATGTATATGCATCATAACTGTAATAGTCGATCGAAAGATGACGCATTGAAGGTTTCTAAGAATATCAGACCAGAGGCAATTATAGATCGACTGTGGAAATCTATTCCCAAGAAGGATCGATGGAAACGTATGATCTAGAATGTTTTGAACTGTAGTTATACTGAGCAACCAATAAGTTGTAGAGACCCTGTGCTATCATGGCAGATTCCCTTCCAATGGAATTACCGAAGAACGAACCAATGAGCTAATTCCAGCTAAACTCTTTATTGAGCTGTTGTAACAAGATTTCATGTATTGTTTTTTTATTATTATAATATGAAAACTATAAGTAGAGGTTGAACCCTTGTTTTTAAGGGTCGACTCTACCATGTTTGCCTGTGCTATTGTAAATATTCTTGAAGAGCTAAATGAAAAGAGTAATACATTGATATTCGTCTCAAGTTCATGTTCTCTTACTTGATGTCAGAGGTTCGGATTTCATAGTTGCATTTCTATAAATAATTAGATGGTTAGTTTGTGTCTATTTTGGATTACTAGCTATTGTGAGCAATATAAATCTGCTTTGAGTTCATTTTGTGTTATTGGAACGTACATTTCTATAAAATTTAAGTGTTTGGTGAGTTTTTTTATTTGGATTATCATTCCCTCGTTATTGAAATTGCTTGCTATAATATTTATCTATTATGATTTAAATATATGAAATGATCTATAATGAGATAAATGTTTATTTGAGTATATGTCCTTAATCTAGTTTTTTGGGAGCTTTTTATGATGGTGCAATATTGTTAACCTATCCGTCCATTGTTATCTACATCTCTCTAACCCTAACCTTCTCTTACCCTAAATTCCAAACCCTAAGTGAGCATAATTGTGTCAACAACTTGCTAAGTTGAAAAGGAACCAACCTACTCTAGAGGTTGGATCGAAAACTCTTGTTTTGGTCCATCCAATGTTGAGTGTTGAGATGTAGCTATTGAGTGCAAGCCTAGAGATAAAATAGGAAGATAGACAGTCATAGTACTGAGTGAAAAATTGGTGCAATTTAGTGCCCAATAGTTTTTGCCACGCCTAGTGGGACCAGTTCACAAGGAACACAAAACCTATTGAAAGAGTTATTGTTATCTCAACCCGAAGGAATCAAGATTGGGTGAATTATCTTGAACTTGTTAGCGAAGAAAATAAATTTCACCTGGTGACTCCTTGGTTAGAAGACCTTGAAAAAGTATTGTAGACTAGTACCCTTTCATGTATATCAGGTCTTTCAAGAGGAACAACCCTGATTATTTATTTCATTGAGAGTTACCTCAGAGAGGGGTTGTTATTAGAAGTTTGGATCAAGATTTTATTTAAGAAGAATAACTTCTAGAAGAAACCTAATAGCTCCCAAGAAGACCTATAGCCAGAAACATGGCACATAATGTTGCTCCTAATCAGCCACTTCAAAAGTACCCTAACTGGGATTCAACTGGGCCCCTTATATTGGCATAAATGGATGCAAACCCCACGTATGATGGATTTGGGAAAACATCTTACGAGCACTATCAAGATATCCTAAATTTGGCAACAATCCATAACATAAAGGAAGAAAATATTATTGTAAGAATTCTAGCTCTGTCCTTTCATGGAAAGATATTGCATTGGTTCAGAACTCTAGAAGATAATTCCATCACTTCATGGCAATATTTGGCTGAGCCATTCATAGAATAATTTAATGAATCTATTGATAATTTTTCCCTACTAAATCAGTTTACAGCCATGTAGAAAACCTAGCAAGAAACTATCTCAGACTTCAATTTGAGATTTAGTAAAACATGGAAGAGAATTCCCCCCACTACTAGACCAACTGCATGTTTTCCTTATATGTATTATATGCATGCCCTATGATTAGAACTAGGTATGTAGACACAACATTCTAGAGTAGAAACCTTTCCCCAAGTTTATAATGCAGTCGTCCATGCTGAAAATATCTTAATCAATTTGGGAAGAATTACCCTCAAAACCGTGTTACCCTATAACTTAGAAACCAATAGTGGCCATGAACAATCCACAAAGTCCTCCTACATGGACCCCTTGCTCTCTCGTCTCCGTATTTGCAAATGAATCTAATTCCTTGGTCTAAACTGATAGCCTCTACACCTCCTTTTCCTCCCCTTACTTCTCAACCTTCTCAAGAATTGTCTGCTATTCTGGATATACAAAATACCATAAAAAATTTGAGTAACAGAATGTGTTCAATAGAAAAGAGAGATCGGGAAAGATCACAATAGAGGAGATTCCCATATGTGAACAAATATCAAAGGCCTGGTCCTAGCAATAGTACTGGGGTTAGGGTGAATGCAACATATGAGGAACCAGAATATTCTGCAGATACCACTCTTGCAAACGTTTGGTATTTGGTATGCAATGATCCCCATGCCTCATAATCTTGTGTGATGTATCAACACCATGTTCAGCAAGCTATGGATCAAGCTGAAAGAAATCAAAAGGGGAGGGTTAATATGTTATGGCACCCTGATCATATCATGGCCAAAAAAGAGTTGGATGAAGAAATCCCAATTGTTGTGATGACAAGATCTAGAAAGAAATATTTACAAGTAGATCCCCAGAATATGGGGCAATTCCATGTCCCTTATCAAAAGAAAGCTGACTCCCTCCCTCAAAGCAATGACACTTTTCCTATTCCTCAAGCTAGAGGGAAGGAGAAGATAGATAGTCTCCCTAAAAATATTGAAAGAGAAACAAAAGGAGATAGAATGAGATCCAAGGGTGAAGATAAAGAAAGGCTCAAGTTCCCCTCTATTACCAAAAGACAAATATTAGAGGCAACCAAACAATACAAAATAAAATATAGTGAGCTAGACAGAGGGCTAGAAAGACTATCCTTGACCAAGTCTGAGTACAACATTGTTGAGGAAATGAAAAGGATTCCATCAAAAGCTAGCCTATACGACACTCTTTTCATCCCAGGACATATTGACCTACTTAAAGCTTCCCTTAGCAAAAATCCCCAAAATAGACCAACCACCACCATCCTTAGTATACCACTAGAAAAGAGAGAAATGATGCCTATTGTTCTAAAAAACAAACCTCCTCCTTTATACATATCCTTAAGAATAGAAGTATGGGTAGTCTAAAATTATATGATTGATTCAGGAGCATCAACCATAGTTATGCCTAAGGCGGTATGTGAAAAAATGGGTATGGAATATACTTGGTCTTTTCAAGGAGTGTTACAATTAGATGGGACACTTGTAAAAATAGTTGGGGTTATTAAAGACGTATTGATGAGGTTGCATAGAGCTCCCGAGGTAATAGTGTAAGAAATAGTGGTGGTAGACTTTGAACCTTATTTTGAGTTATGCCTATCAAGATAATTTACTACAAAATTGGAAGGATGTATGTACATGGATTATTCTAGCATGGTAATCCCTTTCAAAGGAAAAAGGATAAGGATAAAACCTGAGAAACCAGTTGCTTGTCATATTGAAAAAATTGAAGAGAATTTGTGCAATCTTAATCTTGTGGAGGAATTTGAGCTAGTGGAAAATATTGAAGAGCTAGACATTGAATATGAGTTGCCTTTAAGAGAAGACTATAGTCAATTTGGAATTGGTATGGGTACATACAATATCACAACTAAATTAGAAAAGGAACTCCCTGCTATTTATAATAAATCCCTAAGAAACAAAGAAACATGGATTATGCATTTTGATGGGGCTAAATGTAGAAATGGTGCACGGGCTGGTGTGGTTCTACAATCACAGTCTGAAGGGATAAAGAATTTTGCTTATAGATTGACATGGTCATGTACCAATAATGCCACAAAATATGAGGCTTTGTGCCTCGAATTGATGCAAGCAAAAATTATGGGCATCAATATTTTGAATATATATGGTGATTTTGAGTTGATAGTCCATTAGGTAAGGAATAAGTGCAGAAGTAAGCACCATTACTTGAAAGCTTACAGAAATAGGGTATGGGACCTAATGGATTCATTTGATGCCCTGAATCTAATTTTGTGCCTAGAGAAGATAATCACCTGGCAGATTATTTGGCAAAAAAAGGAGCTAATTCAATCCTCCTGTAGATTTTGAAACTAGGAAGACCAAGGGAATTAAAATGGTTTTCAGACCTGCGGTCCCAGACAAGCAGATATTCTAGAAGGTTTTTGAAATTGATGAAAAAATTCTATATTTATGATAAGATAAGCATGCTTCTCAACCATCCAAGAGGAATACTTGAAGGAAATAGATCAACAAGGCTTTATCCAACTAAGAAACAATCATATCCCAAGGGGATTGGTCACTCTGGAAATTCTATTTGATAATGAAGATAGAAAGAAGGTTGGAGTTATGAAGGTCAATAAAAATATCTATAAGGAAGTGAAGGTCAGAATAGGAAAGAAGCTCAATGTTGGGATTGTGTGTTCACCTGAGGAAGCAAAGGATATTAAATATTTATGCTTAAAATACCAAGACATTATGGCTTGGCCATATGAAGACCTTAATGTGTATGACAAAAATATTATCCAGCATACTATCGAGTTAGAACCTGATGCTAAACCATTTTGGCAAAAATAAAGGCCTATTAATCCAAGGATAGAAGTCATTATGAGGGAGGAACTCTTAAAGATACTGAAGGCTAGGATAATATATCCAATAAAACATTCCACTTGGGTAGCCAATTTGGTACCCGTAAGAAAGAAGAATGGGGATATATGCCTATGTGTAGATTTTAGAAATATGAATCAAGCATCTCTCAAGGATCACTATCCCCTCCCTAAGATTGACCAAATCTTATAGGTGGTAGCTGGAGCAAAAAGATTCTCACTCTTGGATGGTTATTTTGGATATAACCATATTTGGGTAAAAGATCAAGACCAATACAAAACAACATTTACTACAAAATGGGGTATATTCACCTATCATAGGATGCCTTTTGGTCTGTCTAATGTAGGAGCTACATTTCAAAGTGCCATGGACTATGCCTTTGGTACAGTTATAAAAAAAGTTATTCTGATTTACCTGGATGAGATGATGGTCTTTTCTCATGATAAAAATGATCATCTATCTCATTTGGAACAGGTTTTTCAAAAATGCAAAGAATTTGGTATCTCACTTAATCCTAAGAAGTCATTATTTGTAGTACATGAGGGAAAAATATTAGGCCATGTGGTCTCAAAGGAAGGTATGGCCATAGATTCAAAAATAATTGGAGCAATTCTAGCTATTCCTTTACCTACTAATCAGAATACCTTGCAATATTTCTTAGGTCAAATCAATTTCGTTAGGAAATTCATTTTTGATTTTGCACAAAAAGTGAGGCCTATATCTAAATTACTCAAGAAAAAGGTAGAGTTCAAGTGGACTGAGGTTAGGAAGCAATATTTTGAGGTTATCAAACAATCCATTACAATAGACCCAATCTTGATAAATCCTAATTTCACTAAGTATTTTATTCTCTATGCTTATGGAGCTAAAGAAAGTTATGCCTCGGTACTCACCCAAAAATATAGTCAAGGGGATGAGCACCCTATGTTCTTTTGGAGTCATTACATGATTATCAGGTAAAATATAACTTTATTGAAAGACAAGTGTTTGCTGTAAAGAAGTCGTTAAATAATTTTAGACAATATCTAGTACAGAGCAAAACCTTGGTATATGTGGTTCATCCAGATGTAAGAAGTTTTATTCTACAAGGTGACTTGGCAGATAAAAGGGTTGGTTGGATTACTAAGATCCAGGAATATGATGTGGAGATACGTCCCACCAATATGGCAAGAGGTAGAGCCTTGTACCAAGGATTTACAGATCCTTCAGCATTGGCCAAAAATGACCGCTTGTCAAATAATAGAATAAGATCAAATAGAGATTGTACACACTCCAGATTCTGATTGGATCGAGCAAATGACCAGGTATTTCCAAATTGGTATTTGTCCTCCTGATCTAAATCCTTCTCAAATATGGAGGTATAGACTTCATGCTCTAAAATATGTGTTTCTACTTGAAGGGTTATTCAAAAGAAACTTGGATGGTATTCTCCTAAAATATTTGAAGGAGGACCAACAAAAAATAGTCCTAGAATAATTTCATGGACTCATAAGGAGGTCATAGCTTTGGTAGAATTACAACTTTAAAGATAATAAGAGCAGGCTACTATTGGCCTATTGTGTTCAAGAATGCTTTTAAAATTACCCATGCTTGTGATAAGTGTCAGAGGTACATTGGAAGAACAAGAAATGTTGCCTCTCCCCTGAAGCCTATTCAAGTCAAAGAGCCTTTCCAACAATGGGGATTAGATTTTATAGGAGTTATAAATCCTAATTATTTAGAAAAACACAAGTTTATCTTGATAGCTACAGATTATCTTACCATATGGGTACAGGCCATTCCTACAAAGAAGGTGGACCAAAAAGTTGTGATCAACTTTATGGAGAGTTTGGTTTCCATATTTGGAGTTCTAAAAGCTTTGGTGAGTGATAATGGCCCTGATTTTATACAATCTAAGTACATTGAGTTTGCCAGTAAGTATGACATCACTCTTAAAAATACTTCAAACTATTATCCACAAGGTAATAGACTTGTAGAATCTACCAATAAAAACCTATTAAGGATTTTGAGAAAATATTTGAAAGGTAACAAAAGGAGTTGGCACCTGTTGCTTAACCATGCTCTATGGGCAGACAAGATTACTATTAAAAATTCCATAAAAACTTTACCTTATGCATTGGTATACAGAAAAGAGGCAGTATTGCCGATTCACTTAGAGATCCTAACACTTAAGCTTGTCAGTACGAAAGAAGAATTAGAGTATGATCCAGTTAAAACCAGGTTTACACACTTGCCACAGTTGGAAGCGACCAAGACTCGGGCATATGATCATTTTCAAAAGCACTCATTAGACATTAAAACATGGTTTGATAAAAATGCCAGGTTCAGGAAACTTCAAGTTGGAGACTCAGTTATTAGGTGGAATGTTGATAGGGCAAAACTAGGCAAACATGAAAATATTGATTCCTTTTGGGATGGTCCTTTCAAAATAGTGGAAGCTAAACAATCGAATGCATTACAGTTCAAGGATCTAGAGGGAAACATACAACCAATTTCGATGAATGGTTTCCACCTTAAGCTCTACTATATGTAAGAAATAAGCTCGTTGTAACATATGTATATACTTTTTACAAATATTTCCCCTTCCTTTCTGCACTTTCTATTTCATTTTCTTTCTGCACTTTGTAATTAGTTCTTTTTCGAAGAAATGCTAAAAAGAGAAGAGAGAGAGAAGAAATTTTGCAAGAAATGACTAAGTATTGGCCAAATTCATGGTAATGTTCCATTCCGCACATTATGCTGTGCAAAAATCCCTGAAGTGGCATTCCGTCCTCAAGTCCGCATGGTTAAATATGGATTGGCAATTCCATAGAGTGGTCTATATTTTTCTATCCCACATAAGGAAGGATAAGAATGGCACCAATCCAGGAACCTCTCAAAGCTAGAGATAGCCAAAGTGGAATCAGGGTAAAGTGACACACGTGTAAGCTTAGTGGACTCAAAAATTTCTTAAGATGCCAGAATGGAATCAGGCCAAAGCCAAACAACAAGTTTCAATTTGACACGTGGAGGCTAAATATTTCTCGTGCATTCAATTCTAACAAACTCGTGCATGAGCCAAAGATTAGCCAAAGGGATGCGATGAGATGGCAGCACAATTTCAAAATTTGACCAATAAAAATATAGGATGTCACCTTTGAGTCACCAAAGAAATAATGGAAGGATGGCAAAGTGTGCCAATGAAGATATCACGTAGTAGCTGCATCTATAGCAGATGATACACACATTACAGGAGATTAAAAGTGAAGGAGTATTATGTAGGGTTAATTTAATTACCACGAGGCTATAGTGGACATAAGCAACATTTTGAATTTCTCCTCACTTATTCTAGTGTGCAAAGTCCTATTACTGCAAGATGGCTCCTAAGAAATCACCCATGGAGACTTCAGAAAATGTTCTGGAATTTGAAACTCTAGACGATAGGACGTCAGTGTCGTACCTTGATAAATTTGAGGTTGTGGTAGACATGATGATGACCATCATTAAAAGGATGAGACTAATAAATAGTGTGAATGATAGATAAAAAAAGAACACTGCTCTATCGATGGAAGGTAGATGCTCCATCCTTTCTTATTTATCCTTTTACATTTGTGATTTCGTTCACCCATGTCCTGAGTTGATAGCTACAATAGTTAAATTCTACGACCCGCTAGCCAAGGTAGTAAAAACCTATGAGGGTGAGCCCCTTTTTAGAATCACTACCTCTTTCTATCATGAGCTTTTTGTCTTAGGGTATGAATTGCCAGTACCAACAAAACCCTTCAAAATTGTTGAACAAACTAGGTTTTATTCCACAAAGAAGTAGGAAAATGATGGTGAGTCATTTAGGAATTGGGTTTATAAAAAGCTAAATACCAAACCCCAGGAAGAGTTGCCTGAGGACCCCATTTCTATAAATAAATTTGTAACCCTCGTTCTATTCTCTATGTTGGCATGCATGGAGGGTTTGGAATCTGATGAAGAGGTTCATGGTTGGCAAATTGTTGCTACATATTATATATATAATGAAAGGATGTATGAAAATGAGGTGACAAAGAGAGGGATAAGGGTGATTTATTTTTACTAGCCAGCATTTCTCACCTAAAGAATACATGAACAGTAAGTAAGCTTGAAGAGGGTCTCTGACGCTCCTAGATTTAGGCATTGCTCAAGCCTAAATGTCACTATGAAAGATAGAATGTCGTGGATTCCAGTCAAGGATAAGACTAATAAAGGAGAACCTATGCCAGTATACTATTAGATAAACCATTTAAGAGGCAGTGAGTCTCACTATAGGTTCAATTTGGAATTTCTTGGACCGACCCTCAAAATAATGTACGAAAATTTCCCCAAATTGCCACCCCTGGCCAAAGAGATTTTGAGGAATAAAGATGCAGAGGAAGGGGACTGGTATTTGTTAACTGAGGGAACAGTCATCATATTATATGGTTTCATGGGTAAACCTTTTCTTTTGCCCCACTTTTTCATGGAGAGACTCTTTGCCTTAGAATATTTGAGGAAGACAGATTACATTGACTCAAAATATGGTTCAGGGAGAAAAATGAAGTCTTTGCTTTCCCACCGCACTTTGAGTGATATCGCCATTACTAAAAAGGGGTAAAGTTAGCAAATTGATTGATACCTAAATGGGTTAGGTCTATTTTATATCCCACAGAAGTGGAGTTATGATCCTAATGGTATTTTCACTACAAAAAATAAAACCTTGAATAGAGATAAGGCCTACAAATTTGAGAAACGGCCCAGGGCTCATTTTGAATAGGGAAGAAACAATGATGAGACTACTTTGTTAGATTGGAATGTTTCCAAAATGGATTAGTTACCTCCATGGTTGGATTTTTATGAGCAAATTGAAAATTTTGATCCCGACCACCAGCCCAGTCATCATATTACTGAAGAGATGATTGACAAGATTAAAGCCAAAACTACAAAGAAAAGCAAGCCCTCCTTCAAGTCAAAGTCGACAAAGAAAAGACATGTCGTCTAAAAAGGAAGTTTTAGAAGAAGTAGAAGAGGATTATTTCAAGGGACCATGGGAGGATGCCAAGATCATGGATTGGTGGTGTATGAGAGTTGAAATTGGGAAAGTTGAGTCTAAATTTGGAATAAAATTTGATAAAGAATTTTCAAAAAGATATGATGAAAATATTGACACTTGGGACCTAAAGGATGTGAGGCACATTGTATTGATAGTTGAAAAGCCCTAGGGTGATTCTGAATCTCTCCAACCTTCTACATATCAAAATACTTCTTTAACAAACACTGGAGCATTGAGGACTTTCAGTTCTACTTCTAAGTAGGTGGAGATATTCTCTAAAGGAGCTAATATGATGATCAAAATGAGATGTTCTAATGAAAATGTTGTTAGTACCTTAGTTATTGAAGTAAAATCTAGGCCTACACATTTAGCTCTAGTAGGACAGCCTTGGGACAAAGTTGTTGATCATAAAATGAAGGGTAAGAGCATTGGGCTGAAGCCACTCTATTTTACTCCTGTGACATCAACAAAGCCACAATCCATTACTGACCAATATTTACCTTTCAGGGAAGTGCAAGGAGATTTATCAAATGTATATTCTAAATATGAGATGGAAGCTTTTCAACTAGTTTGTAAAAGGACTAGGAGGTCCTTAGAAATAGAGGAGAGGGAAGTTTCTAAGAAGCAGAAAGTGAGTATGGAGGAAATTGCTGAAGAGGTAGCTACTTTTAATATAGAAGGGTTAGTTGAACAAGAACAACAACTTGAAAAAGAGGTTGAACAAGAAGACCCTACATCTATAGCTGAAGGTATGGTTTCTAATCCCTCTTCTCCTTCTCATCTCCATGAATCCCCAAAAATAATTCCCTCCCTTTCTAGTCAAGAGAATATGGCAAAATTACCTCATCCATCTCATAGTTCTTCCCTTGTCCCATAAATAGCTATGGAGGTACCAGTCAGTTCTATTGTGTCATAGTCTCCTCAAAACCCACCTTCCACTTCTGATATATCCAATTCAATATCCACCATTGTTGCATCCTCATCTCTTTTATTACCACCATCCATGGGATGATACATTCCAAGTTCATCCATCCCTTCTACTATCACTTATGTCCCTGTTTATTTGAATTTACCTATGCCTATAGTAGTGGTAGTCACTGAATCTACCATTGTAATAGAGGTTACTGTCAATGTATCTCCACCCTCATCAATAGCAAGTTAGTTTGCCCTTATATTTTTGATGCCATTATCTCCTTTGGCTGCTAATGTTTCAAGGTCTATTGTTGTATCAAAAGAACAGGTAGCCATTCAAATCATAAATTACTATTGGGTAGAGAATCTTACCAGGCCTTCTAGCAAAATGGTCATGACAAGGAAAAGTATGTATGTTAATCCTATCACTAGGCAAAGGGTTTCAAGGTCTTTGATTCCACAGGTAAGCAAACCTGAAAATTAAATGACTATACAAGATTATAAAGTAGAGGAAATCATAGAAGATATTGACAAACTTCCTGTTGAAGATGAATTAGGGATGGCCAAGGCTCACTTTGATACCTTTTATGTGAAGATTGATATAGCAAAAGATAAGGTAGAAAAGTTGAAACAATATGTCAAAAAGATTAAGAAGAGCCTCCATGATCAAAAATAAGTAGAGAAAGTTCTGAGGAAGAAGACTAAGAGTTGGTAGGAAATATTTTAGAAGGCTAATGAGTTGAAATACCAGATAGAGGAACAAAAGAAGCTGACTGAGGATCAAACAAAATAAATTTAAAATTGAAAACATCAGCTTCAAATTGAGAAAGCCAAGTCCTCTAATTTTTCCAAATATAGTTTGAAAAGTATCAAGGAGTTGCTTTTTGAGGTTCAAGAGAAATTTTTAGGTCTCCAACTCATAATCGACTACCTGAAGGATGCCAACCAATTATTATCTACCATTCAGAAGGATTTAGATCAAATCACTCGAGAGTTATAGCCTATGGTAATTTCAGTAGAACAAATGTATAGGTTGGTTGATACTAGGCTCAGTTATGCTTCTAAACCAATTTCTAATAAATAATGGAATCTAGCCGGGGTAGCCTTCGAGATAGTGGTGAAAAATCATAGGGTAGTTCAGAGATTCTGGCTATTGTTTTATATGATGGATAGGGGAATTAAAGAGATCATTGAAATAAATGAGGAAATGATTCAGGTCGGTTTCAAAGGACTCTAGAAGGAGGATCATAGCTTGTTATCTATGGAGGAAGTCCAGCAAAGCATCAAGGATAGCTTACAGGATGAGGCTGGAATTGAGTCATTAGAAGAGCCACTATCCCAAGAACAAGCTGCTAAGCTAATTATGAGTTACACCCGCCTGAGAGATCTCATGGAAGATCTGGTGATTAGAGGGAATGTTGCTAATTAACTACAATATATTTATAAGTAGCTTAAAGAGACATTAAATCCCTCTGATCAAGCATGGAAATAGACTCTTCAATATTTGGAATCAATGATTCAAGTGTTTGGGGACACTTATGGTAAAGATGATCAAGGAGTACAAACTCTTGGAGAAGATGCAGTGGAAGAGGCTATAGAAGAATAAGAGTAATATTGAGCAATTATAGGCCTAGAAGGGGCTCATGCTTGAACCATTCTTTTTCTATTTGTACATATGCATAAGTTTTGTATTCCTATACATCAATTTTGTATTTCTGTTTTTACTCTGACAATTGTTAGAAATAAGCAATAAAGGCATGAGGCCTATAGCGTAGCATTTTTGTGTGAAGGCATTTTTGAAAGGAAGCCTTTTAAAGGAGGTGGGTTGTGTATATTTTCTGAAGGTAGTAGTAATACTGATATTATAGATAGTCTCTAGTTGAACAAATGAGTTCTATGATATTTTTGGTATAGTTTCGATATGAATCTCTACCCTCTAGGAAGAATTAAGTTTTTAGAGGGTAGGATTTGTATGGAGATCATTCCTTAAAACATATATTCATGAAGAAGTATTATCTTAACTCATAAGGCCCAATGGATAAGACTCTGGATTTGATTGGCTTTGCAAGCAAATCCACTCGGTCCACTCGGGAGGCACCAAAATGTCGGCCTAAAATGGCCACATACTTAGTAAAATTTTGTATAATTTTGACTAAGTCATAAAGCTATCATTCTGCTCCAGAACCAGGTTGATAATATGAGTCCAATCGATAGTTATCCAATTTTACAATGTTTGAAGCAATTACGAGTAACTGCATTTCGGGTCTGGAATGATGACAGATCTCAAATCTGTGAAATTTCTTGAGAGATGGTGATGTCAGCAATGAAAAAGTGCAGAATAGCCTCTTTGCATATATATGATTCTAGAAAAGCCTTTTTGTTTCCCGCTCTGGATTGGCACTATTTTCAAATTCGCAAAATTCTTAAGGAAATGATGATGTTAGTGGTGGAAAAGTGCGGAATGGCGATCCGGGGAATGAACAAGTATTTTTCTTTTTGGAATGAAGATAAAGTGGAATGGTTGAATAATTATGAGGTGGAAGATAAAATCTTGGAGCACACTCAAGGTTCAGATACTCTGGATCCAGATTGGAGATTCTGCTACTAAGAAAGGTGATGTCATAAGCAGAATGGCATTTAGCTTGTGTTGGATTGATTTTGAACTGTGTGATAAAGAAGATCGATGATGGAGGTTAGTCTTCTAGGTTTTGACTATTTAAAATATTTTTATGCATCAGAACTATAACAGTCGACCGAAATATGAAGCATTGAAGGTTTCTAAGAATGTCAGACCAGAGGTAGTTACAGATCGACGGTGGCAATATATTCCCAAGAAGGATCAATGGAAATGTATGATCTGGAATATTTTGAACTATAGTTCTACTAAGCAACCAACAAGTTGCCGAGACCCTGTGATGTCATGGTAGACTCCCTTCCAACATAATTACCGAAGAATGAACCAATGAACTAATGCTAGCTAAACTCTTTACTGAGTTGTTGTAACAAGATTTTGTGTATTGTTTCTTTATTATTATAATATGAAAACTATAAGTAGAGGTCGAACCCTCATTTTGAAGAGTCATCTCTAGCGTGTTTGTCTGTTCTATTGTAAATATTCTTGAATAGCTGAATGAAAGGAGTAATACATTGATCTTTACCTCAAGTTCATGTTCTCTTTCTTGATGTCAGAGTTTTGGATTTCATAGTTGCATTTTTGTAAATACTTAGATGGTTAGTTTGTACCTATTTTGGATTAGTAGCTATTGTGAGTAATTGAAATCTGCTTTGAGTTTATTCTGTGTTATTGGAAAGTACATTTCTGTAAAATCTAAGTATTTGGTGAATTTTGTTATTTGGATTATCATTCCCTAGGTATTGAAATTGCTTGCTATAATATTTCTCTATTATGATTTAAATATATGAAATGATCTATAATGAGATAAATTTTGATCTAAGTATATGTCCTTAATCTAGTTTTTTGGGAGCTTTTTATGATGGTGCAATATTCTTAACCTATGTGTCCATTGTTATCTACATATCTAACCATAACCTTATATTACCCTAAACTCCAAACCCTAAGTGAGCATAATTGTGTCAACAACCTGCTAAGTTGACAAGGAACTAGCCTACTATGGAGGTTGGATCGAAAACTCCTATTTTTGTGAAGAACACAAGATTATACTGAGAGGGGGGGTGAACAGTATAAGACCACTTTAAACTTTTTTCTTCAACTTTCAAATTAATATTATGCAGTGAATAGATAGCAGTATCAAAAATAGTAATCAAAGCAATGCACAAAATACCATCCACAATAGAGACACATCAATTTACATGGTTCACCCAATGCGGGCTACTCCACGGATAAAATATTTCACTAAATTTTATCACCTCAAATTCTGGGAAACCTTTCTCGATTACAAAGTTTATGGGCACCAACCCAAAGGAGACACCAATCTTCTAGCTCTGCTCTAGCTGATGATCCTCTAGAAAACCTCTGCCTCCTCTGCCCTTAGCAAGTGGAACTCTATCCACATAAGACACCTGTCTTCCCTGCTCTGGTTGAATACCTCTATCCTCAACTCTTTCACCTCCAAATCTGGTCCTCGAATTTGCACTAAACACAATCCTTTGGTTCAACACAAATGTCCTTGTTCACTTCCTCTGTTCTGCACCAAACACAGTCCTTCGGTCTGGCACAAATGTCCTCAAAATTGCACCTCTGTGTAGTCACAGTAGTAGCATGATATTCACGCACTCTGCTTCCTTGCAATCTCTCTCACTTAGAAGATTCGATAGAATGCACTCTGCATACACTGCAATCGAATTTGCACTCTGCTTCTCGATGATCAAACTTCTCCCCGCACTCTATCTGCAAAAGTTGCACTTCAAACGCACACTTCAATCAATACAAAATCTCTTCAAATAGCCCTCCTTTTATACTAACATAATCAAGATCTAAACCTTGGGCTTAGTCGACTGTTATGCAAATGCAAACCCTAACTCCGTCGGCTGCACGCCCTAATCTTTATCGGCCCAATTTTAACTTTTTCGGCTTCAACCGCCTCTGTGGTTCAGTAGCTTCTATCGTGAAACCACAACATGTCATGATATCATGACATTTTTGTAGCTGTACACTTTCGTTTGGCTATTGTTGCGATATCGCGACACTTTTGCTTTTGTCTACCTTGACTATGTTCTTGTCGCGATATCATGACACTTCTGTTTTTGCTGACGTCATCTTCACTCCTATCGTGAAATCGTGACACTTTTGTCTTCATGGCCTTCTTCTTTGCTTGCACTAGCAAAAATGGAACATGTCACGAAATCACGATGCTTTCACCTTCGAGCTCTTCCTTCTTCAATTCGTCGCAAAATCATGACGCTTCTTCTATTGAAGACTTGCTTACTGTTTCTATCATGAAATCATGACACTTTCTCCAACTCAATGCTGCCATCTCAACCTATTGTGAAATCGTAACACTTTCTACATTCGCAAGCTTTCTCTTCAACCTGTCGCAAAATCGTGACACTTTTTGCATCTGTACAACTTATTTGTAGCCTGTCACAAAATCGTGACGCTTCTCATTTTAGACTCTTCCCTTTGTTGCATGTCGCAAAATTGCAACAGTCCTCACTTAGTTTTTTGTAGCATGTCACAAAATCGTGACACTTTTAGAGATACTTTATCTCTCTTCGAACTTGTCGCAAAATCGTGACAGTTCACACTGTGGACTCTCCCTTCTGCATCATGTCGCAAAATCGTGACACTTTTTCGTCCATACAACCTTCCTTGCATTATGTCGCGAAATCGTGAAACTTTTCCTTCTTTGCCTTCCTGCACTTTTCGATTCGTGAAAATGTGACATGTCATGAAATCGTGACACTTTCCACCTTGCTCTCTTTCTCTGCCAACATGTCACGAAATCACGACAGTTTTGCCAGCTTCTTCTCTCTCTTCCAACATGTCACGAAATCATGACAGTTTTGCCAGCTTCTGCTTTCTCTTCCAACATGTCGAGAAATCGTGAAATTTTTTCAAAAATATTTCTCTCTCCTGCCTAAGTTGCGAAAATGCGACATGTCGTGATATCGCGACATTTTTCCAACTTACTGATTTCGAACCTGTCAAGCCGAACGTTCATCAAAAACACATTATTTTACATCAAATCAAATTATTTCAAAAAGCTTCCTGACATCAATGACAACTTATTCACTTGAGCAAATGCAATGTACTCAAAGTACCCAAAATTGCCAACAATCTCCCCCTTTGTCATTGATGGCAACCCTTTACTAAAAACACATCTTAGGAGCTAAAACTAAAACCAACTGTGCTAACAACTGAGAATCTCCTTTTAAAGTTTTGCTCCCCCTGACTTGAAGCTTTCCTCTTCACATTGAAGCTCTCCCCCTTACTCATATATCTCCCCCTTACTCAAATCTCTCACCCTTTGTCATCAATGGCAAAGGGTCAATAGGGGTTTACTCAAATTCCTCTACAAGAAAAAATTTCCAATCAAGGACTCAATCAATTGGGGTATACTAAAATTCCCCTTCAACAAAAAATGCCTAATCAAGGGCTCAATAAAGTAGGGCATATTCAAATGCCCTTCTAATATAAAGTGCCTAATCAAGGGCTTACTCAATCAAATTATAATCAAACACATCAACAATACCAAATACCCCATCAAGTGCTCAATAAATCTAGGCATGTTCAAATGCCCTTACAATAATAAATGGTAGTTCAAGGTCCACACCAATAAGAGTATATTCAACCAAATACTAATAAAATATCATTTCCTCCCATGGAAAATCAACAAGTACTTGATCTTGACTAGTACATGCAAACACCCTATTACAACACAACTTCTAGTACCCACACAAACTTAGTATTATGAGGGGTCTGACCATATATATTAGTACGAGACCATTATTACGGTTAATAAAACTCCACATAAAAATGTTCATCCAAATTTCAATCAAAACCCCATCACTCTTAATCAAACATCACCCACCAACTATCATAGACCCCATGTCAATCACCTAGAGCATTCATTGGTTACCACCCTAGTTGGTTCCAACCTAATCATGTCAATATTGATACCAATTATTTAGACCATGTAAGACCAAATAAAATAATTACAAATAATTTCAAATAGCTTTGGGTGTGCCAAACCCACCTATAGTGAGTTGTGTTTTGAACCCATCCATATCTCTGTACACATGCCATCCTACCCTTCCAATTTTAATCCTAAATTTGATAAATTTAGAGGTAGGGATAACCCCTAGGAATATTTGAGAAATTATCAATTTGGATGCTATCACATCAATGATTATGATGATCTCATGCTCAAAACCTTTCTATAGTCACTTGGGGAACCAACGTTAAACTGGTATGATAACTTACCTCACCATAGATTATACACATTTAAATAGTTGGAAAATACTTTTCTTAAACATTTCACCCTCAACATCAAGAATAGGACATCACTGTTAGATCTCTATAACCTACAGTAGTTTGAAGATGAATCCATAAATGACTATGTCATACGATGGAGAGTTACTATCAATAATATCCCTTTCTCTCTTCCTTCAATAGAATGGATTAAGGTGTTTGTTAGGAGTTGTATCAAGGCCATCTCTAGAAATTTACAAATACAACCACATAGCACATTTGAGGAAGCATCCAATAATTCCAAGCTCATTAAGGAGGTTAAAATCCAAAATAGGAAGATCAAACCCCACAAAAAGTTTGAATACAAGCCAAATAGATTTTAAAAGGGCAATTCTAGTTAGAATCAACCCAAACACCCTCAAACCACCAACTTAGTGCTCAATATGATAGCCACACCACCCATTACAAATATCCCATTTTAGCCTCAAGTTCATCCACACCCAAGGAATGTGTTTTCCCACCATCGTAGCCCAATATACGAGCCCCTCAATGTCAAAGTGATCATCCACCTTACACATGGACCCCATTAATCAAACCTATGGATATCATCTTTCAATGCTTGATGACTACTGGTCATCTAGTATTATCTTAAATTAAATCCAAATATCCTATGATACCCAAAACAAAAGGGTACAATGAATATGCTCATTGTGACTATCATGATCGCAAAGGGCATGACATCAATCATTGCTACCAATTTTGGCACCTTGTATAAGATATTAATAAAGGTGCCATTTAGGTTAAAAACCCTTTGGATCCCCCCAACCAAAACTTGGATGTATTTTGCAACCCTCTCATATAGGAAAATACCACCCAAATACAAGCTTCCACATCCAATGCACAACCATAAAATCCTCAATTCAATCAGGTCAATTATGTACCTAATCAAAAAGGCTTTATCGGGATGATCAACATCATCACATTAAATAACCAATATTCCACTCGGTCTATCCCACAATAGGTGTCAGTGCCTCCCCCACCATATTTCACACCCCCGCCAACTCAAGGTCTACCTCCACTACCGAGGTCAATCATCACCATTCAAAGTTATCTCAACCATTAGCTTCAACCTACCCCTACTAAGCTATCTATCTACAACCTCCTACAACATTCATAGCTTCATTGTGAGGAATTAAATTATATACTAAGATCAATAAATTTTCAAACAAATGATATAAATAATTTTCCTAATTTTATAATAAAATATGTGTACAAGCATGCAACCATCCATCATGTTCTACAATCATGAGATCACCACTCTTGTAGGCCCTATATTGGATCCTCCCATGCATATAATGGCTAAATTTTATGGTACCAATTATAAATATATGTTGATTAACATAGGATCTTCCATGAACATCATCACATACCCTATCCTCAATCATCTCAACATTCCACCACCTAAGCATCGCACTTATGGACTTACAATATTTCAATGGTATATTATGTCAAACATTGGGCACAATCATCCTACTAGTCAAGGTACGTACCAAAATAATCTCCACCCCTTGCCACATTATTGAGGGTGAAATACAATACAACCCTTGGTATACCATGGATCTAGATGTGTGTAGTACATCACATCCGAGTTGATGATGAATCATTCTAATTTTATAATTTTTTTTTTCCTGCCACATTCTACCACCCTTTATTCCACTCACCTTGCTACCATACTCATCAGACCCACAACCACCACTCAAGAAGCAATATCAGAAGCATCCACATCTTACACTCCTCCTCCAATCACTTAAACTCATCCTACCCTATGCTCCTTTTCCTAACCTCCTCGACCACTTTATTCTAATCCACATCATTATCTCTCTCCATCTTCTCAACCATTTCCAACCATTCTACAACCTCCTTCCTTCACCCCTATTGCACCACCTCACCCATATTCATCCTCTAATCCCTCTAATTCCCATGTTCCTCCTTGACCCAGTATCCTACCACCTCTCATCTCTCCCTCACCCATCAATATTTCACCTGAGTCCCAAGCATCCACTTATTCTACATCACCTTTGTCTAATCCAGGATCCTTGACACATCCTAAGACACCACATCTCTTAGTACTTATGACCATTCCATGACCTAGAGAGTATATCATACATAAAACTCACCTCCTCCCACCTAGCATCCAATCCACATGTGGCTTTCACCATCCTCCAAATGCCTCTATGATAATCAGAACCATCATTCCAATGGGGTTTCCAAAAATCAAACAAATTTCATCTATGGAGGTATTGTTACCTCCTTACAGTCACTTGAACCCCCTATGCTTGAGCTTTCATTCTGTACCAAACTTGATTATCTCTCTAATCCCAATTTTACCTTGCATTATTTTCAATGACACAACTGGTAGGGATGTGTTAGATCACCACAAAAAATGGTGATGCAACATCATTAATCCTACCTTCCTACAACCCAATGATAGATCAAGTATAGGATATTGAAGCACAGATCATAATGACTTGATGTATCAATTTGAACACTTCAACATCATACTCATGAAGAACACTCTATATATCCTAATTGCCCTTCCCTAATTGTAAGATAATCCTCTCAATCATCCATCGACATTCCTTCATATTTCTTCCAAGTAGCCATGATTCACCAAGAATCTTCAGACATATTTGATGATGATATCGAGATACAATTTTATATGCTTTCTATCCATTTTTATAGCTCAGAGGAAACATCTACCCCCATATTTCCCATCACTAAACCACTCGAAGGAGACAATGGTTTTCTTTACATGTTTTCCATCCCATTTTGATCCTTCTATTTCTTCTTCCTCATGAATATCCACCACCAAAAATCTTAATCCAACCAACTATTGAGTGATAATTTTACCCATTTGCAAAACAATCATCACAATCAGGATATTATCGAAAAACCCTCTCTTGCAAGGAAATACTTATTGTTTCTCCAAGGTTACTTTTAATATGTTAAACTTACTTGCAATGCTTAGTGAAATGTGAAATATTAAAAATTAATTGGATACCTCAGTGTTGCATATACCTGTTAACAAGGGGCCTATTTTGGTATTGATTTGATTTGCAATGATCTTTGTTTTTCATTGAATTTGTGAAAATATGACATTATTTCTCAACTATATACTTTGAAATAATAATATTTAAAAGGTGATTTAATCAATTTTATCTCAAATTGTTAATCTGATTTTATCTTCGATTGTTAAGCCAATTTTTATCTTCTTTTGTTAACCAATTTTATCTTCTTTTGTTAACCAATTTTTATCTTCTTTTGTTAACCAATTTTCATCTTCTTTTGTTAACCAATTTTTATCTTCTTTTGTTAATATTTTCTTGAAAATAAAAATGGAATGATTAAATCTAACTTTGTAATGTAACACTTTGGAATATCATATTAGTTATTCATTTTAATGAAGAATTGAAATTTATTAAAATTTCAATTTTTATAAAATGAAATTAATTTGATTGCTTGGAAAATGTGCAAAGTTTGAAATTTCAAATTTCCATTAAAATGTGAATTTGCGTAAACTTGAAAATCTGAAATTTAATTTTGGAATTGCCATATTTCTTTTTGGGGTTTTAATTTTTTATCTATATTTTTTTATTTTGTATTTGATGAAATTAACAAACAAATGTAAAAGGGATAGGGTTAGAAGAAAATAAAATAAAAGAGCAAGTTGTTGAAACTTTTTAAAACTTCATCTCGAATTTGCATAAACCAATATCCTACACTAAACCAACATTAATTTGACCCATATTCACGTAGTCCAAAGTTAATGTGATGCAATATTCAATGGAATAACATAATATATTAGGAAAAATAAAAAATTCTACCATCATCATGCATAAAACTTATTAAAATTTCCCATATATTACCAACATGAAAGATTTTAAATAAATACACTTGCAGAATACCATGCTTAAATCGATTGCAAGGGATGAAATCTGGTGCAGTCCAACAACAAGGGAGGAGATGTCTTCCACAAAATTAGAAATCCAACATGCCATTCCTACCAACAATTCTCCAACTTCCTACATTTCAATAGATTTTTATAATTTCTAACATTGGTTGTTCAACTTCATTTTCCTTCTCATTCATTTGGGTTTCTTAATGCTTCTTTTCCAATACCTTTATTTTCAACTTGTAACTATCATATTTAACAACTCTAGCATCGCCTTTCATTGCCTCACTTATGGAAATATTATAATGCATAATCTATGTTGTATACATGTTTTTCTGACTTTCGAGGATGTTTAATAATACTGAAAGCCCTGTATTTCATCCACGTTTACATTCGTGTAGCTCCAAGACTTCAAATTAAGAACCCTTGATGATCGCGCTCTATCGACAAATGGTCACACAAGAAAGAAATATTTTGGGCTTCAAATCTTGGTGGTACAACAAAGACATCTTCTCCAACTTCATAGTTGATAAAATTTACATGATGCTTTGGCTCTCGAATGTTGGTGAAAATGTGACCTGTAGCTTTCTTTGCTATGAACACAAGCGCCTACTATCCAATGCCTCCTACACTTCTTGAAGTACAATCTACAATATTGGTTATAGCATGTGAATACATAAATATTTCATACAATGATGAATATCATAAACCAATTAATCATTTCACTTAAGTGAAAGTATGGACACTATCGAATATTTATTTTCTTCGTAGCTTTTGACCAAAACCATTGGTATCTCTTTGTTTGTAGGTTGACACTGGAAAAAATCATAGCTAATGATGACAACAAGGTATAAAGTCATATGGAGTTTGAGACTATATGCTAACTCATGAAACACATATCCTTTTTCAAAAACAAATGAACAAGAACATGATTTTTTAAGGGATATTTCAATTTGATGATTTGTGGATGGCAAGACTACTCCCTATGAGATTTCTAGAGACAAAGAAGATAACATAAACAGGATTTGGATAAATATTTGAGAGGAACAAATATTATAAAGAGCACATTCATAAATATCCACATGATCCTACAACAAACAACCTAACATCGATTCCCATCACAACTCTATTGAACACATCAAAACTGAGAAATATGTATTACATTTTAGCGAAGTGATTTAAAATGAAACGGGTGTGATTTATCTATTTTTATGCACTTTTATTCTCTTGAGGTTTCATTAAAACACTTGGTATTATGACTATAATCGATATTCATATCATGAACTCAAAACTACCACTTTCACTGCATCAACAATGATAAAGTCTTACCAAAGTATACCCATTCTTTTATCTTTCTACTGAAACCAAGGATTATTTAGTGCTTCCAAAGGGCCCATCACAGTGGTAAATATCTTACTCCACAATTTTAAATATTTTAATTAGTATTGCTTGGTGAAATGTCATCATTGGAGGTAAGGATCTATTTCATGATGTTGAATACCACCATCTCTTTGAGACTACCTCTACCATGATTTTCAACCATATTTTCAAAACTGTCATCGTCAACCACATCATATGGAAAGATGCCAATGCATCAAGTGAAATCCTTATGTTGGAGGTAATTCATGGTGAATGAAATAGCGTGACACTATTTTCTCCAATGCCACTACCTCTCATGGTAGTTATAGTCACCATCCATCCCTTTTTCTTTTGTAACTTTGATAAAGTTCTTGCATTAAATAAGAACATAGCATAATCAATAATTAATATAAACAAAAATTAAAGTAAATAACATACCTCTTGTTTCATCATTTAAATGGTGACTCACAATAATATTTAATTAATCAATTAAATATAATATTAGAGTCTTGATTTAAAATGTGAATCACAAGATGGAGACTAAGAACCTTGAACACTCTAATAATATATAAGACTTAAATAATTTAAAAAATTTCTATGTATCCATCCAATCTCATAAGTTTATTAAGGTATTTAAATGTGAACTATGGGGTAAGATTTAAAACTCAAGTAGATTTAAAGGTTAAGCATTTGAGATTCATAAAGATCATAAAATTATTTATTTTTTGCATAACCTGAGTGAGCCTATTAATGATTAAATGGAGGCAAAGTCATAAAACATTCAAAACAAAGCTTCACATCACAACCAAAATTTTAGGTGGGTCCCCAAATTGGGGTGTGTTATGTGATAGCCACAATAAATGGTGACTCTGCTAGAAAATGCTCTAAGTATTTTGGATGAAGAACCCAATCTAAAATCAAGAAAACCCAAATATCAGAGAAATAAACATCATCTAGCAATATCTAGAGAAAGTGGAGTAAACAACTTCAAGTGAAAATAGATGAACTATTTGCTTCTACATAGTGTGTGAATTGTAATTCATTTTGCATTCTTGAAATAATTTAGATTCTATCATTTGTTTTGCATCTAGGATATAAAATATCACTCATTAAAATGTGTCTCCATATTGCTCCACTGCAAACCAAGCATCTATAGCTCTGGTGGAGATGACCTTGATCTCTTCTAGATTATCTATAGCATCTATAGCTCTGGTGGAGATGACCAAGCATCTATAGCTCTACTGCTAGTCAGGCATCTATAGCCATGGTATAGATTATCTGAATCACTTGGGCACTAATTTGATTTGCATTTCTCTTTTTTAATTATTATAAGCATTTGATTGCTTTGCAAATATTGTATGCGCCCCTTGGGTTAGAGATCACTTAAGGCTAAATATGGAGTGTATTAGATTTTTGCCTTAATATGCAAACCATAATGACTTTATCCTTCAAGGTTTCAAATAATACCCTTTAATATAGTGAGCTACATGTGGAGCTTCAGTGAAATATTTCATTGTTCCAAAATCCACTATCTTAGTCCAAAATATAAGAATGATTACTAAATAATTTTATTTCCTTTTCCTCAATTTCACTTGATTTCAAACTAGGCAATCCATCCTACATGACAAAGGGATAATTATAAACAAAGAGACCAAAATTTAGTAGCTATCACAAAGCACAACCTCAATTAGAGGAAAAAACCCAAAAGTGTGAAAATACCAAAAGTGAAAAATTCAAAATGGAGGTAAACCAAAATTATAAACAAACTGGTAAGCAAGTGAGAATATGCTCCCTAAAATTGAAAACACTAACAAGAAATCAAATGGAAAAATCTTATGAAATAAGAGATTATGTACAAAAGAAAAAAAAAATACAAAAGCATGAAAATCAAGAAGTTGTATACAAGAATAGTACAAATGATGCAAGAATTCAATTTTTTCATTGGTTAAAATAATGCTTGAGAAACTACCCATTAACAGGTAAATGAATGTCCTTCCCACCTATTGGGCATTAAATTGCACCAAGTTTTCACTCGATACTACAGCTATCTATCTTCCTACTTTCTATCCAGGCTTGCACCTAATAGCTGTAGCTCAGTACTAAACATTGGATAGACCAAAATAGGGGTTTCTGATCCAACCTCTAGAGTAGGTTGGTTCCTTGTAAACTTAGCAAGTTGTTGACACAATTATGCTCACTTAGGATTTGGATTTTAGGGTAAGAGAATGTTAGAGCTAGAGATATGTGGATAATAGTGGACAAATAGGTTAACAACATTGCACTACCATAAAAAGCTCCCAAAAAACCATGCTAAGGACATATACTCAGATCAACATTTATCCCAAAACAGATTGTGTCATATATTAAATCACAATAGAGAAATGTTGTAGCAAGCAATTTTAATATCTAGGGAATGATAATCCAAATAACAGAATTCACCAAACACCTAGATTTCATAGAAATGTACTTCCTAACCACATAGAACAAATTCAAAGCAGATTTCAATTACTTATAACAACTAGTAATCCAAAATTTGGCACAAACTAACCATCGAAGTATTTATAGAAATGCAACTAAGAAATACGAACCTTTGAAATCAAGCATGAGAATGCGAACTTGAGGTGAATATCAATGTATTGCTCCTTTCATTTATCTCTTTAGGAATATTTACAATGGTACAGGCAAACATGCTAGAGCCAACCATTAAAAATGAGGGTTTGACCTCTACTTATAGTTTTATCATTACAATAAATAAGAAACAATACCAAAGATATTGTTAAAATAGCACAACAAAGATATTTAGCTCGCATTAGCTCATTGGTCCGCCCTCTAGGAATTCAACTAAAGGAAAGTCTGCCATGGCAGCTCGAGGTATCTGCAACTTGTTGATTGCTTAGTGGAACTAAAGTTTAAACTGTTAAATATCATGCATCTCCATTGATCCTTATTGGGAGTGAATTACCATCGCCAATCTGTAACCACCTCTAGTTTGATCTTCTTGGAAAACCCTTGACGCTTCATCTTCTAGTCGACTATTACAAATTTTGATGCAGTAATATATTTTAAACCACCAAGATTTGGTAGCTTAACCTCCACCATTGATTCTCTTCATCACATGATTCATATTCAATCCGACACAAGCTAAATGCCATTCCACTTTAAAATTGATGATGTCATATTTTAATTAGAAGCAATGGAATCTCCAATCTAGATCTTTGATATCTAAACATTGAATCTGCTCTGAAATCTATTATATTCAGCATTATATTCTTCAATCCGCATTAGGATATTGATGATTTCACCTCTTTCTTATAGACTTCATGGATTTCATTTCGGATAGAGCAAATGCTAATCACCAATCTGGGTCTGGTGCTAGTCACATACTTCTTCCATCGTGAATCCGCACTTTCATTATTTCATCGCCCCATCTTATCTTCATTTCGAAAAGGAAAGACTTGTTCATTCCTCGAATCACCATTTCATACTTTTTTGACAGTGACCTAATCATCTCCTTGAAACTTTTGCAAATTTGAAGGTAGCATTAATCCGGAGCCAGAAACAAAAGTACCTTCCCAAAATCAGATATTCAATATACAAATATGCTATTCCGCACTTTTTTTCCATTGATGTCATCATCTCTTAGGAATTTTTGCAGATTTGAGATCTGCCATCATTCCGAAGCCAGAGTGAAATCACCCGAAATCATTCCAAACATGAAAACTTCACTAACTATTGAGCGGATTCATATCTTCTAACCCGGTTCCTCTTCAAAGCATACTGCAAGGTTTGTAGAATGATGATTTTATCACTTAGTCAAAATTATACAAAATTTTACTAAGTATGTGGCCATTTTGGGCCTACATTTTGGTGCCTCCTAGGTGGATTTTCTTGCAAAGCCAATCAAATCCAGAGTCTTATCCATTGGTCCTTAGGAGTCAAAACAATACTTATCTTTGAAGATATGTTTTAAGGAATAATTTCCATATAAACACTACCCTCTGAAAGCTCAAATTCTTCCTAGAGGGTAAAGGTTCATATAGAAACCATGCCAAAAACATCATAGAACTCACTTGTTCAACTAGAGACTGTATCCATAATATTAGTATTACTACTGCCTTCAAAAACTATACACAACTCTACCTCATTTATAAGGCTTCATTTCAAAAAATTCCTTCACACAAAAATACTACGTTGTAGGCTTCATGCCTTTATTACTTTTTTATGATAATTGTCAAAGTAAAAATAGAAATACAAAACTGATGTATAGAAACACAAAACTTATGCATATGTACAAAAAGAAATTAAATAATTTAAGTGTGAGCCCCTCTTGGGCATGTAGCTGCTCAATATTATCCTCATTCTTCTACAGCCTCTTCTCCCTATTCTTTTGGAGCATGTACTCTCTGGTTATCCTCACGAGAGGTGTCTCCAAACAACTGGACCATTTATTCCAAAGACTGAAGAGCCTATTTCTATGCTTCCTCAGAGGGATTTGATGTTTATTTAAGTTTCTTATAAACATATTGTAGTTCCCCAACATCCTCATAATTAGCAGCATTCCCTCTAGTCACTAGATCCTCCATGAGATCTCTTAATCGGGTGTAATCCATAATCATTTTGGCAGCTTGTTCTTGGGATAGTGGCTCTTCTAATGAATCAATTCCAACCTCATCCTGTAATTTATCCTTGATTCTTTATTGGGCTTCTTCTATAGATAACAAGTTGTGATCCTCCTTCCAGAGTCCTTTGAAACCAACATGAATCATTTCCTTATTTATTTCAATGATATATTTAATTCCTCTTTCCATTCTGTCAAACAATAGCCAGGCTCTTTGAACTACCCTGTCCTTCTTCACCATTATTTTGGCAGCTACCCCGGCTAGATTCCATTCCCTATTGGAAATTAGTTTAGCAAGATCATTGAGCTTACTTCCAACTAGCCTGTACATTTGTTCCGTCGAAATCACTATAGGTTGTAATTATCCAGTGATTTTATCTAAATCCTTTTGAATAGTAGAGAGCAACTAGCTGGCATATTTTAGGTAGTTGATTATGAGTTGAAGACCTGAACATTTTTATTGAACTTCAGAAAGTAACTCTTGCTTTATCATTTTCAAATCATCTTTGGAAAAACCTGAGGACTTGGCTTTCTCAATCTGAATCTAATGCTTTAAATTTTGAATTTCTTTTTCCTGATCCTCATTCAACTTCTTTTGTTTTTCTAACTGGTCTTTCCACTCATTAGCCTTTTGAAATATTTCTTGCCAACTCTTAGTCTCTTTTCTTAGAGATTTCTCTATTTCTTTTTTATCATTGGGGCTCATCTTAAGATTTTCAACTTGATGTTTCAGCTTATCTACCTTATCTTTAGCTAAATCAGTTTTCACATAAAAGGTATCTAAGTGAGCCTTGGAAATCCCTAACTCATCCTCAGCAGGAAGCTTGTTAATATCTTCTATGATTTCCTTTGCTCTATAATCCTGAGCAGTCGTTTCATTTTTAGGTTTGCTCACTTGTGGAATCATAGACCTTGAAACCCTTTTCCTAGTGACAGGGTTAACATACATACTTTTTCTTGTCATGACCATCCTGTTGGAAGGCTGGGTAAGCTTCTCTGTCCAATAGTCATTTATTCTCTGAGTGGCTGACTGTTATTTTGATATAGTAATAGAATTTGAAAAATTAGTAGCCAAATGAGATAATGGCATCAAAAACATGAGGGCAGACTAACTTGATGTTGGTGGGGGTGAAGATATATTGATAGTAACCTCTATTACAATGGTAGACTCTGTGATTACCACTGTTGTGGATACAGGTAAATTTAGAGAAACAGGAACATAACTAACAATAGAAGGGGTGGATGAAGTCGAAACATAGTGTCCCATGGATGGTGGTAATAAAATAGATGAGGGTGTAATAATGGTGGACATTGAAGTGGACATCTCCAAAGTGGAATGTGGGTCTTGAGGAGGTTGTGACACAACAGAACTGACTGGTACCTCCATAGCTACTAATGAGATGAGGGAAGAACTATGAGGTGGATGAGGTAAATTTACCACATTTTCTTGACTATAAAGGGAGGAAAATCCTTTTCGGGATTCATGGAGATGAAAAGGAGAAGAGGGATTAGAAACCATAGCTTCACCTACATATGTAGGGTGTTCTTGTTTAACTTCTGTCTCCAAGTGTTGTTCTTGTTCAACTAACCCTTCTATATTAAAAACTACCTCTTCATAAATTTCTTCCATACTCATTTTCTACTTCTTGGAAACCTCTCTCTCCTATGTTTTTGGGATTCTCTTAGTCCTTTTATGAACTATTTGAAAAGCATCCATCTCGTATTTAGAATCTTCCTCTGACAAATCTCCTTGCACTTCCCCAAGAAGTAATTATTATTCAATAATGGATTGTGGTTTAGTTGATGCTACATGAGCAAAATAAAATGGCCTGAACCCAAAACTCTTATCCTTATTCTTCCAATTAATATCTTTGTCCTGAGGCTACCCCTTAGAGTTAAACATGAATACCTAGATCTTATTTCAATAACATGGGTACTGATAGCCTTTTCTTTAGAATGCCTCATTTTGCTCATCAATTTAGCCCCCTTAGGGAATTTCTCCCCCTGCTCAGAAGTAGGACTGAAGGTTTTTAAAGAATATTTTTGATCTGTAGAAGGCTGGAGAGATTCAAAATAGCCCTGGGGATTTTCAACTGTTAATACAATATGCCTCACGTCATTTAGTCTCCAAGTATCAATATTCTCATTATATATTTTTGAAAACTTCTTATCAATTTTCATTCCAAATTTAGATTTAGTTTTTCCAATTTCAACTCTCATATGCCATCAATCTATAATCTTGGCATCATCCCATGGCCCCTTATAATATTCTTCTTTTCCTTCTTCTACAAATTCCTTTTTAGGAAGCATTTCCTTTTTATTTTCTGACTTCATTTTGGAGGAGGGTTTGTTTTTCTTTGTAGTTTCTGCTTTAATCTTGTCAATCATATCCTCGATAATCTGATGACTAGGCTTGTGGTCAAGATCAAAATCTTTAATCTGCTAATAAAAATCCAACCATGGAGGTAATTGATCCATCTTAGAGACATTCCACTCCAAAAGAGTAGTCTCATCATGGTTTCTTCCTTGTTCAAAATTAGCCCTAGGTCTTTTCTCAAATTTTTAGGCCTTATCTCCATTTAGGGTTTTATTTCTTGTAGTAAAAATATCATCAGGATCATAACTCCACATCTAAGAAATATAAAATAGACCTAACCTATCCAGCTATTGGTCAATTTTTTGACTCTGCCCCTTCTTGGTAATGGTGATATCACTCAAAGTGCGATGAGTAAGCAAAGACTTCAATTTTCTCCCTAAACCATATTTTGCATCAATGTACTTTGCTTGCCTCACATATTCCAAGGCGAAGAGTCTCTCCATGACAAAGTGGGGCAAAGACCTATTCTATCGTGCCTTCTATTAACAAATACCAGTCTTCTTCCTCTACATCTTTAGTCCTCATAATCTCCTTGGCCAGGGGTGGCAGTATGGGGAACGTATCATACATAATTTTTAGGGCTGGCCCAATAAATTCCAAATTGAATCTATAGTAAGATTCATTGCTTCTTAAATGGTTTGTCCAATAGTAAACTGGTATAGGTTTTTCCTTATCAGTCTTATCTTTGACCAGAATCCACGACATTCTATCTTTAACAACGACATAAAACATCCATACCAAGTTTGAGCAATGCCTAAAACTAGGAGCATCAGTGCCCCTCTTCATGCTTACTAGCTGCTCATGTATCCTTTGGGCGAGAAAAGCTAGCCAATAGAAATAGATCATCCTTATCCCTTTCTTTACCATATCCTTTTCATACATTCTCTCATTAGAGATACAATATGCAGCGACGATTTGCCAACCATGAACCTTTTTGTTAGAGTCCAAACCCTCCATGCAAGCCAATAAAGAGAACAAAATGGGGAATTTAGGAAACTCTTCTTGGGGTTTGGTATTAAGTTGCTTATAAACCCAATTCTTAAATGACTCACTATCATTGGCCCACTTATTTGTGGAATAAAACCCAGTCTATTCAACAAACTTAAAGGGTTTTGGTGGTACCGACGGGTCAGACCCTAAAGAAAAGAGCTCATGAAAGAAAGAGGCAGTGATGCTAAAAAGGGTCTCGCCCTCGTGGGTTTTTACTGCCTTGGCCAGTGGGTCATAGAATTTAACTATTACAGCTATTAACTCGGGACATGGGTGAACATAATCATAAATATAAAAGGATAGCCAAGAAATGATGGAGCATCTACCTTCTACTGATAAAGCAACATTCTTTTTGTATCTATTATTCACACTCTTTCTTAGTCTTGTCCTTTCAGTGATGGTCATCGATGTGTCTGCTACAGCCTCAACTTTATCAAGGTAAGGCACTGACGTCCTGTTGTCGAGAGTTTCAAACTCCGAAACATCTTTTGTGGCCTCCATGGGTGATTTCTTGGATCCATATTGTATCAGTAAGAATTTGCACACTGTAATAAGTGGGAAGAACTTTAGAATGTTTGTGCTTCTTAACAACCTCGTGGTTACTAAATGAACCCTATGCATGACTTCATTACTTTTATATCCTAGAACGTGTGTATCATCCGTAATAAATATAGCTATTGCATGATATCTTTGTTGGCACACTTCACCATCCTTCCATTATTTCTTTGGTGGCTCAAATGTGGTGTCCTATCTTCTTATTGGTCAAATTTTGAAATTGTGCTGCCAGCTCATCATATATCTTCGGTTACTCTTTGGTCCATGCACGAGTTTGTTAGAATTGAATGCAGGAGCACTCTTTAGTCTCCATGTGTCATATTGGAAATTTTTGTTCGGATTTAGGCTGATTCTACTCTGATGTCTTAATAACATTTCGATTCTGCTTTGGTAGTTGAAGCTTGCACGATGCTCTACCTCAAATTTGCTTTGGCTATCTCCAACTTTGAGAGGTTCCTAGATTAGCATCATTCTTTTTCCTTCTCTATGCAGGATAGAAACTGATAGACCACTCCATAGAAATCTAGATTTAACCATGCGGACTTGAGGGTGGAATGCCATTCAAAAGAGTTTTACACAACACTGTGTGTAGAATGGAACATTACCATGCATTTGGCCAACAATTAGTCATTTCTTGCAAACTTTATTCTTCTTGTTTTTTTAGAATTTCTTTGAAAATAACTAATTACAAAGTGCATAAAGGAAGGGGAAATATTTGTACAATGTATATACATATGTTACAATGAGCTCACTTCTTACATATAGTAGAGCTTGAGGTGGAAACCATTCACTGAAATTGGTTGTATGTTTCCCTCTAGATCCTTCAACTAAAATACATTAGACTCTTTAGCTTCCACTATTTTGAAAGGACCATCCCAAAAGGAATCAAACTTTTCATGCTTGCCTAGTTTTGCCCTATCAAAATTCCATCTGAGAACTAAGTCTCCAACTTGGAGTTTTCTGAACCTGGCCTTTTTATCAAACCATGCTTTAATGTTTGATGAATGCTTTTGAAAATGATCATATGCTTGAGTTCTGCTCTCTTCTAGTCGCAGCAAGTGTTTCAACCTGGTTTTTACTGGATCATCCTCTAATTCTTCTTATGTACTAACAAGCTTAAGCATTGGGATCTCTAAGTGAATCGGCAATACCGCAACTTTTCCATATACCAATGCATAAGGAGAAGTTTTGATGGATTTTTTACTAGTAATATTGTCTGCCCATAGAACATGGTTGAGCAATAGTTTCCAACTCCTTTTTTTACCTTCCAGAGATTTTCTCAAAATCCTTAATAGGTTTTTATTAGTAGATTTTGCAAATCCATTACCTTGTGGGTAATAATTTGAAGTATTTTTAAGAGTGATGACATATTTGTTGGCAAACTCAATGTACTTGGCTCCTATGAAAGTAGGGCCATTATCACTTGCCAAAGCTTCTAGGAATACAAATATGGAAATCAAATTCTCTATAAAGTTTATCACAACTTCCTAGTCCACCCTCTTTGTAGGAATGGCCTCCACCCATCTAGTAAGATAGTTTGTAGCTGTTTGATGAGGCTGAGAAATGGCTCATTTTTGCACTATGGTTAACATATAAAAACTACCATATTATTAAATATACAAATTTAAATTTCCAAATAGTTGATTAGAATATATTAATTGTTAATTTTTTACATGATTTTATGTTAGAAACATTATACCCCTGTTTTGACTATTTTAAGCATTTTACTTGTAAAAGGTCAAAAAATGAGTATCATGTTAATTTTGATGTCATAATGTAGTAAAATTACATTCTAATGACATGGATATATTCCTCTCATCGAGAACTACAACTTTGATTTTTGAAGCAAGTCAATCCGAGCTGTAGATAAAAAGTTATGAAGGTTACATCATTCTGGAGCTCATGCCTTAGTTTTTTTTCTAGAGCTGTTAACAGGTGCCAATATGTGTTAAGGAGCATATTGGTGGATCTATTGGGAATGATCCAAAGCAAGTTAAGGAACCCAGGGTTATGCATAAGTGTGAAATATCATAAATTTTCTCTATTTAGGTTTTTTAAAGCTTTGAAAAGGCTAATTTTGGATCCTTTTACTAGGGCCCATTCTTTTTTTGGGGTAAATTCGCCCACCATTGATAATCATGAACCTAACTTTATTTTAATTCGCCGACCTCAAATTACATATGATTTTGATTTTCTAGCCCAATTCACCTTCAAATTATAAATGATTTTATATTTCCTACCCAAATTGCCTTCAAATTATAAATGATTTTATTTTTCCTGCCCAAATCGCCTCATATACTACCCATATATATATTGTACTGGGTACCAATAAACATACATTGAAAATACTCTAACTCAAAAATAGCTCTGAAATAATGAAAAACTTGAGAAGGTTGTAGATGAGTGTTTTTCGAAATAAACTGATCAGTTGCAATTGAGTGTTGTTTAGTGCAAGACGATCGGTTGTAGAGCCATGTATATCGGTATAAGCCGATCGATTGTAGATCCATGTCTATCGATATAAGCCGATCAGTTGCAGATTTGTATCTGTCGACATAAGCTGATTGGTTGTAGAGTTGTTTCTATCAATATAAGATGATCAGTTGTAGAGTTGTGTCTATCGGTATAAGCCTATCGATTGTAGGGATTATCGATCGATATTTGTCTATCAGTTGCAGAAGTGTCGATCAATATGAGTCAGTCGGTTGCAGAACCGTGTCGATCGACATTAGTCATGCCTACAACTAATTTTCATGCATGTAGCCTATTTTAAAGCCTACAACCACTCATCATGCCTAGATCCAATCGGTATTCCTACAATCGATCGTCATACATCATCATGCTTGCAACCTGTCATCATGCCTGTAGTCGATCATCATGCCTGTAGTCGATCATCATGCCTGCAGTTGATCGTCATGCCTGTAGTAGATCATCATGCCTATAGCTGATCATAATACCTATAGTATATCGACATGTCTATAGTCGATCGTCATTCCTATAACTTCTTGTCATGCCTGAAGTCGATCATCATGCCTATAGTCGATCGATATTCTTACAATCAATCGGTATACCTACAACACATCGATATTCTTGTAGCTGATCGACATTCCTATAGCCAATCAGCATGCCTGTAGTCGATCATCATGCTTGCAACCGATCAACATTCTTGTAACCGATCTTCATGCTTGCATCTGATCATCATGCTATCGATCATCATGTCAGCCTAAAGTCTTTCATATCGATCTAAAGTTTTTAAGTATATCATACATTTTTTAGATTTTGCAAATCGATATTCATAGCCCCCAACACAAAAAAATTTCCATAGTTTGAAAATTTTTGGAGACAAATTAATGAAATTCGCCATGGTTTGAAATTTTTTGGAAATAAATAAATGCAATTTGCCATGTATCCTTCTAAAAATATCATCGAGATTCCAAGACAATTCACCTTGATTTTATAAATAGATTTCGGGGCCTACCCCTTATGCATAACCCTGAAGGAACCCAATTCATACCAATTATAGTTCTTAGTGGATAGAACACATGACCCAAATTTGAAGTCATATGGACAAATAATCTAGAAGATATGGGTCCCACAAAATGGTAGTTTCACACTTTTTGACTGTTGGAAATTTTGGTAAAAAATTGTGTTAGAGACCAACTTGATAGCAATGCTAGGAGTAATTCCTAAGCATTTAAGAGCTTAAAATTGAATCATATGTAATTCATACAACTAAGAACATGTGGGTAAAATTTTGTGTACATTGGAGTTACGAGGAAAAATTTATAAGCACTCAAAAAGGGTAGCTGGGCATGTTTTGACTGCTGTAAAAAACAGGTGACGGCCCATACAAATTCCAGCCACCTGTCATTATGAAGGCATGGAATTTGTCAATTAAATATACATAAAATACTTGGAAATAGTTGAGGGAGGTTAGGAGTGACTATTTATTCACTTGTAAACACTTCCACATGATCCAAATAGGAGCAACCAATCAAAAATATTGAATTGCAGGAAATCTAGAAACAATCATACAAATCTAGCCAGCTATCAATAAATAGCATGGCTTGGAATTTGTTAATTCTAGCATGTAAAATCTATAGAATTGATATTATAAGGACTTAATAAGACTACCTAGCTTGTTAAACTCACTTTTCTATGCATTTGGTGTATGGATAAGGGTCAAAATGGTTAAACTGCCAGATATTTCGGAGCAGCTCCGTAATGAGCGGAATAGGACCAGTTTTGGTCAAAACTATAAACAGAATGGTCAAAAAGGTGGAAAATTGTGAGATGAATATGGATTTATCTGTATGAGGAGTTTTTTCACCCATTCTAATGCATTTATCCCAATGGGTGACACATAACAAGGAAAATGGATATGCTGCAACATAACAGTTTGCTGCATTTTAGGAAGACTTCTTCAGAATAGTTGCTAAATCCCTAAAAGGCAACAACATAACGGATTGGCATATGTAATAGAATATTATAAATAATAGGCTCCCATGTTGGTTGATCCAGGCAGAGAGGTAGATAAGTAGATAAGTAGAGAATAAGGATAGGACTTGTGGTAAGAAAGTAGATCTGTGGCAAATTCTAGTTTTTAGCAGGTTTTCCTGCAAATATTGTAATGTTGCTTAAGACTAAATAAAGTGCAGGATTTATCATTCATATTTTGTCCCACTAATTGTCTAAGTGTTTAAGTAGTTAAGAGAGTTTTTCTACCATATTCTAGAATAGGGGAGCAAGGGCCACTTCTAGATTTAGAAGAAGGCTTATTGGTGACAGGTTTTTCTACAAATTTTGCTGTAGCAGATTAAGCAAAGACTTGTCATATTTTATTTTTTGTTCATTAGATGATAGTGCATAGATATTTATGATTTGAACCTAGGTTAATGAGTGTGAGTGTTAATTGGTTCATCAACTTGCAGCATTATTGAATTTCCCTTGTTTCCAACAGATTATTTCCCACTTTAATCCATTCTGTTGATCAGTTGTTAGCCTATGTGTTTCATTTTCTGCTATTTCATATTCTTGTTATTCTTTTCATTTTACAAGAGTAAAATAGGTGACATTTCTACAAATTTAGTTAGATTTCAGTTTCTTGCAACTACCTTTTCTTGTCATTTACATTCTACAATAGTAAATAGGTTTCATTCTACAAAAGTAATCAGGTTTTATTCCTATAATTTTGATTTTGTAAGAGTAATTAGAATTTAACTTTAGTTTATAGGATTAAAGTGACACCAAAACCCCCAAGGTTCACTTGTCCCACCAATAAAGCCTATTTTTTGAATGAGTTGATTTTCAAGCTACCTATATCTCCTTTTGTATACAGCCTTGGACACCGCCCTGGATTGACAATTATAATGATTAAATGGTGTGATTGACAACACACATCACTATCAAGATAAAATTATGCTCTGCTAAAGAATTAGGATTTATATATCCTATGAAATATAATCCCCATTATTGAAAATGCTCCTCAACTTGAATAGGTTTCAAAGGAGATGAAACATTTCTGGTTCTTCCAACGTACCTTTGACATTTGTCACAAGCCTGGGTAACATTAAAATCATCATTTGACAATAATAGTTTGCTATTATTATCTTCAAAGCAACTCTACCCGAGCTATGACCACATGCTGATCCTCCATGAAATTCTTCTATGACACTTTTTTGTTGGTCCTCCTTCAAACATTTTAGGATAATACCATCCAAGTTTATTTTGAACAACCCTTCAGGTAGTAATACATATTTTAGAGCATGAAGTCTATACCTCCTTCTTTGAGAAGGATTTAGATCAGATGGGTAGATCCCAGTTTTGAAATACCTGGTCATTTGCTCGATCTAATCAGAATCTGGAGTGTGTAAAATCTCTATTTGATCCTCTTATATTATCTGAAAAGCTATCATTTTTGCCAATGCTGAATCATCTGTCAAGGCTCTACCTCTTACCAGTTTGGTGGGATGTATTTCTACATCATATTATTGGATCTTAGTAATCCAAACGGCCCTTTTATCACCTAGGTCACCTTATAAAATAAAACTTCTTACATTTGGATGAACCACATACACCAGGTTTTTGCTTTGTACTAGATAATGTCTAAACTTCTTTAGCAACTTCATCAATGTGAACACTTGTATTTCAATAAAGTTATATTTTACCTGATAATCATGTAAAGTCTGACTCCAAAAGAACACAAGGTTTTCATCCCCTTGATTATCTCTTTGGGTGAGTACCGAGGCATAACTCTCTTCAACTCCATAAGCATAGAGAATAAAATATTTAGTGAAATCAAGATTTATCAAGACTAGGGCTATTGCAATGGATTGCTTGATGACCTCAAAAGCTTGCTTCCTAACCTCGGTCCACTTGAAATCTACCTTTTTCTTGAGTAGTTCAGATATAGGCCTCACTTTCTGTGCAAAATCAGAAGTGAATTTCTTGACAAAATTGATTTGACCTAGGAAGGACTGCAAGGTCTTCTGATTAGTAGGCAAAGGAATAGATAGAATTGCTCTAATTATTTTCGGATCTATAGCCATACCTTCCTTTGAGACCACATGGCCTAATATTTTTCCCTCATGTACTACAAAAAATGACTTCTTAGGATTCAGTGAGATGCCAAATTCTCTACATTTTTTAAAAACCTGTTCCAAATGAGATAGATGATCATTTTTATCATGAGAAAACATCGTCATGTCATCTAGGTAAATCAGAATAACTTTTTTTATAAGTGTACCAAAGGTATAGTCCATGGCCCTCTAAAATGTAGCTCCAGCATTAGACAGCCTAAAGGGCATTCTCTGATAGGCAAATGTACCCCATTTTGTGGTGAATGTCATTTTGTATTGGTCTTCGTATTTTACCCAAATTTGGTTATATCCAGAGTAACCATCCAATAGTGAGAATATTTTTGCTCCAACTACCACTTGTAATATCTGGTCAATCTAAGGGAGGGGGTAGTGATCCTTGAGGGATGCTTGATTTAGATTTCTAAAATCTACGCATAGGCGTATATCCCCATTCTTCTTTCTTGGATATATTATCCTAGCCTTTAGTATATTTTAGAGTTCCTCTATTATAATGGCTTCTATCCTCATATTGATAGGCCTCTGTTTTTGTTGGAATGTTTTAGCATCAGGTTCTAACTCAATAGTATGTTGGATAATCCTTCTATCATACACATTAAAGTCTTCATATGGCCAAGCCACAGTTTCTTGGTATTTTAAACATAAAGTTTTAATATTTTCTACTTCCTCAAGTGAACACTAGATCCCAATACTGAGCTTCTTTCCTATTTTGACCTCCACTTATTTATAGATCTTTTCACCGACCTTCATGGCTCCAACCGTATTTCTATTTTTATTATAAAATAGAATTTCAAGGGTGACCAATCCCCTTGGAATATGATTGTTTCTTAGTTGGATAAAGTCTTGTTGATCTATTTCCTCCAAGTCTTCCTCTTGGGCAGTTGAGAGGTATGCTTCTCTTATCATAAAATCTAGAATTTGTTCATCACTTTCAAAAACCTACCAAAATATCTACTTGTCTAGCACTGCAAGTTTGAAAACCATTTTAATTCCCTTGGTCTTCTTAGTTCTAAAATATATAGGAGGATTGAAATTAGCTCCTTTCATTGCCAATTAATCTGCCAGGTGATTCTCTTCTCTAAGAACAAAACTTAGATTTAGGGCATAAAATGAATCCATTAGGTCTCATACCCTATTCTTGTAAGCTTTTAAGTAATGGTACTTACTACTGCACTTATTCCTTACCTGATGGACTATCAAATTAGAATCACCATATATGTTCAAAATCTTGATGCCCATGCTTTTTGCTTGCATCAATCCAAGGTACAGAGCCTCATACTCTGTAGCATTGGTAGTACATGACCATGTCAGTCTGTAAGCAAACTTCTTTATCCCTTTTGACTGTGATTGTAGAACCACACCAGCCCCTACACCATTTCTACATATAGCACCATCAAAATATATAACCCATGTTTCCTTATTTCTTAGGGATTGATTAGAAATAGCAGGGAGTTTCTTTTCCAATTCAGTTATGATGTTGTATGTACCCATACCAGTTCTAAATTGAATATAGTATTCTTTGAAAGGTAACTCATCTTCAATGTCTAGCTCCTCAATGTTTTCCACTAGCTCAAATTCCTCCAAAGGATTAAGATTGCACATATCTTATTCAATATTTTCAATATGATAAGAAACTAGTTTATCAAGTGTTATCCTTATCCTTTTTCCTTTGAAAGGGATTACCATGCTAGAATAATCCATGTACATACATCCCCCTAGCTTTGCACTAAATTCTCTTGAGAGGCATAACCCAAAATAGGGTTCTAAGTCCACCACCACTATTTCCTACACCACCCTTACCTCGGAAGCTCTGTGCAACCTCATCAGTACATATTTAATAACCCCAACTATCTTGATAGGTGTCCCATCTAGTTTCAACACTCCAGGACAAGATTGGGTATATTCCATACCCATTTCTTTATAGACCACCTTAGGCATAACTGTGGTTGATGCTCCTAAATCAATAATACAATTTCAGACTACCCATCCTTCCTTTCTTAAGGATATGTATAAAGGGGGAGGTTTGTTTTTTAGAACAGTATGTCATTTCTTTATTTTATGGTGGTATACTAAGAATGGTGGTGGTTGGTCTATTCTAGGGATTTTTGCTGAGGGAAGCTTTAAGCAGGTCAATCTGGCCTAAAATGAAAAGAGTGTCATACAAGCTAGCTTTTTATGGAATCCTTTTCATCTCCTCAACAATGTTGTAATCATACTTGGTCAGGGATAGTATTTCTAGTCCTCTATCTAGCTCACCATATTTCCTTTTGTATTGTTGGGTTGCCTCTAATATTTATCTTTTGGTAATAGAGGGGAACCTAAGCCTTTCTTGATCCTCACCCTTGGATCTCATTCTATCTCCTTCTATTTCTCTTTCAATATTTTTAGGGAGACTATCTATCTTCTCCTTCCCTCTATCTTGAGGAATAGGAAAAGTGTCATTGCTTTGGGGGGGAAGTCAGCTTTCTTTTGAGAAGGGACTTGGAATTGTTCCATATTCTGAGGGTCTACTTGTAAATCTTTCTTTCTAGACCATGTCATAACATCAATTAGACTTTCTTCCTCTAACTCTTTTTTGACCATGACCTGATCAGGGTGTCATAAAATATTAACCCTCCTCTTCTAATTCCTTTCATCTTGATCCATAGATTTTTGAACATGGTGATGATACATCACACAATATTGTGAGTCATGGGGGTCATTGCATATAAAACACCAAATATTTGCAAGGGTGGTATCTGCATAACACTTAAGCTCCTCATATGCTGCATTCACCCTAACCCCAGTACTATTACTAGGACCAGGCCTTTGATATTTATTTACATATGGGAATATCCTCTGTTGTGACCTTTCTTGATCTCTATTTTCCATCGAATTCATTATGTTACTAAGATTTTTCATGGTATTTTGTATATCCAGAATAGCAAACAATTCTTGAGAAGGTTGAGAAGGAAGGGGAGGAAAAGGAGGTGTGGAGGATATAGGTTTAGATCGAGGAATCAGATTCATTTGCAGATATGGATATGGTAAAGAAAGGGATCCATGTAGGAGGACTTTGTGGATTACTCATGGCTAATATTGGTTTCTGAGTTATAGGGAAACACGGTTTTGGGGGGAATTATTCCCACATTGATCAGGATATTTTCAACATGGACAACTACATTATAAACTTGGGGGAAGGTTTCTACTCTAGATTGTTGCATTTGCAAACCTAGCTTTGATCCTAGGGATCAAATATAATACAGGTAAGCCAAACATGTAGCTGGTCTAGCACTGGGGGGAATTCTCTTCCATGTTTTGCCAAATATCAAATTAAAATCTGAGACAGTTTCTTGCTAGGATTTTTGCATGGCTTTAAACTGATTCAGCAGAGAAAAGAGATCAATAGATTCATTAAATTATTCTATGAATGGCTCAGCCAATGATTTCCATGAAGTGATAGAATTATATTCCATAGTTCTAAACCAATGCAATATCTTTCCACAAAAGGATAGGGCTAGAATTCTAATAATAATATTTTCCTCTTTTATGTTGTGGATTGCTGCTAGATTCAAGATATCTTGGCAGTGCTCATAAGCTATTTTTCCAAATCCATCATATGTGGGGGTTTCCTTAGATATAGCCTAGGGGATGGCATCCATTTGGGCTAATCTAAGGGGCCTAGTTGAATCCCAATTAGGGTAATTTTGTAGTGGATGATTAGGAACCACATTTTGTGCTATATTTTTGGCTACAGGTCTTCTTGGGGGAGCTATTGGGTTTTATTCCAGAAGCTCTTCTTCTTCAATAAAATCTTGATCTAAAATTCTGATAACAACAACCCCTCTTTGAGGTAACTCACAATGAAATAAAGAATCATGGTTGTTCCTCTTGAAAGACATGGTATACATGAAAGGATACTGGTCTACAATATTTTTTTGGGGTCTTCTGACCAGGGAGTTGCTAGGTGAAATTTATTTTCTTCGCTAATAAGGTCAAGATAATTCACCAAATATTGATTCCTTTAGGTTGAGATAACAATAACTCTTTAGATGGGTTTCGTGTTCCTTGTGAACGGTCCCACTAGGCATGCCAAAAAATTTTGGGAACTGAATTGCACCAAGTTTTCACTTGATACTACGACTATCTATCTTCCTACTTTCTTTCTAGGCTTGCACCCTATAGCTGTAGCTCAGCACTCAACATTGGATGGACCAAAATATGGGTTTTCGATACAACCTCCAGTGTTGGCTGGTTCCTTGTCAACTTAGCAAGTTGTTGATGCAATTATGCTCACTTAGGGTTTGGAGTTTAAGGTAAGAAAAGGTTAGGTCTAGAGAGATGTGGGTAATAGTGGACAGATAGGTTAACAACATTGCACTACCATAAAAATGTTCCAAAAAATCATGCTAAGGACATATACTCATATCAACATTTATCCCAAAACATATTGTTTCATATATTAAAGCACAACAAAGAAATGTTGTAGCAAGCAATTTCAATATCCAAGGAATGATAATCCAAATAACAAAATTCACCAAACACCTAGATTTAATAGAAATGTACTTTCTAACCACATAGAACGAATTCAAAAGTATATTTCAATTACTTATAACAGCTAGTAATCCAAAATTTGAAACAAACTAACCATCAAAGTATTTACGAAAATGCAACTAAGAAATCTCAACCTCTGACATAAAGCATGAGAATGTGAACTTGAGACAAAGATCAATGTATTGATCCTTTCATTTAGCTCTTCAGGAATATTTATAATGGTGCAGGCAAACACACTAGAGCCGACCCTTAAAAATGAGGGTTCGACCTCTACTTATAGTTTTATCATTATAATAAACAAGAAACAATACCAAAGATCTGTTACAACAACACAACAAAGATATTTAGCTGGCATTAGCTCATTGGTCCGTCCTCTAGGAATTCCACTAAAGAAAAGTCTACCATGGCAGCTCGGGGTCTTTGTAACTTGTTGATCACTCAATGGAACTTAATTTTAGACCATTAATATCATGTGTCTCCGTCGATCCTTCTTGGGAGTGAATTACCACTCCCGATTTGTAACCGCCTCTGGTTTGATTTTCTTGGAAAACCCTTGATGCTTCATATTCTAGCTGACTATTACAAATTCAGATGCAACAATATCTTTTAAACCACCAATATTTGGTAGTTTAACCTCCACCATTGATTCTCTTCATCACATGATTCAAATTAAATTCGGTATAAGCTAAACACCATTTCACTTTAAAATTGATGACATCATCTTTTAATCAAAAGCAGTGGAATATCCAATCCAGATATCTAATATCTGAACATCTAATCTACTCTAGGATCTATCATATTCAGCATTATATTCTTCAATCCACATTAGAATATTGATTATGTCACCTCTTTCTTATAGCCTTTGTGGATTTCATTTCGGATAGAGCAAACACTAATCACCAATCTGGGTCCAGAGCTAGTCACATACTTCTTCCATCGTGAATCCACACTTTCATTATTCCATAACCCTGTCTTATATTTATTCTAGAAATGAAAGACTTGTTCATTTCCCAAATCACCATTCTGTACTTTTATGCCAGTGACATCATCATCTCCTTGAAACATTTGTGGATTTGAAGGTAGCATTAATCTAGAGCTGGAAACAAAAAGACCTTCACAAAATCGAATATTCAATATACAAAGATGCCATTCCACATTTTTTGCCACTAACGTCATTTTCTCTTAGGAAATTTTGCGTATTTGAGGTCTACCATCATTCTAGAGCCAGAGTGAAATCACCCAGAATCGCTCCAAACATGAAAACTTCACTAACTATTGAGCGGATTCATATCTTCTGATTCAGTTCTGCTTCAAAGTGTACTGCAGGGTTTGCAGAATGATGATTTTATCATTTAGTCAAAATTATACAAAATTTTACTATGTGGCCATTTTGGGCCTACACCACCTAAATTTTTCAATAAAAAGGTATTTTATCCAAGAATTTATGAAATCTGATAAGGACCAACCAAATATTGTCAAATTTATTATCACCCTTTTTCTCGTGTGCCTTATCCCATAATAAAACCAAATCATAGATCCTAAATACCTTAATATTAGCTCATTTGTCAAACCAAATTTTAAAAATATCCTAATTTTTACTAAAATGAAGTAAAGCATCCTCTCAGTTTCATCTAAATGCATAAGGTGAGTAAGACAATCTTCAACTTTATCATCTATTTCAAGGTATTCCTTCATGAATTGTAAATTTTATAATTTAAGATTTGAAGGAAAAATTGGATCCTAACCATAAACTAAATGACAAGGTGATGTTCCTTAGGATTATTTAATTCTTTTTCTATTTGTCCATAATGAAAATTTCAATTTATTATGCCAGTCTCGAGGATTATGTTCAATCAACTTCTTAATAATTGACAACAAGTTCTTATTAGATGATTCTGCTAAACCATTATCTTATGAATAAAAATTAGAAGAGAATTTGATGCTCACCTTGTTTTTGTATGCCCATTCTACCAAAAGAAGTGAAGTAAAATCAGGACCATTATCACAAACAATTGAATATGGTATTCCAAATCTAGTTATAATTTGTTCTTCCAAAAAATGAATAACAACCTCAGTACTGCAATTCTTAGTGGGAATAGCTTTTGCTCATATAGTATAGTATTCAGTGGTGGTAAGAATGAACTTATGGATAGACGAGGAATTAGGGTTTATTACCCCTATAAAATATAATCCCCACTGAGCAAAATATTTCATATCAACTATGAGTTGTAATGACATAGATGCATGTCTCTCCCTCTTATCTAAAATCAAACAAATATGGTAAGAATGTACATGGGAATGGGTATCTTCAAAGATGTGTGGAAAATAGTAACCAGATCTCAAAATATAGTGTGCAGTGGCATTTGTAGAACCATACCCCATCCCATACTTACCATGAAACTCATGTAAGATCTAAGTGGCTTCCTCTTTATTCAAGCAAAAAAGAAAAATTCCTTCATAATTTGTCCTATAAAACACACCTGCTTTAATCATAAATTTCACAGACTTTAATCGAAGAGTTATTCTTTGTGTGGAAGTAAAATGTGAAGAACACTTACCATTCAAAAGAAAATAAACAATATCAATATACCATTCATCTTGCGTGATATCCTCTACATTATACTATTGATAAGAAATTTGAGGATCGATATCCACAAGTGTTTTTATCAAGCCTTGTCCCCAAACTAGCTTCATTGGGTGGATCTCAAGATCAAACTCTTGTAAGGTAGACATCCACTTTCCTCATTTTTTGCCTAGTTTATTTTGCATCAACATGGTTTTTACTAAAGGGTCAAGTACAATGGCAAAAACTCTATTGTGCAAAATGTAATACCTAAACTTTTGGAAATTTTTAAACAAGGAATGCACTTTTTTATCCAAAATGGTATATTTTAACTGTGCATCTTTCAAAGGTGAAAGCATAAAAGCAATAGGGTTTTCAAAATTACCTTCACTTGTTTGAGTTAACACGTTGGTAAATGAATGATAAGATGCAAAAGTATAAATGAAGAATGGTTTCTTGTAATCATGACTTATCAAAATAGGTGCATTAGAAATTACATCTTTAACATTCTGAAAAGCAGTCCTAGCCTCACATGTCTAGATAATATTAACATCATTTTTTAACATATCATTCAATGGCTTGACAATTTCAGCAAATCCAGAAATGAATTTTCTAACAAAATTAATTTTTCTAATGAATTATCTAAGCTCTTTATTACTACCAAAAAAAGGGATCTTCTAGATGGCTTCGATTATTTCAAGATCTATGGAAATTCCATCTTTTGAAATGATATGGCCTAAAATTTTACCTTTCGTTACTCCAAAAATGCACTTTTTGGGATTTAGGGAGATGCCATGTTCTCTATACCTTTTAATAACTTTTCTCAAATCATTAACATGGTCATATTTGCTATTTGAGAAAATAGGAATGTCATCAACATAAATAAATATGCATTTACCTATCAAATCTCTAAATGCATAGTCCATGGCTCTTTAAAATCTGGCACCTGCGTTAAGCAATCCAAAAGGCATTCTCTTATATGTAAACATTCCCCATTTAGTAGTAAATGATATCTTCATTATATCATGTGGGTCAATAAGAATTTGATTATATCCAAAATATCCATCAATAAAAGACATCATTTCAGATCCATTAACCATTTGTAAAATGTGATCGATAGAAGGAAGAGGGAAGTTATTTTCTACAAATCTTTATTAAGGTTCTTGAAATCAATGCATAACCGAATCTCTCCAGTTTTATTTCAAACGAGGACTATGTTTACAACCCATGTGGAATTTTGAAAAGGAAATATAATTTTTGCATCTAACAACTTTTTAACTTCCTTCTCTATGAGAGGTTTTGTAAATGGCTTAAATTATCATTGCTTCTATCTGAATGGTTTAGAATCAGGTTTCGAAGGAATAGTATGCATAATAATATTTTGATTGTAATTTTTTAGAAATTCATTATTCCATGCAATAAAATCCATATAATATTCAAGTGTGTGCATTATTACTTATTTTTCATGATGTGTGCATGCTTTCCCAATAAGTGCATTATGTGGATTTTTGTTATTTCTAATATTAACTACATCATATGCATTATTTGGAAGTAAGATTTTGTCACACCTTTTTCTTTGGTAGTGAATATCAAAAAGATTTTTGAGTGAGACAATATATTTTGGGATAACATTAGTCTTCTTTGTTACCTCATTTTCTTCATCTTCATCCTCTTGTAACTTTTGGTCCTGGTCAATCACCTAGTTTTCAAAAATACTTGAGTTAGTTACAAAGTCGAATATGTGTTTGTCACTTTCAAATACCTATAAATTTTTTATATTCTCAGGTATAGAAGGACAAGGAATCAATTCTATTGAAAAAAATTTCAATTTTTTGTTATTGATGGACTTTAATGTACTTGCTATGATTGCAAAATAATCTACAATACAATTACTCTTTATAGAAATCAAATAAATGTTAAAGGAGAAGACATAAAATAGGTCTTAATTAGTCAATTCCATGATGAGGGTATTTCTTTATGCTCAAAATGGCTCATAAGATACTAAGAGCTAAATACTATTAGCCTATTATTTTTACTGATTTCTACCAATAAGCTAAGGTATTTTAATCTTGATACATATTTAAGGGAAGGAAAAAATATTCCCAATGCCCCTAAAGCCTATTTTTGTGACCAAACCATTTCAAAAATGGGACCCAAATTCTAAAGTTAAAATTATCCCATTGTTAAGTGTAGTATATAGACAAATAATCACTATTATAGATTATTTTACCAAATGGGTTGAAATAGTCCTATCCAAAATATCTAAGAAGAAAATAATGATCGAATTGTTTGAAGTTATCATCAACAAGTTTGGGACATCTCCTACCATCATCACAAACAGTGACACTTACTTGAATAAGGTTAAGATGATGAAATTTACCCTAGAATATAGAATTTTGCTTAAGACGACATGTAATTGCTACCCCTAAGGTAATATATTATTAGAATTGACTAATAAAAATATCATGAGAATATTTAAAATTACCATATTAGAGTTACAGAGAGATTGACATACTAATATACATAAGAAATTATGGATATATAGAGTGACATTGAAATTATCCATCATATTATCCTCTTACAAATTATTCTATGACAAGGAAGCAGTGATTCCAATTAACTTAGAGCTACCATCCCTCCAAATGACATAACAATATGAATTGGGAGGCACTAATATTGATCCCATGTAAGAAAGGTTAAATACACTACTAGGAAAGAGAAAATGTATTCAAGAATACTATGTAATAAATGGTAATCAAAAGATGATTTGATAAAGGATCAATAGAAGAAAAATATAAATAAGGAAAATCCAAATTCAAATATGATGATTACCAAGTGAAATGAGGGATACATAAGAAATTTTATTCTTTATGGAGATGGCCCTAGAAAATTGCTAAGATTATGGGTTCAAATATCTATAAATTACCTCCAAGGAAGGATTAATGTTGCCCATTTTTTAAAATAAGAAACATATTTGTTCTGTATAGCAATATGAATTTTGGCTAAAATAATATGAATGTACATAGCAGAGGCTATTAATTTGGAAAATATTTTCTCCCTTATTTAAGTCTATTTTTCTTTTGCTTTTCCTTTGATACATTTCTTGATATACCTCTAAAATTTCTGCTTCTTCCCCCAATCAACATTTCATGATAACACAATTGCTAGGCTCATGTGTAATTGATGTTAAAAATAAAAAAACAAACAAGTCACTTCTATTTTATGAGTTAATCACTTATGAACATGAATATCAAGCTTGTTGGTCCCATGTTGCTTAAGTGAACTCCTTGATCAAGCTAGTTATGATTTCATATGTCAATGACCTACCCAAATGGCCTCTATGCAAGTGGGGGATAGGAAAAATATAGGGGAGGCCTAAATTTTTGGGAGATATAAATCCCCTCACCTCACTTTCTCCTTATCATTTGTATATTTTCATAGTTACACTCATAATGAATTAGCCCCCTTTATCATTTGGGAAGCTTACACAAACTAAACCCTCAACTAGGTCAAGCTCAAAGGGTTCCAATCTTGAGAGGTTTGCTTAAAAAATACCAAATATTCCATTGAGAAAACCTTCAATTTTTTTTCCAAATATATAAAAATGAGCAAGTCACTTGAATTTTATAAGTGAATTGCTAGCGATTTATGATCAAATTGCTCTGACTTTCCTATTTCCTAGAACTCTTCCAACGAGTGAATCCCTCCACTTTCTTGAGTGAATCACTTTATTTCCTAGAGGGAATCATATGACCTACATTAATTATACCAAGTGATTCCAATGAGAAAATCACTACATTTTTACAAGTGAATTACTCCAAATTTTGAAGCAAATCACCCCTTTCCTAAAAGAACAAAACTTGACCCTTTTTTTATTTTTTGTCATTTCATATATTCTTCTATCCTATCCTCATCATGGACACCACTTCCATGTCCACTAGTCCTTCATTACCTAACATACAAACATATCATCACCTTCCATCACTACCACCCCACCCACTATTATTCCACTTTTACATATTCCCATCCCATTAGAGGAACTAGAGAATCAAACATGTAGAAGGATAGCTATCTATGAGGGGTGAATATAAAGAGGTATTCAAAATCCTTGTATTAATTATGATACCACAATTAGAATAGAAAGGGATAAACTATAGAGACATAGTCATAAAGTCAAGAAAAATCCTATATGTTTAGAGGAACCTCCAAGCTTATAAAAGTAACCTAGCATATTTCAAAAAACAAGTTTAGGAAATGGATAAAGAGATTCAAGGGTTTATTGTTGAAAAGATACCCTAAATTTTTTATGAATGAAATTACATTCTAGATGAAGATATCATAAATTCTATGTTTAAAGAGAAAAATATCCAAGTCAACAAAGGGTATGCAACAAAAATCTATATGAGGCTAGATCCAATTCATGCCAAGTTAGAAGAGTTAGTTTTCAAGTAGGAAAATTTATCTAAAAATATTTTAGAAGACTTAACGGGAAAGGAAGAATACCTTGGATCAATGCACTTGCTATATTATGAGTGTTATAAAGTATTGGGATTGCTACCATATAAGGTCAAATGAGGAGAACCAATAATTTTGACTATTTTTCAATGAAGGTCATAATCTATGTAGACTTTATGCCCAAAGATAAAGGTAAGATCTAGGATCTTACTCCAATTGAGCTTGGTGTCTTATGAAGTCATCATAAATATAGTATATTGTCACTACCGTATAAAATTTTCAAATTTTGAAAGAAAAGACAATAGCAGATATCAGGTAACAAAGGCATCCCAGAATTCTTAAAATTTGACTATGTGGACAAGGATCAATCTACTACAAAAATTTGCTAATTGTATCCAAATGACAATTTTCTAGATGAAAAGGACCAATTGGATCAAGGGTGTAGTCCACTAAATAAAAATTGTTGGTACATCTATATATGTAAGCAATTTTCTTGTAAAATACAAGCTATTCAATTGCCAAGCTAGAGCAAACCACTCTAATAGTCATAGAGGTAAATTGAAGGCATGGATCATGAGGTGAATATTATAGAAAGGGATATTTGGCATGTAGTGGTACATTAAGTTATTTTTGGAAGTCTTCTAAGCCTTTTAGATACCTAATTAGGGGTATGTAACATTTGGTGTTGCAATATTTTTCTAAAGTTACTCCAAATATTTACTTTTACTAGGAGTAATTATTTCTCACCCCACATAACTCAAGGTTAAATTTTTACTATAAATAGGGGCCTAGGACCCTCACTATATTCAACTTTCGGCCATGAAATGTTATTCTTTGTACTCATGAATTTGTAAGCAATTGGCAAGTCCTTAGGCATCCCATTAGTGGCACTACCCTTTTGGTTTGTCAAATGTGTGATTGTTGTGGCATGGACATTCTATCCTTTATTATCATTTTCTTATAAATTTAATACTTTAATGAATGGATGGACACTAATGTTTTTTGAATTATCATATGTTGATTGTTCATACAATTTCCTTTCTATAGTTAAAAACTATATTTTCTTAAATCTCTTGCACTCTTAAACTTCAATGCAATTTTTTTTGCACTCTACATTTCTATATTTTTTCCATATTGTTACTTTAATGCAAGTTAGTTCATATTAGTGTAGGATTTTCCCATGAGGATAGTGGTAATTCAGCCTAAATTTGGAGGTTTAAGAAAATCCATTGGTAGTCCCATCCAATCTTGTTGAAACTCAAATTGAGGGCACATAATATTAAATAGAAGTTAGGGCAATTCCCCAATTAAATATTTACATTTGCTAAATTTTGAAGAAATTCCAACACTTGTCTCATCCCATTAGATGGTATCTCCTCATGGGAAGTATTATTATGCTTCTTCCATTAATATACCTCTTTATGATAAATGATATTTTAGTGCACCTCCTCTTTATTGAGAGTGGGTAACCAATGATGACCTCGAATCATCGTCCTCTACCTCTACCTCTACCTCTATCACATGGTATATCTACAAATATAATAGTTTCCAAAGGTGTAAAGATCATGTTACCTATAACATGTACACATTTTTCATGTAAATCAAATAAATTTTTTAATTAATATCCTAATAAAATTCAATTTCAATTCACTTTCATAATATGAATAGTTAATCAACTTTACATGACCGATAGGCATTTTACCTAGTTTTTTGATCTATTTTTGGGTGTGGAAGATGAAATTACGTTGGCTATGATGGAAACGTGGGAGGATGGTCCCATGGAGATCAGGGGTTATGAATTTTTCATTGATGTTCAACTTCTGGCAGAAATTACCGGCCAGTCGGTCAAGGGAAGGTCAATTCACCGACAAAAGCACCACTGGGAGGTGGAGCTCAAAGAGTTTAAGGATAACCCAAAAATATACAAGGAGGAAAAGAATGGCCTCACAAGGATGGACCTCCTGACTCCCTAGAATGTGGTTATGAAGAATGTGCTAGAATTCATCACGATGAATGACCCTGGAAAAACTTTACTCAGTTTCCATTGTGCCTTTGTCAACTTTTTCTGGTATGTTAACCCCATAAACATTCCCCAATTTATGATGAAGTCCCTGAACTACACCATCACATCTTACCACAACAAAAAAGGCTTTTCCATGCCCATGCATCAAGGCCATGTCAAGGTCATTTACAAATATTTCCTTCTCCATGCTCCCCAACTTGTCCCTGCCCCTCCTCCTGAGGATCCCCTAACGGTTTGTGGTGAAAGTTTGATGGGACACGAGAGCCCTGGTATCCCAAAACCCTCCCCCATCCTAAAGCGTGAGGGTGAGTCTAGCACTAATGGAGGCCTGGTAAGGAAAAGGTTGAGAATTGATGACTAGCCCATTAGGTCTTCCCTAAGGCTAAAAAACAAGCAAGTTCAGGGGAGCAGCAAAATCATGGAGATTACATATGAAGATGAGGATCCTAACCCTACAATCATGGAATTGAAAAGGTATATCCTGAACATGGTGGCCAACATCAATCAGCAGATGCAAGAATTACAAGATATTTTGACCAAAGTTTTCTTCAACGAAGGATACCAGAGCAACAAGCCGGTGGTCTACAACTTGGAGACTGACGACAACAAAGAAGACAAAGATGAAAATTAGGAAGAGGAGGTTGAGGATGAGGACTAGGGTCTTCCTCCAATTGGCCTATATTGTGGCTGGACAATCTACATTTTGTTTTGTTGTGTTGGTTGTGGTAGTAGCTTTTTGTTTCCTATGGGCTTATGGGTGATCTCCTCTGTGAAGTGTGGGTGCTTCGGGTAGTGAGGGTCTTGATAGGACCTTTGTCTCTTTTTGTTAAGGGGGTTTTCGACTATGGTGGGTAGTATGGTCTGGTTATTTTGGTTTCTGGCTAGGCAGTAGCATCAGGTTAGAGGATAGAGTTTCCCCAGTTTGGTTCATGGTGGGGTTCCTCAACCAAGGGCTGATTTTTGTAAATCGGTTTTGGGTCAACCGTTAAAACCCGGTTTAATGATAGACTTGATTTACCCAAAAAAAAAATATCATCTTTAGTAATTATATATCCACCTCATTATTTTTGTTTGAATCCTAATACCCACATATGAAGTTAACTTGCTAATTTTTTTAATCCTATAATACTATAATTAATAATTTTAACCAATAAGCACCTTCCACATAGCATGGATTGATTCCTAACTATTCTATTGTTTTTTTGTTTTGTTTTTTTAAATGACATGGTGGAATCGATAGCCGCCATGGATATAGGTAGGCTATCTGGATTTTTATGGCTGCCATAGTATTCTATGATATCTTCCCCAATAACCACCACATAAATCTTCATGCAGTCCACCCCTATAACCACCATGTCACAATCATGTTAAAGCTTTCATGCTACTAAAAGCACTAGGAAAGGGATAAGCGTTCAGTCCGGTGAGGCCCGAGATTTGAACCTTGGACCTCCGCCCCCCTTACAAGGTTTGGTCAAACCAATTGGTCTACACCTCAGACCTTTAACTACCCTATTTTTGGTTTTTAAATATCAATATATTATACAATTCAACATTTTCTTAATCCTTGGATATAATTATTTATTTGCATTATACTTTGTAGAATTGATTTTTAATTCTAGTTCATGCTTCAAGAAACTCTATATATCCTTGATGTAAGATATTATACTTAGCTATAAAAGGAATTTAAGGAATAAAAATAGAACACCTTCCATTTATCATATGTATAACTATTTAAATTTAAATTGTATTTATTTATCCTTATTTTTCCACTCAAGACATATCCTTCTAAAATAAATTATTTTCTTCCCTTGACATGTATATTTCCACTTGGTCTATTAAAATATTGTACTTTTATATAAAGGAAAAAAAAAACTATTTACTTGTCATCACTTGGTCTATTAATCAAAAAATTCCTACACAAAGGAAACAAGATGATATTAATTAGGCAATCTATTTAACTAGCTAAAATATTGATATTAAACATTCCTTACATTATTTTTTTTTTAAATTCATTCCCTTTCAACATAGAAGATGAAGTTTTAAATTTCTCCACTCATCCTACATGGAAAAAAAATAATCCAAGGTGGACATCCTTGAGCATAAAGCTTATGTCAATTTTTATTGCCATCTAAGAATATTCAAAGGTATCAAAACAAGAAATTTTAGGCCCAATTTGATGCATTGAATACTTGTAAGGCAATGCATTTATCCATCCTAGAATTCAGAGTCTTTCAAATTGACGAGAACAAAATACATACCACATGAGACATCTTGAAATAAAAATGACATGTCACCATGTCATAAAAAATAATGATAAGTAAACAATTGAAAAATATTATTTTCTATTTTGATTTGAAAGATAATGGTCATAGGAAATGTATCTAAGAAGGTACACTTCATTTTTTTTTAACTAGGCCAATCTAAACATTGATTAGACATGCTAATATAAATTCATATATATATTGTTAACTATCAATAGGTTTGGTATGATAAAGCATCATGATTAATTTATCGAAAAAAATTGAATTGAATCCAAGGCAACACATGCTCAACTGGTAAAAACAAATATTATCTACAATCTTACAAGGAAGCACAATGTTTTTCATCACCTCAAATAAATATTTTATCAAGGTTGTTGATCTATATGGCCTCATTCTTTTCATCCAAAGGGAAAGACACTTCACATAGCCATACACTTGTCCTTAAAGAATAGTCATCAAGTCCAATTTCAAGACTATTGAAGCAATTTCTAAAGCATTATTGATACAATTTGAGTTGAATATAACTCAAAGATGTTAAATTATTATTATTATTATTATAATATATATCCATTATAAAAAAAATTATAATATAAAATAAGGGGTTTTGAAAGGAACCCCAAACCTTTACAAGAGTGGAGCAAAGGATAATAAAGGCAAAAGCCTACAATTACCCTAATGATATAACAAAAACACCAATCCTACCAGATACAACCTATAGACCATCAACCTAACTAATAGGAGATCCGAATATAATGTAAAGACCTAGGCCCTTGAGGCTAGCCAAAATAAGGAAAGGGACATCTTACTACAAAAAATAAAAAGGTATAAGGAACCAACAAGAAATTAGTTCAAAATGAAGAACACAAGCTTATACTGAGAGGGGGGGTGAACAATATAAGACCACTTTTTACTTTTTATTTCCCAATAAATATTATGCAATGTATCAATAGCAATATCAACAACAGTAATCAAAGCAATGCACAAATCACCACACACAATAGAGACACCAATTTAATGTGGTTCACCCAATGTGGGCTACTCCACGAAGAAAATATTTCACTAAAATTTTCTCAACAAATATCTTGGGAAACCTTTCCCTATTACAATGTTTATGGACCTCTATCCAAAGGAGACACCAATACCCTAATCAAGTTCATGGATCTCTATCCATAAGGAGACACCAATCTCCTCTACTCTAGTTGGTGATATTCTAGAAGAACTAGTGCCTCCATTGCAATGGCTAATGGATATCTATCCATTGAAGACTCTTATCCTCACTCAGAAGACCTATCCTCACTACCCTAGCTAATGGACCTCTATCCACTAGAGATTTTTATCCTCTATACTCTGTCACCTCCAAAGCTTACTCTTAGCTCTATCTCAAATCTACACTAAACATAATCCTTCGATCTAGCACAAATCTATCCTCAATATTATCTATAATATATACTAAACATAGTCCTTCGACTTATAAAATAATATGTAAATCTATCCTCAAATCTACACTAAACATAGTCCTTTGGTCTAGCACAAATCTATCCTCAATATCTATCCTCAAATCTGCACTAAACATAGTCCTTATAGCACAAATATGTCCTCAATATCTATCCTCAAATATGCACTAAACATAGTCCTTCGGTCTAGCACAAATCTATCCTCAATCCTTAACACAAATCTTGACTCAATCACAAATCAACTCTACTAGATCTACTCCAAACCTTAACTCAAGGTTTGAACAAATCAATCAATCAACTCTGCTCTCAAGTCTTCTCAAATACTTATCTCAAATCTTCCTTGTAAGCTTCCACAAAATCTCACACTAATCTATCCACAAGTTCTCTCTAGAACTTGTCCAATATTCTCAACAAGTTCTCACTAGAACTTATCCAATCTGCTCAACAAGTCTTCACCAAGACTTACCTCAAATATGCTCAACAAGTCTCACTAGAACTTCTCCAATCTCTCAACAAGTCTTCACCAAGACTTACCTCAAATCTGCTCAACAAGTCCTCACTAGAACTTGTTCAATATCACATAAACATATAGAGAATTGTTAGAGACTCAATATGCTTCATACTCACAATAATGTTCAATCACTTTCTCTCTTTTTACATAGAAACATATAGAGAATTTTTAGAGACTCAATATGCTTCTCACAATAATGCTCAATCACTTTCAATCTCTTTTTACCATAGAAACATATAGAGAATTGTTAGAGACTCAATATGCTTCTTACTCACAATAATGCTCAATCACTTTCAAACTCTTTCTCAAATCAATTTAGAATATAGAACAATTTGTTTCATAGAACTAGAACTATCACTTCAACACTTCCACTTGACTAGGCTCAATCAACTCCACTCAATCAATCACTCAATGAAATACTCCTTGCTCACAAACCCTAGTCCAAGCATATGAACACTCACTCAATAATTTCCAACAATGCTTATCAAACAATCTCACATAACAATGATACTCATGATCTTTCACAAACCCTAGTTCAAGATAGTTCTCAACTTCACATAACAATGATACTCATGTTCTTGCACAAACCCTAGTTCAATATAGTTCTCAACTTCACATGACAATGATACTCATGTTCTTTCTCAAACCCTAATCATGCATATGAAGGTTCATTCAATATTTCCAACAATGCTTATCAAACAAGGTTTTTATCAACAACTCTCACTCAGAAAACCTTTAACAATCAAACTCAACAATGCTTATCAAACAACCCTTTTCTCTCCAACTTAGCATTCACAACATCCAACAATCACTCACAAGGAAGATGTGCCCATACCTTTTGTTTGTTGAAGAATTGACCTCAAAACCTGTCTTAAACACAATTTTCTTCTTTGCCAATTTCAAAGGTTAGATGACAAAATATCACACTAACACTCTCTCAGAAATATTTCTCAATTACAAAAATAATCAAACTCAAATACACCTTATTACTCCTTTGAAATAAGCATTCACCAAAACATATAAAAATAAATCTTTTATTAAACCTTATAACTCCACTCTTAAACAACTCAAACCACCAAATAATTAAATAAAAAATTATTTAATTTTATCAACCTTATATCTCCCTAAGCTCAAAAATACACCATACAACCTTAGAAGCACAAATCAATTTATAAAAAAAATTTATTACCTCACAAAGTGCTCCCGATGGGATTCGATCCCACAACACAGTGCCTCCAACGCCTTAGCCATGACAGCCAAGCCATGTGAGCTAAGCGCTCACGTGGAAGGCAAAAGTGCTCACAATGCTTTGTCTTCCACCTAGGCACCAAAAGCCAAAAAGGCTTTGGTATCCTTGGCACTCAAAATACTGCACACCAACCTCCACTGTGAGTCGAACGTGGGACCTCACGTTCCTAGGTGCTTCCACTTGCCACTAGCCCACTTGGCTAGGTGGTGACAAGGCCTTCGTGCCTTGTCCCTTTTCTTCCTTCGCTCCCCTACCAAAAGGGTCAAACGTGGACTCTTCCTCCTCTTGCTCAATGAAAACTTGCACACACGATTTTCTCAGGGAATAATTAAAAATCATGGATGCTTTATGCCTTGGGTCTCTTCCCTCCTTTATATGCATAATGTGGTGTCTTCGATGATGTCGGCGTGATTAATTCAAAAATTTAAATTATAAACTTTATAACCCTAACTCTAGGGTTTATTAAATTAAGTTATAAACTAACTTATAATTAAATTATAATTAACTTATAATTAATTTTAATAACTCTTTAGAGTTAATCAAATTAAATTATAAATTAATTTATAATGAAATTATTATAATTAATTTATATAATCTTTAGGTCTCAACCTTAGACCTCTAATATTATAATAAAATATTATAATATTATTTTTCTTGGGCCTTCCTGTTGCTCTTTAGACCTCATCTGACCACCTTGAATATTATAATTAGGGGCATTATAATATTATTTTCCTTAGGTCTAGAAGCAATATTTTTCTTGCATAACTGACTCCTTGACATCCTTCTTTTTGTCCTGCTCACTGAAACTGACTCTTGACATCAATGACAATAAATCCTACTCATATTTCCAACAATCTCCCCCTTTGTCATTGATGGCAACCCACTTTATTTTTACCATTCCTTTTACCTTTTCCTGTTCTGCTCCCCCTGACTGAATGCTCTCCTCCTAACTCAAATCTCTCCCCCTTACTCAAATCTCTCCCCCTTTGTCATCAATGGCAAAGGGTCACCTTTGGGGCTCGAGGCTAAGAATGAAACTCTTAGCTTAGCCCCTCCCCCACCTCCTCTTGAGGTGGTTAATTCTTGGGTGGGAGTATTTCTACTCCCAACATGCACTGATCTTTACCTTTGTCCACTTTCCTTCTCATTTGATCCTTCTGATTCCTCTGACTATTCTTGTTCTTGCTTGTCTCTAGAATTTTTGCTCTACACCACTTTGTTGTATGTCCATCATTATTGCACTTATAACACTTAATGTTATTATTCCTTGGAGGTGCAAATATCTTGGGATTTCTCCTGGTGAAGCCATATCTATTCCTATCATGAACCCTGCAATTCATTGCCTTGTGACCAAACTGATTACAAGAGTAGCAATACCCTTGAAATAGTTGTCTATTTCTAAAGTTCCCATATTCCTATCTTTCATGTGTCCTGCACTGAGAAGCTTTGTGCCCAAACTTATGACATGAGAAGCATCGTCCATTGAAATTACCTTGCCTTGACCCCATTGGTCTCTTAGTCTCTTTTACCCTGTGTTGGTTCCTGTTCCATTTGTTCCTCTTTTGTGCATTGTTCCTTTCCTTTTTGAACTTTCTATTGTCCAACTCATCCTTAGAAGTCTCACTTTCTCTTACACTCTCTTCTTCTAAAGTTTCTTCTTCTTCAGAACTTGAGGTTGACTCCTCTCCTTATTTCTTTTGTACCTATTCAAAACCAAGACCTGTCTTGTTTGTTGACCGTATTTGTACCTTGATCATCTTATCTATGATTTTTGAGCTCTTTCCAAACCTGTGTAACTTGTCCTTAGACTCTTTTATTTCTTCCCTTAGTAGAGCCACTTCATGTTCTAACCTTTCACATTCTAAGACCTTTGCTTCTAACTTATCTTTGAACTTCCTTGTCTTAGCCATTGACTTATTTAGATCCTCTATAATCTTTCCTTTCTCTTCATCACATTCTTGAAACTGAAGCTTAAGTTGGGAGTTTTGCTTTCTTACCTTATTTAATGCATCAAGGGCATGAATAAGTTCACCTTCAAGATCAACTCCTCCTATTTTTTATTCTTCCTCTATTTTTTTACCTTTGAAAACATCTTCATTATTTTCTAACTTATCTTCTATAGGATCACCTCCTTCTTCTTCTAATGCCATTAGAATATTCTCTTCTGGTCCTTCAAGTGTATCTTCATATTCATCATCATTGAAACTGAAACCACTCTTTGTACAACTATCTTCAAGATGACCAAAGTTACCACATCTAAAACACTTGAGAATTATTGGTGACCTTTTCTTAACCATTTCCTTTTCTTTTTTCAAAAATAGAACTTCATATTTATCATTATCTGAGGAACTATTATCACTATCACTTGAGTACTTACTTGCCTTGTCTGCATAGTAACTCTTCTTCTATCTTTGAAAGAACTTCTTTCCTTGCTTGCCTTGTCCATCCTTACCTTTCTTTTGGTACTTGTATTTTTTTGATTCCCTGTTCTTATGATCCTATTTTTCTTCATCATTGTTATTTCTAGCTTCTTGACAATCAGTTGCATAGTGACCATACTTTCCACAATTGAAATATCTAACTAATTTTACATCTTTAAATCTTCTTGGATCCTTGTTCCTTCTACCATAATTTTCTTCTTCATCACTTGGATGACTCATTGCTTGAATCTGACTTCTTACCCTTAATCTTCTTAGTAGCTTTGAAGGCTACTTCCTTCTAGATATTAGGTTCCTCTTTTGTTCTCATCTCAAAAGTTGTAAGAATGCCAAGTAACTCATCCCTTGTCAAAATATCACCATATTTTGATTCCTCTATAGCTAAAATATTTTCACTAAACCTTTTTGGGAGAGATCTTAAGATCTTATCACAAACATCAGATTCTTGAACCTCAAGTCCAAGTCCTTGCATGGAGTTAACAACCTCATCTACACAAAGTAGATAAGCACTAATGTTTTCCTCATCCTTCATTCTTAGTTCTTCAAATTGTCCTTTGAGATTTCACAACTTTACCTTTTTGACATTTTTATCTCCTTCATATATGCTTTGCAACTTATCCCAAATTTCTTTTTCTGATTTGCAATGCATAATCTTAACAAATTTTGTTCTATGCAAACCTCTCAAAATTGCATTCATTGCTCTTGAATTGTAATGATGTAGAAGCTTACCATATTTATCTGTAGGTGGAGTAGCTGGTGGTGTGTATCCATTTTCAATTGCTTCCCATATTTCATTGCCAAGTGCCATCAGATGAATCTTCATTCTCATACTCCAAAATACATAATCGCTTCCATAAAACACTGGTGCTAAATTATCTGAGGATCCACTCTTAGAATCCATTGTGTTCTTGTAAGATTTTCCTTCAAGTTATTAAAATCTTCTGAAGGAACCCACTCTAATACCAATTGAAGAACACAAGCTTATATTGAGAGGGGGGTGAACAATATAAGACCACTTTTTACTTTTTCTTTCCCAATAAATATTATGCAATGTATCAATAGCAATATCAACAATAGTAATCAAAGCAATGCATAAATCACCACACACAATAGAGACACCAATTTAACGTGGTTCACCCAATGTGGGCTACTCCATGGAGAAAATATTTCACTAAAATTTTCTCAATAAATCTCTTGGGAAACCTTTCCCTATTACAATGTTTATGGACCTCTATCCAAAGGAGACACCAATCCCATAATCAAGTTCATGGATCTCTATCCATATGAGACACCAATCCCCTCTACTCTAGTTGGTGATCTTCTAGAAGAACTACTACCTCCATTGCACTAGCTAATGGATATCTATCCACTGAAGACTCTTGTCCTCACTCAGAAGACCTATACTCACTACCCTAGCTAATGGACCTCTATCCACTCGAGACTATCATCCTCTATACTCTATCACCTCCAAAGCTTACTCTTAGCTCTATCTCAAATCTGCACTAAACATAGTCCTTCGGTCTAGCACAAATCTATCCTCAATATCTATCCTCAAATCTATACTAAACATAGTCCTTCGATCTAGCACAAATTTATCCTCAATATCTATCCTCAAATATACACTAAACATAGTCCTTCGGTCTAGCACAAATCTATCCTTAATCTCTATCCTCAAATATGCACTAAACATAGTCCTTTAGTCTAGCACAAATCTATCCTCAAGCCTTAACATAAATCTTGACTTAGAGACAATCAATATGCTGATCACCTTAACTCACAACAATCAATCAATCACTCTCTCAAGTCTTCTTAAATTCTTCTCTCAAATCTCTTACTCTAAAATAATGCTCAATCACTTTCAATATTTTTTACCATAAACATATAGAGAATTGTTAGAGACTCAATATGCTTCTTACTCACAATAATGCTCAATTAACACTTTCAAACTCTTTCTCAAATCAATTTAGAATATAGAACAATTTGTTTCATAGAACTAGAACTATCACTTCAACACTTCCACTTGACTAGGCTCAATCAACTCCACTCAATCAATCACTCAATGAAATACTCCTTGCTCACAAACCCTAGTCTAAGCATATGAACACTCACTCAATTATTTCCAACAATGCTTATCAAACAATCTCACATAACAATGATACTCATGTTCTTTCACAAACCCTAGTTCCAAGATAGTTCTCAACTTCACATAACAATGATACTCATGATCTTGCACAAACCCTAGTTCCAAGATAGTTCTCAACTTCACATAACAATGATACTCATGTTCTTTCTCAAACCCTAATCATGCATATGAAGATTCATTCAATATTTCCAACAATGCTTATCAAACAAGGTTTTTATCAACAACTCTCACTCAAAAAAACCTTTAACAATCAAACTCAACAATGCTTATCAAACAACCCTTTTCTCTCCAACTTAGCATTCACAACATCCAACAATCACTCACAAGGAAGATGTGCCCATACCTTTTGTTTGTTGAAGAATTGACCTCAAAACCTGTCTTAAACACAATTTTCCTCTTTGCCAATTTCAAAGGTTAGATGACAAAATATCACACTAACACTCTCTCAAAAATATTTCTCAATTACAAAAATAATCAAACTCAAATACACCTTATTACTCCATTTTGAAATAAGCATTCACCAAAACATATAAAAATAAATCTTTTATTAAACCATATAACTCCACTCTTAAACAACTCAAACCACAAAATAATTAAATAAAAAATTATTTAATTTTATCAACCTTATATCTCCCTAAGCTCAAAAATACACCATACAACCTTAGAAGCACAAATCAATTTATAACAAAATTTTATTACCTCACAAAGTGCTCCCAATGGGATTCGATCCCACAACATAGTGCCTCCAGTGCCTTAGCCATGGCAGCCAAGCCGCGTGAGCTAAGCGCTCACGTGGAAGGAAAAAGTGCTCACAGCGCTTTGTCTTCCACCTAGGTGCCAAAAGCCAAAAAGGCTTTGGCATCCTTGGCACTCAAAATACTGCACACCAACCTCCACTGCGAGTCAAATGTGGGACCTCGCATTCCTAGGTGCTTCCACTTGCCACTAGCCCACTTGGCTAGGTGGTGACAAGGCCTTCGTGCCTTGTCCCTTTTCTTCCTTCGCTCGCCTGCCAAAAGGGTCAAACGTGGACTCTTCCTCCTCTTGCTCAACAAAAACTTGCACACACAATTTGCTCGGGGAATAATTAAAAATCATGGATGCTTTATGCCTTGGGTCTCTTCCCTCCTTTATATGCATAATGTGGTATCTTCAATGACGTCGGCGTGATTAATTCAAAAATTTAAATTATAAACTTTATAACCCTAACTCTAGGGTTTATTAAATTAAGTTATAAACTAACTTATAATTAAATTATAATTAACTTATAATTAATTTAATAACTCTTTAGAGTTAATCAAATTAAATTATAAATTAATTTATAATGAAATTATTATAATTAATTTATAATTAATTTAATATTTAGGTCTCAACCTTAGACCTCTAATATTATAATAAAATATTATAATATTATTTTTCTTGGGCCTTCCTGTTGCTCTTTAGACCTCATATGACCACCTTGAATATTATAATTAGGGGCATTATAATATTATTTTCCTTAGGTCTAGAAGCAATATTTTTCTTGCATAACTGACTCCTTGACATCCTTCCTTTTGTCCTGCTCACTGAAACTGACTCTTGACATCAATGACAACAAATCCTTCTCATATTTCCAACACAAAGGAGAACCCTCTCGTGTGTCCTACAGATCTGACTTGGAAACCCCCAAATCACCTTGACGATGATGTATCATGACTTGGATCTCCTCTACATAATTGATTTCCACCTTAAGGGTCCCAACAAGGGCCTTCTATTTATCTTCAATTGTATTAAGGAAGAAAATTTGGTAGACTAAAAATATCAATCAATGTAAGGGTAGGATTCCCATGATAGTCAATAGAATTTGTAAAAAAAAATTTTTTTTTTTGGATTCTGACCCTCCAAATCTAACTTATCCACAAGAATAAGGGATTTTTCAATTTTGATCAATTTTGAAAATAAACATTTGAACTACCTCATTCTCTTGCCTCTAATTTCCTTGGGTGAGACTGAACTCCACCCGAAGGCTTTAAGGCTTTCTCCATTATCTTGCAAAAAATAATAGGGATTTTTAGATCCTCTGAATCTAAAGAGCCATTGGATTTGGATTGGGAAGATATAGGAGAAGGATCAATAATTGAAGTCACTTTTTGAAGGTCCACTTGATTGAGAATCACTCCCACAGATAGACCCTTAGCCATTACGACGTTCTCATAAGTCAAAAGGGTCAACCATTGGTGAATAGGGTCTAAACATTTTCCCTCTTGATGTCAAACATTTATTTATTCATATAACTGAACCAAAAGGAATAAATATTCATCTATCTCTTACGACATAGATGGTTGAGAAACATGACATGGTAGCTACACAAAATATCTATGTTTATTTCTAGTAAAAAGTAATCCATCAACATATAAAAAACCCTATACCATGGGACATTAAGCACCTTAGGCTGATAACCATTTTGAATTTTTGGCAAATACTCACCTTCATATAGAAAAAACCCCAATTCTCTTATTATGGAATATTTTTCTCTATTATGATAGTATCCAGCAAGGGGTAAACCTGTCACCTCAATAACTAAAGCAACAAAGACCTCAAATTCTAATCCACCAATTTTTACCCAACCATTTCTCCAAGAGTGTGTCATATTCCTAGAAATCCCAAAATGATGCCCATGAAACTTGAGGATATAATCTAGGAGGCCTTCTTTCTAAAGGATTGTTTTGATATCATATTCAACTTGGAGAGTGGTAGGTTCTTATCCATGTTATTGTAGACCAATCACTGATAAAGACTATCTCTAGAACACAAGGCCCTAGCTACCAATATTCCTATTCTGTAGCTACTTATGTTGTAGAATACCACCTTCAATGGATTTAAAAGAGCCATTGGAGATATCACAAAAAAAATCAAAGAGATTTTGCAAAAAATTTCAAATCCAATTGTGGTTTAAATTTAGAGGCTCAAGATAAAATGAGCTTGCAAAAGACAACGCTCTACCCAAATCAAAAGTTGTTGTACTCTTACATAGATAGTAAAATGACACCTACCAAAACCAACTACTTTGCCACCTTAGCAGATAGATCTCACATCGAGGAGAGGTGAGTTGACGAAAGCAAATGAAGATCTAATAGTTCTCAATCAAATAGTGATTGTTCCCTAATTGAAACCCTTCCTAAGAATGATTAAAATATACTCCCAAAAATATGATTCATGGGCTAGATAAGTGAATCAAACACCAATAATAAGAACCAAAAATTTTATTTCCTTACTTGAACTGCCACCTGAATATATAAAATCTTGAAAAATAACAAAGCAATAAAATTCTAAAGGAGTTCCAAATGTTTGGCATCTCACAAAATCGATGAAGCACACTAATTGGATAATAAAAATTGTGTCTCACTCATGGTCCCTAACCTAAGCAATCATACCATTGGACACTCCCTATACAAACAATGATGTGTCTTAAAAAATCAATATTTAAAGTATCACACCCAAACCACTCTCCATACCTTACCACCCTAAACATGTCCAATACAACTAGGAAATTTATTAGACTTCCATTTTTTATTGGTACCACATGCCAAAATATAAGCTTCCATATTTCTATGGATAATCTAGCATCAAACAACCTACAATAAAATATGAATTTGAACATATGTGAAGGAACAATGATAAAGTCCAGGGTGCAAGAAACCCTCCAAGCTAGTAGATCTAGTTAGCAACACTAGAGTACCAAACCCCACAAGATACTATTGATATAGAAGGAAATAATTAGGTCCCTTCCCCCAACTACAATAGATCTTGAGAAAATTTACTCCTTCAAACAGAGAGATCATGTTGAGAAATACCTAAATTTTCTATTATGTATGTTGCCTTGTTACCTTCCTTGAAGATATATTGGATTTGAACTTCCTCTCTGGACTATATATTCTCTTAGCTTCAAATATCAAATTCAAAATATTCTAGTATGGGGTTTTAGTCCCTTTGATCAAATTCAATGAATCCCCTTCAATGACAAACTTCTTATAATCTAAAGGCTCAATCAAAGATAAGCCTTGGTACAAAGCCCTAGATTTCATGAAGTAGGATGTCTAGATATTAAGATATTCTATAAAAGCCAAAACCAAATATCCCTTCTTATTCTTTAGGATACCTCTAGCACCTGCCAACCTAGGATTTCCTTTTGATGCCCCATAAAAATTAAGCTTGAACCAACTAGCAAGGGGGATACACTTGATGGATGTCCTAAGATTAGGAGGAGGGGCCTCCATAAATATAGGGATATGAGAAAAGTTGAGTTTCAATTCCAAAGAAACTTCATCCAACCTACCACCATTCATCTCAAGCTAGATACCAAAAATATTCTCAACAATTTTTGAGATCACCCTAGGACAAATTGTTGAAAGCTTTATTATTCCTCTCCCACAAGATACACCAGAAGATATGGGGTAACACGAGCCACAAAAACCACTTGACCCTTAGGGGCACAACAGGAGAGACCCATTAAGAACAAACATAAAAAATAAGATTTAGAATGATCCAACAAACATCCAAAGCATCCAATACTACTTGTAAAACCTCAAAAGAGAAAGGGCACTGGAAGAATAGATGGTTTGAATATTCATCACATGATTCACATAAGTATCATATATTCAACAAGTTCATCCCTCACGTTCTCAAAATTTCAATTGTTAGGATCTTGTTTTGAATTATCATCCAAAATAAGACATTAATTTTTGGGGTGAGAAACTTGTACCAAACGCTACACGATGAAAGCCAAAAAGTTTCTAGCCCTAATTGGCTACCATATATTTGTTCATTAGGTGATTTTCTTTGAGACCAAAACCCCCACAATACTTCCTACTATATTCCTGGTTCTAGAAAACAAGATGAAATTTTATTTTATCTTCTAAACTTGCCCATAAAAAAAAATTGGATTCATTCCAATTTTATTAAACCTTTTGAAGGGAGTTTGAAAATAGACATGAATAATGTAGGGATACTCTAAAGTGTAGTTTTGAAAAGAAGAGCCTTCCTTGCTTGACTAATAATGGCACCCTTCCATCCAAAAAACTTCTTCTACACTCTCTCAATAAGAGGTCCCAAATACTATCAACCATTCCACCTTTGAATAGGGGCATTCTAATGTACACAACTAAGAAATCAACCACTTCACAACCTATGTTAGCAATATTCCTTTGTGTACTCACTGGGGTATTTAGAAAGTATAACCTACTTTTGGAATAGTTAATTTTCTATCCTATTGCCCTCTTAAATAGATTCAAAATTTCCTTTATGGATCTCATATGAACCATAGAAGTCAAAAATAAGAAGAGTGTGTCATTGACAAACTGATGATGAGACATTGGTTCAATGGATAGAGTTGGATTTAACCCTTCAATAATGGTCTCCATAGAAATGGATCTACCTAGAGCTTTAGCCATAAGGATAAAGAGATACAAAGATAGGGGATCACCTTGGTGAATACCTCTACAACTTGAGAAGTATCTAGCTAGGGATCCATTCACCAACACAAAGAATTTAGTTAAAGAGATGTATTTCTTAATCAATTCAATCTAGCTTTGACTAAATCCAAATATGGTCAAGACCTTTAACATGAAATCCCAATATACTCTATGATAAGCCTTGTTCATATCCAACTTGAGGAAGAGATATAGCCTTTTACTTTCATGGATTGAATGAATGAGCTCATGCACTACTATAATCCCATCCAAAAGTTTCCTAGCCAAAAACCCACTTTAGGCCTTATCAATTAGGTAAGGTAGAATAGATTTTAGTCTATTGGCCAATGTATTTGAAAGAATTTTATAAATTGTATTACACATGATGATATGCCTATAATCGTAGAAGTCTTTGGCACATGTTGAATTTGGGATAATTGCAAGGAAGGTGGAATTCAATCCATAAGGAATAAATTTTAACCTTTGGATAGATCTCAAGGAATCACAAATCTCCTTGCCTAAGGTATGCTAGTACTTCTAAAAAAAGGGAGGGGGCCATCAGGACCAGGAGTTTTCAATCCCTCCATAGCAATAACTGTAGCCTTGACATCATCATCACTAAAAGGAGTATCCAATATTAGATTCATGTCACCTTAAACCAAGCTAGGGATATTACAGAGAAGTTTACTTTTAGCCTTTGGATCCCTAGCAACTCTAGACCCCAACAAAGAGCCAAAATACGAGATAAATTTTGCTCTAATATCTTGAATATTCACCAACCTAGATCCATCATCTCTCAAAATTTCTTTGATTCTATTAAAACTTCTATGTATTGAAATTTATTTAATTCATTATTAAATTTTTCATACCCATGCCTTGGAAATATTGGAGAATATTAAATTATTTGGTACATGTTGTATAATTTTGTAAATATTATATTAGGGTTGTGTACTAGATTAGAGTGTGAGTAAATATTTTATGTAATGTAATAATATGCAGGAAATGCACAAGTGTCATGTAAATGAGTGTGCAAGTGTTATGTGTGTATATGTGCACAAGTTTCTCATATGTAAGTGTGCACATGTGTTCTTATATTATAAAGTGTTATAAGAATATTCATGTGTATGCAAGTTTCAAGTAGAGAAGCCAAGATTCATGAGACTTGGCATAAGGAAAGGAAGAGTCAAGTAACCAAAGAGTCATCCTACAATGGCTATATATTACTCCATAGTGGACATAGCCTACATAGCCTACATAGTCTACATAGAAAGTATTGTTATTGTATGAGAGTTTTATGATACATTTGTAAGAGAAGGAGTAATAAATATTGCATACATTTGAGCAACTAATATTGTAAGTTATGCTACATGCTTTGTACATGTATGATTTATGCGATTACATTAATATATTTGTACTTTTTTTTTGTTAATTTATAGCGGGTTTTAACAAGGATCCCAAAACCTGATTACATAAGCAATGGGCCTAGGGCATCAATCCCTTGAAACTGAACACCAAAACAGAAATCCCACCCAGCGGTAACAGTAAGCATGAAACAATCCCTCTTAGCGGGAAACAAACAAATAAGAAAGGAAGTAGTTTTGGAGATCCCGCCCAGCGGGGGGTAGCCAAAAACCACCATCGAGAAGATCCCGCCCAGCAAGAAGCAAAGAAAAACCGTTACAATAAAATACCGCCTCGCAGAAGCGAGTCAAAACCACCACAAACAGTCCCGCCTAGTGGGAAGCAACAGGGAAATCCCGCCATCCGAGAAACCAGCAGAAAAGAAAGGATCTCGCCTCGCGGGAAAACAGACGGATTTGGCGGATCCCGCCCTGTGGAGAAACCATCCCGCCCACCGAGAAAACATTCAGTTCAGCGAGAGCCATCCTGCAAGAAGCCGACAGCCAGCACAGAGAGGATCCAGCCCATCAGGAAGTGACCAGAGAGTTGCACCACAAGGAACCCGCCCCGGGAAAACAAAAGAGGATCCCAGCAGCAGGGACCAAGAATCTTGTCCAAGCACAGAGCCCGTCGAGGATTCACAAGAAAAGGGGGGAAGCTGTCCAAACCCTAAACCGTCACCTCCACCGCACCAAGAAACGCAGGGGACCAGATGCACGCGAATAACCTGCAAAAAACCCCAGGGGGAAGCCTGAGGGAAAAAGGGAAGGGATCCCCAACCAAACAGGGATCCCTGGGAAGCACCAGTCCGAAAAAACAACCAAGGAAACCCTAGCCGACCGGGAGGGACGCAGATAGTGGAGAAGGATCTCCCCCTAGGAGATCATCTGCAAACAACCACTCCCCGGGAGGGATGACCTGGGTTGAGCCAGGGACTGGGCAGGAACCAGGAGCCATGGGAGGGGGAGCAGGGGAGGGACCAGAGCCCTCCCCTCTCTACTTTCTTCCCCAATATATTTGTGCTTATTAATGAATGTTAGTTGATATATTATAAGCCTTGATTTTACATATTAGTTGGCTCATATTATTATGGTTACATTATTATCTTGATCTTACTATATTACGACTATCATATATTTGATCCTATGAATATTTATCCTATGAGTTTACATTAATATTAAGGCTTTAAAAGCCATCAATGGTATCAAAGCTACAACAATAATTTATTCCATAGGGTGAATTTGTTTAGCTACATATAAATCATTTTTTGTCCAGTGTGATAGAATTGGTTAGATTTTATCCACTTTAAAGGGAGAAAAACATAATCTATTATAAGATCAAAAGAAGAAGAAATTCCACAGTAATTCCCTTTACAAGTAATATCTCCACTTACCTGATGAAGCTGAAAAGGAGGGAAGAAAGTAGAGAGGGGAGGGCTCTGGTCCCTCCCCTGGCTCCTGTTTCCTGCCCAGTCCCTGGCTCAACCCAGGTCATCCCTCCCTGGGAGTGGTTGTAGCAGATGATCTCCTTGGGGGAGATCCTTCTCCACTTTCTGTGCCCCTCCCAGCCGGCTAGGGTTTCCTTGGTTGATTTTTTGGCCTGGTGCTTCCCAGGGATCCCTGTTTGTTTGGGGATCCCTTCCCTTTTTTCCCTCAGGCTTCCCCCTGGGGTTTTTTACAGGTTATTCGCGTGGATCTGGTCCCCTATGTTTCTCTAGGTGGTGGGGGTGATGGTTTAGGGTTTTGATAGCTTCTTGGGGTCTCCCTTGAGGTCCTCACAGCTTTGGGGGTGGTCTGGGGGGCCTCTTTCCCCCTTTGCTTGTGAATCCTCTGCGGGATCCTGTGGCTGCTGTTCTTCCCGCTTGGAGGCTTCTTCGTGCTGGTTCTGCTCCTTGGTGGACACCCTGGGCATCTGGTTTGGCCTTGGGGGGGGCTTTTATCTGCCTGGGCTGTTCCCATTCCCAGTCCCAGTTCCCTGAAGCTGCTTCTGTGCTTGGACGGGATTCTTGGTCCCTGCTGCTAGGTTTCTTTGGTTTTTGTTGCATGTTTCATTCTTGGGGGGGTCTGATCTATGCACGCAGACCATATATCCCACATGTTTGGCTCCCAGGGATCCCATCTCTGTGACTGATTACCTCTTCCCGCTCGGGATTCCCAGTCCCTGGATCCCTGTTCCCTTAACCTGCTTTTTTCCTGCTATTTTCTCAGGGCGGGATTCACGTGGTGGAGCTTTTGGTTGCTTCCCGCTGGGCTGGATCTCCTCTTTGCTGGCTTTCGGCTTCCTGCAGGGTGGGATCCCCCTGTCTCTGGGTGGGTTGGTTTCTCGCTGGGCGGAATGTTTTCCCGCTGGGCGGGATGGTTTTTCCATAGGGCGGGATTCGCCAAATCCACTGGTTTTCCCGTTGGGCGGGATTTTCTCTTTTTTGTTGGTTTCTCGGACAGCGGGATTCTCCTGGTGGAGGTTTTTTGAAGCTTTTCGCTGGGCGGGATCTTCATTGAGATGGGTTTTAGCTGCTTCCCGCTAGGCGGGACTCTCTCTTTGGTGGTTTTTGACTGCTTCCCGCGAGGCGGGATTTTATTGTAACGGTTTTTCACTACTTCCTGCTGGGCGGGATCTACTCGATGGTGGTTTTTGGCTACTCCCCACTGGGCGGGATCTCCAAAACTACTTTCTTTCAAATTTGGTTGTTTCCCGCTGGGCGGGATTGTTCATGCTTTCTGTTCCCGTTGGGCGGGATTTCTGTTTGGTTTTCAGTTTCAAGGGATTGATGCCCTAGGCCCATAACTTTATTGTAATGGCTTATTCTTGGCATGTTTCTACCATCGCTTATGTAATTAGGTTTTGGGATCCTATTTAAAACCCGTTGTAAATACAATCACTACTTACCAAAAAAAAAAAAAATAAGAAGAAATTCTAGAGTCTTCCCATAGTTTTGGAACAACTAGTGAATACGAGGACTCAACTAAAGCCTTTCAACTAGGTTGAAGAATAACTAGTGAAGACAAGGACTCATATTTAGGCTAATCAACTTGAAGAAAATTGATTATTCGAGAAAATAGCCAACCTTGACATTGATAAAAGGATTTTTAAGGACATAGATAAATTCTTGACAACTAATTTATATCAACACTTATAAGAAAGTTGAAGGATTTGGTACAATCAATCTATCTTACGAGAAATTTGTATCACCTTGACATAGAAGAAGATTTAGGTCAAATCGACCTAAGATATTGTTGCAATGGAGGTTAGTCATCAGAAGTGTGAGAAGAGTCCTACAATAAATAGATAAGACTTTCATCTTCAAGTGGAAGAAGGTATAAATATTTCATCAAGTAGGAATTAATTTAAGTTGCATAATATTATGGATTAAGTTCTTGAAGATAGACCTTAATAGAGAAGGATTCGTGTAGGTAGACTTTGATAGAGAAAAGTATTTAGGTCTTGAAGATAGACCTTGATAATTGGCTTGACATTGGCAACCATATAAAAGTTTTAGTAAATAAAAAATAGAGAAGATTCAGGTCTATATTGACCTTGACAATTAGTCCAAGAGAAGAGGTCAATATTAGAGGATTGAGACCCTTTAAAAAAAGAGGTCCATTGTAAATATTTATGGCCCATATTGGTGAAAATAGAAGAGGCCATATATAATATATAAGCCCCATATTATAGGAAATAAATGAGGCTTGAATATATGAGATGTAGTTTGCAGAGAAATAGAGAAAGAGGCTAGAAGCCAATATTAAAGAAAGAGACCCTTCAAGGAAAAGAGGTTGAGTTATAGAGGACAACATAAAGGACAAGAATGTAAGAGAAATAAGGCTCAAGAAATAAAGAGTTTGATATGTATTGTAGCAAGCAACATTGAAGCCATATAATCATATAAGGGAGAAGGCAGAATTTTATTGAAGAAGGTTAGGAAAAATTCTAGAGAAGAAGGCAGAAGCTAGAATTCTAGAGAAGAAAGTAGAAGATAGAATTCCAAATAAGGTAGAAGGTAGAATATGAGATAAGATACATGAGAAGGCAAAGACACAAGAATAATATAGAGGCATAAATCATCTGAGAAAAGAGTCAAAGGCAACATTGAAAAATGAAATAAATCAATTATGCATATTGTAGCATAAGTTGCCTATGAAGTGCAACCAAGGGTAAAGCTATTCAGTTAGAGAAATTTTGAGTAAAAGCTATCAGTGTGTTTAGTATAATTATGTAGTGTTATGCAAGACAAAAAAAATTAAAGCCTCCATGTTAGACATCACCAAGCCAAATGAGATATAGTCTTATGCAGGTCAGTAAGATTAAAGCCTTCATATAAGTCATCACCAAGCCAAACAAAGAGATCCAAAAAGAAGAAAAATGCATTACAAATATGAGACAATAAGTATAAAGAAATATTTAAAGCTAAGAGTAGAAGAACGCATCAAAGCCAAACACAATATAATTGCATAATATCCAAGGACCATTGAAGAAATATGAAGAGCAATAGTTCTCTTTGAAATGCCAATGCCATAAAATCTTACAAAACATAAATATTCAAATGCAAAATTTTAACCATCATCTCCAAAGCATTAATGAAGCGATGAAGAAAGGAGTGCAACAACCAAGGTCAATAGTCTATTATTGAGTACAAACAAAGTCATTAAAAGGGAAAAGAGTAATGTGCAAACTCATCATTTTGTACCATTAGAAGAAGCATTGTTTGGTAGGAGAAGACACCTATTCAATAGTATAATGTTTGAGAGATAAATATAATGTCATACTGAAGCCTAGTGTGCATTCATGGAATATTAAGGAAACCCAAATATTTTGCCTACCTAAAGTATAACAGTCACTATGTTCAAGTAGGGTAATTAAATAAAGAGTGCACAATTTGGGAGTAACAAATACAAAGCAAGTCTTCACAACCAATTGAATCATGAGCATGCAAATATTGGTGGAGGTATAATTTATTTTTATTTTTATTTTTTATAAGATTTAATTAGGGATCTATAATATTTTATAAGGCTTTCTAAGTTTTTTATAAGGTTATATTAAATGGGTAAATAAGGAATGCTAATTCAATAGGAAGTTATTTATTAAATTCTTGAGTGTAAATATAAGATAAGAGTGCTAGAGTTGATTAGTAGTTTGAAATTATTCTCTTTGGAGTTATAAGTTTTTGAGTTGAAGTTTATTTTTAATAATATTTTTTTGAAATTTAAAGTTTATAGAATATTTGCAAATTAATATAATTTGGGAGTCAAAAGGAGTTCTTCAAATTTAGAAAATTAAATTTACAAAATTCTTACTTTCATAGTTTTTAAATATTAGGGAGACATAAGGAATTCTACTTCATAGGTTTTATAATTTAGAAACTTTGAATTTATTTAAACCTAGGGAGTTACAAGGTTGTCTATTTCAAAAGAATCAATGAATTCAATGGATATGGAGTTCATGATTCAAAAAGAAAAATTAAATGTCATAAAATTCAGAATCAAGAATTTGATTGAAAAATCTAAAGAAAAGATAGATCTAGTCTCAAAATTGATCTATAGTGAAGCCATAGATGAAAACTTTGAGACATTTGAATACTATTTACATGCAAGGATTATTGAAGCAATTGATAATAAAAAATATGGTATTACAATTCCTTTAGATATTGGTAGCATAATGTATATGGCATTGCTTACACTAAAGTTTCACAAAGAAGAGAAAATGAAATAAAAGGAGTTGATTGAATCTCTTAAGAAGAAAGCAAAAGTAGATGAATCATTTTTGGAAATTTTATTTCATTATTCATGCAATATTGATATTCCAAGTTCATCTAACTTAGGATCCTATTATGATGCTTTAAGTGAATGTTTAGAAGTCTCTATATAGGAAAAGAAAGAGTCATATGATTCTAAGGACAAAGGAAAAGGAAATATTATTATGCAAGAATCTAAAGTCAATGAGAAAGTACAAGAAATTTATAATCTTGAAGCTACAACATTTGGAGAACATGAAGCTGAATCCAAAGACAATATCAAGTAAGAAGAAGAAGGAGAACCTGATCAATATGAATGTCACATACATTGTAAAGTCAATTGAAGAATGAAGATCTTGATTGAATACTAGCATCCTTAATAACCAAATAATGTAATACAGAGGGTGCTGGATAATATTACATTATTTGGTATATGCTAATTTACCATCATGATAAAATCTTGTAAATATTAGATTAGGGTTGTGTCCTAGATTAGAGTCGAAGTAAATATTTTATGTAATGTAATAATGTGCAATAAATGCACAAGTATCATGTAAATGAGTGTGCAAGTGTTATGTGTGTATATGTGCACAAGTGTCTCATATGTAAGTGTACATATGTGTTCTTATATTAGGAATTGTTATGTGAAGAGTCATGTCCAAGTGTGCATACAAGATAGATTCAAGTGTATGAAAGTATCAAGTAGAGAAGCCAAGAGTCATGAGGCTTGACATAAGGAAAGGAAGATTAATTTAACCAAAGATTCATCCTATAATGGCTATATATTACTCCATATTGGACATAACATATATCACCTACATAGAAAGTATTGTTATTGTATGAGATTTTTATGATATACTTGTAAGAGGAGTAATAAATACTGCATACAATTGAGCAACTAATATTGTAAGTTGTGCTACCTTCTTTGTACATGTATAATTTAGTCTATTACATTCATATATTTTGCTTATTAATAAATGTTAGTTAATATATTATAAGCCTTGATTTTACATATTAGTTGGATTATATTATTCTAGTTACATTATTATCTTGATCTTACTATATTGTGGCTATCATATATCCAATCCTGTGAATATTTATCCTTTGGGTTTACATTCATATTAAGGTTTCAAAAACCATTAGGAAAATTCTATGGGTTGAAACATATAGGTCAAATTCATAACCCCATTTGAATTTTAAGGCACTGGGATTATTTTTGATAAAATATCGACTAAGCATTGCAAAAGGTCTAAGGTGGCCCAAAATTGGGATGCTCAATATCGAGACTATATCAACAAAGTTGTAAGTGCAAAGTCTAGCCTCCATGGGAATGCACCAATTTAAGTGCCCAAACCTGTGATTCTCAAAGTCATGCTCATTCAAAAAGTAATGTCAACTTATCCATAATAGAGCATGGGATAGCACATAAACCAAATTTTGTATGATGTGAAGATTGAAAGTCAAAGTGGTTGATGCTCAAAACTAGGTCCTTAGTAAAAACATTAATATGATGTCACCCAATCCTAGGAACATGCAAAAACTCATTACATGAACTAAAAATATCTAAAAATAGGATTTCAATGGCATTTGAAGATAAAACATGAAGAGTTGCTAGCCTAGGATTGGGATTATCTCAAATCTATGATTGTTCCAACAAAGGAAAGTGCTAAGAAAAAATATCATGGTATTGTGCAAAGGGATCAAAAGTTATTTAAATCACATAACTCAAGATAATGAAATAATAATTCCTAACGTAGAGTCTAGGACCACACAAAATAAAGAAAAAAACATAAAATATAAGTACCCAAGTTTGGGATGAACCATAACTATGACTTCATCTCAAAAGAGCTCTACAAGCAAAAATAAGAGCCTAGTTTTGAGCAACATTTTAGTTAACCATTATTTTTAGACCTGTAACTGCCATAGTGCTTGCAAACTAGCTCCAGTTCATGACACCAAAGGATGAAAATGACAAATCCAATAATGTAGCCACTTGAAAAAATTAGTTGTAGATCAGTGAGCTAAATTAAAATTTATGCCCAAGATGAAGTTTAAGATTGCCACATCAAAATTTCTAGTTTCTTTCCAAACTATCTTTCAAATGGCCATACAAATTATTCTCGCTAGGTTTTTTAAAATTGTAACCCATAAATATTAAGAGAGACCTCATTACAAGGGTTAACTTTGTAGTCCTTTATTGGTATTACTTTATTGTATTAACCCCAATTGTTACCACCTCTTATCCACATTTTCTTTATATAAATACATATTTCATGAGGCAAGGTACATTATCATGATCTAAGATAGAATCATTCCATTTGGATTGTAAGTTGTCAAGGAAAATATTATTAAGAGATATTGAGACTTGATTAGAGTCACTCTTGAGTAGAAGTGATTAGCTTCTATGAAACCCTCATACCACTCGGATATGAGAATACTCAAAGCGTTAGGTTTCATCCCTCATAAAAGGGAAATTTACCTATATATGCGAATGCCTTGAATATGGAAAACCATCATAGATGAAATAACCTCAACAATGGTTATTCATAGATCTTAGATTCTACCCACATCCGCTCGATGGGGTCGCTAAGATATCAAAATCACTACACATGATTAAAATTACATAATCCTTTGAATGCCATCTTATTTGTTTGGTGATTGATTGTCATCCTTCAAAATTTATTGAGTGCTTGGTTTTCTTCTAATTAACTTAGATTAATGGTATTTTTCTATCTATTATTGTTGTGTAGGTCCTCCATAAGTTTCCCTCTACACTATTGTAATTAATAAGAGATAAAAATTATAAACATTCATTAAACATCATATATTTGACAAAATATACTAATCAAAGAATTTTCATTACTTGATCAATTTATAAAACATATATCACTTAACATTCGTTAGAGGTGAATATTACAATATGAAGACTTTATCTCTAATTTACAAAGCTAGTAATCAAATACATAAATTATTACAAATCATGGTTGATTTTCCATAAATTATTTTAGCCCTGCATAATTATATTGGATCTAACACATGCTTATTCATTATTATAATTAGAATATCTCCAAACATAAAGTATAGTCTTCAGAATTTATTGTTTGGTTCTCCTCTAATTTTTCTTGAATCTTCTTAGAGTGAGAGATGATAGTGAAGGGATCAGGACAACTCAGATGCAATTTATGCTAAATGCATTACAAGTAAGCCATTCTTATCCATATTAAATGCAATCATGCAACAAGTATTTGCAAAATGTATAACATATCTCAATAAATCACCAAGCATGATTAAAAAATTCATTCATCATTAATATTTTCATAACAATGATTACTTCTTAATCCCATTCATCATTTGTATGGATTAACATCAAAAAAAAGGAAGAGTCCCATACCTCTTCCTAGAGGAATGGACACTGGCCTTATAAAAATTGAAAAATATTCCATTTTATAAATTCCTCAAACACATAATAGTTTACTGTTTGTTTCCTAGAATTATACAAATACTATGATTTCACTTGTTCATTCTACTTGTCTATATAATAGACCTCAAATCATAGTTGTTTTTATCTTATTTTATAATCCATTCAAATTTTAATAAAACAAAACCAATATTTATAAATCTAATTGATTTCAATCTTATTTTCCAATCATTCCAAAAATAAAGGAAATTGCTTTAGTTTTAAAGCCATTCAAATTTATATAAAATCTCTAATCAAGGTATCCAATGTTTTAATTGGATTCTATATTATAAAAAATTATTTCCAATATATCCAAATTCCTTACCCAAATTAATTTAAATCTAATATGCAATAGTCCTATATCCAATATAGATAAAATCCCTACTCCATAATCGTATGACATTAAAACATACAGGAACTTTTTTTTGAAATTGGACTTTCGAAATATAATCAATAGTCAGCATATAGATTGGCTTCCCATATTTTAATACATCATTCAACCTCTTTATGGTCTAAAAATTTTCCCTAATCCACCAAAATAAGACGATAATAAGGTTATGTTGATCCTCAAATAAAGGTGCTAAGACCAATAAACCCATCCTCAATATCCCAAATATAGATAAGTTTTGACATCAACAGGTTCAAGAGATCATATACCAATATACATTGAATGATTATAATGTACCCATATAGGTATCAAAAATACTTCTTGCCAAGTACTAAGCTATGGTATTAATATAAAACTCATCAACAAAAGAGAGAGGATGAAAAAGTGGAATAAGATCCGATCAATATGAATACTATGAGGGTCAAAATTATGTTTTTCATCACTGCAGTCTAGAAAAATATTATGGTTTTTGGGGTTTGTATTATACTGCCACTATGGGATATTTTTCATCAGACCGACGTCGTATACCAGGAGCTCAATAGAGCTAGGTGTATGATTTAATTACCATGGGAGGAAGAGGCATCTGCACTGAAAAGGTTTGGATTTAAACATATATACTTCCAACAACATCACTTAACATACAACCATATTGATTTTGATAAAGAGTACAAATATAGATAATCAATCAGAGTACTCGTATGCAAACGAGATGATTTTGGATAATGCTACACATACTTGGTTAAGATATATCATGATTTGGGGGAACAACAATATTAATGACCTCTAATTTCTAAAACATTTTGATTTCATAATACAGAACAAAACTTGGAGATGTGTGGAGATAAGATAGTCACTCAAAGAAGGTATACTTTATCTATATCAATGACATCTATAGAAAGACAACCACCAAATTCAACATTGTGCCAATGATGAAATTACCCCTCATTATTTTTTGCATCAAAGTTTGAGCGATCATTTAGATTCTACACATAGCCAACCTATGTTTGAGTTTCAGATGCTATCCGATCATGCTACTGCCAAAGTCCCTATCATTACTACTGGATAGCTAGGTTGCCTTTTCGATGATCATCTCTTTCACAAAATAGTGGAAAAATTATAGGGTGTACATGGTGACAGTGGATTTCATGATTACAATACCCAAATTACCATCGCCACTATAACCTTTATACAAGGCACTGGAGAATGCTTTACAAAAGAAAAACACAGGCCCTCATGATGAGATGAGGTATGGAGATACAATTACATGGGGATGTAGAAATAAGTCCTATGGTTTACATGAATTCCAACAATTGGGTTAGTTGTAGACACAATTAGAGCTTCAATTTTATCCCGGAAGAGGTCTAGTGATTCAAGGCTAGAATACTTGCTACTTTCTCAAAGTAAGTTGGTTTACTTGAACTCGTAGGTTCAACCTTAGATTGATCTCTTCAACATATGTAATAGAGTCTATATATTTAACAACAGGACTTACACACTATGCAATTTTAAAGCAAATACACTATAGCCATGACTATATTATACTAACCGAACCTTTTTAAACTTTATTAAAAATGAATTATACAACCAAAATAGTCTTCATTTCAAATTAAACAAACACCCCATAATTCATAACAAAAATAGAGTGGAAAGCTCCAACCTAGAACTCCAATAAATTGAATGCTTCCCAAAGCTTGTAAATCCCTTCTCCTACCTTCTTTAGTCTGACATAACATAGTATAATAACATCCTATATATATATATATATATATATATATATATATATATATATATATATATATATATATATATATATAATTTATTTATTTATCTTATTTTTCTCACCAAAGCTTCCTTTAATATAAATATTTTAATGGAAATGGAATCCATAGAGATAAGAGTAGCGAAGAACATGTGCTTATCCTGAGAGGGGGGTGAACAATATAAGACAAAACTTTTCACTTTTCAGTCCATATGATAACATCAACAATATTAAAATAGTAAACATCAAATAAAACATAACACACATGAGAGACATGATTTAATGTGGTTCACCCAATATGGGCTACTCCATGAAGAAAATATTCTTTATAAACTATTCTCAAATAAATTCTTTTGGGAATCCTTTCCCTATTACAAAGTTTATGGACCTCTATCCAAAGGAGACACCAATCCCCTAATCGAGTTCGTGGATCTCTATCCACAGGAGAACTTCTTCTCCTCTGCTTTGGTTTGTGATATTCTAGAATAAATGATGCCTAAAGACTCCTTCCCTATCCACTAAAGACTCCTTCCCTCACTCAGAAGTCCTGTCTTCACTACCCTTGCTAATGGACCTCTATCCATTGGAGACTGTTGTCCTCTATACTTTGTCACCTCCAAAGCTTACTTTTAATTTTGTCTTAAATTTGTATCAAACATAGTCCTTTGATCTAGCACAAATTTGCTCAAACTTTATCTTTTATCTATACTAAACATAGTCCTTTGATCTAGCACAAATTTTCTCAAACTCTGTCTCTAATATGTACTAAACATAGTCCTTCGATCTAGCACAAATATGCTCAATATTTGTTCTTGGTCTAGCATAAACCTGTCATTAAATATGCACCAAACTCTATCCTCAAATATATTCTCAAGCCTTAACACAAATCTTATCTCAATCACAAATTAATTCTTCTAGATCTGCCTCAAACCTTAACTCAAGGTTTGAACAAATCAATCAATAACTTTTTCTCTCAAGTCTTCTCAAATACTTACCTCAAATATGCATTGTAATCTTCCATAAAATATCACACTAATCTGTCCACAAGTCTTCACCAAGACTTGTCTCAAATCTACTCAACAAGTCCTCACTAGAACTTATCTCAACTCAACAAAACACTCAAGGAAAACTTAGTCAACAATGCTTATCAAAAAAAGTTCACATAACAATGATACTCATGATCTTGCACAAACCCTAATCATGCACATGAAGGTTCACTCAATATTTCCAAAAATGCTTATCAAACAAGGTTTTTATCATCAACCTTTATTCCAGAAAAAATCCTCATCAATCAATATTGGATATCTCAAAACCACACTCAACAATGCTCATCAAACAATCCTTTTCACTCCACCTTGTTTCAGAAAACCTCAATCAATCAAACACCTCAACCAAAGAAGAATGTGCCCATACCTTTTTGCTTGATGAAGAGTAGACCTCAAAACCTGTCTCAATCACACTCAATCTCTTTGACAATCTCAATGGTTAGATGTCACAAATTTATCTTTATTAATTTTCTTCAATAATATGCTCAAAGAATTATGAAAGTAACTCTTTTATTGTTCTCAAGGACCATGCATTAACTCACACAAGTTCTCTTAACAAATTCCCTTCAAAAGGTTGTAAACAATAACATTACCCTTTACACCTTGTTACTCCAATACCCTCAACCTAACATTGAACATATCAAAAAGCATATTACAAAATAATATTCCTTTTCTACACCTTATAACTCTAATATTTGACTTCAAAAAACCACAACCCAACTAAAATTTACAACTCCTTATTTCTCCATACCACATAACCTTTTAATAAAAATTAAGTCCTCATACCTTGAAAATATTAATTATCTCCTTCTCTACTTGCAAACATGCTCACACGAACAACTTGTCCTCTCTACCTAGCAAAACGGTGATCATGAGGTTTGAACCCATGACTCTCTTCCTTCCAGCGCCTTAGCGCTAGCCTAGCGACCATATGGGCTAGCCACCCGCTTGGAAAGAATCTTGTCCACACTTTATATTATACCTTCTCTCTACCAAAAATACATTTCAACTATCTTACTCTGCAAAAAGCATCCATGGGATTCGAACATGAAATCTTTCTTCCTCAAATACTCTAGCGCTAGCCTCACGACCAGTTAGTCTATCCACTCACATGGAAAGTATTCCACCACTACATTGACTTATTACCTTCCTTCACTAATCAAATAAATTACTTAGCACTCTTCTATGCTCCTTTCAAAATCAAATCGATTGCACTTAGACTTAGACTTGGCATAAATGAAATTTTTGATCCTCTTAAATATGCATTTCCAAAATGCTTCACACATCGATGGGTAGGAGCTTGAAGCTGAAAAAATCTTATTATTATTTTTATAAATTTTAATCTAAACTTTTAATTAGGATATTTAAATATCTAAATTTAAATAATTTAAATATTTAATTTAAATCCTTAACTTCTTAAGCCCATAGCACAATTTTTAAACCAAAAAATTTGGCTTATAATATAAAATATTATAACCATTTTTTTTGCCAAATTCCTTGTACCATTATGAATTTACCTTTTGACAAGTGCTTGACATCAATGACAACATAATTACTCAAAATTTCCAACAATATCCCCCTTTATCATTGATGGCAACCCATTTTCCTTTTAACATTTTCTTTATCTTTTTTGTTCTGCTCCCCTTGAGAAACTGCTCCTCCTAATTGAATGCTCTCCCCCTAACTCAAATTTCTCCTCATTTGTCATCAATGGCAAAGGGTCACCTTTGGGGCTTGAGGCTAAGAATGAAACTCTTATCTTAGCCCCTCTCCCACTTCCTCTTGAGGTGGTTAATTCTGGGGTGGGAGTATAACTACTCCCAAATTTTCTCATAGGTACTCAAAAGTCTCTTTTGAAAGTGGCTTAGTGAAAATATATGCAATCTGCTCCTTTGTAGTAACATATTCGAACCTAACCTATTTATCCATCACATGCTCTCTCAAAAAATTATATTTAATAAGAATGTGCTTTTTCCTAGAGTGCATCACTGGATTCTTTGAGATATTTATAGCACTTGTATTATCACACAGTATGGGAATATGATGATCATGTTTTATCTTAAAATCTTCTAGAGTTCACCTGCATGATATATGGTCTTGTAGCTACATGTGTTTCCTTGGGTGTTTCTTGAAACCTTACCACTAATCCCATTACCTGCATGATATATGGTCTTGTAGCTGTGACATACAGGTAAGTTGCCAATCATAGATCTATATAGTTTCTGATTTGCCTCTGTAGATTCATCATCTTTACATAACTTACATCCTATAATCATGGGAGTACTTACTAGTTTACATTCTTCTAACTTGAATTTCTTTAGCATCTCTTTTATATACTTGGGTTGTGAAAGAAACACCCCTTTCTTTAATTGTGAGATTTGAAGTCCAAGAAATAAGGACAACTCACCAAGAATAGACATCTAAAATTTATTCTACATTCTCTTTGCACATTTTTCATACATCTTATCAATATTTCCTCCAAAAATGATATCATCAACATAAAAAACCATAATTAGTAAGTCATTCCCTTCATTTTTGATGTATAAGTTACTGTCCACTATTCCTTTCCTAAAACCTTGTTCCTGTAGGAACTTATCCAATATTGAATACCAAGCTCTAAGAGCTTGCTTTAGTCTATAAAGTGCTTTCTTAAATCTGCATACATAGTCTAGTTTATCAGTCAAATTGAAACCTTATGGCTACTCAATGTAAACCTCTTCTTCTAGAACACCATTTAGAAATTTTGATTTAACATCCATCTGATATACTTTGAAGTTTTTGAAGCTTGAAAATGCTAAGAACATTATGATAGCTTCAAGTCATGCAACTAGAGAAAATGTCTTATCAAATTCAATTCCTTCTACCTGTGCATAACCTTTGCACACTAATCTTACTTTATTTTTGACCACTTGACCATCTTGATTTAACTTGTTTCTGAATACCCATTTAGTGCCAGTCACATTTTTGTCTTTTAGTCATTAAAAAAGTTCCCAAGTCTTGCTTTTATCTATATGATCTAATTCCTCATCCATTGCCTTAATCTAGAACTTATGTTCACTTACCTGATTGAAGTCTTTTGGCTCAATCTTAGATAACAAGGAAAAATTTGCTTATTGAGATGGTGTTATTATCCTTCTCTTTGTCTGTCTCTCATATGGATTTCCAATGATTAGCTCTTTTAGATAATATTTTTATACATACCTGAATGGAGTTTTAGGAAGAAGTCTTTGTGTTTCTTCCTCTTCTTCATATTATTCCTCATGAAACTCTTCTTGACAACTTCCATCTTCCTGATACACAATTTGTTGAATTGGTTTTCTTGAATCTATCTTCTCATCAATTGTTACATTTATACTTTCTACAATAGTGTGTGTCCTTTTGGTGTAGTATCTATAAGCTTTACTCTTAGTATAATAACCAAGAAATGTTCCCTCATCATATATTGGGTCAAACTTGCCCAAGTTTTGCTCTTCTCGTCTTATGTAACACTTGCTTCCAAAAACCTTGAAGTGCTTTAAAGTGGCCGGTCTTCCTTTCCAAGGCTCATATGGAGTCTTGTAATGGTTTACCCTCATTTGAACCCTAGTGATTATATATACTATTGTTTTGATTGCTTCCCTCCAAAATCCATCTGAAATATTGGACTTATTTAACATAGCTCTAGCCATATTCTCAATAGTCCTATTTTTCCTTTCAACTACTGCATTTTTTTGAGGATTTCTTGTAGCTAAGTATTTTCTCTTGATTCCATGTTGTTCACAAAAATATACAAATTCATTTGAGGTAAGCTCTCCTCCTTTATTAGATCTCAAACACTTAATCCTTTTGTCAGTTTCATTTTTGACCCATTCTTTAAATGTCTTGAATTTATCAAAAGCTTTCGACTTATCTTTTAGGAAATCTACCCAAGTTATTTTAGAGTAATCATATATGAACAATATGAAGTAACTTTCACCTTGAATACTTTGTGTTCTAGTAGGACCACATAGATCAGTATGTATTAGCTTTGATGGCTCTGATGACATATATCCCTTTGATTTGAAACTTCTTCTTGTTTGCTTTGCATGTTTACAAGGTGCACAAATTGTGTTTTGTAGTCTTTTTAGCTTGGGTAAATCTCTGATAGCTTGTTTATTGCTTATGTTGACTATGTTGTCAAAACTCAAATGACCCATTATTCTATGCCACAACCAAATCTCATCTTCTTGTGATAGAAAATACATTTTCCCTTTAATATCACTAAGCATATAGAGGTTGTTTGGAGTTCTACTTGCATTTGCAATGAATTTTTCAGTTTTTAACTTTCTTATCTCACATCTATCTGGGTGAAATGTAACCATATGAACTTGATCACAAATTTGGATTACACTTAGTAGATTGTATCTTAACCCTTTGACATATAGTACATTTTTTATTCTTTTTTTCCCATTATCTAAAATTAGAGTTCCCTTTCCACCAATTTTTTTATCCATTATCACCAAAACTTATTGATCCTCTATTAGTTTCTTTGAGTACAAGAAATTTGTCTTTGTATCCTATCATGTGTCTAGAACAACCACTATCAAGAAACCATTATTCTTATTTATCCTGAGCATGAAGAGTTGTTTGAACTAACATTGATCTAGCATTTTCATTTCCCTTTTTCTCTTTCTTAGTTTTTGAAGTTGTATTCTTTTTACTAGACTCAAGAAATACCATTTTGCACCATATAGCCTTGTGCCCAAAATTATTGCATTTGTAACATACGATATCATTATTCATAAGAGGAGCAAAAGAGTTGAAATTTCTATTAACATCATTTTTTAGATAACCAGTGAAGTGTACAACCCTATGACCATATTTGTTACAGGAAAAGCAATAGCCATGGAAGAAATTATGTAACATGTTTGTATGCCTTTGAGATTGTGGTTGAGTACTTCTCCTTTTATGATTAACTCTCATCCATGGTTCTTATTTGCTTTCTTTCTTCTTGATATCTTTTCCTTCTAGAGTATATGTCACTTGCTTATCTTTATTTAAAGTCTCTGCTTCTTGAAGGCTTGAATCCTCTTTCTGTTTCCCAAAATTTATGCCTTACAATACCTTGGTCTTTTCAACTTCATTTCTTAGATAAAAAATTTATGCTTCTAATTTTTCACATTTTGTTTCCCTTGCTCGTAATAGATCTATCATATCCTATTCAATTTTCTTTCCCTCTTCTACCTTTATATTAATTTCTATGAGATTATGTAGAAGTTTTATCCTTGCTTCTTCATCCTCTTGAATTTGATCTTTCAAACTTGAGTTATTATTTCTAACCTTTTCAAGGTTCTTGAGAGTAGCAATGAATTCCTCTTTTATGTCAAACATGGTCTATTCTTCACTCTCTGAAGTCATGTATTTTTTATGCATATTCCTCCAAGCTGTTAGTCTTTTCACTGAGAGACCAACTTTGATACCAATTGAAGAACATGTGCTTATACTAAGAAGGGGGGTGAACAGTATAAGATAAAAAAATTTGCTTTTCAATCCATATGATAACATCAGCAATATTAAATTAGTAAACATCACATAAAACATCACACACATGAGAGACATGATTTAACGTGGTTCACCCAATGTGGGCTACTCTAGAGAGAAAATATTCCATATAAACTTTTCTCAAGTAAATTCTTTTGGGAATCCTTTCCCTATTACAAATTTTATGGACCTCTATCTGAAGGAGACACCAATCCCCTAATCAAGTTCATGGATCTCTATCCATAGGATAACTTCTTCTCCTCTACTCTAGCTGGTGATCTTCTAGAAGAACTGTTGCCTCCACTGCAATGGTTTATGGATCTCTATCCACTGAAGACTCTTACCCTCACTTAGAAGACATGTCTTCACTGCCTTGGCTAATGGACCTCTATCCACTGGAGAATGTTGTCCTCTATACTCTATCACCTCCAAAGCTTACTTTTAATTTTTTCTCAAATCTGTACTAAACATAGTGCTTCGGTCTAGCACAAATTTGCTCAAAATTTACCTCTGATATGTACTAAACACAGTCCTCTAGTCTAGCACAAATGTGCTCAATATTTTTTCCTTGTCTAGAAAAAACCTATCCTCAAATTTGCACCAAAATTTATCCTCAAATCTATCCTCAAGCCTTAACACAAAGCTTGTCTCAATCACAAATCAACTCTGCTATATATGCCCCAAACCTTAACTCAAGGTTTAAAAAAATCAATCAATAACCTCTGATCTCAGGTCTTCTCAAAGACTTACCTCAAATTTTCATTATAATATTCCACAAAAGCTCACACTAATATGTCCACAAGTCTTCACCAAGACTTGTTTTAAATCCACTCAAAAATTCCTCACCAGAACTTGTCCAATTTTCTCAACAAGTCCTCACTAGAACTTGTCTCAAATCAACAAAACACTCAAGGAAAACTTAGTCAACAATGCTTATAAAACAGAGTTCACATAACAATGATATTAATTATCTTGCACAAACTCTAATAATGCACATGAAGGTTCACTCAATATTTCCAACAATACTTATAAAATAAGGTTTCTATCATCAACCTTTATTCTAGAAAAAAACCCTCATCAATCAATATTGGATATCTCAAAACCACACTCAAAAATGCTCATCAAACAATCCTTTTCACTCCATCTTGTTTCAGAAAACCTTAATCAATCAAACATCTCAACCAAATAATAATGTGCCCATAATAATGTGCCCATACATTTTCACTCCAGTCTCAATAACACTCAATATCTTTGACAATCTCAATGGTTAGCTGTCACAAATTTATCCTTATTAATTTTCTTCAATAAGATGCTCAAATAATTATGAAATTAACTCTTTTATTGTTCTCAAGGACCGTGCATTAACTCACACAATTTATCTTAACAAATTCCCTTCAAAAGGTTGTAAACAATAACATCACCCTTTACACCTTATTATTCCAATACCCTCAACCTAACATTCAACATATCAAAAAGCATATTACAAAATAATATTCCTTTTCTACACCTTATAACTCCAATATTTGACTTCAAAAAACCATAACCTAACTAAAATTTACAACTCCTTATTTCTCCATACCACATAACCTTTTAATAAAAATTAAGTCCTCATACCTTGAAAATATTAATTATCTCCTTCTCCGCTTGTAAATGTGCTCACACAAATAGCATGTTCTATATTCCTATCAAAATGGTGATTGCAAGGTTTGAACCCATGACTCTCTTCCTACTAGCACCTTAGTGCTAGCCTAGCAACCATCTGGGCTAGCCTCCCGCTTGGAAATAATCTTGCCCACACTTTATATTATACCTTCTCTCTACCGAAAATGTGTTTCAACTATCTTACTCTATAAAAAGCATTCATGGGATTCGAACACGAAATCTTCCTTCCACCAACGCTCTAGTGCTAGCCTCATGACCAAATAGGCTAGCCATCCTTTTCAAAAGTCTTCCACCATTGCTTTGACGTATTCCCTTCCTTTGTTGATCAAATGAAGTGCTTAGCACTCTTCTCTACTCCTTCCAAAATTGAATCGATTGCACTTAGACTTAGACTTGGCATAAATGAAATTTTTTGTCCTCTTAAATATGCATTTCCAAAATGCTTCACACATTGGCGGGTCGGAGCTTTAAGCTTTGAAAAAATCTTATTATTATTTTTATAAAGTTTAATCTAAAATTTTAATTAGGATATTTAAATATTTAAATTTAAATTATTTAAATCTTTAATTTAAATAATTTAAATCCTTAACTTCTTGAGCCCATAGCACAACTTTTAAACCAAACACTTTGGCTTATAATATAAAATATTATAACCATTTCTTTTTGCCAAATTCCTTGTACCATTATGAACTTTGTCTTTCACTAAGTACTTGACATCAATGACAACATAATTACTCAAAATTTCCAACAAGCAGGATCTTATCCACCATTTCATCCTTCCCAAAGTAGCTATGTGTAGGAAGGATTGATTATTTAAATCTACAAGGTAGTTTTTTTTCATGTTTTAATCCAAACACAAATTGAGAAAGTTTATAAAAAAACAAACCACCTAATTTCCTTCTAAAATATTATCAACTACATCAAATAAGCATGCTCAACAACTAAATATTTTACTTTAAAAATTGCTCAATTTAAATATTTCACAAAATCATTATAAATTGCATGATATTCTTTGCAATATTTTCTAGAATAATTAAATGCAAAACATTATTAATGTGCATTTTCAAATTAAAATTCAATTAAACCAATATCATGCAAATTAATCATGAAATCAAATATAAATCACACACAAATGGCATACAAGCACTCGATGCATGTGCCCAGTATCCCCCATCACCATTTTTCCTTTGATTGGGCGAGACTTTTAGAGTAATACTCAAGTAACACCACCATCAGGGAGGTAACTAGTGATTATAGGAATATGAACTTTACCTGTTGAATTGTCATAATCATCATTTCTCTTCTCATCTCTTTGTAGTCAGTCTTCCACCTATGAGAATAAATGTTCCTGCAATCAAGCAATGCAACATCATTTTCTTTTGATAAATACAATGTAAATATATTAAGCATTAAAACCAGTTATCACTACACAAATAGCATCTTAAAAATAGTCCTCCAAGGTGGGATGTGACATACTCCCCTCCTTAGATTAAACATAGTCCTCTGTGTTTTCCTACAATTATTACATAACAATCAATAAAACATAGTTTTTGGCATAGTTTCCACTTTGTATAAGTGGTCCATAGTTCAACCTATATTATTACATAGCATCATTAAATAAATAACGAAAGTGTCTTTTCATATCTTCCACTTTTTCCCAAGTGGAATTCATTTTAGAATATTGGTCCCACTAGAACTTGCACTGATCAGTATTACACTTTCTCATAGTCTTGAAACGAAATTCCAAGATCTTCATAGGTCTCAATTCAAAGGTTGTTGGATCTACCATCTATAAATTAGAAATATCTAACACATGATCAAGATTAGCAATATATATCCTAAGTAGGGATACATGAAAAGTATTATGGATATTTGATAGGTTAGGTGGTAATTCAAGTCGATAGGCTACAAGACTTATTTTCTCCACAATATCAAATGGACCAACAAATTTAGAATCCAACTTTGTTGATTTAATGGCACTCTTCTTATGTTTTACCATTATAAAAACTTTGTCACCTATAGATAATTGTCTAGGGATTCTTTTCAAATTTGCATAACTCTTCTATCTATCTGTGGCTTCCTAGTTGCTCTTCCATTATTTTGACCATTTATGGTCCAATAACAATTTGATCCTCAAGATTATCCCATGATAATGGAGTTATGTACCATATGCCATACAAAGCTTCAAAATGGGCCATCTTCAAGGAAGAATGATAGCTATTATTATAAGCAAACTCAACCAGATACAAATAGTCTTCCCAATGAGACTTTTGGTCCATGCAATACATGTGTAACATATATTTTAGAACTTGGTTAATCCTTTCTGTTTGTCCATCCATTTTAGGATGGTATGAAAAACTAATATTTAAAGTTGTTCTAATTGCACGATGGAGAGCCTTCCAGAACTCATAAGTAAACCTAGAATCCCTATTAGAGATAATCACCTCCGAAAATCCATACAACCTAAAAATTTCTTTTGCAAATTTATTGGTAATAATTACAACATTATCTGTAGTACATTCTAGTATAAAATGTGTAACCTTAATGATTTTATCTACTATAAAAAATATTACATCATGATGATATTATGTCTTTGGAAAACTGACAATAAAATCCATTGATATTACTTGCCATTTATGAGTGGGTATAGCATGTGAAAATAATTTTCCTGTTGGATACTAATGTTCAGACTTCACCTTCTGACACTATAAACATCGTGCCACAAAATTAGTGATATATTTCTTCATGCCTGACCAGTAAAAGGTCTTTATTCATGTATGACTACTTGATATCTAAAGTATAAAAGTCCATCTTTCATGTTATAATCTTGGTTTTCATTCAAGTTTTGCTCTATCTTAACTCAAAATTCACTACATTCAGGATATTGACATTGCATATTTCTGACTTGCCCCATTAAATCCACATGACTACGAGTCAATGCAGCTATGTGCTTCCTCCTACTTAAGGCATCAATGAATTTATTTTCTTTTCCTTTGATATACTCAATACCAAAATCATATTCTGCTAAGAACTCTATCCACCTTCTTTGTCTAGCATTTAGTAATGGTTGAGTGAAGATATACTTCAAACTATGGTGATAGGTTCTTAACTCAAATGGTCTACCAACCAAATAATATCACCAAATGTTCAAGGTATGCACAACTACAACAAGTTCTAAATCATGAGTAGCATAATTAACTTCATACTTTTTGAGTTTCCTAGACTCATATGCTACTACAAAATCATCTTGGGATAGGACTCCTCCTAACCCTTCCAAAGAGGCATCGGTGCAAACTAAAAAATTTCATGTGGGATATAGAATCTTCAGAATAGGAGATGAGGTTAGTTTTTTTTTAAACAAATTAAATGCTTCTTCACACTTTTCTATCCATTTAAACTCCTTCTCTTTCTTTTGAAGGTTGGTTATTGAATAAGTAATCTTAGAGTAGTCTTTAACAAACCTCCTATAATATCCTAACAAACCCGTGTAGCTTCTTACTTTTGTCACATTTGTTGGAGGTGGCCAATTCAAAATGGCTTCTATTTTCTTTGAATCAATAGTGATCCCATCCACTGATATAATATGTCCCAAGTAATGGACTTGTAGAACATATAATTCACATTTAGACAAATTCTCGTAAAGTTGGTTCTTCCTTAAAATTTCTAGCACTATCCTCAAGTGCTTATCATGTTCCTCTCTATTACAAGAATAAATCAAAATGTAATCCAAGAATATCAGCACAAATCAATCCAACTATTTTCTAAACACACTATTCATAAAATTTATGAAATTTGATGGTGCATTAGTCAATTCAAATGGTAGGATTGTAAATTCATAGTGACCATATCTAGTCTTGAATTTAGTTTTATGTGTGTCTTCTTCTCAGATTATTTGTGAAAATGGTGGCATCTTTTAGTTGATCAAATAAATATTATATCCTTGGCAATGGATATCTATTCTTGATAGTTGCCTTGTTTAGCAGTCTATAATCTATGCATTGACTTAATGAACCATCTTTCTTCTTCACAAATAAAATAGGTGCTCCCCAAGGTGATACACTTGGTTTTATCAACCCTTTTTCTAGTAAATCTTGAAGTTGCACTTTTAATTCCTGCATATCGATGAGGTTCATTCTATAAGGAGCTCTATGGATAGGCTCAGTACCTGGCATCAATTCTATGGTGAAATCAAATTCATGTTTAGGCGGTAATCTAGGTATGTCATCAACAAAAACATCATGAAATTCCTACAATAGTGGAAATTTTCCAATAATTTCTTTGGAATTTCCTCTTTTTCCTTGAGTTTAACTACCTAAATTAGTCCTCCTTTTCTAATAGTTTTCTTTAGTTGCATTGCTGAAATTAGCATTGGTCAAAATTATCTTAGTTCACTATACATCCTTTGCTTTTCTTTGTCTTCGTTGGTAAACTCAATCCATCTCTCCTAGAAATTTACCAAGGCTTCATTCCTAGGACAAATTTATGCATTTCAATATCATTATTTTTATTATAGGATGACACATATTGAAGGAGTCTCACAACTATTCATCGTATTCCTCCACAGATCTTGATCCTTGTTGAAATGCGAAGAATTCCTTAAATTTATTGAAATAAAATTGCTTTTTAAGGAATCTATCCTTTAAAGCTTCCACAAAAACTTCCCACTTCAACTTGTTAGATGATATATTATGTTCATATTTATAAGCATTCCACCAATAAATTCCTATTCCTCCTAGATGAGAAAGAGCAAATACATTTTAGTTTCAAAAGAGTAGTTTCTTATGGAAAAATGAAGTTCCAGTTCATCTAACCATGACTCAGCTACATCTTCTCCTCATTTTCCCGTGAACTTAGTCACTTTAATATGCTTTATATCATTGCCCATTTATTTCTTCATGCGGGCCTTGTTTTCATGCTCTTCAGGATCTTCATCCTCTCTAATATCAACCTCTAGGTTTTTCATCTCCTGATTTTTGTTGTGGTGATGTTATGAATTTATAGCTTGTAAAGTTTGTTGAATTTGATATTGCATTATGGAAATCATGGAATTAAGGTTCTCCATTTCTTTGTCTAAATTCCCAAAACTTTCTCCTATATGTCTAGCTTCAGGAATTTCGATACTAGCTTGTTGCAAGGTTCCTTTCTTCCTACCTCTTAAATTTTTTGCCATGTTTACCTAGAGTAAAAATTTGTATTAATATTCATTGATTTTCGTAGTTGAAATTCTAGACAACTAGATTTCATCATAATTTTTCAAGTAATCTATTACTACTAGGTTCATTCCTTAGTTTAGTCCACTAACTCTGTTGTTATCCATACACACTTGATAATAAGGAGTAAGTCAAAAGACATAGATATCGAGTAATTTTTCCAAAATAATCAAAGGAGGAATGCCATATTATTTGTTTGGTGATTGATTGTCATCCTTCCAAATTTATTGAGTGCTTTGTTTTCTTCTAATTAACTTAGATTAATGGTATTGTTCTATCTAGTATTGTTTTCTAGGTCCTCCATAAGTTTCCCTCTACGCTATTGTAATTAATAAGAGATAAAAACTATAAACATTCATTAAACATCATATATTTGATAAAATATACTAATAAAATAATTTTCATTACTTTATAAATTTCCAAAACATATATCACTTAACATTCATTAGAGGTGAATACTACAATATGAAGACTTTATCTCTAATTGACAAAGCTAGTAATCAAATACATAAAGTATTACAAATCATGGATGATTTTCTAAAAATTATTTTAGACCTACATAATTACATTGGATCTATATCAATACAATATTATTCATGATTATAATGATAATATCTCCAAACATAAAGTATATTCTTACGAATTTGTTGTCCGGTTCTCCTCTGATTTGTCCTGAATCTTCTTGGAGTGAGATATGATAGTGAAGGGATCAGGACAACTCAGATTCAATTTACGCCACATGCATTACAATTAATCCATGCTTATCCAAATTAAATGCAATCATGCATCAAGTATTTGCCAAATGTATAACATATCTCAAGAAATCACCAAGCATGATTAAACAATTCATTCATCATTAATATTTTCATAACAAGGATTACTTCTTAATACCATTCATCATTCATTTCGATTAACACCAAACAAAAGGAAGAGTCTCGTACCTCTTCCCCAAGGAATGGACATCAATCCATACTTCTAAAAATAGGAAAATATTTCATTTTATAACTTCCTCAAACACATAATAGTTTATTGTTTGTTTCCTAGAATTATACAAAGACTATTTCACTTGTTCATTCTACTTGTCTATCTAATAGACCTTAAATCATAGTTGTTTTTTTTCTTATTTTATAATCCATTCAAATTTTAATAAAACAAAACCAATATTTACAAATCTAATCGATTTCAATATGATTTTCCAATTATTCCAAAAATAAAGGAAATTGCTTTAGTTTTAAAGACATTCAAATTTATATAAAATCTCTAATCAAGGTATCCAATGTTTTAATTGGCTTCTATATTATACAAAATCATTTCCAATATATCCAAATTCCTTACCCAAATTAATTTAAATCTAGTATCCAATAGTCCTATATCCAATATAGAGAAAATCCCTACTCCATAATCGTATGACATTAAAACATACAGGAACTTTTCTTTGAAATTGGACTTCTAAAATATACTCAACATTCAGCAAATAGATTGGTTTCCCATATTTTAATACATCATTCAACATATTTATGGTCTAAAATATTTTCCTAATCCACCAAAATAAATGATCATAAGGTTATGTTGATCCTCAAATAAAGGTGTTAAGACCAATCAACCCGTACTCAATAGCCCAAATATAAATAGGTTTTAACATCAACAGGTTCAAGAGATCGTATACCAATATATACTGAATGATTTTAAGGTACCCATATAGGTATCAAAAACCCTTGCAAAGTATTAAGCTATGGTATTAATATAAAACTCATAAAACAAAGAGATAGGATGACAAAGTGGACTAAGATCCGATCAATATGAATTCTATGATGGTCAAAATTATGTTTGTCATTAGTGCAGTCTAGAAAAATATTATTGTTTTTGGGGTTTGTATTATACTACCACTATGGGAAATTTTTTATCAAATCGACATCATCTACCGGGAGCTCAATAGAGCTCAGTGTACAAGTCAATGACCATGGGAGGAAGAGCCATATGTACTGAAAAGGTTTGGATTTAAACATAGATACTTCGAGTGACATCGCTTAACATGCAACCATAATAATTTTGATAAAGAGTACATATATAGATAATCAATTAGAGTACCCGTCTACACACAAGATGAGTTTGGATAATGCTACACATACTTGGTTAAGGTCTATCACGATTTGGGGGAACAACAATCTTAATGACCTCTAATTTCCAAAACATCTTGATTTCATAATACATAACAAAATTTAGATATGTGTGGAGATAAGACAGTCACTCAAAGAAGGTATACTCGATCTGTATCAGTGACATCTATAGAAATACAACCACCAAATTCAACATTGTGCCAATGATGAAATTACCCCTCATTATTTTTTGCATCGAAGTTCGACCGATCATTTAGATTCTACATAGCAAACCTACATTTGAGTTTCAGATGATATCTGGTCATGCTACTACCAAAGTCCTTATCATTACCACTGGATAGCTAGGTTGCCTTTTTTATGATCACCTCTTTCACGAAATAGTGGATAAATTATAGGGTGTACAGGGTGATAGTGGAGTTCATTATTACAATACCCAAATTACCATCGCTACTATATATGTTATACAAGGCACTGGAGAATGCTTTACAAAAGAAAAATAGAGGCCCTCGTGATGAGATGAGGGATGGAGATACTATTACAGAGGGGTGTAGAAATAAGTCCTAAGGTTTACATGAATTCCAATAATTGGGTCAGTTGTAGACACAAGTAGAGCTTCAATTTTATCCTAGAAGAGGTCTCATGATTCAAGGCTAGAATACTTGCTACTTTCTCAAAGTAAGTTGGTCTACTTGAACCCATAGTTTTGGCTTTAGAATTATCTCTTCAATAGCTATAATAGAGTCTATGTCTTGAACGACAACACTTACACACTATGCAATTTTAAAGAAAATCCACTATAGCCACAACTATATTATACTACCCGAACCTTTTTAAACTTTATTAAAAATGAATTATACAACCAAAATAGTCTTACTTCATTTCAAATTAAACAAACACCCCATAATTCATAAGAGAAATAGAGTGGAAAGCTCCAACCTGGAACTCTAGCAAATTGAATGTTTTCCAAAGCTTGTAAATCCCTTCTCCTACCTTATTCAGTCTGGAATAACATAGTACAATAAAATCCCTTTTTTTTTATCAACCACAATAGCAATTTATAGCTCTCTTTATTTTTGACAAGAAAGATGCTTCTATATATATATATATATATTTGTTTTCTTCCTTTCAGAAAATATGCTTCTAATTATATATATATTTTTATCTTCTTTTTCTCACCCCAAGTTAAAGCTTCCTTTAATATATATATTTTAATGGAAATGGAATCCATAGAGATAAGAGCATAATCTTATCCACCATTTCAACCTTCCCAAAGTAGCTATGTGTAGGAAGGATTTATTATTTAAATCTACAAGGTATTTTTTTTTTCATGTTTTAATCCAATCACAAATTGAGCAAGTTCATAAAAAAATAAAATACCTAATTTCCTTCTAAAATAGGATCAAATAGATCAAATAAGCATGCTCAACAACTAAATCTTTTACTTTTAAAAATTGCTCAATTTAAAGATTTCACAAAATCATTATAAATTGCATGATATTATTTGCAATATTTTCTAGAATAATTAAATGCAAAACATTATTAATGTGCATTTTCAAAGTAAAATTCAATTAAACCTCATACAAATTAATCATGAAATCAAATATAAATCACACACAAATGGCATACAAGCACTCGATGCATGTGCCCATTATCCCCCATCACCATTTTTCCTTTGATTCGGTGGGAATTTTAGAGTAATACTCAAGTAACACTACCATTAGGGAGGTAACTAGTGATGATAGGAATATGAGATTTACCTATTGAGTTGTCATTGTCATCATTTCTCTTCTCATCTCTTGGTGGTCAGTCTTCCACCTACAAGAATAAATATTCCTACAATCAAGCAATGCAACATCATTTTTTTTTTGACAAATGCAATGCAAATATATTAAGCATTAAAACCAGCTATCACTACACAAATAGCATCTTAAAAATAGTCCTCCAAGGTGGGATGTGACATTTATAATTATGCTATTGATAAATGAGTGATAGTTTTTTGACCTCCATTACTATGTAATTTATAGGTTTTTTGTGAATTATGCTTTAAGTTATTTCTATTACACTTAGTTGTTAGTGTATTATGTTAAAGTACTTTTGCTATTTGGATTGATAGCAATTGAAGTTCTTAGAATAATTAGATCATATATATATTTCATTTAATTCATTTATGTTACATTCAAAATTTAGTCTATTCTATTAAAGTGAAGAATCACCTATTGGATTGCTAATTGTTTGAATCCTTGGAATGATTAGAGTAAATGTCATGAGCTAAATGAATATGCAATTATAGTTGATAATGGTTGGTCTATTAAGTGTCATGTAATTGGTTTGATAACATATCCTGTCCACCCTTCCCTACAATTCTCTAACCTTTAATCATTTTTATACCTTAGTCCTTTTCTATCCCTTTTTCCAAAATTAATCAAAAGGATATAACCTTCTTCAAAAGTTGAAACAAACAGCAATATTTTGTTTCATCCAATTCTATAGTTTAGCTAAAATCATTAGGTGCAAACACCTTTCCATAATAATGGTAGATTTTAGTCCAATAGTATAGTAGTTTTTGGTACTCCCAATGGGACAAAATGACTAAATTCATCTTACCTTTTGAAGGACTCAATATTTAATAAACAATCTTGAGCTCATTTGTAGAGAATGTATGTTCATATGGTGACTCCCTCAAATATATAGCTTGGACTTATATTGTAATAAAACTACTAGTTCTATCTACCTAAATCTCATAGGCTAAACATTATCTTGTCATTAACATGGTTGAACAATATTTTCCCCTTTGGTATGATATTGGTCCCATTAATATATAAATTATTCATAAATACCAAAGGTTATTCTCAAGATCTTGCCCAGATATAATGACTAAGAAAAAAACCACTTATGAGCATTATCAAGATGTAGCTTCCCTAGCTATTGCATATGATATCATCTTTGCATATGTGATGATTAGATTACTCATTCAATCCATTAAGGGTAAATTGTTATTGTGGTATATATCCTTGGAAGACAAGAGTGTTAGTACTTGGGGTAAATTAGTCGAAACTCTTATCATTGAGTTCGATGAACCTAGTGATCCATTTCTATTATATATTCACTTTTTCTCTATTTGGAGAGCCTCGCATGATTTATGAATTTAATATTTTATTTAAAAGGACTTGGAATAGAATACCCAAAGAGTTTCAACCTTCTTCCACTCAATTATATCTATGTTACATACATGCTTTCCATGTAGACTTAAGCATTTTGATCCAAAAGTCTAAGAAAAGAATTCCTAGTTTAAGTGCCCAAACCTATGATTCTCAAAGTCATGCTCATTCAAGAAGTGATGTCAACTTAGTCATAATAGAGCATGAGACCGCACATAACCCAAAGTTAGGATGATTTGAAGGTTGAAAGTGAAAGTGGTTGATTCTCAAAACTAGGCCCTTAGCAAAAACATCAACATGATGTCACCTAATCTTAGGAGCATGCAAAAACTTGTTGTGTGAGACTATGAATATCCAAAAATAGGATTTCAATGACATTTGAAGATAAAATGTGAAGAGTTGATAGTCCAAGATTCAGAGTATCTCAAAGCTATGATTGTTTCAACAAAGGAAAGTGCTAAGAGAGAATATCATGGTATTGTGCAAATGGGTCAAAATTTCTTCAAATTACATCACTCAAGCTAATGAAATCATCATTTTTGATCTAGAGTTTGGGACCGCATGAAATAAATAAAAAATATAAAAGATAATTTCTTGAGGTTGGGATGAACCATAACTATGACTTCATCTTAGAAGAGCTTTGCAAGAAAAATAAAAATCCTAGTTTTGAACAACCTTTTAGTTAATCATTATTTTTAGACATACAACTACCATAGTGTTTGCTAACTAGTTCTAGTTTGTGACACCAAAGTGTGAAAATTTTTAACTCCAATAGTGTAGACACTTTCAAAAAGTGGTTGTAAATAAATGAACTGAATTCAAATGTATGCCCAAGATGAAGTTTAAGATTACCACATCAACATTTCTAGTTTCTTGCTAGACTATATTTTAAATCGCCATACAGTTGTATTCTCGTTGAGAATTTCAAAATTGTAACCTATAAATATGAAGAGAGACCTCATTACAAGTGTTGGCTCTGTAGTCTGAATAACAGAAGCTTATACTGATAGGGGGGTGAACAGTATAAGATAAATATTTTTACTTTTCTTTCCAAAGTAGTATTATCCAATATTATCAATTATAATAATGAAAAAATGCACAAATCATCACACACATAAGAGACACAGATTTAATGCGGTTCACCCAATGTGGGCTACATCCATGGAGAAAATATTTTTTATAAATTTTCTCAACCAATCTCTTAGGAACTAGTTCCCTATTACAATGTTTATGGGCACCAAACCAAAGGAGACACCAATACCCTATGCTCTGGTTCATGGAACTCTATCCACAGGAGACATCAATCCCATTTTCTCTAGTTTGTGGACCTCTATCCATAGGAGATACCAATCCCCTTTGCTCTAGTTCGTGAACCTCTATCCATAGGAGACACCAATCCTCTTTACTCTAGTTTGTAGACATTTATCCATAGGATACACCAATCCCATTTGCTTTGGTTTGTGGGTATCTATCCACAGGAGATACCAATCCCCTTTGCTCTAATCTACTCCAAGACTTTACACAAGGCTTGCTTAAATTTGCTCCAAAACCTGCTCTCAACTCTGCTCAAATATGCTCCAATCCTACACACAAGGCTTGATCAAATCTACTCCAAGCCTACACACAACTCTGCTCAAATATGTTTACCAAAATCTACTCATAGTTCTACTCAAATCTGCTTACAAAACCTGCTTAACTCTGAAGAACACAAGCTTATACTGAGAGGGGGGGTGAATAATATAAGACCACTTTTTACTTTTCTTTCCAAATCAATATTAAGCAATGTGTAGATAGCAATATCAATAGCAGTAATCAAAGCAATGCACAAATCACCACACACAATAGAGACACCACAATTTACGTGGTTCACCCAATGTGGGCTACTCCACGGAGAAAATATTTCACTAAAATTTTCTCAATCAATCTCTTGGGAATCCTTCCCAATTACAATGTTTATGGACCTCTGTCCAAAGGAGACACCAATCCCCTAAATCAAGTTCGTGGATCTCTATCCATAGGAGAACTCCTTCTCCTCTACTCTGGCTGGTGATCCTCTAGAAGACTACTGCCTCCACTACACTGGCTTGTGGATCTCTCTCCACTGAAGACTCTTGTCCCCACTCAGAAGACCTATCCTCACTGCCCTGGCTGATGGATCTCTATCCACTGGAGACCTCTGTCCTCTCTACTCTATCACCTCCAAAGCTCTATCTCAAATCTGTACTAAACACAGTCCTTCGGTCTAGCACAAATCTACTCAACAAGTCCACACAGAACTTGCTCAAATATTCTCAACAAGTCCACATATAACTTGCTCAAATCTGCTCAACAAGTCCACATAAAACTTGCTCAAATCTGCTCAACAAGTCCACATAGAACTTGCTCAAATATGCTCAACAAGTCCACTAAAACTTGCTCAAATCTGCTCAACAAGTCCACTCAAAACTTGCTCAAATCTGCTCAACAAGTCCACATAGAACTTGTTCAAATATTCTCAATAAGTCCACTTAGAACTTGCTCAAATCTGCTCAATAAGTTCACTCAAAACTTGTCCAATCTGCTCAATAAGTCCACACAAAACTTGTCCAAATCTGCTCAATAAGCTCACTCAGAACTTAACCAATCTCATAGAAACATAAAGTGAATTGTTAGAGACTCAATATGTTTCACACTCAATGCTCAATCACTTTCTCAACTCAAATCAGAATATAGAATAGTTTGTTTTATGGAACTTGAACAATCACTTCACACATCCACTTGACTAGGCTCAACCAATTACTCAAGAAACAACCCTTGCTCACAAACCCTAGTCCAAGCATGTAAACACCAACTCAAAATATTTCCAACAATGCTCAACCACAAATCTCACATAACAATGATACTCATGTTCTTTTCAAACCCTAGTTCAAGTTCTTTGCACAACCAATGTCTTCAACAACAATGCTTATACATCAATCTTCACATAACAATGATACTCATGTTCTTTTGCACAATACTAACTCAAGTTCTTCACACAATCAATGGCTTCAACAACAATGCTTATAAAACAATCTTCACATAACAATGATACTCATGTTCTTTTGCACAACCCTAACTCAAGTTCTTCATACAACCAATGGCTTCAACAACAATGCTTATAAAACAAGGTTTTAATCACAACACTTAATTCTAGAAAACCTTGAAGCATTAACTCAAACACTCTCGAAAAGGAAACCCTAATCAAGTCCTTTTCACTCCAAACTTATTTTTAGAAAACCAACCAATCAACTTAACCATGGAAGAATTTGCCCATACCTTTTTGCTTGGAGATAGAAAAATAGATCTCAAAACTTGTTCCAATCACACTCAATTTTTCTTTGACAACTTCAATGGTTAGGTGGCAAAATCTTCACTTTAAATCCCTTGTAAATGCTTGCTCAAAGATTATTTTTCATACAAAGATACCAAGTCATATATACACCTTATAAACTCCACAATCTCAAAAATAAATCTAACACCCACAAATAGGTCTTTAGAAAACACCTTAAAGATCCTTAATGCAAACTAATTTTTTACCTTATTACTCCAATTAAAAATAATATCTTCCCTTTTTATAAATCACAATTCAACACATAGCAATTTACTATCACTCCTTATTTCTCCTAACCACTAATCTCATTGCCTAATTAAAAACCTTTTAACACCCCTTATAACTCCTAATAAAGGTTTTAATTTAAACTTTAGGCAATTAAAAATATTAACAAAAATTACCTTTGCCTCTCCACGGGTTTCGAACCCTTAACCTCTGCCTCTACGAATGCCCTAGCCGCGGGCTCCACAACCATGTGCGCTCAATGCACGTTGAGAACCAAAAGGCTCTACATGCACTTTATTCCTTCCCTGGCGCCTTAATCAAAAAATGTGAAGCACGAAACCTTTCCCCTTTGCGCACGTACTCAACGGGATTCGAACGCGGGTCCATCTCCCCACAACTGCCTTAGCAAAAACATGCACTGCCAATGGACCACCGTGTCCACCTTTGTCTTGGGCACCAACCTTACTCGCTATAATCCTTGCACATAAGATGAAAAAGTCATTCGTCTTCTTCCTCACTCTTGCCTTCGAATTCGCACATGCAAATTTTCCTTGGTCGCATTAATTAAAACAATGAGGGATAATTTGCAAAGGTCTTTTGGCCTCCCTTTTATACATGAAGCTGCCATTTTCTTCAAACGTCGATGCTCCAAATTTTTTGATGACGTCGACGCATTTAACCTTTGTAATTTATAAATGATTTAAATTCCAAGGAATTTAAATTTTATAAATTATAATTATAACCTTTGGCTTTTAAGGCCTTCTCTTATTGCACAACTTTGTATTGATGATATTTATTTATAAAATTTAAATTCCTTTTGAATTTAAATATTTTATAAAATAAATATTAGACCTCCTTTGAACTTTGCAATAGGCCTCCTTGGGTATTTATGAAAACCCTTTTTAACTTATGCTCTCATATAATATTAAAATATTATGGAGCCCTTTTGCCTTTAACTTCTGCATTGTTGAAGCTTCTTCCTGGATATTAGTGACACCTTTGATGACTTTATTTCTTTCCGAATTCCTTGACATTAATGATGACTTATTTTGGTGACATCAATGACAAATTTTGACTTAGGGACTCAAAATGTCCAACAATCTCCCCCTTTGTCATTGATGGCAACCCAACTTCTTTTTACCAAAAACTTGACCTTTCTTTTATTCTGCTCCCCTTGGCTCAATGCTCTCTCAATTATCAAGTCTCTCCCCCTTACTCAAATCTCTCCCCCTTTGACATCAATGGCAAAGGGTCACCTTTGGGGCTCGGGGCTAAGGATGAGCCTCTTAGCTTAGCCCCTCCCCCACCTTCTATTGAGGTGGTTAATTCTGGGGTGGGAGTATTTCTACTCCTATAAGGCATTGTTCTTTACCTTTATCCTCTTCTCTTCTTTTCTAAGTTTTCTGATTCCTCTAACTGTTTCTTTCCATGTCCATGTTCCTGTCCATGTCTGCATTCCTATTCCTATTCATATCCATGTTCCTATTCTTGTTCCTATTCCTATTCACATTCATGTTCCTGTTCCTGTTCCTGTTCATATCCATGTTCCTATTCTTGTTCTTGTTCCTGTTCACATTCCTATTCATACCTATTTCTGGAATATCTGCTCTACACCACTTTGTTGTGTGACCATCATTATTGCACTTATAACACTTAATGTTATTATTCCTTGGAGGTGCAAATGTCTTAGGATTTCTTCTAGTGAAGCCATATCTTCTTCTATCATGAACCCTGCAATTCATTGCCTTGTGACCAAACTGATTACATGAGTAGCAATACCCATGAAAAGATTATTTGTTCCCATATTCCTATCTTTCTTGTGTCCTGCATTGTGAAGCCATGTGCCCAAACCTGTGACATGAGAAGCATCTTCCATTGAAGTTTCCTTGTCTTGACCTCATTGGTCTCTTAGTCTCTCTTGACCTATTCTGATTGTTGTTCCATCTGTATCTTCTTTGTGCATTGTTCCTATTTTTGTTGAACTCTCTATTGTCCAACTCATCCTCTGATGTCTCACTATCTTTTACACTATCTTTTTCTGAAGTATCTTCATCTGAAGTTTCTTCTCCTCCAAAACTTGAAGTTGACTCTCCTTCCCATTTCTTTTGAACCTGTTCAAATCCAAGACCTATTTTGCTTGATGTAGGCTTTTGTATCTTGATGAACTTATCCAAGTTCTTTGAGCTATTTTTGAACCCTTTCATCTTGACCTTGGAGTCTTCTAAATCTTCTCTTAGTAGTGCCACTTCTTGTGCTAACTTCTCACATTCCAAGATCTTTGCTTCTAACTTATCTTTGAACCTCTTTGCCTTAGCCTTTGATTTTTCTAAATCCTCTATAAGCAATCTTCTCTCTTCATCACATTCTTGAAATTGAATTTCAAGTTTAGAGTGTTGCTTCCTTACCTTATTTACTGTGTCAAGGGCATAGATAAGTTCTCCCTTGAGATCATAACCATTCTTTTCTGAATATTCCTCTATTTGTTTACCTTTGTCCTCATCTTTATTTTCTATTGGCTTGTCTTCTATAGGATCACTTACTTCTTCTTCTAAAGCCATTAGAAGATTTTCATCTGGTCCTTCAAGTGCATTCTCATATTCATCATCACTGAAACTATAACCATCCCTTGTACAATCATCTTCAAGATGTCCAAAGTTACCACATCTAAAACACTTGAGAATAATTGGAGTCTTTTTCTTAATTGGTTCTTTTTCTTCAATCATAAATAGGACTTCATCTCTATCATTGTCTAAAAAACTAGCATCACTATCACTTGAATACTTACTTGCATTATCCACATAGTAGCTTCTCTTTTGCCTTTGAAAGAACTTCTTTCCTTGTCTGCTTTGTCCATCCTTGCTTTTCTTTTGATGCTTATCCCGCCTATATATTTTTGATTCCTTGTTCCTGTGATCATATTTTTCTTCATCATTGTTGTTCTTAGGTTCTTGACAATCTGTTGCAAAATGTCCATACTTTCCATAATTGAAACACTTAATAGATATTTTATCTCTAGATCTTCTATAGTCCTTATCTCTTCTACCATAGTTAGCTTCTTCATCACTAGATAACTCATTGCTTGATTCTGACTTCTTACCCTTTGTCTTATTGGTTGCTTTGAATGTTGCTTCCTTCTGGGACATAGGATATTTTGTTCTTATCTCAAATACTGTGAGCATACCAAGCAACTTATCTCTTGTCAAAGTATCACCATATATTGATACTTCTATAGCAGAAACCTATTCACTGAATCTATTTGGAAGAGATCTTAAGACTTTATCACAAACATCAGATTCGTCAATCTTCATACCAAGTCCTCACATATTATTAACAACCTCATCAATTCAAATTAGGTAAGCACTAATATTTTCCTCTTCGTTCATTCTTAATTCTTCAAGTTGTCTTTTGAGGTTTTGACTCTTTGCTTTCTTGACACTTTTATCTCCTTCATATATATTTTGCAATTTATCCCACATCTCTTTTGTAGTTTGATAATGCATAACTTTCATAGACTCTGTTCTATGCAAACCTCTCACAAGTGCATTCATTGCTTTTGAATTATAGTGTTGTAGAAGCTTACCTTCCTTATCTGTAGGAGGATTGATTAAGGGATCATATCCAAATTCCATTGAATCCCAAATTTCATTGCCAAGTGCCATCAGGTAGATCTTCATCATCATACTCCAATACATATAGTCACTTCCATCAAAAATTGGTGTTAAATTATTTGAGGACACTTCCTTAGGATCCATTGTGTTCTTGTTAGCCTTTCCTTCAAGTTGTTAAACTCTTCTAAAGGAACCCACTCTGATACCAATTGAAGAACACAAGCTTATACTGAGAGGGGGGTGAACAGTATAAGACCACTTTTTACTTTTCTTTCCAAATCAATATTAAGCAATGTGTAGATAGCAATATCAATAGTAGTAATCAAAGCAATGCACAAATCACCACACATAATAGAGACACCATAATTTACATGGTTCACCCAATGTGGGCTACTCCACAGAGAAAATATTTCACTAAAATTTTCTCAATCAATCTCTTGGGAATCCTTCCCAATTACAATGTTTATGGACCTCTGTCCAAAGGAGACACCAATCCCCTAAATCAAGTTCATGGATCTCTATCCATAGGAGAACTCCTTCTCCTCTGCTCTGGTTGGTGATCCTCTAGAAGACTACTACCTCCACTACACTGGCTTGTGGATCTCTCTCCACTGAAGACTCTTGTCCCCACTCAGAAGACCTATCCTCACTACCCTAGTTGATGGATCTCTATCCACTAGAGACCTCTGTCCTCTCTGCTCTGTCACCTCCAAAGATCTATCTCAAATCTATACTAAACATAGTCCATTCGGTCTAGCACAAATATGCTCAACAAGTCCACATAGAACTTGCTCAAATCTGCTCAACAAGTCCACACAGAACTTGCTCAAATCTGCTCAACAAGTCCACATATAACTTGCTCAAATATGCTCAACAAGTCCACATAGAACTTGCTCAAATCTGCTCAACAAGTCCACATAGAACTTGCTCAAATATGCTCAACAAGTCCACATAGAACTTGCTCAAATCTGCTCAACAAGTCCACTCAAAACTTGCTCAAATCTGCTCAATAAGTCCACTCAAAACTTTCTCAAATCTGCTCAACAAGTCCACTTAGAACTTGCTCAAATATTCTCAACAAGTTCACTCGAACTTGTCCAATCTGCTCAATAAGTCCACATAGAACTTGTCCAAATCTGCTCAATAAGCTCACTCAAAACTTAACCAATCTCATAGAAACATAAAGAGAATTGTTAGAGACTCAATATGTTTCAACTCAATGCTCAATCACTTTCTCAACTCAAATCAGAATATAGAATAGTTTGTTTTATGGAACTTGAACAATCACTTCACACATCCACTTGACTAGGCTCAACCAATTCTACTCCACCAATTACTCAAGAAACAACCCTTTCTCACAAACCCTAGTCCAAGCATGTAAACACCAACTCAAAATATTTCCAACAATGCTCAACCACAAATCTCACATAACAATGATACTCATGTTCTTTTCAAACCCTAGTTCAAGTTCTTTGCACAACCAATGTCTTCAACAACAATGTTTATAATAAATTTTAATAAAATGATACTCATGTTATTTTTGCACAATATAATAAGTTTTAAAATAACTTCAACAACAATGCTTATAAAACAATCTTCACATAACAATGATACTCATGTTCTTTTGCACAACCCTAACTCAAGTTCTTCATACAACCAATGGCTTCAACAACAATGCTTATAAAACAAGGTTTTAATCACAACACTTAATTCCAGAAAACCTTGAAGCATTAACTCAAACACTCTCAAAAAGGAAACCCTAATCAAGTCCTTTTCACTCCAAACTTATTTTCAGAAAACCAACCAATCAACTTAACCATGGAAGAATTTGCCCATACCTTTTTGCTTGGAGATAGAAAAATAGATCTCAAAACCTGTTCCAATCACACTCAATTTTTCTTTGACAACTTCAATGGTTAGGTGGCAAAATCTTCACTTTAAATCCCTTGTAAATGCTTGCTCAAAGATTATTTTTCATACAAAGATACCAAGTCATATATACACCTTATAAACTCCACAATCTCAAAAATAAATCTAACACCCACAAATAGGTCTTTAGAAAACACCTTAAAGATCCTTAATGCAAACTAATTTTTTACCTTATTACTCCAATTAAAAATAATATCTTCCCTTTTTATAAATCACAATTCAACACATAGCAATTTACTATCACTCCTTATTTCTCCTAACCACTAATCTCATTGCCTAATTAAAAACCTTTTAACACCCCTTATAACTCCTAATAAAGGTTTTAATTTAAACTTTAGGCAATTAAAAATATTAACAAAAATTACCTTTGCCTCTCCACGGGTTTCGAACCCTTAACCTCTGCCTCCATGAACGCCCTAGCCATGGGCTCCACAACCATGTGCGCTCAATGCACGTTGAGAACCAAAAGGCTCTACATGCACTTTATTCCTTCCCTGGCGCCTTAATCGAAAAATGTGAAGCACGAAACCTTTCCCCTTTGCGCACGTACTCAACGGGATTCGAACATGGGTTTGTCTCCCCACAACTGCCTTAGCAAAAACATGCACTGCCAATGGACCACCGTGTCCACCTTTGTCTTGGGCACCAACCTTACTCGCTATAATCCTTGCACATAAGATGAAAAAGTCATTCGTCTTCTTCCTCACTCTTGCCTTCGAATTCGCACATGCAAATTTTCCTTGGTCGCATTAATTAAATCAATGAGGGATAATTTGCAAAGGTCTTTTGGCCTCCCTTTTATACATGAAGCTGCCATTGTCTTCAAACGTCGGCGCTCCAAATTTTTTGATGACGTCGACGCATTTAACCTTTGTAATTTATAAATGATTTAAATTCCAAGGAATTTAAATTTTATAAATTATAATTATAACCTTTGGCTTTTAAGGCCTTCTCTTATTGCACAACTTTGTATTGATGATATTTATTTATAAAATTTAAATTCCTTTTGAATTTAAATATTTTATAAAATAAATATTAGACCTCCTTTGAACTTTGCAATAGGCCTCCTTGGGTATTTATGAAAACCCTTTTTAACTTATGCTCTCATATAATATTAAAATATTATGGAGCCCTTTTGCCTTTAACTTCTGCACTGTTGAAGCTTCTTCCTGGATATTAGTGACACCTTTGATGACTTTATTTCTTGCCGAATTCCTTGACATTAATGATGACTTCTTTTGGTGACATCAATGACAACTTTTGACTTAGGGACTCAAAATGTCCAACAAAATCTGCTCAAACCTACTCCAAGCCTACATACAAAACTTGCTCAAATCTACTCTAAGCCTACACACAAAGATTACTCACAACTATGCTCAAATATGCTTACCAAAACTTGCTCACATTTCTACTCAAATATGCTCACAAAACTTGCTCAACTCTGCTCACATCTCTACTCAAACGTACTCCAATATTCCCAATTCTTGCATAGAAACAATTGCACATATCTTTCCCTAAAGTGCTTTATTTGAATAAAGTAATTCAGACATATTCTACCTAGAATTATTTTTCTTCATGAACATATAGAGAATTATATACATTACAAATACTCAATATGTTCTTCTCACATTCATTAATTCTATCGCTTTCACATGTCTCACATTCATTGCATTCAAAAGGATACTCTAGTGTAGCACTTGATATTTGACCTTCTTATGTACTTTTAGTATTAATAAAAATTAATGCACATACTTGTTTCACAAAATTGGTCTATAGCCCTTGCAAATTTATTCCCAATATCACTCAAAATTAATGCATAGATTTTCTTCACAAGATTGGTCTATAACCCTTGCAAGTTCATTCCCAATATGACTCAAATTTAATGCACCAATTTTCTCTCAAACCCTTGCTAGTATATTTCCAAACCCTTGCACATATATTTCCAATTTCATTCAACAATAATGCACAACTTTGTTCTCAAACCCTAGCACATATATTTCCAATTTCATTCAACAATAATTCACAATTACTCCCAACTTCAATCAATCACTAATGCACATAAAATCAATCCTTATACCTCCACCATATGACATCAAAAATATTTTTCTCAAAAAAAAACCACCTTGAGAAGGAATTAAATCACCATACCTCTAAAATCTACCTTGATGATGATGTACCTTCAAAACCTGTCTCAAAAATAATTTCCCTTTCTTGTGCCACTTCAAAAAAATGGTTAGTAAATTTCTCTTTCAAATCATCCACATTAAAAATCTTCTCAAAATATGTGCATAATAAGGCTTGAAAATTATGTTTTATAACTCCTTTTTAGTCTCCCAAAATAAAGCTTTTAGTAGTGACTAAACCCTCAAATTTTCTTCTTCTATCATACAAATTACATTTAAAAATTAAACCATGATCACACCTTATAACTCTTACTTTTATAATACACAAAATACAATTTTCAATTTACCCTAATACACCTTATAACACCTACTAACACAATGTGCAAATGATAATTTTTGTGCAAATGATAATTTTTAATTCACTCCCATGCACCTTATAACTCCTACTAACTTAATGTAGAATATAAAAAAAAATAATAATGTTGCACCTTATGACTCCCTTTATAAATCAAAATATAAACAAAACGTTTCTTCTATTATAACCATATAAGCCCTACAAACCACCTTCTAAAAATAATCAAAACTTCAACCAACAAGTCCAACGCATTAACCTTTTCACATAATCTTTAGTCAACAAAATTTTTGCCTTATACATCAACCAAACAAGCCAGCAAACATGATGGGAATCAAACACCAAAATTTTTCCCATGCAATGCCTAATACAAGACTTGGCAGCTAGTTGGGCTACCCTCGTGGGTAGTAATAGCCACACAGTACGAATACATTGAAGTCTTCCTTGTCAAACAAAATTATTTCCTCACTGCCAAGCATAATGGACCTGCTCGGATTTTACCCTGTCACTTTCCTACCCCTAACACCTTAGCGCTATCTCAATGATCAACTAGGCTAGCCACTCAGTTGAAACTAGATGTGTAGCACGTAGCCCTTGTTCTTAGTTTGCTTTCCACACAGATTTTGTTCTCTTCACTTTTTAGATTCACAGATGCAACACGAAGAGATAAATTTTTCTTGCCTCAAAAACATTAGACTTACAAATGATTTGATGTTTGATTTATATACCTTTCACCTCTTTTCTCATGATGTCGGTGCTTGATATTTCAATATGGTTTTTGAATATTAAAATTGCTTTCTAGACGTTGGCGCCAATGCATATAACTTTATATTATAATATTTAATAAATATTATAATATTATATTTTTGAACCTTTGGTCTTCAAGCCTTTGTCCCAAGTGACTTTTATTAAACCTTTGGCCTTATTTTTAATATTTAAACTTTAAACCTTTGTCTTACCTTTTCTTTTAAACCTTGGCCTTCTCATTTAAACCTTTGTCTTGCCTTCTCTTTTAAACCTTGGCCTTCTCATTTAATATTTAAACCTTACCTTCTCTTTTAAACCTTTGGCCCAAACCACTTTGTTCCAAGTAACTCTTAAACCTCTTTGTCCTTCTCTTATTATATTTAAATCAATATTATAATAATTTTCTTTAAAAAAAAAATTCTTTCTTTGAGATATACCTTACCTTGAATAATTATCCAACCTTAGAAGAATATTTCTACCTTGAATACCATGCATCCTTTTGACAACAACCCTTTGACATCAATGGCAACTCAATAATTGAGTTTGATGACCCTAGTGATCCATTTCTATTATTTACTCATTTTTTCTCTATTTAGAGAGCCTCACATAAAAATATTTCTAACTTTAATGTCAGATTTAAAATAACTTGGAAGAGAATCCTCAAAGAGTTTCAACCTTCTCCCACTCAAGCATATATGTGTTACATACATGCTTTCCTTTGATCCAGTAGTCTAAGAAACAAATTCCCAATTTAAGTGCCCAAACTTATGATTCTCAAAGCCATGCTCATTCAAGAAGTGATGTCAACTTAGTCATAATAGAGCATGGGACTGCACATAACCTAAATTCAGGATGATACAAAGATTGAAATTCAAAGTGGTTGATGCTCAAAACCAACTCCTTAGCAAAAACATCAACATGATGTCACCCAATCCTAGGAGCATGCAAAAACTTGTTGCATGAGACTACAAATATCCAAAAATAATATTTCAATTATATTTTAATATAAAACATGAGGAGTTGATAACCTAGGATTGGAAGTATCTCAAAGTTATAATTATTCCAACAAAGAAAAGTGCTAAGAGAAAAGATCGTGGTATTGTGCAAATGGGTCAAAAGTTCTTGAAACCGTGTCACTCAAGATAATGAAATCATCATTCATGACCTAGATTCTTGGACCAAACAAAGTAAAGAAGACAATATAAAAGAGAATTACATGAGGTTGGGATGAACCATAACTGTGACTTCATCTCAAAAGAGCTCTACAAGCAAAAATAAGATCCTGGTTTTGAGCAAATTTTTAGTTAACCATTATTTTTAGAATTGCAACTATTATAGTGCTTGCCAACTTGTTCTAGTTCATGACACCAAAGCATATAAATGACATATCCAATAATGCAACCACTTGCAAAAAGTAGCTAAATATGAATGAGCTGAATTCAAATTTATGTCCAAGATGAAGTTTAATATTGTCACATCAATATTTCTAGTTTCTTGCCAGGTTGTCTTTCAAATGGCCATACAATTGTATTTTTGTTTAGAATTTCAAAATTGTAACCTATAAATATGAAGAGAAACCTCATTACAAGGGATGGATCTATTTTCCTTGCTTGGTATTACTTTATAATTATGTTATTGATCAATGAAGTGGATAGTTGTTTGGCTTGCATTACTATGTAATTTATAGTTTTTTTGTGAATTATGACTTAAGTCATTTCTATTACACTTAGTTTTTGGTGTATTATGTTAAATTAATTTTTCTATTTGTAGTGCTAGTAGTTGAAGTCCTTAGAATAATTAGAGCCTATACACATTTTATTTTAAGTCATTTATGTTACATTCAACACTTAGTTTATTATGTTAAAGTGAAGAATCACCAATTGGATTGCTAATTGTTTGAATCCTTGGAATGATTAGAGTAAATATCATGAGCTAAATGAATAAGAAATTATAGGTGATAATGGCTAGTCTATTATGTTTCATGTAATTGATTTGATATCATATTACTCATTTAGATCCAATGTTATCATACTATATCCCATTCACCCTTCCTTACAATTCTCTAACCTTTACTCATTTCTAACCCTTACTCTTTTTCTATTCCTTTTCCCAAAATTAATCAAAAGGATCCAACCTTCTTCGAAGGTTGAAACAATGAGTAATATTTTATTTCATCCAATTCTATAGTTTGGCTAAAATCATCAGTTGCAAACACCTTTCTAAAATAATTATAGATTTTAGTCCAATAGTATAGTAGTTTTCGGCATGCTCGATGGGACAAAATGACTAAATTCATCTTACCTTCCCAAAGGATTCAATATTTAATGAATAATATTGAACTCATTTGTAGAGAATGTATGTTCATCTGGTGACTCCCTAGAAGATAGAGCTTAGATTTATATTGTAATAAGGCTACTAGTTCTATCTGCCTAAATTTCATAGGCTAAACATTATCTATAAATAGGTTGTCATTCCCATGGTTGAACAATCCTGGTCCCCTTGGTATGATATTGGTCCCCTTAATATATCAATTCTTCATGAAATACCAAATTTTATTCTCAAGGTCTTGCCCAGTTATGATGGCCAATAAAAATACCACTTATAAGCATTCTCAAGATGTAGATTCTCTAGCTACTGTATATGATATTATCTTTGAATATGTGATGAGTATATTACTCGTTAAATCCTTTAAGGGTAAAGTATTTTTGTGGTACAGATCCTTGGAATACAATAGAATTATTACTTGGTATAAATTAGTCGTATCTCTTATCATTGAGTTTGATGACCCTAGCGATCCATTTCTATTATTTACTCACTTTTCCTCTATTTGGAGAGCCTCACACAAAAATATTGACTTTAATATCATATTTAAAAGGACTTGAAAGATAATCCCAAAATATTTTCAACGTTCTCCCACTCAAGCATATCTATGTTACATACAATATTTCTATCCAAACTTAAGTATTTTGATCCAACAGTCTAAGAAAAAAATCCCCTAATTCTTTCAAGAAGCCATAATTGCCAAAAATATGCTCATGACATGGAAATTTTCCCTTAGAAATATCATATATCTACCTGACCCTTCCCTAGGTATGTATTGTACATTTTATTATGAATATTCTAAGTCTTGTACACCCCAAGTTCCCATTGCCATTAGCATCCCCACTTTACAGGAGAATCAACTCCAAACAGAGTAGGAATTGAAAGCAATGATTCAAAGGCTAAATGAAGATGTTAATAAAATGGAGGAGAGACTCTCTCAATCCAAAATGGGTAACTTTAATAGCTCTAATTTTAAATCCTATTAATCACATCAATATACTAGTTTTTGGTATTCTATTGGTGTGAAGCATATTGCAGAGTGACAGAGAGAAATATCTCATTGATAAGATATAAAAGGAGTCAATATTCTGGCTATATGTAAATCTTAATCACATATAGATATTCATGCTAAATAAATAATATTGTATTCTATGTGCTTGTAGAAACCTCAATGGATGGAAGACCTCATGGCCTTCACATCAATATCAAAGTAAACATGCCCAAGAAGAACAATTTTCATTAATAATTAACAAGAATTAGTAAATGACTTTGGGTATATTTGGAATCCAGCCATACAAGGTGGAAAGAGGGATATAATGTAGTCTAATGTATTGGTACCAATTTTAGAGAAGAAGTCCCTAACTTGAAAAAAATTAAATTATATAAGGATCTATATTTCCCAGCTATAACTTTGAAAAATAAGGTGGAAGCAACAAGACAATTTCAAGAATTATTTGAAACCTCTACATCAACACAAACAATTCCAAGAAAAATTGAGAATATTCTTGCAAGATTAATTCCTGATCTAAGAAAATACCTTTTAGCAATTAAAGAAGTAGAGCTAGTAAAATTGTCTAAGAAGTGATAACCAAGAAATAAAATAAATATTCCTAGGCCTATAGAGAAGTTTATTCCCATTTTTTCATCCATCTCTTTTTCAAAAATAGTACATATTCTACAATTGTATAGTAGATCCCAAAGTTGGGATTACAATTATTCCACTAAAAATATACAAAAGCATGGGATTGAGCATCAGTCCAATAGAATCCAAGGAGTTTAAATTCAAGGAAATATTTGTAATGGTAGTCGGTCTCTTAAAATATTTTCTAATGATAATGAATGGATACCCAGATCTTATGGTGGTATAGGATACAATTATTGTTCATGTGCCTCCCTTATTTGGCATATGTTTGTCAAAAAAAATTCTAGAATAAATTTAAGGATGTTTGATCCAAGTTCCAAGTCACATGATCATCCCTTTTATTTGGAAGATAGTCAGAATACCTAATCAGGGCTTGCATCCCTTTTACATTGAAGAATATGAAGAACTAAAAATAGCCCTTCTAAGGAAAGGTACCTAGAATGTAGAGATAAAAATAAGTGACTAACTAGAAAATAAATTAAATCAAACATGGCAAGAGTTGTAGTACTATGATTATTATCCACATAATATTATTTAAAAAGAACGATCATAATCAATAGTTGACTATGTTTCTTCTCAAAATATGAAGTATCACAAGTCTTAATAATTCTAGCCATTCAATTAAAATGAAAATGTGAAAAGAAAGTATAGATCAAGAAGGGTAAAAAAATAGAAAGTGACTTTATGATAGATATGCTTTTGGAAACTCTACAAGAGGCATTGGAAATATCAACACTCAGTAGGATAGAGCTTAGTCCAAGATAATTTTCTATGGTTACTACATATATCCAGAACCAGGAATTCCTTAAGAATAAAATAAAAATAGATTGGTCTTTTGAAGTGTCTAAAATAGTTGCAAAACCCCAAGAATCCATCATGAAGAGAAGCTCAAGTTTGATATCATATGGTCAGGATATTGCAGATTCAAAATATAGTTTGCAAGAAATTATTTTGGCTAGGTATGTGCAAGCATGCCACGTTTTTATGTAGATAGTTGGCAAATAAATAAACATTTGACTCTAACTTGATCAAATAAGGTAGATATTCAATAAATTAATAATTTCTAATGACTTTCTATACATATAATAAGGTGTTGAGAATCAAATACCAAAGTTATTATAGTAAAACCCTTTGAGTGTGATTATATTAAAAAATATATTAGAGCATGGAAGAAAATAAGTTGTGTAAGCTTGACACCATAATCATTACTTCACACACCCCATTCATATCCCTAATTAATTTTCATATGGTGTAATCCATCATTATCCTTCCCTTGACTCCATAACCCAATGGATAGGACAAGAAAATGCATAGGAGGTAGAAAATGTATTTAAAGTCATGACATGGCATGAGTGGAGCTGACAAATGATGCAAGACATACATCACAAGATATCTACCCTACACATGATGAAAGCAAAGCATAAAATACCTTAGCTGAAGGAGCTTAGCTGGCATGAAAATATCAAACAAATCATGCAAGAAAATAGTTCATGTAAGCTCCAAATGTTTTTATAAAAAGCACAAAAAGAGCGCAAAAATTATAAAAAGGGTAGCTAGAAAAGTGATCTCTTTATCTCTATATAAAGCTAACATGCCCTATAATTCAATAAGAATACTCTTTATCATAGTTATGGACCTGGAGATAGAATTGAAGCCCCATATTATTGCAAATGATAAATAGAGGAAGTTCCTATGCAACTATGTGAAAAGGAGGAAAAGTGTGAAGAAGGTGGATTTTGGCCTATAAGTACATGGAATATATGCCTAAGGCATCTTGCCTAGACCTGAAGTTGCTTTTGGTTGTGGTAGAGTATGCTCATGGAGGTATGTTTTTTTGGAAGGGTCCATAATCCAAGTGCCCCCTTGCACTATATCTCCCTCTTTTCTTCCCTTTCTCCCTTTTCCACATATTTTTCTTCCTCTATTTACCTGCATATTGCTCCATCATTTTTTCAATTTTTTTTTATTCAGTTACTAATTTTCCCATTTATTCTAGAAAATAATTACATATAGTATTGTGTTCTCCTTTTCTTCAGTTACTCCCATTTGTGCCACTATTTCTTCTTCCACTTACCTATATATCTCTTCATCATCTCTTATCTCCCACTTTCTATGATATATATTCCTTTTCTTCCTCGAAGCAAGTACTAGATATATTATTGTCTTCGTCTCCTTCCCCATTATCAATGTATTTTCTATCTCCTTTGGCTCCTCTTCTTTTCAAGTTCATAATCCAGAAGGAAGGCTATCTAGGTTCTTTATTTTCTAGAAAAAATCTTGAAAGGTGCTAATAATGTAGGTCAAATTCATGATCTTGTTTGAATTTTATAGCACCTAGATTATTTTTGAAAAAATATTAGCTAAGTGTTGCAAAATATACAAGGTGGCCTAAAACTAGGATGCTCAATATTAGGACTATGTTAACAAATACATAAGTGAAAATTCTAGTCTCCATAGAAATACATAAATTTAAGTGCTCAAACCCACAATTCTAAAATCCATGCTCATTGAAGAAGTGACATTAGCTTAGCCAAAATAGAGCATGATATCACACATAACCTGAATTCAAGATGACAATGAAGGTAAAAAGTCAAAGTGGTTGATGCTCAAAATTGGGTCCTTCTTAGCAACAACGTCATCATGATATCACTTGATCTTCGGAGTGTGAAAAAGCTCATTGTATGAGATTTTTAATGTCCAAAACTACGATTTCAATGATATTTGGAGATAAAATATGAATATTTGATAGCCCAATACTGGGAGTATCTCAAATCCATGATTGTTCCATCTGTTATAAATAGATTATATTACATTATTTGGATCCTATAAATGTACCTTTCTTGGTACATACTTAGGACATTAGATTAATTTAGGGGGGAGTTATTTAGTTACTTCATGCAATGTAATAAATGCATAAGTGTCAATTTACAAGATATATATGTGCAAGTTGTCCCTTGCATAGCTAGGTAGAGTGTTGGCCAAGGAACCTATTTTCTATATAAAGGGCCATAGACATAGAGCAAGATATGGTAGTAGAAAGTAGTGTAGAACAATATAGTGTGATGTAGCAAAGTGTGATGTAATGTGATGGAGTATGATATGCTCAAATCCCATTCTTGAGAAGTAGCTTTATTCATGGAGTTTTCATTTCCTCCATAACTACTTTGTAAACATTTCCATCATTTTTATTTATAGTATATTTTTAGTCATCTTGCAGATTTACTTTATTTCATATTATTTTGCATCTTGTTATTGCTATCTCCCATTACATGCTGCATAAAAATCTAACAATGGTATTAGAGCTATGGTAGGCCAAAGGGAAAACCATAATTATCATTGACCCTGAGTTTTTATCAACCTGATGCATCATTGGACTAGTCCTTGTTAAAAATTCTTAGAAGAGTTTAGGTGGTAGAATTAGGGAGAGCCACAAATAAGCATTGAAATAAATATTTGGAATACAGAGATTGCATATGGCTAGATTCTTTCCACAGAGTTACAAGGAAAAACAAATGAAGACTAGAACTCAACATTTGATCCGCTAGTTTGATGAATCAACTAGTGAAGCTCATCTAAGAGATTTGGATAAATTTATCCAAAGTTTATTTTATTGCAAGGAATTAATTCTAAGATGATGGTCGAAGTGCCTTCATAGTGCAGAGGTTAGTTGCTACAAGAGAAGAGTACTACATAAGAGAATTTTGGAGAAGAATTATGGTGAAGTTGGGAAATAGGATATCTCCATTGCTAGATTGGAAACTTCACAAAGAAAAAAGGACATATAAGCCTTAATAAAAAAAAGGCCATAGAATCCTTGATCTAGAAGAAAATGCCATAAAAGCCTTGATCTAGAAGAAAAGGCCAAAAAATACTTGATACTGAATAAAAGGCCATAGAAGCCTTGAATAAAAGGCCACGAAAGCCTTGAATAAAAGGCCATAGAAGTAGGTCCAAGGTGTAGACCAATTGGTTCATCCAAACCCTATAAGGAGGGTGGAGGTCCAAGGTTCAAATCTCGGGCCTCATCGGACTGAACGCTTGTCCCTTTCTTGGTGCTTTCAGTGGCATAAAAGGTTTAAAATGATTGTGGCATGGTGGTTATAGGGGCGGACTACGCGAAGATCTATGTGGCGGCTTTCGGGGTGGACAACACAGAATACTGTGGCAGCCATAAAAGCTGGACAGCCTCCCGAATTCGTGGTGGCTACCGATTCCACCATGTAAATACAAAAAAAAAAACCAAAAAAAAAAAAGTCCATAGAAGCTTTGATACTGAATAAAAGGCCACAAAATCCTTGATATTGAAAAATGCCATAGAAGCCTTGATCCTGAAGAACACTCCATAAGAGAGTATCTAATTCAAAAGTAGATTTCAATACTAATACTTTGTTGCAGGAACAAGGATATTAAGTGAGTTGGAAAAGCTTCCTATAAAAAGGATAGGAAGAGTATCTTCTTCAGAATCAATCTAGAACCTAAAGTAAAAGAGATTAGGAGAAGATCTCATTGATGAACTTCTAGAATTGGAAGCAGAAGAAGAACTAGGAGAGTCCTGCTCGAATACAAAAGCAAAAAAATCAAAGATCCAAGAGAGGATCTCACCACAAACACTTCCAAAAGCAAAAGGTTGAATATAAGGTCTCAAGAAATACCAAAATAAATGTAAGATCAAAGGCCTTGGAGAGGTCTCTATGAGCATCTAGTAAAAGGCTTGGAGATATTTACTAAAGAAATCATCAAAGAATTTCCAAGGAGAACTTATTAGAGAAATTCACTATTGGATATACTGAAAGATTTGGGATAATTATCGCCATCCGATAACAAGCCCAAGAAGAAGAATTTGGAGAGTGCTAAATCTTAGAAGACCTCAAGACACTTAGAATCTTGAGAAGAATATCCTATTTGAAGTTAGAATTCGACAAGAAGCTTGAAAGAATATTTAGACAAAAGAAGCCTACCAAATCTAGGTAATTTGGATATTTCCTCTCACAGCAAGAAGGCACCACTTCATAAATACAGATATCTTCAAATCTATAGAAAAATTAAGAGACTATAAGAGGAGAACAAGCCACCAAAATCCTAGGCTCGTGAAAGAGAGTTCAAGATCATATTTTGGTGAAGATGAAGTTGTTCAAGGCAACCTATAGAGAGCTACAAGATCTTACTCAAGGTAGAAACTTGGTGATATTAGACACCAAGATCTACATCCTCTACAAAATTGGTGAAAAGATCTTTCAGAAAAAGGTAAGCAACTATTGGTGCAAGTAGATTCATTAAGTGGATTACTTATCATATTAGTTTAAGCACCTTAAATAGATTAAATTTGCAAAAAGGAGAGTCTAATTATATTCTTCAAAAGTGCAAAAAGAGAAATGTTTCTTTAAGGCTCATTTGCACTTTAGAAGTTGATTGTATTTTAGAATTTCAAACTATCTATCAACTACCTATCATCTACTTTGGAAAACAAAAGAAGACTAGCTCCTACTACCTTGCTTATAAGGAAATTACAAAATAATTCTTGAAGATTAATTTCAGATTATTCTTGATTAGTTGTAGTAAATTGATTAAGTACATTATTTTTAAAAGTTGATTGGAGTGATAAGGTAGAATTTTTAGTGCATTAGAAGTAAAATATTATTATATTCATTTGCACTATTATATTTCTCTCAAAAATATTATTGTTTGTGTTCATGAGAAGGGAACAAAAATAAAAAAAATTCAAAGTGTCTAAAGACACTATTAGTGCACAAATATATGTAACTTTGATTGGCCTAATGAAGCCAAAAAATTAGCTCATTTATCCAAGAATTGAATAAGAAAGTAACCACCAAAATAGTAGCAAAGGAAGCCTTGAAAAAGACTTGGTGAGTCTCAAGCTCAAAGCACAAGAAATAGTGCAGAAAAATATAGTAAAAAGAGTGCTTCTATCAAGTGGTTAAAAGCTTGGATCCATTTATAAAATATCCAAGCAAAAAGGGTAAGGTGTCTAATCAAAGAGACAATCTCAAAACCCCTATATTGCACTCAAAGTTCTAACTCAAAATCAAAAATTCATATTTGAAAGAAAGAGTGCAAAATAAGGTGCAATACAAGAAATTTTATATAAAATACTTTACATTGTGTTACACTATCCTAATCTGGTTTATATAAGAAGAGAAGGAATATTTAAAGGTGCCTCAAAGGCACTAAACTTGCTGGAAAAAAACTAGTCAAAAGTGGTCGTACGCTAGCATCAATCTAAGCATAACACAAGGAGACATTCAAAGGGCTCATTCTCCTCACATCCTAGATGGTAGAACCTGCAAGAGACAAGGTGCCAAAGCAAAGGGAGAAACAACGTCATTCGAGATCAACATCATCTACAAAAGGAGGACATAAAAAAGTAATAAAGGAAGGAAAAATTAAAGCACTATTGGAGTTTTTATTACTCCACATTCGCTGGTTAAAATCGGTTCTCAAATCCTCCAGACTGTTACTCCATATCCCAGCAAAAATATTGTAGGTGAATGAAAGAAGAGTTGGGGATTTTTAGAGTTAAAAGGATCTCCAAAGGGTCAACGATAGAGACAATGTCCATGTAGATAAGAAAGTGATATTTGTCACTAAAGATAAACCCTAATGCTCAAATCAGGAGAGAGCTAATCTTTACGAGAGGAGTTACACAAACAAGTTGGTGCATTGAGTGTATGGGATACACTTATCCATTGGGAGACCAAACATTTTTCTAAAGAACATAACATTCATACGTTACTTGAAGGAAGACAAGTATTTATTTGGCATCTAATTATCCTCAAGTGCTCAAAGGGAATAGTCATGCAACTTGGCACTTCAGACAAGAAAATTCTCCATTTTAAGGATGTCAATGATCAATGATAGCTAGCAATCTTCATCTTCACATTTATCACTTTGCTATCTATGCACATAGGTCTGAGTTACAGCATGTCAAGAAGGTGATAGAGCCTTCAATGCTCAAGTCAAGCGAGGTCCAAGGAAGAGTCTAAATGGCACCATATTTGGAATGCTTTATACAGCCAAAGCATTCAAAGCATCTACATTAATATTGCAGCCCTAGATTATCTGAAAATAATGCCCAATATTGCTTGGTAAAAGGTAAATTTCATTCCCATTCTTATGTGTTTTCTTTCCTTGGGAGTTATAAGGAATTTGGCTATATTGAAATCCATACATCAAAGGGAATATTTTATTAAATAAATATAATATTTGCAATATAAAACCTAGGAGTAATAAGGGTCTCTATTGGAATAAATATTAAATATTATCAAATATTATTGTGGTCTAATTATTTCAAAATTTAGGGAGTCATAAGGGCTACTACATCAAATTAATTTATTGGAAATTAGATACACTTAGATTAATTCCTAAAGAGTTATTTAAAAGAGAGGTTTATCATAGTTTTATCAAAGGTTGGATATTTATAAAAAATTATGGTCTCAAAATTCTCAAAAGGAGACAAAAGATCCAACATTATAACCTCTTTAAAGTTTGGAAAAAGTGTTTCGTTCAATAGGAGCAATAAGGGATAATAAAATCTTATTTTGGTATTTATAAAACTTTACAAAATCAATCAAATATTGAACTATAATTTACAAAAGCACTATATCTTATCCATAACATACTAGGGAGTCATAAGGTATTCTACAAAACTTGGTAATATCAACATCTATCAAATATTATCAAGTTATGAAATATAATATTTCCTCAAAACCTAAAAATCCTTACAATTATATACTCATATTACTTGGGAGACATAAGGAAGTATACAAAACAAGGATTAATAAAGGTTTGATCAAATAAAGCTTATATTCTTCAATTATGAATCATATATCCTAATATAGGGAGTCATAAGGTAGACTTCTAAGATTCTTGTAAATTTAAAGAAGGATCTATCATGGATGATATCTTGAGGAATGCTTTCAATAATGAAAAAATATTGCACAAAGTAGAATGCTACTTCCAAAACTTAATAGATACTCTAGAAGGATATGAGTATCTACCCATTAATGACAAAGATAAAGTTTCCTTGTTTCTTAAAGAAGCTAAAGAAGGTAACTTTACAACACTGATTATTTATCTTCATGATATTCTCTTCACAATATCGTGGAATTCACAAAGATTGGTTATATTTTTACCAAAAGAGTGTATGATGGTGTATCTATTACTAATTGTGTTTGTACTTACTCAACACAAGGAATAAAATAAATAATAATATTATTGTGATGATAAACTAACTTGTCATGAAGCAAAAATTCTACCAGCACCAATGCATAATCACAAGAGAAGAAGGAAAAGGAAGAAAATATATGCTAAAAAGAAACATAACATCATGAAGACTAAACCATTTGAAAACATTCAACATATAGAAGAACCTCCAGCTACAGCTTGCTTTGTATCATATGAAGACAAAGAGTATCTACTGAACCTGATCATATTAAGCAATGAAGAAATGATACATCACAAAGGTAAGCATAGAAGAATCAAAATCAATAAGATGAGAGGACAAGTGCACCATGATGTACTCAGTCATCAGCATTTAGAACCAAATAAAGATACTCGCAAAGAAAAAAATAAAGGTGGTTGGATAGAAGACAAGGATGATGAACCTGAACAAGTCGAATATCATTCAAAGGAAGAAGATCCACATTGAATACTAAAGTCTTCAATATCCAAATAATGTAATACAGGGGGATGTTAGAAATAGATTATATTACATCATTTGGATCATATAAATATACCTTTCTTGGTACATACTTAGGACATTAGATTACTTTAGGGGGAGTTATCTAGTTACTTCATGCAATGTAATAAATGCACAAGTTATCCCTTGCACAACTAGGTAGAGTTTTTGTCAAGGAACCTATTTCCTATATAAAGGACCATAAACATAGAGTAAGATACAAAAATAGAAAGTAGTGTAGAAAAATGTGGTGTGATGTAGTAGAGTGTGATGTAATGTGATGGAGTTTGATATGCTCAAAGTCCATTCTTGAGCAATAGCTTTATTCATGGAGTGTTCATTTCCTCCATAGCTACTTTCCATCATTTCTATTTATAGTATATTTTTAGTCATCTCACAAATTTACTTTATTTCATATTATTTTGTATCTTGTGATTGTTATCTCCCATTACATGTTGCATCAAAATCTAACACCAACAAATAAAAGTGATAAGAGAAAATATCTTGGGTACTACACAAAGGGATCAAAAAGTTCTTGAAATTGCATTGTTCAAGCTGATGACATCATCATTTCCAACCTAGATTCTAGGACCACACAAAATAAATAAAATAACATAAAATAGAAGCACCCAAGGATAATATGAACCAAAACCATAAGTTCACCTCAAAATAACTTTTCAAGCAAAAATAAAAGCTCGATTTTGAGTAACCTTTTAGTTAACTATTATTTTTAGGCTTGCAATTGCCATAGTGCTTGCCAACTAGTTATATTTTTTGACACCAAAGCATGAAAATGATGGCTCCAATAATGTAGAAACTTGTAGAAAGTAGTTGTATATGAATTCAACTTTATGCCCATGATGAAGTTTAAGATTACCACATTAGCATTTCTGGTTTCTTTCTAGATTGTCTTTCAAATGATCATACCGTTGTATTCTCACTAGGAAATTCAAAATTGTAACCTATAAATATGAAGAAAGACCTCATTACAGGGGTTGGCTCTATTGTCCTTACTTGGTAGTACTTTATAATGTTATTGTTGATCAATGAAGTGATAGTTGTTTGGCCTCCATTATTATGCAATTTGTAGTTTTTTGTGAATTATGCTTTAAGTCATTTATGTTACACTTAGTTGTTACTATATTATGTTAAAATAATTCTGCTATTTGGATTACCTATTGGATTGCTATCAGAAGTCCTTGGAATGATTAGAGCCTATATACATTTCCTTTAAGTCATTTTTGTTACATTCAACACTTAGTCTATTTTGTTAAAGCAAAGAATTTCCTATTGGATTGCTAATTATTTGAATCCTTGGAATGATTAGAGTAAATATCATGAGCTAAATGAATCTATAATTGTAGGTGATAATGGTTGGTCTGTTAAGTGTCATGTAATTGGTTTGATAGCATATTACTTAGTGAGATCTAATGTTGTTACACTATATCACATCCACCCTTCCCTACAATTCTCAAACCTTTACTCCTTTCTAATCCTTATATTTTCCTATATTTTTTTCCAAAATTAATCAAAAGGACTCAGCCTTCTTCAAAGGTTGAAACAAAGAGGAATCTTTTATTTCATCCAATTCTATACTTTGGTTAAAATCATCTGGTGCAAATACCTTTCCACAATAATGGTAGATTTTAGTCCAGTATAAATTGCCTCAGATATAATAACTAATAGGTACATCATATGTTCTCTCTTCCTATAAGGATTTATATATGTAAAGAATAAGTAACTACTTTAAAATATACTTAAATTATTATGATTACTCAAAAAATACATCAACCTTTATTTATTTCACATTAAATCCACGAGAAAGATAAATTATAATTTGACATCCATCACAAAGTGCAATAATATTTATTTTAGAAACATCTTTCAATTTTCTATACAAATAAATATTATACTCTATAATTCAAATTCAATGTGTTTCACTCTCCTAAATAGTGAATATGTAGTTATAAATACAACATGATATTACATAAGCAAAAATATACATTTATAATACTAAATCAACAATCATTCTTTCCCTAAAAAATATCATTTATAATGAAGCAAACATAACATTAATTTAATTTCTAATTGCTTTTCAAATTATAATATATCTATCTTAAATTCAAGGAAGAAATATAAAATAATTTCTACCAATTCATTTTCCATAGTATATGTTCAAACAAAATATATAAAAAAAATTTAAGGATATTATAAATGTGTTTCACATTGGAGTGATAATCAAGAATATCTTGTCAGATCATGAAAATAAATTAATCAAAATAGCATTCCCTATTTGCTTCATATAGATGAACATATTAGTCTTCATTACCACACTTTTGAAACTTTATATAGCTCAACTATAGGTTGTTGTAATCTCTTACATTCAACTAAGGCCTTCTCTTTAAAATACTTGAACATACAATCTATCCTTGCATATATCCCATAAGCATGATCCTCAAGGGAATTATAGTGAATTTCACTACACTAGGAAAATCTTGTTGAAAAGGATAATTTGAAGTAAACTATCATCCAATGTTGATAAGATGAAAGGATTTGAGTCTCCCTCAATATATCAAGTATCCAATGCTAGATAAGAGCCATAAATGTTGATAGAAAATATTAATCTCCCTATGGCATGAGGTTATGTTGATCAATTAGATCAAACAAACAAAGTTTCATAGAGTTTTTGGTGGTAGCTAATCCAAACCTCACCAATGATAGGAATATTGGAGCCTTTTTGGTGATAGCTAAAAGGGCTCTACCTTTGGTAGTATTTCATTCCATACATTATCTATGCATCACCACTCACCTAGAATGATGAGCCCATAGGCTAGACTATCTTTCATATTGGATTGGGTTTCTATCAAAATAGTCACTATTCCTTGGTGTAGTTATGAGACAACAACTCTTAACCCCAAGGAATAGAATCCAGTAAAAATGGAGGAAGAAGGGGATCATAGGTGTCTAATTAAGAAATAAACAAGAGGAGATCCTATTGTTTCATCAAGAGGAGCTTAACACTTAGCAATATGTAGGAATAGAAGTATCTTGAAAACTTAAAGTTATGAAAACTATCTAAGCTTGTTGGTCCATACAAAGGTTAAACTACCCTAGAAATACATGGAAAGAAAGTAAAATATGATAAATTGGTTAAAACCAGACAAATAGAATAATGTAAGCACACTGCTAGAATCAAAATATATATATTATTTTATCTAGAGCCTAAGGAAGCAATTCAATTTTGAAATTACTTTTATTTGAAGTTGAAAGCTTTTGTCTAGACTTATTTCATATTCCTTAAAGACAAACAAATAGAATCCCAAAAGTAGGTAAGCCAAAGATTCTTCACAGTGACATCAACAAGAACACTTCAAAATCATCAACCCATTGTGAATATTATAAAGCATAGAATATTCTTTTGGAAAGGCAATGAGCCAAAAATTTTATATAGTGATGTCAACCCAACCTTAAAAAAAAATTAGCCTAATTAAAATGCTTGCATTAAGCATGAAAAGGAAAATAAAAGGAAATATAAAGGAGTAGCATCATAGGCTATATATTATTGGCAAGAATAATTATATCAACATCTAAATGATTTGACATGCTTACCCCTCTCTCATAAGCAAAGGATAATTTTTATAGCCTCTAAGTAATATCCCAATTTCATAGCAAGAAATGAATGTTCCTCTATTAAATTCATATTCAATATCATAGAGGATATGAAAATAAAACCATCCAAAATTAGTATGCTAGAATAATTATCCCTACCAAGACAATAAGGCCCACTCTAGGAAGCTCTAAAAGAGCAAGAGTAGAGTTATGCTAGGGGGTAACAGTCTAAGTCCACTCCAACAAGTATAGTAAAGCAATAAAATTTGATGGAAGAACATCCTTTATACATCCAATTCAATGGATCATATATATAGAATTCTTGAAAATAAAAATTGCAATTTTATGTCACGCTCATGATTAGAAATTATATTCTCAAGAGTTTCATAGTTGATTCAGGTACAACAATCACAACTATACCCAAATTTATTCACAAATAAATGTATCTCCCATATACTAAGATGACTAGGAATCCATTCTATATGGATGGAATAAGATCAACATGTTGAGATTCTCAAAGACCTAATCATGACTATATCTAGATATCTAGAATTTGTAGAAGTTCATAAATTTCTAGTCATACATATACCATTGTTTTTTGGTAGGCTATTATCTAGAAAATGAATATGTAAGTTATCAAGGCATGGTTACCATACAATGTGCTATACTTGAATGAAAGTACCCAAAGAAAATAATTAGAAATGAGAATGAACAACCTTGCAATTACCTCCTACACAAGCTTGAGGGTGAAAAAGGAATGAGATACCATAGTTTATAGAATATGTTGAGTGTCTAGAATCTGACCAATATTGAAAGGTGAATATGATAATAAATGTGTTACAATATGAAAGAGACCCAAAAGTGGAGTATCAAGAATCTAAGTTAGGGAACTATCTTATCATGAAAATACCTTCAAATCTCCTTACTCTAACAAGTTGAAGAATTAACAAGACATGGACTATATACTTTGATTTATTGACAAGGAGCACACTATCACTATACCTACTAGTTATTGTTCAATTGTATAAATAATCTAGTAGAATATGAATCACTTTGCACTATTTTGATAAAGGCTATATATATTATAATTAATGACCTGATCATTAACTAGGTTAATTCCTAGTGTGCCATGAAGAGCAACAATGTGAAGTCTTTAAATAATTGGGTCTAGAATTTGCTTGAAATTTTCAATTCATATGAGATTAAAGAAATACCAAGAGAGCTAAATGCAAAGGCATATGAGTTAGCAATAATGGTGGCCCAGTTTGACATTACTAGTGATATGTGGGATAAATGTAAAGAATTAGAGGTTGTTTTCAAACTAGGAGTTCCTAATAATTATGATCACTAGTAGTTCTTTAGTAATAATAAGTGAATCATAGAATTCCTAATCAAAGAGACTTAATACACCAAATAAAAAAATGAATATAGGGATGACATCAAGGATGGATTTATACAACTAAACTTAAATCAACTACCCAAAGGCCTAATCACTATGGAGAGTCTATTTAACCTAAATTATAGTATGAGAAAAGCTAATCTCAAGGTAAATATTCATCATAACACCCAATCAATGTAGCTAAACAAAAGAGTCTACTACCTGGAAAATATTTTATTCTAGAAGAAAAAGTAATTTTCAAAGAGCTCTATGGTAAGTATAGAGACATTATTGCTTGGTCATATAAAAATATTAAAATTCTAAGATTGGAATATCAGAGAGCATACTATCAAATTAGAGCCTAATGAAAAGTCTTTCAAAGAAAAATAGACCAGTGGATCCAAAGATAGAAAAAATTATCAGTTATTGAAGATTCTACAATCTTAGATTATATTCCTAAATACACACTTTACATGAGTTGCCAATTTGATCTTGATATGCAATAAGAATGGGGATATAAAGCTATATGTTAATTTCAAGAACTTGAATGGGAAATATTTAAAGGATCACTATCCATTGCCTACCATTAACTTAATATTGTAGAAGGTAGTTGGATCATAAATGTCACTCATGGATGGTTTCTTATGGTATAATTAGACTTGGATAAAATAAAAATACTAACACAAAACTTATTTCACCACTAAATAGGGAACCTAAACCTACCAAAAAAATGTCATTTAGTTTATCAAATATGGGGGGACCCTTCTAGAGGTCTATTGAAATATTTTTGTAGGGCTTGTAGGTGATACTATTCTTATATGCTTTGATTATTTAATTGTATTATCCAAAATTTAGAGTAAGCATATTGATCGTCTTAATCAGTCTTCAAGAGATGTAAAGAGTAGTATTTCTCTGAATTCTAAGAAGTTCATCTTCATGGTCAAAGAGTGTAAATTTCTAGGATGTGTAGCATCAAAAGAGGTTTTTTTCATAAATCCCAATGGAATAAAAGACATCCAAGACTTGTCATTTCCCATATTAGTAAAATATATTAGGCTATTCCTAATTCAAAATCTAGCTTGTAGCTAAGTTCATTACTAATTTTCTCAAATGGTGACCATAACCAAAATATTGAAAAAGGACACCACTACAGATTAGACTATCAAATGGAAGAAATACTTCTATTATGTCAAAGATACATTCAAAATATCCTTTGTCCTAATTAATGTAGATCTTTTCCAAATATTTTAGACTATATATATTTGGTACTAATGAGAGTATTGTGGTTATCCTAACCCAAAAAAATGATAAGGACAAATATCACTCAATATCCTCATTGATCCAAGACATTTGCAACAATGAAGAAAGGTATATTTTGATCATGAAACAAGTATTCACAATCATGAAGGCCTTAGAGAGGTTTAGATACTACCTATCATAAAGGAAAATCATTATATTTGTATTACACCTCGATGTTTGGTTTACTATATTACATGGTGAAATAAGAGGAAAGAGGTTTGGATTGATCAATAAAATATAAAAATTTTATATCAAGATCAAACCCACAAAACTAATTAGGAGAAGGAATTTATATCAACAAATGGTAAGGATAATCTTCAAATAACATGTTACTTTATCAAAAGAAATATACTTAAATTATGGAACCATATGGATGGGTAATATATGTAGATATATGGCCATAGGACAAGTTCTAGAATATTTGATAGCTAGAGAAAGGGCTAGGTGTAAAAAATGTGATACACTACCATTGGCTAAATGATATATTTCTTATAAATGGATATGATGGCATTCTACTCCACTATGTAGAAGAAGATAGAAAAGGATACTTAATAAGGCAATACCATGATGAAGGAGGCCACTTATTTACATCCAAAACAACTCATAAAGTCCTAAGAACTAGATGTCATTGGCCTACTATTTTAACTAATTATTACTAGTGGGTCAAGAATTAGAAGTATTGCTACATATTAAAGGGGATAAAAACTAGAGTTGAAATACCTTCAAAGCCTATTATTATGGCTAAACCAATACAATAGTGGGGCCTTACTTTTACAGGTAAAATTAATCTGTTGTCAAGTGTAGGCTATGTATGGATCCTCATTGCTACACATTGTTTTCCCAAATGGGTCAAAGTTATCCCTACCAAAGTAGGTAATTAGGAGATGGTGGTTCAATTGCTTGAAGATATCATTACCAAGTTTGTATCACCTACCACCATAATCATAGATAATTCCACTTATTTCAATGGACTAAAGTGATGAAATTCACCCTTGAGTGTAAATTTATGCTTAAAATATCATCAAATGACTATCCTCAAGGGTAATGGATTGGTTGGATCAACCAATAAAATAATCACAAGGATATTGAAAAGGACTATGTCAAACTCACAAATGTATTCCCATACAAAACTATGAAAAATTATTATGGCTAGATAGAGTGATACAAAAAGCATCCACTAGGTCATCTCCTTCTAAGCTAACATATGAAAAGGAGGTATTATTACCACTTAATATTGATCTCCCTTACCTCCAAATGCCATAATACCTCAAATAAGATAACATCAATGTAAAATTCATGCAAATAATATTAAATGCACTACTACCCCATATACGAAGAAAGATAAAAAATCTTCAAATGAACCATGCAACGGGTGGTTCTATAAAGGATCTATGAAAGTAGAATATAAGGAAAGAGAATTTATGCTCAAATGGGATGAATATTGAACAAAACCAAGAGTATATCATAACTTTGATTCATTATGGATTAATACCTACTAAATTGCTAATATTATAGGTCCAAACACTTAGAGAGCCACATCCATAGAGGGAATAATGTTGCTTATTTCTGTAAATGGGCAACATCTTCACTCAATATAGCAATGAGAATTTTATCCAAAAAAATTACATACATAGTATTGGATATTAATTTGGCTAGTATTTTCCCCTCTCTTATTTCTTCTATGTTCCTTTCCCTCATATTTTCTTCCAATATGTTTCCTAGTTTGATCTATCTCTTTTCTCTAAAGTCGATAGTTTGTTGGGTCTTCCAAGGACCATGTACTTTAAAAATTGAGTGCATCACTCACTATTAGCAACCAATTTACTTGTTAAAACCATGTAACCTGATCAATAAGATAAGTGATGAGATCACCCTAAAAATGCACCCCATGTGAAATACAAATCAAGGCCAATTGATCCTTAACAAGTCAATAACCCTATCTAGGTAGCTTGTGCCAATGTACAAATATGGTGTGTGTTGCCTAGGGTCTATATAAACCCTAGGAGGGTTTCAAATGGCCTCATTTCATTATGTGTCATGCCATCCAAAGCACTTAGTAACAACAACATTTTGAACCAGATTAATTTTAAGCCAAATGGCAGTTGGGTTGTGGCTCCATAAGAGCTCCTTTTAAAAGAAAATAATTATATTCTTCTAAGTTTATTAATATAATAAAATCACTCAAAACTCACTATTGATTTGTTTGAACTCATCAAATGAATTGATCTTCCTCATTAAGGAAAATGTATCTACTATTTGAGTAAAATAGTTTGATTTTTTAAATGAATTGCTCCTTTTTCCTCACTATTCTAGGCATATTTAGTGAGTGGATCAATATTTTTTACAAGAAAATTACTCCTACCTTTAAAAATCCAAAATTGCCAATTTTTCTAGATTTTTACATTTTTTTTGTCATGGACATCACATCCACATCTACTAACCCATCATTTCTTGAGGCCCAACAAGTCTCTCCATATTCCATGACTACCACCCCTCCCACTGATATACCATTAACATTTATCCCACTCACATCAGTCCTCAAATATATTCATGGAGCATAAGCATAATTTGAATGTCAAGGTTGGTCATAAACATAGTCCTAAAATTTGGAGCTACCTAAAGCTACTAGATATCATGGTAAAGAAACATGATCCCATAACAAGGAGATTTAGGCTCCTCTTGTGGATAGAGAAGGTATTTAAAATGAACTAAAAAGTAATAAGGATTATGTATAAGGTTGCTCATGACCCATCCTTGTGGGTCTCTTATAACCTTAAGACCCAAAAAAACTCTCATTATAAGCAAATTAATGCTTATTAGTAGAATTTGTTGACCCCTTACCTAATGAAGAAAAATATACCATTTGTAGACATTCAATTTTGAATAATTTTAATTTTTTCTTAACCCTTATCCACTAGCTTTCTAATCCACCTCCATCATGCCCAAATTGGAAGCATCATCTCTAGGGCATTAATATCTATTAATAAACACTTCTATTGGAATATGCTTGAAAAGAGGTTTCCAATGATTATGAACTTGCCCAATTATCAATAACAATCAATATCTTGACTCATAGTTGCCAATGTTGCATGTGTGAAAAATATAAAATAACAAATAAATAAATAGAAATAAAAAATTAAGTAGTAAATAATTTAAATAAAATAAAAATTACAATTTTTGTGAGCTAACTTACAGTTGCTTTATTGTGAAAGGATTTTATAAAGGAATGATGCAGAGCGGTAAGTTTGCAAAGAGTGGTAAGTTCATAGAGAGTGAAAAGTTTAAATATCTGAGAAGCGGGAATGGGAATGAAAACTCAAAACTTGGGTTCTTTGGTCATGGATCAATCCCAGATGTTGATCTTGGTATAGTGTTTGAATACCAAGAAGACCCAGATCACAGTTTAGAAACTATAGGCATAGGGGTCATTCCCAACCCCAATGGAAGTGGTTTAGGTAAGGGGATAAGTTGTTTTCTAAATACTGTAGTACTTGTAACCCAGATCCATAGTGGCAATGATGGGGTTGCACCTATTGGGAGCCCCCATTTACCTAACTGTTTATAATATTCCTTTGCAAAAGCCCTTAAGAATAGCTCTGGGTTTTCTTCGAACCTCTCAGTTCCCAGAATACAAACCCTTTCTCCAAATCATTGAGAGCTGGTCATTCCTCTTGAGGAGATGGTGTTAATCATTTCCAAAAATTCCCTATACCTAGTAGGGAAATTTATGGATTCAAGGTTGGATATGGAATCCATACACAAATGGGCCTTTACTAAATGGTGACCAAATGGACATATGGACCTCATTGCTCTCACTAGGGGTTTATTTTTTATTAGGTTGAATAACCTTGGTGACACAAGTTGCATCCTCACTAGAGGACCCTAGTTCTTTAGATAATAAAGTTTCTTTCTCAGGAGATGGAACCCTGAGTTCAACCCCAAAACCCATAGTACCAACCTTGCATCCATTTGGGTCAAACTATCGAGCCTTCCTATTTAGTTCTAGGAGAATGGGATTCTGAGAAGCATTGTAGAGTATATTGGAGATCTTGTTACCATCGATCCATATTCCAAATCTCAATCTCATATGAACTATGCTTGCTTCTATGTTTCAATGCCAATTTGGACTTCAAACTTTCCATTTTTGTTGATTTGGTTATTGGCTCCTTTAGGTGGAATCAAGCCTTCAAATATAAAAATAAAACCACTTTCTTTATCCATTGCAAGCAGTAGGGTCACCTTTGGTCCCATTGTCTAGCTCTGAAGGTAGACTCCAGAAAGGATCGTGACCCACTAAATTTTTTTCAGAAACCTCCTATCATCAAGGTCGGGTTAGGGTCTCTCACTGTGACTGATCTAGGTAGTAGTAAATCCCCCTCTCTTTCTTTGTAGGAGCCAATTCAAAGTCAATTGTTGTTCTTGTTTAGAGAGGTGAACCAATGAAGCCTCCTTATAGCCTAAAGGCTAACTCGAATCTTGATAAGGTAAGTTTGTGTTTTTTTGACTCAAATATTTTTAACATCTTAACTGAAGAATATAACAATGAGTTGTTGGGAACCTCTCCCACTATTTTACCCCTCATCCAACCCTCTAACTGCCCTATTGTGCAATGCATTATAGCTCCAAAACCCCTCCCATACCCTTAAGTGAATGAGGTTTTGTGCCCACCCCCTTAATCTAATCCTGTGACCACTCCTAATTCTCCTTCCAGGTCAAGACTATCCAGTACTCCTCTGAGTTCATTTATCTCCCCTTCCAAGACACTTAATTCCCTTGTCCAAGGTCATATTTCTTGCTCACCGTGTGTAAGGAAGGTTGATTTTGGTTCTGATAAGAAGAAAGGGCATCCCTCTGCTTAGGACAAAATGAGAAAGGAAATTTAATATGACATTGCTAGTGGCATCCAGACCATGTCGGTGTCTTCCATCCCAAACATGGCTAAAGCTCCATTATCCACAGAAGTAAAATGGTCCAAATCCTAGCCTCTTGGGAGAGGGGGGGCATAGAATAACTTCCAAATATCTCAAATGAAGGTCCTCTCATGGAATGTGAGAGGCCTCAATGGGCCCACCAAGCAATGGGTAATTTCTTCTATGAGATGTGATTACAGGCCCAGTATCATCCTTTTGCAAGAGATGAATATTGACTCAAATAATAACCAAAAATAGCTCTCTTGGAAAGGCTTCAACTTTATTGCCAGTCCTACCCATGGTTCTTTTGGAAGTCTCCTTTATCTGTGGAACCCCACCCAGTTTGAAGGAAGACTTATTTCTTCTTTTTATCATGTTACAAACATTCTATTTCATTGCAAAGACTCAAGATTTATATAGATGTTATCTAACATCTGTGCACCCAAAAATTCTTTAGATCGATCAACATTATAGATTTCTATGATGTCGATGAGGATGGTATTCCCAAATGAAGCTTGGATGCTTGTAGAGGACTTCAACAATCCTCTCTATCCCACAAATAAAATTGGAGGGAATCCCATTACACCCAAGTGTTATGAGGAGTTTTCTAACTTCATTAATAATAGTGAGCTTATGGATGTGGAACTCAAGGGCAATATTTTTACTTGGAGCAACAGAAGAGCTAGTGAAAGTCTCATTCAAATTTGTCTTGATAGGGTTCTCATTTCCAAGGAATCCATTCCCCTCCTGGGTGATGCTTCCCTTTTTCTCTTCCTAATATCGCTTATGATCACAACCCACTCATCTTTGAGGGTTTACATCTAGTTTCATCTTTCAAATATCTCTTTTAGTTCGAATCCATGTGGCTCCAACATCCTAACATCAAGAACCGAATCATTGAATGGTGGTCTCAAGACTTTGCTAGTTCTCACATAGCTCAAGTGGCTAAGAAACTTCGTTGCATAAAGGATAAGCTTAAACTTTAGAACAAATAAGTCATTAGAAATATTTTTGAAACCAAGCAAGTTATTATCAGTAAACTCAATGAATTTGAAAGGCATATTCAGTGGTGCTCCTTCTCAGGACTTGCAGCTTCAGGTGGGTGCTCCTTCTCAAGACTTGCAGCTTCAGGCAGCTACTCCTTATCAAGACTTGAGGGTTAGCAAAAAATCTCTTCTTTCTAAATTCCACAATATCTTGGCCAAAGAAGAGATATTATGGAGGTAGAAATCTAGGGCTTTATGGCTAAAATTTGGAGATCCCAATACCAAGTTCTTCCATGCATCCGCACTCAAACATTGGAGCTCCAACAGAATTAGATAACTTTACAAAAGAAATAGAGCCATAACTAATGACATTCTAGAGATCAGGGATGAAGCTATGGATAACTTCCAGGATCTCCTCGGGTCTTCCCACCAATGCCCTCCCTCTATTTTAGAATCCCTTCTTCACCATATCCCAAACCTTGTCCCCTCTGATTTCAATGCCAAACTTATTAAGCCTTTTTATTAGGATGAAATTAGAGACGCTTTATTCTCAATGTCCCCCGATAAATCCCCTAGCCTAGATGGGGAGCCATTGATCAAGATCATTTTAATACTAAATATACCTACTTCCTCCATGAAGAACCTTTGCAAAATGGATTTCTAGCTTGGCTTCACCACCTCATTCCCAAAGTTACCTTTTTTTTTGGCTTGTTGTGCAAAACAAAGTCTTAACCTTAGACAACATGTCTCACCATGGGTTAATACTTACTAACATATACTATATGTACCATTCTAATTAGAAATAAATCTCCCACCACTTCATGGGTTTCCCTTTTACCTCAATTGTCCTGTCCTCCCTCATGTCAAAGTTTAATCTTTCTTGGGCTCCTCCTAATACCATCATGGACCTTTGCACCTAGTGGCCCAATCCCTTCCACCACATCCACCTCTACTCCCTATGGTATTTCTATCTTCCTCATTTCCTATGGCAAGTGTGGCTTGAGAGGAACAATAGGGCCTTCAATGACTCTTCCTATAGCCCTACTTCTATCATTTATAAAATTCTCATCCTAGCCTAGGAGAATGCTAGCCTTGTTCCTTGCCCTAAAATTTGAGGTCATGGCATTGAGATCCATCTCATTTCTTCGTTCAATCTCCTTGCTAGACCTTCCAAGCCTCAATCACCTAAAGTTGATAGATCCTTAATTTTTTGGGCCCTACCTCCTTCGGTTTGATTCAAACTCAAATTTGATAGAGCTGCTAAAGGCAACCCTAGCAAAGTTGGCATGGGAGGTCTCATCAGGTATGACCAAGGTAGAGTCCTTCTTGCCTTCACCAAGGCAATTGGTTTTTAGTCCAAAAACTTTGCTATAGCTTGAGCATTGTTCCAAGGTCTCACCTTAGCTTCCAATAGATAGTTCCATAATATTATCATCGAGGGGGATTCGATGAATACCATCAAATTCATCAAGGGTTCCTCTCCTCCTGCATGGTCTTTTGATATTGATATCAATGAGTCCAAAAGGATTCTTAAACTCTTTGATCAATCCTTAGTTTAGCATGTTTATAGAGAAGGTAATGGAGCCACTGATCTGATGGTGAACCTAGGCTTGAACCAGATAGGCCTCTGAGTTTGAGATAGTGATTTCTCTAGTGAAATCATCAAATTTTACCTCTATCATGATGTTTTAAATCACTAATCATATTCAATGAACTTTAGTCATGGTGAGGTGGTGCCATCGTGGCCTAAAAATTTCTAATTCCAGTTGTATGGGTTTCAGTTGTGGGTGCCTCTCCACCACTATCCTAGCTAGGTCCTCATCACATTTTTTGCATTCCAACAAGAATGCAATATGAACACCCAGGATTGGAGAAATTAGTCTCCTACATGGGTGTTTAACTCTAGCATGGTTCCACTAATGAATGTTCATGGGAAGCCAATTGTTTCATGCTCAATGCCTCATGGGTCTGGGTTGTTGGTCGTGTGGCCCCACTTGTTTGATAGCTAGAATTTCAAAATATTGGATACATCGAATCCTGATCGAAGATCTATTTCTGATGAGGGTATGATGTGTTATTTTTCCAAATGGATTGTGAGAGGATGTTATTTTGAAGAAGGCATATCACAGTGAATTGGATCTTCAAATATAAGTGGCAATCTGACTTGGTTCCCTTTCATCATTTTTAGCTCAGATGCCCAATCAATTCCTTCCCACTCGATCATTGGAAATTCAACTCTTGGGGAACTTTGAGGGTTGAAGGTTATTTTATTTTCAAAGTGGGTTTGACGTGTTTCTATTTCCAAGTGGCTCGTGAGTGGATGCCCTTTTGAAGGAGGTAGTTCAATATAAAATGGAATTTCAACTATAGGTGGAGGGATGACTTGGCTTCCTTTTTTCATATTTAGTTCAATTACTCAATCAAATCCCTTTGTTGCATCCCCATACTCTTTGGTAATATTCAACGGGTGCGAAACCATACCACTTTTCCGTGCAAGCCTTACATTTTTCCCCTCTATATTTGCTTGTGTTTAAGGATTTTTGTGTCAATCTTGTCTCTCTTTTTGGTTTCCCTTTTTTTTGTCTCTCTGTGGGATCCCTTCCTAGGAATCCCCTTTTTGTCTTGATATTGTAAAAGGTTCAGGGACCTTTCAAAACCCCCTTTCCATCAATAAAAAAAATTAAATTAAATTAAATTCATTAAGTAAAATAAAAAATCCTTACATTTTAATAAACCTACCTACAAATTTAAATTAATAAGTTTATTAAATTCTAAAGGTTTGATTTTGTTTAAAATGAATTAAAAATGAAGGGGGGAGAGGATGAGTAATGAGAAAGGAGAGAAGACAGGTGAACGAGTGGAGGATGGTAGAAGAGCGAAAGCAGACGAGAGGAGGGAGGTTGGATGAACGGGCAAGATTCCAGGGGGGACCAGATCTAATAGCAGCAAAGGACTTGATATTGATGTGACAGGTGATCAGACTGATGGGATGAGTAGTACAGGGAAGGATCCCCTTGACAAGGAAGGTCCCCATCAGACCCATAAGGTATCCTATGCCAAGTTATGGGTTCAGGCATCCTACCACATTCCTCCACCCAGGAGCTCCACCCCTTGTTGAGCAAGGTGCAGGAAAAGTATTGTTATTGTTGTCAACACAATCAGACAGATCAGTTGATGAAGTGGACAGGAGTTAAGAGGTTCCAATTGATGAAGTGGATAGGAGTTAAGAGGTTCTTCAGAGTATGTACAGTGATTATCCAAAAGATCGACAGATCAGTTGATGAAGTGGACAGGAGTTAAGAGGTTCTTCAGAGTATGTACAGTGATTATCCAAAAGATCGAAGTGGCCCATATGCTAAAAATCAAAAGAAAATCACAAGGAAGAAAATTGTCACGATATCGCGACATGTTGAGAAGAAAGAAAACTGTCGCGATATCGCGACATGTTGAGAGAAAGAAAAACTATCACGATATCGCGACATGTTGAGAAGAAAGAAAAACTGTCGCGATTTCGCGACATGTTCGGAGAGAAAGCGCAAGCAAGCAAAACTATCATGATTTCACGACATGTTCGGAGAGAAAGCGCAAGCAAGCAAAACTGTCATGATTTCGTGACATGTTCGGGGAGAAGGCACAAGCAAGAAAAACTGTCATGATTTCATGACATGTTCGAAGAGAAAAAGGCAAGTAGAAAAAGTGTCATGATTTCGTGACATATTGCAAGGAAGGTTGTACGGATGAAAAAGTGTCACGATTTCATGACATATTGCAAGAGAAAGAGGAGAGAGAAAAATATGTCACGATTTCGTGACATGTTTCATTTTCGCGGTCCAAAGCGAAGAGAAAGAGGAGAGAGAAAAAGATGTCACGATTTCGTGACATGTTTCATTTTCGTGGTCCAAAGCGAAGAGAAAGAGGAGAGAGAAAAAGGTGTCACGATTTCGTGACATGTTTCATTTTCGTGGTCCAAAGCGAAGAGAAAGAGGAGAGAGAAAAAGGTGTCACGATTTCGTGACATGTTTCATTTTTGCGGTCCAAAGCGAAGAGAAAGAGGAGAGAGAAAAAGGTGTCACGATTTCGTGACATGTTTCATTTTTGTGGTCCAAAGCGAAGAGAAAGAGGAGAGAGAAAAATGTGTCACGATTTCGCGACATGTTGCATTTTCACGGCCAGAAGAGAAGAGAAAATGCAAGGAGAAAAAGTGTCGCGATATCACGACATGTTGTATTTTCGGAGGCCAAAGCAAAGAGAAAGTGCAAGGAGAAAAAGTGTAGCGATATCGCTACATGTTGTATTATCATGGGCCAAAGCAAAGAAAAAGTGCAAGGAACAAAAGTGTAGCGATATCGCTACATGTTGTATTATCACGGGCCGAAGCAGAGAAAAAGCGCAAGGAGCAAAAGTGTAGCGATATCGCTACATGTTGTATTTTTGTGACCCAAAGGCAAGAGAAAGAGTACGGAGGCAAAAGTGTCACGATATCATGACATGTCACATTTTCGTGACTCTAGGAGGAGAGAGAATGTAAGAAGGCAAAAGTGTCACGATATCACGACAAAAGTAAAAAGGAAGAGTACGGAGGCGAAAGTGTCGCGATATCGCGACATGTGTTTTCGGGTACAAGCAAATAGAAGCAGCAAGGAGGCGAAAGTGTCACGATATCATGACATGTTGTGTTTTCGTGGGTATGAACCAAGTAAAGTTGCAAGGAGGCGAAAGTGTCACGATATCGCGACATGTTGTGTTTTCATGGGTACAAGCCGAGAAGAGGACAAAGAGGCAAAAGTGTCACGATTTCACGACAGGTCACTTTGGCGCAAGCTAAGAATAGAACCCAGTCGAAATAAGATATGTGACCGTTAACTAAAGTTATGCAGCAGTTACAGGGGCCGTTACAAAAGAAAATCATGCAACTAATTTAAGAACAATCGAAGAAGGAGAAAATGAACAGTCGTATATATAGAATCGAATATACATGCATGCACAAAAAAGAATACGAACAGTCATGACCAAGAAGATGAACAGTCATGGTAGGGGTATATGTGTAAATTCGTAACATGCATCGTGTTTGACGAAAAGCCTACTCTATATATATACAAAAGCAGTTACAGTCGGAAGGCGTTACAACTAACAAGTGGCGCATGAGAAATGAAAGAAGGAGTTATAGAAGAAGTCGATACGACAGTTACAGGTGCAGTTACAGAAGAATATCATGCAGCTAAAATAAGAACAGTGAACTAAAGTTAGTATGATAGTTACAGGGGCAGTTATGGGTTGCATGCAAGAGTCAGAACTTTGTTATAAAAGGAGGTCTACATGGAGAATTAATATGCCGCTAAAATTGAGTGAAAGTGCTACTAAAAAAGAGTGAGAGCGCTCAAGATTAATGTGAGAGGTATGCAAGAGGCGAGCTAGAGAGGTGTGTGATATGTGAAGAGTGGGCAATGTTGAGAAAGCAATAGACCAGTCAGGGTCTTGTAAAAGTGAAGGCATCTTTATGTCAATCTTCTAGATTCAGAATAGAAGTCCAAGTTGGTGCTTGGCATCAGGGGTTGGTGCTCCTTCCAGTTGGTGCTGGTAAATCATGGGTTGGTGCTCCTTTCTTTGGTGCAAATAAATTAGGGGTTGGTGCTTCCTTGTTGGTGAGATAAATCAAGGGTTGGTGCTCCTTCCTATTGGTGCTGGTAAATCAGGGGTTGGTGCTCCCTCCTTTATTGGTGAGTATAAGGGGTTGGTGCTCCTTCCAGTTGGTGCTGGTAAATCAGGGGTTGGTGCTCCTTCCAGTTGGTGTTGGTAAATTGATTGTAAAGTTGTTGCTTTGCAAAGGCTGGATTTGGATGGGAGTCCAAACAGTCTATTTTTGAGGAGTAGCCAAAACTGGTGAACCTCGGTACATTTTGTGTTGTGTGATGCTCTCTTGTTATATTTGCTTTATGTGGTTTTAAGCTTTCATTGTTTAGACATTAAGAATTGAAGATTTAAGTTTTTAAGAGCTACACTGATTCACCCCCCCTCTCAGTGTCATTGTGAGACTAACAATTGGTATCAGAGCCAGTTTCCCTTATCAGGCTAAATCAGCTAGGGTTGATCTTGGATTAGTATGCAATGGGTAAGAAGAATAGATCCTCCTCAAATAAGGCATCTCAGTCAGTCTCAGTTCCTATGGAAGAGAAAATTGAACTAGAAAAGGTTGAAGAAGTGAATTCTGAAGTATGTGATGAAAACCTTGAGGCTGAAGTATATCTAGAAGGTGAGTTGATCACTGCACTTGAAGAGTTGAATATAGAAAGGAAGAAGAACAAAATACTGTCCAAGAAGTTGGAAGAATATGGGGATAATATTGAAGATCTCTTCTTACAAATTTAGAAAGCCAAGAAAATAGAAGAAGCCTTGAAGTCACGCCTGGATGATAAAGGTGATGTATGTAGCAAACGTGAAGAGGAATCTAACAAAGTTATTAGTGATCTAAAGCTGCAAGTAGAAGAGTCCAAATGGACTGAAGAAACTCTCAGGTCATAGATCAATGAGAAAGAGATTGTTTGTGGCAAACAAGAAGAGGAGATTGTTGTATTGAAGAAACAACTAGAAGAGGCCAATACAAATCTCAAATTTGAGAAGAGCACAGAGTTGCTAGATGAAATGATAAGGCAACAAAGAAGCCCCATGTCTAAGCTTGGTCTTGGATGTAAAGTTGAACAACCTTCATCTTCCAAATATGCAGGAGAAGAAGAAGTTCACTGTTGAAGGATCGAAGCAAGAAAAGTCTGAAGTTGAATCTTCAAAAGGAAGAAAATATCAAAGGAGATCTATAGCAAAGCAACCACAACAAAAGAGGTTCCATCACTCTCACTCTATTCATAATAATACTTTTAATGGCTATTGTTTCAGATGCAACCAGTATGGTCACAAGGCAATTTATTGTGGTTTGAATAATAAATCAAAGAGTTATGCTGGTAGAAATACTTATGCGTTTTTGAGTGAACAATATGTACAATGTTTTCAATGTAATGGTCATGGGCACATAGCAAGGTTTTGTCCAAGCATGTTTGTATCTAATCTAAGGCAAGACAGTAGATTTCATCAGATGCAAAGAATGCAACACAGACTGGGAAGAAATCATGTGCATCAAAGAAAGGAAAATAATCATCCACATCCATCAAGGATGTACAAGAGACAACCACCCAAGAGAAATGTTCAAATTCATGAAAAGGTTCAAAATAGGGATGCAGTTGAAAACCTTCAGCCTAAGTTCAAGAAAGACTGGAGAAAGAAAGAAGAGAGGAAATCGTGTCTCCTTGGACTGAAGGAGATTACTCCTCTATTGCACTAAGCAGCTCCAGGTAGCACATCCTCAGGGGGAGCAATGTCAAAGTTTTATATTAATGCTCCTATGTATTTGTGTGGGTATCTGAGGATGAAAGGAAAGTAGTCGGGGAGTTGTCGTATAGTTGTCAAAATGTGTTTCAGTTCATGTAGATGTTTGTGGAGATAGTATCAAACTGATGTGCTTTAGCAGAACAACATGGTGAACAGCTAGGTTTTTGATGCAGCAGTTGATAGGCGTTATCTGAGATAGAACATGCAGCACAAGTCGATGTGTCATGGAAGCATAAGTTGGCAGTGTGTGGTTTTGAAGCCTGTAACATTCCCAATCTACAGATAAAATAGAATCCATGTTCTGAGTGGGAAGGCGTGCGTTTCTTAACCAAAAATACAACACATCGTTTGGTATAAGAGAGCATTAATTTTCTCTAAAGAAGTAGCCATTATCAAAGAGATGCCAGAGTCAAAGCAATCAGTGGCACTAGCACCCAGTTGGTCAAGAGTGCCAAGTGGCACATGCAAGGCAGAGACGTTGAGAGAATAGCACCCAGGTGGTGAAGCGTCAAGGAGGACAAGATGCCTATGCAACTAAGAAAGTCTTGCATTATTTGAGAAATGCGAGATATTGCCCGAGCAATCCCTTGATCGCAACGAGGAGAAATGCTCCCTGGAATCGCGTGAAGAACGTTCGTCTAAAACATTGAGTAGACCTGACATATGTCCTAGCAAGAAGCAGAATACCGAGAGTTGATGACTGCACGTAGATTGAGGTTCCAATGCTAGATGTAACGGTCCACTGTCAATACCTATGTAGGCGATAAAAACATTCATGGCAGCCGTTAGAAACCAGAGACATTGAGCTGCACAATGGACGTGAGGCAAAGTCGTTAGTCACGGAGGAGGTGTCAGTCAAGAGGCCAAAGGAAATTGTGGAGAGTGCCGATGATAAAGTTGATGAAGTGGATTTGATTTGAGATTGCCATTCATTTTGAGTACTACTTGAGCATGATTGATTGAGCCTTTGAGAAGGCCTTTGGGAAATAGTTGTGGTACAGTGTTTGATGCTTACACAGAGTTGGTTGATACATACTTCGACTAGGGTCTGTGATAAAGGGATGTTCATTGAGGTGATTGGTTGAGTTGAGTTGAGATTGAGATCTGAGAATAGAACATATAGAGTCTCTAACAATTCTCTTTATGCTTCTATGAGATTGATTTGAGTTGAGATTGGGATTTGAGTATAGAACATATTGAGTCTCTAACAATTCTCTTTATGCTTCTATGAGATCTAGTTGATATATTGATTGAGCATTAAGTATAGAACATATTGAGTCTCTAACAATTCTTTTTATGATTCTATAAGATCTGGGCAAGTTCTTGGTGAGCTTGCTAGAGCAGGTTCTTAGTGAGCCTATTGACTGAGTACAGAGGACAGAGTCTCAATGGATAGAGATCTAGCAGCCAACACAGTTGAAGATAGATCTGAGTGAGGGACCACACTCTCAGGGGGAGCATTTATATATTTGATTATCTTTTTGCTCATGTTTGTAATTTTTGCTAACTGCATTAATTTGTGCTTGAGAATATTGTGCATGGACTCAGGGGGAGTCTACAGTAGCCCTTTGGTATTATTGTCAAAGGGGGAGAAGAATTACAGGAAACAAGAAATTGCATGTGTGTTGCCAACAATTCCAAAGGGGGAGATTGTTGAGCAAGGTGCAGCAAAAGTATTGTCATTGTTGTCAACACAGTCAGACAGATCAGTTGATGAAGTGGACAGGAGTTAAGAGGTTCCAGTTGATGAAGTGGATAGGAGTTAAGAGGTTCTTCAGAGTATGTACAGTGATTATCCAAAAGATCGAAGATCAGTTGATGAAGTGGATAGGAGTTAAGAGGTTCCAGTTGATGAAGTGGATAGGAGTTAAGAGGTTCTTCAGAGTATGTACAATGATTATCCAAAAGATAGAAGTGGCCCATATACTAAAAATCAAAAGAAAATCACAAGGAAGAAAACTGTCACGATATCGCGACATGTTGAGAAGAAAGAAAACTGTCGCGATATCGCGACATGTTGAGAGAAAGAAAAATTGTCACGATTTCATGACATGTTGAGAAGAAAGAAAAACTGTCGCGATTTCATGACATGTTTGGAGAGAAAGCGCAAGCAAGAAAAACTGTCACGATTTCATGACATGTTCGAAGAGAAAGCGCAAGCAAGCAAAACTATCACGATTTCATGACATGTTCGGGGAGAAGGCGCAAGCAAGAAAAATTGTCATGATTTCGTGACATGTTCGAAGAGAAAAAGGCAAGTAGAAAAAGTGTCACGATTTCGCGACATATTGCAAGGAAGGTTGTATGGACGAAAAAGTGTCACGATTTCATGACATATTGCAAGAGAAAGAGGAGAGAGAAAAAGATGTCACGATTTCGCGACATGTTTCATTTTCGTGGTCCAAAGCGAAGAGAAAGAGGAGAGAGAAAAAGATGTCACGATTTCGTGACATGTTTCATTTTCGTGGTCCAAAGCGAAGAGAAAGAGGAGAGAGAAAAAGGTGTCACGATTTCATGACATGTTTCATTTTCATGGTCCAAAGCGAAGAGAAAGAGGAGAGAGAAAAAGGTGTCACGATTTCGCGACATGTTTCATTTTCGCGGTCCAAAGCGAAGAGAAAGAGGAGAGAGAAAAAGGTGTCATGATTTCGTGACATGTTTCATTTTCGCGGTCCAAAGCGAAGAGAAAGAGGAGAGAGAAAAATGTGTCACGATTTCGCGACATGTTGCATTTTCACGGCCAAAAGAGAAGAGAAAATGCAAGGAGAAAAAGTGTCACGATATCGCGACATGTATTTTCGGAGGCCAAAGCAAAGAGAAAGTGCAAGGAGAAAAAGTGTAGCGATATCGCTACATGTTGTATTATCACGGGCCGAAGCAAAGAAAAAGCGCAAGGAACAAAAGTGTAGCGATATCGCTACATGTTGTATTATCGCGGGCCGAAGCAGAGAAAAAGCGCAAGGAGCAAAAGTGTAGCGATATCGCTACATGTTGTATTTTCATGACCCGAAGGCAAGAGAAAGAGTACGGAGGCAAAAGTGTCGCGATATCGCGACATGTCGCATTTTCGCGACTCTAGGAGGAGAGAGAATGTAAGAAGGCAGAAGTGTCGCGATATCACGACAAAAGTAAAAAGGAAGAGTACGGAGGCGAAAGTGTCGCGATATCGTGACATGTTGTGTTTTCGTGGGTACAAGCAAACAGAAGCAGCAAGGAGGCGAAAGTGTCACGATATCGTGACATGTTGTGTTTTCGTGGGTATGAACCAAGTAAAGCTGCAAGGAGGCGAAAGTGTCACGATATCGCGACATGTGTTTTCATGGGTACAAGCCGAGAAGAGGACAAAGAGGCAAAAGTGTCACGATTTCGTGATAGGTCACTTTGGCACAAGCTAAGAATAGAACCCAACCGAAATAAGATATGTGACCATTAACTAAAGTTATGCAGCAGTTACAGGGGCCGTTACAAAAGAAAATCATGCAGCTAATTTAAGAACAGTCGAAGAAGGAGAAAATGAACAGTCGTATATATAGAATCGAATATACATGCATGCACAGAAAAGAATACGAACAGTCATGACCAAGAAGATGAACAGTCATGGTAGGGGTATATGTGTAAATTCGTAACATGCATCGTGTTTGACGAAAAGCCTACTCTATATATATACAAAAGCAGTTACAGTCGAAAGGCGTTACAACTAACAAGTGGCGCATGAGAAATGAAAGGAGTTACAGAAGAAGTCGATACGATAGTTATAGGTGCAGTTACAGAAGAATATCATGCAGCTAAAATAAGAACAGTGAACTAAAGTCAGTACGACAGTTACAGGGGCAGTTACGGGTTGCATGCGAGAGTCAAAACTTTGTTATAAAAGGAGGTCTACGTGGAGAATTAATATGCCACTAAAATTGAGTGAAAGTGCTACTAAAAAAGAGTGAGAGCGCTCGGGATTAATGTGAGAGGCATGCGAGAGGTGAGCTAGAGAGGTGTGCGATATGTGAAGAGTGGGCAATGTTGAGAAAGCAATAGACCAGTCAGGGTCTTGTAAAAGTGAAGGCATCTTTATGTCAATCTTCTAGATTCAGAACAGAAGTCCAAGTTGGTGCTTGGCATCAGGGGTTGGTGCTCCTTCCAGTTGGTTTCGGTAAATCGGGGGTTGGTGCTCCTTTCTATTGGTGCAGATAAATCAGGGGTTGGTGCTCCTTCCAGTTGGTCTTGGTAAATCAGGGGTTGGTGCTCCTTTCTATTGGTGCAGATAAATCAGGGGTTGGTGCTCCTTCCAGTTGCTGGTAAATCAGGGGTTGGTGCTCCTTCCAGTTGGTGCTGGTAAATTGATTGTAAAGTTGTTGCTTTGCAAAGGCTGGATTTGGATGGGAGTCCAAACAGTCTATTTTTGAGGAGTAGCCAAAACTGGTGAACCTCGGTACATTTTGTGTTGTGTGATGCTCTCTTGTTATATTTGCTTTATGTGGTTTTAAGCTTTCATTGTTTAGACATTAAGAATTGAAGATTTAAGTTTTTAAGAGCTACACTGATTCACCCCCCCTCTCAGTGTCATTGTGAGACTAACACCCCTTAGGGGAGGATCTGGTCATTCCCGAATACTTGATGGAAAGCTATATGGAGATGGAGAAGTTCACGCTGATTGGGAAGTTCTTGGGGGGATGCCTAGATATGGACACTATCTATAGATGGGATTCCTCCAAGTGGAAAACTAGTGGTAACACGGATATTTTAGCCATATCTCAAGGTTTCTTTGCTATCCGGCTTAACAACTAGATGGAATTTTGCAACATCTTGGCTAGAGGTCCATGGTTCCTAGCGCACATGAGCCTCTTTCTCAAGAAATGGGGGGACGAATTTAATCTTGAGATCCAAAAAATAAATGTCTCTCTGCTGTGGGTGAGACTTCCAAACCTCCCCTTTCAATGTTTGCATGAGAATGTATTCAGAGGGATTGCTCGGTCCATTGGGGAGTTAGTGGCTTTTGATTCCTCCACCAAGGTCAGGTCCAGGATGGTACATGCTTGGTTATGTGTTACTGCTAGCTTAGAATCTGAGCTCCCCACTTTCATCAACCTATATAGAGGGAAAAAAATAATCAAAATGTAACCTATTGAGTACAAAAATAAACCTACCTTTTGCACTCATTACCCTACTCGGGGGCATCTCCAGCCCTAATACCCAAATTTGAGGACTCAAAAGCAATGGGAAGAAGAGGCTAAGAGATGAAACCAAAGGAACCAGGGCTCTAGGGCCAGCAACAAAAAGTCTTAGCCATAACTCATTTTGCACAACCCTGCCCGCCGATCCTATGACCAAGCCAAGACTCCTTCTCAAGGTGAAGCTGAAGTTGAACAGAGGGAGGATCATCTCCAACCCTCTATGGACTATGAGGAACCTGATAACAATCCTAAGTAGGAATACGTGCATGTATAACCTCCCTCACCAAGTTGAAACTAGCAAGAAGCTCCTTCAAAACCCTCACCACAAGGCAGTCTTCAAGCAGAGGGCTCAGTTTCCCAGGTATAATTTTTTCCTAGACCTGGTGTTTTGTAATCCTTCATGGAAGAATATCTAAAAATTAATAGTAAGTTCCCTCCTCAATGAGATAAAGGTGAAATAGGGCCTTCCCTATCGGGGCGAATCAGCCCTAGGAACACCAAAAGCAAAAAGTAGGCTATTGACTATGACATTGAACGGAAGAGAGGAAGACCCTCTGGTAATGACCAGCAGAACAAAGAAAAATCTGAGGATGTGGCAAATGGGACTCAACTAATGTTGTTCTTAGATGATTTTGACACACAAAAGGATGAAAAACAAGGCACCAAACCCCCTTTCTAGCTGGTGAAGGGAGGCAATAAAAACCCTAAATTATTGAAATGAAGGTCATCTCATGGAACGTGAGAGGCCTAAACAGTGCAGCCAAGTAGAGGATGGTTGCTAACCTCAAAAAAAGGATGAACCCTTCTATTTTCATTCTCCAAGAAACCAAAAATGATGAGTTCTCATCAAGGAAGGCTACCAAAGTCATTTGGAGCAAAGGGGAAACCATGTTTAGCCCTGCTCAAGGCACATCGGGAGGACTCATGTGCCTATGGGATCCAAACCTAGTAGAAGGGAAGCTTCTGTCTTCCTCAAATATAATCCTCAACATTATTTTTCACTCAAATACCAACAATCATTCATGCATCCTATCCAACATTTATGCCCCTAACTCTCTTGTAGAGCGAGATGAAATATGGGAAACCATTGCTTAGATGAGAAGCAATTTTAGGACTATACCTTGGATCCTCGGTGGAGATTTCAACTGCCCCTTGCACCCGTCAAAGAAGAAAGGAGGTTATGACTTGTGTAGCAGAAGTATGAAGGACTTCAAAAACTTTGTCAACAATAACGAGCTCATGGGCATTAAGGTCAAGGGATCCTCCTTCACTTGGAGCAACAGGAGGGTGGGCAGTGGGCTTATCCAGGCTAAGCTAGATAGATTCTTCATCTCTCAAGAATCCATTTCTTTCCTAGGTGATGCAACCCTGCTCGACTTGCCTAGAATCGGGTTGGACCACAACCCCATCATCCTCAAATTTGGGAAAGCTCTCTCTTTCAAAATTTTGTTTAGGTTCGAGTCCATGTGGATTCAGCATAACGATTTTAAAGGGCAAGTTGCTTCTTGGTGGAAACATAATGCTAGAGGATTAGCATCGATGCAGTTGGCCCAAAAGATCAAGATAGTCAAGGAAAATATCAAAATCTAGAACAAAGAGGTCTTTGGCAACATTTTTGAATGCAAAACATCCATCTCAGAAAGGCTACAAGAGATAGAAAAAAGAATGGAAAATGGGGACTACAGCACAACCACCAGAAATGAAGAAAAGATCCTCCTAGTAGACTATCATAACATCCTAGCCAGGGAAGAGACCTTATAGAGGCAGAAATATAGGAACTTATGGCTAAAGAAGGGTGACTCCAATACTAGTTTCTTCCATGCTTTGACCATGCGGCATAGAGGATCCAATAAAATTAGAGATATCATTCATAGCGATGGATCCTCGACCAAGGATTTAGTGGAGATAAGAGCCAAAGAAGTGGCTTTATTTTAGGACTTATGGGGAGCTCTTCCTAAAAGTGACCAACAGGCCCAAGTCGAGCTCCTAACTAACATTCCATGCAGAGTCACCCAGAAGGATAATCAAAATCTCATGGAACATTTCTCCTCAGATGAGATTAAGGAAGCCCTTTTCTCCATGCAACATGATAATGCCCTGGGTCCTGATGGTTTTCTCCCTCACTTTTTTCAAATAGTATGGGACATCATTGGATAGGACGTTTGTGCTACCATAAGGGAAATCTAGTTTTCCAAAACTGTTCACCATGGACTAAATTCCACTTTCTTGGCTTTGATTCTAAAATTATCTACTTGTAGAACCTTTTTTGACTTTAGGCCCATAAGCCTCTGTAATGTTGTCTACAAAGTTCTAACCATGACCATAGCCAATAGGTTAAAGCCCATCCTCCCCCTCCTCATTGACCCATGCCAGGGCAGTTCGATGAAAGGTAGAAACATCTTGGACAGGGTCATCATGATTCATGAGACCCTCCACTCTACTTCTATGGCTAATAAGGCAGCCCTTTTCCTCAAAATTGACATGAACAAGGCTTTTGACAGAGTTGACAGAAGCTTCCTCTATGCAGTCCTTTCCAAGTTTGGCTTTCACCCTCTTTGGATTGACCTTGTTCAAAGCTGCATCTCCACCCCTTGATTCTCTGTGTTGGTCAATGGTTCCCCTATCGGGTTCTTCCAAAGTACTAGAGGGATTCGCCAAGGAGATCTTTTGTCACCCATCCTTTTTATTATCTTGGTAGAAGTATAGAGCACTTAAGGAGACACTTCAAAGGAATAAGGTGACTAGCATTATTCTTGCTTCTTGCATTAAAGTGATAACTCATCAATAGTTCTTGGACGACACTCTGTTGTCTACTTATGCCTCAGTAGCCTAGGCTAGATACGTCAAAATAATCTTGTTCTTCTAAGAGCGTGTTGTGGGTCACAAAGTGAATTTCATCAAAAGTAAGCTTTTCTTCCTCAACACTCCGATAATATGGTAGAACCAGTTAGCTAGGATCCTCGGGTGCTCCATTGACTCCCTTCCTACCACATACCCTGGTATTCCCCTATTCGATGGTCGGGCCAAGGAGAGTTTGTGGAATATGGTCTTAGAGCGCATCAATAAAAAATTAGATACTTGGAAAGGTAAGTTTATTTCCCAAGCGGGTAAAGCCACCCTTACCAAGGCATGCCTTCAGGGGATCCTGACCTATTTTATATTAGTGTTTAGGCTCCTAGCTTTGGCCCTTCGCAAGATTGAGCAGATCCAAAGGACCTTTCTATGTTCAATCAATGAGGACAAGGGCATAATTTCCCTAGTATCTTGGGAAAATGTTTGCAAAAGCAAGTACTAGGGGGGACTAGGCCTAAGGAGAATGGGCTTGATGAACCTTGCTTTGGTGGCCAAACATGCCTGGAGGATCATCTCCAATGATTCAGCTGAGTGGGTCAGAATAGTAAAAAATAAATACCTCTCCAACCTTTATATCCTCGATGAAGGCATTCACATGGGGGGATCAAATTTCTGGAAGGCTATCATCCAATAATGACACTTGGTTACGGATGGAACTAGATGGATCTTGGGGGATGGGTAGAAGATAAATTTTTGGAAGAACAGGTGGCTTGAGGAGGATCCTCTGTGTCAGCGTACCAAGTTGGGTCACCTCAAATCCGTGGTGGACCCCAACTATGATCAGAAGATGGTCGACTTCATTGTTTGGAGGAATGGATACTGGTTGATTAACAAAGTGGATGGGTGTGACGAGGAGGTTTATGTGTTATCCTCTCTCCTAAAGGGGGTCACCATCCCTTCTCGAAGGAGATCTGATCATAGGATTTAGAGAGGAACAGATAGTGGCACCTTCTCGGTCAAGTTAGCTTACAATATTCTGTGTAGCGGACCAAGGGTGGAGTTTCCTTGCAACCTAGTTTGGCAAAAATACTTGATCCCCAAGGTAAATTTCTTCTCTTGGATCACTTTTTAGAATAAAGCCCTCACTATTGATAACCTCCATAAAAAAGGCTTTGCTTTCCAAAATAGGTGTTACATGTTCATGTCATCCTATGAGTCTTCTGACCACCTTTTCCTGCACTAATCTTTCACCAATTTCGTCATTGGAGTCATCCTTTCCACTTTTCATATTCGGTGGAGTCCTCCCAAGACAATTAAGGAAGCCTTCTTTCAATGACCCAGTCCTTTCCAAAACCTGAAACTCTTTTTCCTATTGAATGCCTATTTCCACCATTTCATTTGGCAGATCTAGTTGGAGCAAAATGGTAGGGTGTTTGGAAACTCCCCCAGAGACCCTCCCTCTATTTCCCATAGAGCCCTGGTCTTAGCCATTGAGAGCTCCAATATCCTCTCCAGCCCAATCCCAAAGTTTGGCCTCGAAGAGGAAATTTTCATGACTCTGAAGTTTGACGGGGATCATGGCCTGGCGGACCCAACTCTATCAAAAAAAAAAGACTAGGTGGATCAGTCCCCCCATGGTTGGATAAATCTAAACTTTTATGGAGCGACCAGAGGCAACCCAGGTCCAGCAGTAGTAGGTGGTGTCGTTAGAGACCATAATGGGAAGCTCGTCCTTGCTTACTACAAAAATCTAGGGATCCAATCAAATCACATCACAGAAGCCAAAGGGGTCCTAAGGGGTCTTGATCTCATCTCGGAGGATCCCCATCCTCTGCTAGTTGAAGGGGATTTGATGAACATTACCAACTACTTGCTTAACTCCAAGACCCCATCCTGGAAGGTGTTCAACATCATTTTTGAGGCAAGGAACCTCCTTCTTCAACATTCCTCAATCCATATTTAGCATATTTTTAGGGACAGTAATGGTCTGGAAGACCACATGGCAAACAAAGGTTTTTTTCCATGTGTCTCGTCGTATGGCATCAGAGCTTCCCAACGAATGTGGTGAGAGTCGCCAACCAAGATAGTTTTCATGAAACCACCTAGGAGGATGTCGATGGTGATCCTCGGTGGCTTTAATTCTACCATACCACTTGTATCCTCGTCAACTTGGTGCATTTCCAAAGTGGAGGTTGGTAAGATTGGTAATTCTGGTCGAGACCTAAAGTGGTTTTAAACTATGTCTACCTCCCGTTAGGGATAATATTGTATGTAGCCCTATGGGCATCTGTTTCTATATTTTGGTAAGTGTGAAGCAAGGTTTTTATGCTGCTCTAGCCCATGAGGCTTTCTATATATTCTAGGGTTATGGCCTACTATGTTATAAGGTTTTGGAATCCTCTCAAAAAACCCTCTAAGTAATACAAAATCCAGCTTACCAAAAAAAAAATTAAGACTAGTTCTATAAAAATGAACTAATGTTATTAAAATAAAATAATCTTTATCTCCATCAGTGCAATGATAATAGAAAAAACTCTGATGGTCTTTACCAAGATGTGTATCATGACTAACCTTGAGGCTGATTTTCCTAACTCAATTGAACTCATTTTATAATTGGGTTTCTAGATTTAGTTAGTGGAATATGAGAATAAACCAGTGATGTGTCAAAATTATGGTAAACATGGCCATTTTTTATATCATTGCCCTACCCAACATGCTCCTATGACTTCAAAAGCAAAATGGAAAAGAAAATTATGGGTTCAAAAATAATCCATATTAGAGACTGGATGTTTAGTTCTAGAGAAAGTGGTTGGCATCCCAAACCTTAGTAATCCTTATTTGGCCCTAATATCTAAGTTGACTTCCCCCTCTAGAACCATTTGCAATGGATAATTTTGTTTAATTACATGAGAAGGAGAGATCTTCTCTTCCACCACCAATTATTCCTAATGGGTTAATGGAAAGCTCTAAGGATAACTAGAAGAAGGATGCACAAGAGTCAATTCAAGAGGAGATTTCAAAGACTCTAGATTCAAAAGCCAATGGTTGACTTGGTCCATAGTTGAAATAGGTAAAACCCAAAGACCTGGTTATTTTAAATTCCTTTGAATGCCTTTATGTGGGAGAGCTAGTGGTCCAAAAAAATTTACAATAAAAAGCTAATCAGTATTTCCCAAAGCCTGTGATGGATAATGGCACTCTTGGCTCCAAAACTAGGAGTCACCATAAGGGTCATATTGATGTTGGTTTAGAAATAAAAGTGGGTAAACCCATGAACAAAACTTTGAGAAATAAGGAAGTTGAATTTGAGATTGCTAATATATCTCAAGACCTTTTGAAGGTGGACAATAATAAAGAAGTAGGTGGCAAAAAATTGAAACTAGAAGCATTTAGACACTCCTCCCAATTAATGGTATATGAAAAGAAACCAGGCCTCAAAATCCATAAATGAATATAAGAGGATTGAATGGATCCTCAAAAATATGGTTAATCTCTTCTTTTAGGAAGGATTCTTCTCTAGATATTATCTATATTTAGGAATTCAATATTGAGGTTAATCTCCTCTTTAAGACTGTTATAAATTCTATTTAGAAGAATATCAGTTTTGCTAATAGCCTTGTTAATGGCTCTTTTGGAGGATTATTTTATTTCGAAGACCTTTCAAAAGTGGATGGATACATTCTCTCCTTGTTAGACAGAGTCATCAATATCTTATTTTTTATAAAAACACCAATCGTATATGGGTCATGTCCAATGTCTATGCCCTAAATTTTGCTTCTTGTAGAAATTCTTTTTGGTCTTCCCTTATCTAAATGAGAGAGGTCTTCAAGGAGGAATTTTGGGTTTTAGTTGGGGATTTCAACTCCCCTCTCTACCCTTTAGATAAAAAAATGTGGTAACTATCCCTATGAAAGAAGCATGGGAACTTTGCTAATTTCATTTTTCAAGGTGAGTTGATGGACTTGGATTTGAAAGGGTCTAGATTCACACGGAGAAATAGGTGTTTAGGGGATCAAGGAATGGTTGGTAGAGTTTGTTCTAGGTGGTCGTATGGCAATAATTGCTAATAAACTTAAACTAGTAAAAGGTAGAATAAAACTCTAGAATAAAGAGGTCTTTGGGGATGTTTTTAAAAAGAAAGAGAATCTTAAAAGAGAACTCTAAGGTGGTAATTGAGGATCTATTAGCCAAATATAGAAACTGGGATAAGGTTCCATTACCCGAGCTTCACAATACTTTAGCGAAGGAGGAAATGCTATGGAAGTAAAAATTTAGAACCATGTGGCTAAGAGAAGGTAATAGAAATACTAAGTATTTTCATGCCTCAATGTTGAGACATAAGAGCTCCAATCAAATCAAAGAATGTTTTAGAGAGGATTGATCCAAAGCTATGGATATTCAAGATATTAGGGAGAATTTGTATCCTTTTTTGGTAACTTATTGGGTTCAAGAGAGGGTAGGGATATAGAGGCTAAAAATAATATTCTAAGGGCTATTCTCTCATGGTATCAAGAGATATGAATTTGAACCTTGAAGCTCCCTTTCAGGATGAAGAGATCAAATCTACTACTTTCAACATGGGTGCTCTAAAAGTTCCAGGTTCGAATGGATTCCCCCCTTTATTTTTTCAAAAATTCTGGCACATTATGGGAAAGGAGGTCTATGATTTAATGAGATATGTTCAAAGTTACAACTAAATTTTATATGGTGTGAACTCTATGTTCCTCATGCTTATCCCAAAATCCTCAAGGGTCAAAAAATTCAATGAATTTTGGTTGATTAGCCTATGCAGCACTATTTAGAAGATTATTTCCAAAACCTTGACTAATATATTAAAAACGCTTGTTACCCTACCGATTGACAAATCTTAGAGTGGATTTGTAGCTGGGAGGCAAATCCTAGATGGTATTCTAGTGGTTCATGAAATCTTACATTTATTTCAAAGAAGTGGAAGACTAGGTCTCTTCCTTAAGCTAGATATGAATAAAGCTTATGACAGAGTGTCCTATGATTTTATCTTTGATGTGCTAGGGAAATTTGGCTTTAGCAAAAATTGGATCAAGCTTATTAGTACTTGTATCACCTTAGCTATGTTCTCAATTATTGTGAATGGATAACCTACTGGTTTTTCCAAAGTCTCAAAGGTATCCACCAAGGAGACCCATTATCACCTTATCTCTTCATTCTTATGGTTGAGGCTTTGGGAAGATCTATTCTGTTAGAACATGTTATTGAAGATCTCAAGCTAGCACTCTCAACTAACCCCATCTCTCACCATCAATTTTTTGATGACACACTTCTTTCCTTCTTAGATCCAGTGGTGCAAGATAGGGTAGTGAAGAAAATTTTAAATACCTTCGAGAATGCATCTGGTCAAAATACTAATTATATAAAATTTTTGATATACTTTGTAAACACTCCTCAAGCTAGAAAGAGGAAGATTGTAGATATTCTTGGTTGTAGTATAGTAGAGTTTCTTGCTACATACTTGGGTATTCCTTTGTTTATTGATAAAATGCAAGAAATTTACTAGGACCCAATGGTGGAAAGACTTCAAAGGAGATTGACCGCTTGGAAAGGGATCTTATTAATTCAAGCAGGTAAGATTTTGATGGTCAAATCAGCTCTCCATACCATATCTATATATTTTATGTCCATTTTTAAAATTCTTGTCAAAGTCTTATCCAAACTGGAGCAGATTCAGAAGGCTTTTCTTTAGGCAAGATCCCAAGACAAAACAAAATTTCATCTTGTTTCATGGAACAAAGCTTGTTCTAGGAAGGAGGATGGTGGTTTGGGTCTTTGAAATATTTGGCTAATGAATGAAGCTCTGATTATGAAATAGGACTAGAAAATTCAAAAACAGTATGAGACAAAGTGGATCAAAATTGTTATAGCTAAATACATGAACCAAACTAGAGGATTTTTGGTAGATACCCTCCCTTTGGAGGGCTCTATTTTTGGCACAATGTCTAAAAAATCAAAATAAAGTTAGTGAAAGGATCTTGTTGGATCATGGGAAATGGGATAACTATAGACTTTTGGAAGGATTCATGGTTTCTAGATCATCCCTTGCTACAAGAGGCCAACCTTGCACTGGAAAAAATTCTTACAAGGAGGATTGATGGATGAAGGTAGTGGACTTTATCACTCAAATAAAGGTAAGGAGAGCATAGAAGTTGGTGCCTACCTCCAAATATAGTAGAGAAGAAGTAGTTTCTTTGAACTCTATCTCCAACTTACTTAATCTTCATGTCCTAAAGGTGCAAGAATCGAAGGATTCTTTAATTTGAAAAGGAGATAGCAATGAATCCTTTTCAACAAATTTTGCATATAACTTTATCGATTCTAATCCTCCTTTGTGGAATCCTCCTTGTAAAATCTAACTTAAGCATATAATACCAAAAATTAACATATTTTACTAGTTGGCCATGCAAAATAAATGTTTATCCTTAGGTAATCTCTGCAAGAGGGGTATGGTTCTCCCCAACAGATGCTACCTTTGTGAATTTGTTGAGGAATTATGCTTGCAACTTTTCTTCTAATGTCCCTTCTCTACTGCTATTTTAGATCATATTGTCATATTTCTAGGGATTAATTGGATCTTTCTAAATTCAATTATTGAGTTTTGCTTGTAGTGATCAACTCCTTTTAGGTCCCCATGCCTAGTTTGGTTCTAGAATTTCTTGCTCCCCCATTTTTTTGGGGGTATTTTATGGGAAAGAAACTAGAGAGTGTTTAAATTTTTGAAAATACACCCAAAATTTCTTAGCTCTAAGGTTATTGGGAGCACCGTGGAAAATGTTTTTACTTGCTTGCCATATCTGGATGGTGGATTATTTGAAGAAGCAATTTTGGAACTTCAACATGGTTTGCCCTAAGAGATAGGCCTATCGAACCTCTAGTATCAAACCATAGAAACTTGGTTAGATGGTCCCCATATCCCAATGGGTGTATTAAACTTAACATTGATGGTACCTCGAAAGGGAACCCATACCTTGTTGGGGTTGGTGGAACAATAAAAAATGAAAATGGTGTTTTAATTGGGACCTATGGAAAATCCCTCTCAATCCAATATTCCCACTTTGCACAAGCTAAAGCCTTACACCAAGGTTTAATGTTGATTTAATCTTGGGAATTCTAAAGAATAGTTGTGGAGGGTGACTAAATATCAACTTAATCAATTTTTCTAGCCCTCCAAATTGGATGATTGCCAACATGATTGTTGAAACCATTAAAATTCTCCAGTCTAGAGCAGAAGTACAAATCTAGCATATATTCATGGAAGGAAATAAAACGATGAATATTATGGTAAATCTCAACCTTTCTTAACAAGGGTTTTCAGTGTGGACATCCAACTTCCCTCAGATCCTTCACTATATGATTGATGATGATAAAGGATGAACATTGGTTTTTGGGGATTAGGGGACCTGTTGGGAGTTACTAATCTATGGTTTTGATTTTTAAATTTCTTTACCCTATTTGGCATTTTGATTGTTAGGGAAATTTATTTCCAGTTGAATTTGAATTCCTTTTGTTTATTTTTGGTGCCTTTTCTTTTCATCTTAAGTCATTTTGTAAAGTGGTCTTGGGTTTAGTTTGGAATGGGTGGTCTAGTATCCAAAGGGTGTGGATAAGCCTTGTCACCTTATCTTTTTGAGTTGGCAGGTGGGACCCGAATATGGATGTGGATCCTTGGAGATGGCATAGTTGGATTATGGTATTTTTTTTTATTTGGCCATCTGGACTTCGATGAGCCTCCTCTCTACTCGTATTTTTTGTGTTATTGTCAACCATAATTTTTACTAAAGGCTTATCCTAGCTGCATGTCGAGTTTTAATATTGCATTTCTCCAGTAGAATTAGTGACAATGATGTGGCTTTAGATTCTTTTAAAAACTATCATATCCACATGTGGTAACTATGTGGGAAAGGACATCTCAACTGTGCTTGGGTAGTGGGCATTGATGTCAAATCTGAGATCCTTTCATGGTTTATGGAATTATGGATTGAGCATTTTCAACAAAATTATCCCAAAAATCAATCCTATTTTTTATGGTACCACGACCCTTAGCATTTTCTTCATTCTTCAATTGAAGTTCTCTGCATAGGAATCTATGGTTCCTCTTGGGCGATATTTTATTATAAAAGGACAATTCTTATTTATAGGTGTTGTGTGTTCATGGTCCTACTTTCCTATTCTTGCAAGGTTGTGTGCTCCCCTTTTGGTCTATTGTTGTGGGGCAACCTGTGTTAGATAGTTTTAATTGTGGTTGGTCTTTTTGAGTGAGCTTCAAGGTTTGTCTCTCTCTCTTATCTCCATATATAAAAAGTTTTGGGAAAATTTAAAAAAAAAAACTTCTTTTATCTAATAAAAATAAATAAAATAAACTAAAACAAATTAAACAAAAATTATAAAATTAATATTAGATTATATTTTTATTTATTATAAATAAAATTGAAATCCATTTCTATTCATGAATTAATCTAAGTGAAGTCTTGTTAACTTAACCTAAATTGATATCTATATATATATCTATATATATAGATATTTGAATAGATTAAATAAAAATTAAACTTGAATTAAGAAATTAAAAGAAAAATATTTTTGACCCTCCCCATATGAATTATAGGTTCCATGTTGTCATCTTCTCACATAGTGTCCATGTATGTCTTGCTATTTCCCAAGCCTATCAATCAAAATAAACTACCACTACCCAAGCTTGCTACCATAAAATTAGTGGTCAACTTGCTTGATGTAACTATCTCTTTTCCTGCTCTCTTGCTTACAAATTTTTAAGAGGAATGTCCTTTTGATGCCTCCAAGTGGCCAATTTTTGCTCCCCTATAGTAACAAAAAAGCATGTCATGTTCCTTTTAGCTTATCGATAATTCCTACGCAGTCATGAATGTATTCTCTAGGCCATCCATGATATCTCGATTATAATTATGCAACTATCCATGATGTCTTAATTGCAATTATTCAGCCCCTCATGTCTACCTAGATATGAATCTAATTTATTTATGTAGTTGGATACTCCCACCTTGGAGAAATACCATTTTTTGACCAGACTAGCATTACCCATTTTACCAATATTGGGAAAGCCACTCTCTCTCTTGATGGCTATTTATACCACATTCCAATATTCCCTCTAATGCTCCTCAAAATTGTTTGAAAATAGAGACCTTGGATAAGGTCCAAAGGCCTAAGGACATGATCTCTCACACTTACAAAAAAATTGCTAGATTAATTATTCAATTTCAACTTCTCTATTATTCTCCAAATTTATACCTACGTGTGGTCAACTAGTGTTGCATACCCTACATCAATGATCCTTTTATTTTTTGATAAGCTTGTAGTAAGAAAATAGAGGGAACAACGTATTGGTTTGGTAATTTCTTCTATTATGTATTTATCTTTGAATTTGTAGCCTCGATTTTATATTTTATATTTACTTACATCACTTCTAGCATCCCCTCCCTCATTTTGTATTACCATTTACATATTTATTCAGTCACTTTATTTCTTATTTCACTTTGTATTATAAATTAATCGTTGTCTCAAGAACAACTCTTTACTATTTGCCTAGTTTTTATGCACCTAAAAATAGGATCATTCCAAAGTTATCAACAAGTTCCTTTTATTGGTTATGTATTTACTTGATTTCATTTTTTCATAGTGTCTTAACTAAAATAGAGGATTAATTTTACTCAAAAAACATCACTTTTATCGGGTTATAAGAAGCCCATCAACATTAACTACACTTTCTATTAAGTGTTTTATTATACTTCATAGGATTTTATGGATATCTTTGGTTGTTTAGTGTATAATCACAACAGATCCATTTGTGTAGCAAAATATTAGTTGTTATTTATTATGTCTATTATTTCGCTAAGTATATCAATAAACCTTACTATTTTTCATGCCTTTAATTTTATAAAGAAAATAGTTTTGCATTTAGTTTTAGGATAATCCTAGCAATATAAAGAAATAAGAATTAGAAAAAAGCATATGGTCTTCTTTAGAAGATTATTTGTTGTATTTTTTATTAAATAAAAAGAGGCATTTCCTTCCTCTACATATCCCAAAAATTATATACAATTCAATTATTTGTTTTACTACACCAACCTTGTCTCCATGAAAATGATGAAATCATGAGGCAGGTCTAAGAATTAATTCAAATGGGCACATAATACCAAGTGCTTCATCATAATGTAGTCTAAGTGTCTTGGCTGTAAATAAATATGGAATATGGATATTATATATGGGCTATAAATATTTGAATAAAATCATTGTGAAGAACTATTATCCACTCTCTAATAGACTTGTTGGACCATCTTTGTGGTGCAAATTTCTTCATAAAAATTAACCTTAAATTTTGCTATCATCAAATATCCATCAAACCCACTCATGTTTGGAATATTACATTTAAATATAAGGAGCATTTTTTCTTGTGATTGTTTATGCCTTTTGTCTTTGATTAATGCACTTGCCACCTTCATAAGGATGATGAATAATATTTTGCATCCTTAAACCAACACATTTATAGTATTCTACATATATGGATTCTCATATATAGTAATACATAAGAGGAGCATCTACAACATGTTTGGCAGGTGCTTTAGACCCTTCAAAGACACATATTGTAAGATAATTTGAAAAAGTATCCATTTACAATGATGAAGATTTAGTACCTCAAAATACATTGTTGACAAAGAAGTCCATGTTGATCCTATGATGGTTCAAATTATTAGATATTGTCCTACCTCAAAGGCTCTGGCAAAGCTTCATAACTTTGCGGGTCTTGTCAATTGCAATTGAACGTTTATAATGGGGTTCTCACACATTGCTTGGTTGTTGTACCAAGTGATCAAAGGAGTTGTTAAATCCAAGTTTCATTGAGAATGTACAAATCAAAGAGCATTAGAGAAGCTAAAAAACTAGTGGTGTTTAGAATATATACTTTTCTTATCTAATTTGTAACAACCTTTTTAGATAATGACTAATACAATAAAGTATGCACTAAGAGTTTTTCACATGTAGCATAGGCATCTAGTTTCCTAACATAGGTGTAGCACCCTAAAATTGGTGCAATTAAACCCTTAGTAAAAAGATAAAATTTGAATTTTAACCTTGAAACCGCTCGTTAACCGCTCACCCCATTTTTCATGCCATTTTTAGGAGTTGTTTTGACCGTTGGACGATATCGTCGTCGATCAGACGAAATCGTCCCAGATCGGACGAATTCATCTGGAATAGAACGTCCAAACAATTTCATCCCAAAACTAAATTTTCATAATTAGCTTCTATTTTAATAGCCTCTCCAACTTGGGTAGAAGCATGTCTGTGTAGTTGGAGATTCCTTCGCTAAGGATCTCCTAGATTGGGATGATCCCCAACCTCCTAACCTCCCCCTAATCCTATATAAACTGGGATTTTCTTAGTTTATCCCCCTGGTTGGGTGATCCCATGATTCCCTACTTGATTTTCCCTACCATTTAGTTTTTTTGTGTCAAGACGTCCTATCCACCATTGTTTGCACTTGTAGTTTTAAGTTTTCATTGTAGGTTTTCACTGTGCTTCAGTTGGAGAAATCTCGGATCGTCGCAGGCGATTCCAAATGATTTCGGATGATCCTATCGCAGATCGACGATGATATCGTACGATTGGAGGTGATCTCGATTGTAGTTCAGATTGGGGGCAACCAAAGCCCTGAGTTTGTATTCCTCATTTGTCTTCTTTATTTTACTATGCATTAGTTTGATTTATTTTCATTCTGCATCCTGGAGTTCACCTCATTCAGCATAAATGCATGATAGAGCTAAAATAAGTTATTAAAACAATGCATTTCCTTTAATTTGCTATCTAGATTTATCAGTTAGGTATTTATACTATCATTTCTATTATTTTGCATTATTCTAGTAGTAGCATTTTCATTTTTTGGTGTCTATTTCTGTGATTAGGTTTCTAACGAATTCATCAGATCGACGATGATCTTGTTTGATCTTAGACGATTGTCTGTGATCTGAGATGATTCTATACAATTGCAGATGATCCTATCATATTCGGGACGATTTGGACTCCTACAAGCTTCAGAATCTTCATCAGACATCCGAAATCAGGTGCATTCTTTCTCATTTTGTATAATATTTACATTTAGGATTCATTCCTACTTTTTGTATTCATATAAATCAACATTTTCATATAGAATAGCTTAGATTCATTCTTGCCAACCTAGGATTATGAATGATCGAGTATAAAATGAACACACCAAAACCATTCTCAACCTAAGCATGGAAACTGCCACTCAAAGTTTCCTGGTGAACCCACCATCCGTCAAAAATTCACCCTTATACCCCTCCCTCGAGAGGCACGACCTTCAAAGGGCCTCTTAGTCCGAGGTATTGTCCCATCCTTCTCGCATCCCCCTTTCGGGCGTGGATCCTATAGCCTAAAGGTAAGGATGCAAAAAATTTGGAGCAGTACATTTTGGTGAAAATCAATTAACAGCCATAGAGATTACATCTGTGCTTAGAGTACCTCAAACGAATAGAGTCCAACCTTTATGGGATGAACTTGATAGGATATTGGATATTATTTCATCTAGATCAACCGAAATTAGGCAAATCAAGAGGTTTGTCCTAGATAGAATCCTGGATCCTGATCAAGTAACCTTATATCATGAACTTTCATAGAGCTTGCCATAGGTGGTTAGCAGATAAAAGAGCACTTGTGTCTTCTGAATTGTACACCTTTGAAGAATACCTTGAGAATGTAGTTGTAGTACATAAGTTTCTATCTTGTATAGAGGATCAAGAAGTCGTTCTTACGAATAGAAAAATATGGAATAGAGTTCCTAGAGCTGTGTTATATCGAGAATATTGCCATGAAATTTATCTCTACAAGTTCGAGTATGAAGCAGATCATATTACCATAGCACACTTTGTCAAATTTTTGAAAAACCATTTCCAATTTGAAGAGGAGCATTTCATGACTCTTGATGAACTTGATCCCATCAATGATATCCATAAATTATTTATAGAAAACTAAGTTATTATTTTATTATTGTTATTCCTTTTGCAACTAGAATGCTATTTGTTATCTTTATAATAATATTATAAAACACAAAAACAATATAAAAACAAAACAAAAAATCAAAACATTTCCTTTTTATAGTAGGTATATAATTAAAATATATACCTCTCAAACCTATCGCACACACATATATATATATATATATATATATATATATATATATATATATATATATATATATATATATATATATTTGCTGAAATCTAAGTTTAAGCACCATGCTTAGACTTAGGAATGGAAAACAGACTGAATCGAAGAAGAAGATTGGTTAGGAAAACCATTAAATAACCTAGATGTCCTTCCTGAAGATCAAGTTTAGGAAGAAGAAATCCTAGATCAGCAAGAAGAAGAGCTTGCTGTAAGAAATGAATAAGAAGAAAATAGAGAGGAAGGATCCTCATCCCCTAAAATGTCTCCGGGAGGAGCTGTTACTTTTGAAAACATGGAAAAATTCTAGAAGTTCCTTCATACTAATATTGGTGTGCTTAATAGAGTAGTCCATATGGACAAGGATCAAATTAGTGACACTCAAGCAACTCTAGAAGACGTATTTCACACACGCACTAATCCCTTGTCCTTTATCGATCAAGAAAGTGATCAAGCTGGACCATCCAATTTGGATATGGCAGCTATAATCTAGAACATGCAACAACAACAAGGTTACCCAACCATCTAAAGTGCCTGTTAGCAAGCCTAGGGTCATTCCCACACAAAATAAACCCTCATTTACTGCTCTATTTTGCTAAGCCATTGAACAATATACCTCAAATCAGCAAAAACCCAAAACAAAACCAAACACCAATTACCAACAATCTGGAATACAACATAATACTATTACAAATCCTCTTCATAAAACTCTTCCTACCAACACTTTGCATAATAGCAATATAGCGTCTAATCCTTATGTCACACCATCATACACTCATAAATCCCATACCTATGGCCCACCAAACCAATATGGTGGACAAACTAGTAATCTTGAAACCGTGGTGAAATAGTTAGTTTTCCACATGGACCAGATAGATCCCTACCATCCCTCGTACAATTATCGAGAGATGTGTAGTCAACCTCTAGATCCTATAGTTTTAGCACAACCGTATCCTAAAATTTTTTCTATGTCTGTCTTACCCATATATAAAGGAACCGAAGATCCCATAGAGCATCTTCGTATGTTTAGAATAACATGTCATGATATATCGCATGATGACTTATTATTGCTAAAAATGTTCCCAAAAAGTTTAGGAGGAATGGAATTAGAGTGGTATTATCAATTACCCACTAATTCTTTGAGGAACTTTGAAGAGACTGCTGAGTCTTTTGTGCATCAATTTAGTGCCTACATCGAAATGCATGTGACCATTAAAGACTTGTACAACTTAAAACAAGACAAAGATGAATGTTTTGCCGATTTCCTAGCTAGGTGGAGATAGTTGATAGGAAAATTGCACTTTGTGTTACCTTATAGGGAGATTTTGGACATATTTATTAATAATTTACAAGACCAACTATCTTATGAATTGTCAACTGCTACCTTGACCACCTTTGATCAGGCTATAGACTTAGCCCAAAGAGTGGAAGATGCTCTCATTAGGAGATGTTAGCTTAAAAAGAAATATGATGATAAAACATCTAGAAATCAATATAAAAATAAACAAGTTGTGGGTGATGGAGTCACTGATAGTAGAAATATTGCTACTATTAATGCTGCAAAGACAATGGAGAAGTTTATACTGAAACCTCCCAATAAACCTCCTCGAGAATTTACTAGGTTAAATCAACCTTTATCAACCATTCTCCCGCAATTATTAGAACGAGGTTTGATTCAATTACCAACTATCCAGGAACCTGATCCAACTATACCCGGATATAGAGCTGATTTACATTGTGACTTCCATAGAGGACCTGGACACACTACCAACTCTTGTAAAAGATTAAAACATAAAATACAGGACCTAATTGATAACAATGAGATGGAGGTGCAAGCCTTTCAACCTAAGCAAAATCCTCCTAATAATACTCAAAAGAAAATTCCTCAAAACCAAAATCAGAATGCCAATCAGTCATTGGACATATTTCAACATCCTTTACCAAAACATGGCAAGGAAGTGGCTAATCAAATTGAGCATCATAATGTTCCCCCTCCTACCCGATATGTAGGAACTATTAGTGGGCATTTACCTGCTCATGAGCTAGAAATATTTGACACAACCTTATCTGTGGTTACGACCAGGCCTCTACATAATATTTGGACACCTGATCTCAGTGATACAGAATATGAGACTGAAAGTGATATGGAAATCACCTCAAATCAGTTTAATAGCTCTAAAGATGAATCAGATCCTATTCTCCCTATCACAAGTCATATGGTCCCAGAAGAACCACTTCCAAGAAGAGTCACTACTCGACCATCGTCTCACCAATTAATTTCTAATGAGAAAGCCATAAATGCTAGACCAAGACCCATTCATCATCCGCAAAATAATATTGTGGGTACCATCGGAGCTGTTACTAGACAATAGGCTCAAAACTCTCAATAGGGTCAAATGCAAAATGATGGATCAACTCCATTTGTTTTGAAAGTTCCTAAAAATGAAATCAAGCACCTAATGTGCAACTTAAACCTCCTTATAATATTAATGAGCAACTATCAAACATTACAGCTAAAATTTCCCTTTTGGACCTTTTAAGATCCTCTCCTACACATAGAGATGAATTAATGCTCACATTAAGCTAGATTATGGTACCACAAGACATTCAACCTAAAGCCATGGCTAATACTATAATAGGTTGTGAAGTTGATTGTATTGAATTCTGAGATAAAGACATACCTCAACACAGTTTACATAAGGATAACCCCTTATATATTACTGCCTTAATTGGAGATGTAGCAGTTAAATGAGTCTTGATTGATAATGGTTCATCTTTAAACATCTGCATTTTTAACTTCTACCAAATATTTGGGTTTATAAGTGATGAAATTAAAAGACCTGATATGATCATAAAAGCCTTCAATGATGAAACACAAGAAATGTGTGGAGTTATTACCATTCCATTGCAGGTTGGTCTGAGAACCTTGGATACCATCGTGTTTATTGTACATTGCCCTGCATCGTACAATATACTCTTGGGTCACCCTTGGATCAATGCAATGCGAGCCGTTCCCTCAACTTTACATCAATGTGTTAAATTTGAATTTAAGAACCAGTTGGTTACCATCCATGGTGATCCTAGACCCTTTGATATGTGTGCTTTGGCAGTTTTTGTTGGAGTTCAATTTTGCCCTACTTTATCATCCATGCATCCTAATTCTCATTATCCATCTAAACATGTGAAACACACACCCAAAAAACCATCTACTCCTTCTACATCAGTTCCACCTCTTCATACAACTCAACCATCCTCTAAACAAACTACATTAGGACCTCAAAAAAATCCTAATCCCACAACCAAGGCTTCTTGTTTTACTCCTATCACTTCTATCCCTATAATAGACTCATCCATAGACATATCTACAACATCTACATCCACCAAAGGCATAGTTTCCGCATCAGAAGATGTAGGAAATGTTCCTTCTACCTCTTATACTAATGAGCTCTTACCCGATTTATCTAAAATTCTTATATCAGAGCAAACGAATGCTACTATGCAAGATTACCTTATCTTAAATAATTTTCCACCATCTCCTCGTACCTTGGGTCTCCCACAACCTATGGGAAGTATTTACCAAGTCGGGAGTTGCGCTTTTATTTATAAGGGATATGACTGGGGTAGAATACCTAGAGACAACAAGACTCATTACGATGGATATGCTCGATGTTATTTTACTAATGAGTATATTAAAGCCAAATCTATAATGCTTAAATTGGGATATAAAGGGAAAGGTTTAGGACCTTTCCAAAATGGCATGAAAGATCCCTTTGAGGTAGAACCATGGCCTGCCCGATGTGCTGTGGGCCTATTTCCTAGTAAAGGTCAGCCCTTCCCATTTGAGGATGATGACCAACTCATGTGTTACCAATATTATTTGGATAAACATAATGCTTTGCATTTAATGAACAATCACTTACATGTAATATGCTATCTATAGCCTACCTTGAGATGATAGTCGAATCCGACGATGAGTTGGAGGGAGATATCTTCCATGATGTCTCCGTTGAGGAATTATTACATCATGAATTTTATTTTGATGGCTCTATACCTAGTATAGCCCAGCTTGAGGCCACGACTCCTCAAGACAAATTATCCAAACTAACCTTGGAAGAATTACAAGAATTGGACGTTTCACCCACCCCACCTAATTTTGAGAAAAATCTACACATGGAAGTAGAAAATGTTATAAAAATTAACATTGGAACTAAGGATAATCCTCACATAATCAACATTGGATCAGAATTGAGTCAAGAAAAATAGAAGATGTCTTTGCTTAGACATATGAATATATGCCAGGATTAGACCCTTCTATAGTTATGCATCACCAAGTAGTCCATCCGGATGCTAAACCTGTTAAATAGAAACTTAGAAAAATGCATCCTAAAGTGGCCTTACTGGTCAAATGGGAGTTAGAAAAACTCTTAAATGTTATTTTTATACAAGCCATTGATTATGCTGAATGGATCTTGAATGTAGTTCCAGTAACTAAGAAAGAATCTACTAAGGTTAGGGTTTGCACAGACTTTAGAGATATTAATGTTGCATGCCCTAAAGATGATTTTCCTCTTCCCAATATGGATTAGATCATTGATTTTACTTCTAGGAGTGGAATTATATCTTTAATGGATGGATTTTCTAGTTATAATCAGATCAGGATAGCTCTTGAATATCAGGCTAAAATAGCCTTTATTACCCCTTAGGGAACCTTTTGTTGGAAAGTGATGCCATTCAGTTTAAAGAATGCAGGTGCAACCTATCAACGAGCCATGACTTATATATTTCATGATATGATGTATGATATACTACATGATTATGTAGATGACATTATAGCTCGTTATACTGAATAAGATGACCATTTAGATGATTTAAGAAAAGTATTTAATCGTTTAAGGGAATATCTTATCCGATTGAATCCAGCTAAATGTATATTCGGAGTTAAGTTCGGTAAATTATTGGGGGTCATAGTTTCTTTACATGGCATCGAAATTGACCCTCTCAAGATTACGGCTATCACTGATATGCCCGCACCCACAAATATATCAAAATTACAAAGTTTACAAGGTAAGCTTCAAGCTATCCGTTGCTTCATCGATAAGCTGGCGGATAAAACCGGACCCTTTCTTAAGCTTCTTAAGAAGGATGTATTTTTCCATTGGGACTATGAATGTCAGCAAGCATTTGAACTCCTCAAACAATATCTTCTTAACCCACCTGTGCTTTTACCACCTAGACCTAATCGCCCATTTATCTTGTATATTTTTGCTTCAGATCTTGCCTTAGGAGCTATGTTAGCTCAACTTGATGATGAGAAGAAAGAACATGCTAATTATTATATCAGCAGCACAGTAATCAATTATGAAACCCATTACACAACATTAGAGAAGTTATGTCTAGCAGTCATATTTTCTACATAGAAATTATGCCATTATATGCTGAGTCAAAAAACCTATGTTATTGCTTAATCCGATCCTTTGTGGTATCTCATGAGTCAACTGTACTTATCTGGTCACACAAAGAAAGTGGGTTCTTGCCCTAAGCGAGTTTGAACTCATGTTTATAGGACAAAAATATGTTAAGGGTCAAATCATAGCATATCAATTAGCTGTTGCACCCTTAGAGTATACCCATCCCCTCATCATTGATTTTTCTGATGAATGCCTTAAACTAGAGGCAGATCATTCAGAGCAATGGGCCTTATACTTTGACGGAGCCCGATGCATGAATGGAGCTGGTGCAGGTATTATTTTAATATCTCCACAGAAACATATTATACCTCTATCCTTTAAATTAACATTTGCTTGTACTAATAACACTACTGAGTATGAGGCTCTAATCCTTGGATTACGAGTTGCCTTGGCACTAAAAATTAAAAATCTATTAGTTTTTAGTGATTCTCAACTTGTCATAAATCAAATTAATGATGTTTATCAGACCAGAGATGATAAATTGCACACATATAAAGCATATGTATTACAATTAATATCTTTATTTGATCAAGTTACCTTGGAAGCTATTCCTCGAACTAGCAATCGTGCGACTGATGCTATGGCTGCAGCTGCATCTCTTTTACCCCTAGAGTTAGAGGACGAATATGCTACCATCATTATTTGTCGACTCTAGGAACTCACTTCAAATAAATCATGCTTAAAATCTTTGGATGTGTTTCTAATCAACAAAACTACTCCTGAACTTTGGTACACTGATATATTCAATTTTCTTCAAAATGGGACTTTCCCTGAAGGTTTTAATAGAAACCAGTGCCAGTTATTATGTAGACAAGCAAGTCGCTTTGTAATAATTGGCAATACGTTATATAGGAGATCTTTCGAAGGTATCCTACTGAGATGTTTGAATCTAGAAGAAGCTAGATCAGCTTTGAGTGAAGCCCACGATGGATCTTGTGGGGGACACTTCAGTGGTAGTGCCATTGCTAAGAAGCTCCTTAGGATAGGATATTTTTGGACTAACATGGAGAATTATGCACATGATTATGTGTGCCATTGCGACAAGTACCAGAAACATGATGACCTTGTCCATGTGCCTGCATAAGAGGTACAAGTTATTTCATCTCCTTGGCCCTTTTCAAAATGGGGCTTAGACATCATTGGAAAAATCAACCCTATGTCATCTGATGGACACAAATTCATCATAACCGCCATCGAGTATTTCATGAAGTGGGTTGAAGCTATGCCCTTAGCTTCTTGCACTAGAACCCAAGTTTCCAAATTTATTTTTAATCAAATTATTTGTAGGTTCAAAATTCTTGCAAATCTCATCTCAGATAATGGAACTTGTTTCAAAAATAAATATGTCAAAAATATAAAATTCAACATCGTTGGTCCACTCCCTATTATCCTTAGGGTAATGGCCAAGTAGAAGCATCTAATAAAACATTAATTAAAATCCTTAAAAGACTGGTCAATAAATCTAGATGAGATTGGTACATTCAACTATATCCTGCTTTGTGGGCTTATCGAACTAGCGTTCATACCCCCACAGGAACTTCACCTTTTGTTTTGGTTTATGACACCGAAGTAGTTTTTCCATTTGAATTAGAATTTCCTTCTTTGGCTTTGCTACTTCAATATACTGAAGTAGGAGATGAATATCGTGTTGGCAGATTTAGTCAGTTGGAACTCCTAGATGAGAAGCACATCAATGCTTTGGAACATCTTCGAGCCTATTAGAACAAGCTCAAGCGAGCATACCTCAAGAAAGTTCATCATCGATCCTTTGAGATCGGTGACCTTGTCTTGAAAGAAAATAAAAAAATACTAATGCAACTAAAGATCTTAAAGGTAAATTCGAACCCAACTAGCTTGGACCGTATATCATCACTGCTAAATTTGGCTCGGGAGCATACATATTAGCTACCTTAGATGGTAAAGATCTTAAATAACCTATGAACATTATGCATCTTAAATGCTATTATGCATAAAATCTGGTCATTTCATCATTGTATATATTGTTATTTTGCATATTGTTTCATTTTAGTCATTCATATAAAAATTTCAAAAACAATCACATTGTGTATCTTTTCAATTCATAAATTAAAATAAAAAACATAACAAAATCGAAATCATCAAAATATTCAAAAACATCTTTTATTTTCACACCTGTTAATTCTTGAAGTATTGCAGTCATATTTTCAATTATTTTGGATAAATTAGCATTTATTTGGAATCCCACACTTTCACACTCACATGCATAAATATCTTGATTTTATTTGGTATGATTATTAATCTCTCTTATATCAAAGTCCACAGTTGAATTAAATAAATTTTTGAGCATAGAGAATTGATCTTGTTATTTACTTGAACCAAGTATATTTTTTCACATTAAAATGATTTCATTGCAAATTCAATATGATGCTACATAGTAGAAGTGGTTTCTTGAGCGAAAAGTTTCCCCTGCTATCCTATCATGCACATGGTCTAGAATATTTTAGAATTGACAAAAGGACAAGCTCACCCCTGCTCAGAATAAAAATCCCTTGCTCTATAGCCAATCCGAGCAAGTATACCTAGTATAGGAAGAAAAAGAAAAGCTAAAGAAAATGAGAAAAAGAAAAATATTATTTTGTACCATCGCAGCAATATTTCAGCATTATCTCAGTTCCAAGCAAAAATACAAAAAAAAAGAGAGAAAAAGAGAAAAGAAACAACAAAAAGCAATAAAATCCCTTTCCCTACCCCTTAAAAAAGAAAAGAAGGGTGAATAAGCTTGAATCCTTGGAATTTTCAATTATTCAAAAACTGTGAGGTAAGCCCCATAACAGGTGGTTTATGCCCAACCCGCTTGGCCTTGGGTAATTCCTAGCATGGTGATATGTTTGTCACATTAGTGACCTTATTTTGTACAGACCTATGTCTGCTTATGGATTAGCTAGCTCTTGATAACCCGACTTACATAGTAGTCTGGTACGGTTACATGCATATAAATCATGGTCAACGAACATTCATTTGGTTAATTCAAATTACTTGTATCAAATTATCTTGCTCAAAATTGGTAAATGAACAATACAATTGCACACACATTTACATTTGAGAGATTTTGTATCATTATGATAAATCAAGATCGGCAATGAAATCACATATGCACATGAGGGTTCCTTATAAATCTACATTTTGTCTTTGAGATAATTTAAAATATTTCTACAACTCTTTTTGGAATAATTTCATCTTCTTATTTAAGAACATATGTTTACTATAAAAACAATTACATACATTGTTTTCAAAAATCCAAAATTTCTTTCAACAACATATTAAAAAATCTAGCAATAAAGTCATGTTTATATATTTTTCTGTTTTTCTCAAAATCAAAAATCAATTATGCAATAAAATTATTTTTTTTAGATTTCGCGATGATGGTATAAGTCTATACTTATAATTCTATGCCTAGCGCAAACCATTGTTCTAATTTTATTTCCCATTCATTCTAATTTATAAAAACATATGGCTTACATCATTATGTCACACAATTGTGCTTTAAAAAGAATGAACACATTTTTATATTTCATTTCATTATGTCAACATTCCTAGGGAATTGTTCAAAATTTTATCACACTTAGGAATTTTATGCCTAGAAAAAATCATATTTTTAATATTTTATGCATAATATTTTTATGAAAATCTGAAAACAAATCATCACCATCATCATTTTCATCATCACAACACAAAGTCTTAAGACAGTCTCTTAAGCACTCTTTTACTTTTAACAATATTTCTATACTGGGATTAGCTTGACGACCTAGCAAGCGGCGACTCCATGAAATGGTCTATAATAGCGACAATGTCCTTTGAAATTATTGTTAGAAGTCCCTTTATTTTCATCAAATCACACCACAAAACAACCAATTTGTTTACATCATATTATTTCATTTAAATTTTACAGCATGACATAAAATTATACTATTTCCAAACGACATAATTACATGAATAATCAATCAACAAATCTAAAATTGAAGCATCATAAAACATGTGGACAAGTCATCTCAAAAAAATCATATATATATATATATATATATATATATATATATATATACATCATATCACAACTGGATTGGTATGCCACAATCTATACCCTGGCATACTCAATCCTCTCAAAAATATCTATAATCCAGTATATAGCAGCTAGTCTCGATAAGCCCTTGAGCTCTCAGCCTCATCTCCTCTCTCGCCCTGAGGTGGAGGAGGTGGCCCCATCGAGTTTGTCCTATGTCGCGGGTCCTCGACGTTGATCATGAGGATGTCCTTGATGACCCCATCCTTATCGACTCCATAATGTTGGCTGGCAGCTGTAACCTCTAGCCCTCTGGAACCAGCTGGAAGTATGCTCCTTGATAGAACGCGGTTTGAGCAACCGACCATGCCAACTCTAGAATGCTCGCCCCTCTGCTTCGAACCTTAAGCCATGTAGCCTCATCCTACAGAGTCTGCACCTAAGCTCGTAGGTAGTCATTCTCAGCCCGGAGAGCCACCATCTCACTGCTCTCCCCCACATCGATACCCTTGCCCTTATCGAGCGATGTTGGCCTATCCCTCTACTGAGAAGGCAGTCCCTTCTCTCTCCTCTCTACTTGCTATGATCTCTCTGAAGCCTGTGGCACTCTCTAGCATCTCTCCTAAGGAGATCGTCGCTACTACCTCCCCTCGTGATCCCTCGTTGCATCGATAGCAGCCTAGCGCTGCCTCCCCATCTGTCGCACCACGACATGCATCGAACCTTGTGCCCTTGTCATCCGAGTAGGGTGAATGCCTACATACCAGGCATCATACCCATCTATGACCCTAGCATCATCCCCATCCACTGGTTGAATGGGGCCATCGTCTGCATCCTAACTCCAGAAGTGCTGCATATCTAGAGCCCTGCTCAGTGTAGTACTATCCCAGATAGTCCGAGAGTACTCGTAATCCCTGATAGAAGGGATCCCCTACTGTAGACCGAACTGCCACAAAACTCGGTCATAGCGGTGGAGCTCTACCTCTCCCTACTCCATCCTCAACCAGCAGACTTGCTTGATGCGAGCCAACTCCTATCCATCCTCTCCCCACCCTGGATGCTCTCTCCATGGCCTCTAGGTGATCTGGTCTAGGATGAGGTTGTCTAGCAACCTCCGATACATCGACAGATCTATCCACCATTGTGACCCTCTCTGGAGCCACCAATAGAAAACCCGGGGTCTCTCCCTGTCAACCCCTATTATTGGAAGCCCTATCGGCCTCCACACTGCAATGTGCTCCCATAACCAAATCTGTAGCAGTGATGTCAAAACCAGACATCAACCTCCCTCGTATATGACCCCATGCAGGATCCTATACAAGCAGCATAACACAAAGCTACCCCAAGCAAATCTGTAGTTGTGGTCTCTCATATCACAGACCACATCTGAGAGTAGCTAGGGTAACCTGCATCCGATCTGGTGGCATAATAGTAGGCCACCCACCACCCCTACCAAAACCTAAGTCAATCGAGATGCCCCAGGCATCTATCGCAATGTCTCGATGTTCACCCCGCCCTTCTCTAGGGCAACGCTAGGATCTCTACACAGTCACATCATGGCATGGCCCTGATTGGCCGTAGGAGTCATAAATCGCCCTTGTATGGGGATCCTCAAGATCCTCCATACATCCTCTAGAGTGGGATCCATCTCCCCTATCGATAACCAGAAACAGGACGACCTTAGATACCACCTCTTTGCTAGGGCTATCAGTAGCCCCATGTCTATTAGTATTTGTGACATCTCTGCCACATGTTGTAGTCTGACCTCCGTCAGTCGGTCTCGCTCCGCCTAGTCGAGCGCGGCTACGTCATATTTGAGTCCCCTGTATTTCCACTCCAAAATTTTTAGTAATCCCCTCTGCAAAATAAATAATCAAACAATAAAAATAATCAATAGATAATCATTAAAATTAGTTAAATCAATTTAATCTTCTAAAAATAATGATGATACGATCCACCATTGTATGATATCGTCCTAAATTAGGTCAAATCATCCTTGGTAGGACAAAATCATCTCTGATTTCACAACTTGGGGATCGCCTCTTGTTGGATGGGATTGCCCCTATTTTGTCAATTTTGCCCCTAGACGAAATTGGCGATCTAGTGATGATTGCGATGAAATTGGGACGATTTCATCCCGACATCGTCGATGGCCTAAAAACGGCCGCGATGCCCCAAAACAATCAAAATTTACACAAATCCAATTAAAAACATAATTCACTAGGTTTAGATCCTTACCCGCAACCCACGTCGAACCTCTGTTGATCTGTGTGTTGTTTCTACCATTTTTCCTGCATAGCTCTACAAATAGTGAAAATCAATAGTAAAAATGAACTAGGGTTTTACCCTATTTTTCTTAATTTTATTTATAAAAAAAACAACATTTTTTAAAATTTTGCTTTTCCGTGCTTTTACCTCAAACGTTCGATTTGGGTAAAAACACGGAGGGGGCACCATAGTAAGCAGTTGTACGATTCAACCTAGAATCGTCATCTAGAAAATTGAGTAAATTTTTGCTTTCTCGTAAAATAGGAAGAACTCGTCTTTAACGCATTTTCTTCAAAAAATTCACTAAAGAGGGGGCAAAATGTAGCACCCTAAAATTGGCGCAGTTAAACCCTTAGTAAAAAGGTAAAATTTGAATTTTAACCCCGAAACTACCCGTTAACCGCTCACCCCATTTTTTGTGCCATTTTTAGGAGTTGTTTTGACTGTTGGACAATATTGTCGTCGATCAGATGAAATCGTCCCAGATCGGACAAATTCGTCTGGAACAGAACATCCAAACGATTTCATCCCAAAACTAAATTTTCATAATTAGCTTTTGTTTTAATAGCCTCTCCAACTTGGGCAGAAGCATGTCTGCGTAGTTGGAGATTCCTCCACTGAGGATCTCCCATATTGGGATGATCCCCAACCTCCTAACCTCCCCCTAATCCTATATAAACTAGGATTTTCTTAGTTTATCCCCCTGGTTGGCTGATCCCATGATTCCCTAATTTATTTTCCCTACCATTTAGTTTTGATGTGTCAAGATGTCCTATCCACCATTGTTTGCACTTGTAGTTTTAAGTTTTCATTGCAGGTTTTCACTGTGCTTCAGTTGGAGAAAGCTCAGATCGTTGCAGGAGATTCTAGACAATTTTGGAAGATCTTGTCACAGATTGGCAATGATCATGTACGATTGGAGGCGATCTCGACTGTAGTTCAGATTAGGTGCAACCAGAGCCCTGAGTTTGTATTCCTCATTTGTCTTCTTTATTTTACTATGCATTAGTTTGATTTGTTTTCATTTTGCATCCTGGAGTTCACCTCATTCAGCATAAATGCACGATAAAGTTAAAATAAGTTATTAAAACAATGCATTTCCTTTAATTTGCTATCTAGATTTATCAGTTAGGCATTTATACTATCATTTTGCATTATTCTAGCAGTAGCATTTTCATTTTTTGGTGTCTATTACTGTGATTTCAGGTTTCCAATGAATTCGTCTGACGAATTCATCAGATCGACGATGATATTTTTTGGTCTCAGATGATCGCCTATGATATGAAATGATTATGTACAATTGCAAATGATCCTGTTATATTCAGGATGATCTGGACTTCTACAAGCTTTAGAATCTTCATCAGACATCTGGAATCAGGTGCATTCTTTCTCATTTCGTATAATCTTTACATTTAGGATTCATTCCTAATTTTTGTATTCATATAAATCAATATTTTCATATAGAATAGCTTAGATTCATTATGGCCAACCTAGGATTATGAATTATCAAGTATAAAATGAACACACCAAAACCATTCTCAACCTAGGCGTGGAAATTGCCACTCAAAGTTTCATGGTGAACCCACCATCCGTCAAAAATTCACCCTTATACCCCTTCCCCAAGAGGCGTGACCTTCAAAGGGCCTCTCAGTCCGAGGTATTGTCCCATCCTTCTCGCATCCCCCTTTCGAGCATGGATTTTATAGCCTGAAGGTAAGGATGCAAAAAATTTGGAGCAGTACAATAGGTCACTTTGGGATGGAGAAAACATTGGTAGTTCTCCTAAAGTACTTCTATTGCCCTAGGATGAGAATTATGTTGATAGGTACTTCAATTCATGTATCCCTTATGATGCTAAATCAATCAATGAGAAGCAAGGATTGTATGCAACACTTTTAATGCCAACCAAGCCTTAGAAATTCATCTCCATGGATTTCCTTTAAGGTTTTCCCACATTCATGATTGTGTTTTTGTAGTTAATATTTTTCAAAAATGGATAGCATGAATCCTTGTAATAAATCCATTTCAACGCAAGATATTGCTAAAATTTATTTCAATAATGCATGGCTCAACTTTGTGTTTGCATATTTGATTGATTTTGATAGGGATCACAAATTTTGTGTATTTTCTAGTCCACGTTATGGAGCATGATGGACACCAAGTTGATCATGTCCAAATCCTTCCATCCTCAGACTAACAGTCAAATAAAAGTGACTCAACTTTTTATACATCACTTAGAATGTATAATTCTAAACATTCATACACATGGTATTAGAGCCTTTCTAAATTCAACATGGATGCAATCGATTTTTGCATATCTCTACCAAACATATTCTATTTCATGTGTGTTTCAAGTTCCAACCCTTGGCATCCCTTAATGTATCTCTCTATGTAGGCACCAATGGAGTACTCACCCCATGGATAAAAAGAAGTAGAAAATGTAGCATGATTTATCTGCTTGTAAAATAGATGCAATATATCCAACAAGTTCAACATAAGTCCCATGTCAATTAAATATTGGAAATAAAGTATGGTTGTGTTTTCAAAAGGAGATACTTGTAGGACCTAATAGGAAGATCAAACCTCTTCACTATGGACCATACACCATCACTAAGGTTTAATAGAATGCTTTTGAGTTGAACCTTCTATATTATTTTAGTTTACATCCGATATTCAATGTTAAATTTCTTGAGCCTTATCATCCGCTTTTGTTAGACACTTCTAAAGTTGAACATTGAAGAACTCAATCTAGATGATTTAGCACTAGTGGAGGATCAAACTGTTGATATATGGACTAAAAGCACTAAGAGGTAGTTTATTTATATGTACGAAGTGATCAAGATAGAACAACTTAGCTAGAAAGTAGGATGACTCAAAGAACTATATAAATAAAAGTTTTTGCACCTAATATTACAAGTTAACACAATAGGAATCATTGCTTTCCAAGGGGGGCATGATATAGGCATGTGACCTATCAACATTGTCAAAGGTATTACTTTCTACTCGGTATTCCGTTTTTAACTTGTTCAAAAATTATTGGAAATATCATAGGAAGAACAAGTATTTCAATAGGGAAACAATACCATAGGCTAGGTTCCCAGCAAAATTTTCAAAAAAATACTCCATCTGCCCTTGAAAATGTAAAATTAAATAATTATTAAAATAATACTTTTCTACTTTTAAATATTCATGGACAAATGCATCTCTCACCATGTTGATACATCAATACAGGCCAAGATACAGAGGACAAGTCATATAATTTTGACTCATGCAAGGTGAACCATCACATTTCGATGAGTAACCTTCCATACTCAAAATGGTGGATCTTCAACTCAAAATATTGAATAAATAGAGATATACCTTGACTATAAAAATCATGAGTAGTGGATGTAAGTTGATAGCATCACATGTCTCTCGGTTCCAGGAAAGAAAAGGTAAATTAATACAAAGATCGATGGGACCGTATGAGGTTTTAGAGCTCATCAAGAATGGGGCAGTGTGTGTTAGAACAATTGATGGAAGCAACACCATGTTAACAGTCAATGGCCAACGACTGTGCCCCTATAACACATCTGAAACCTTATAAGTGGAATCTGGAATAGACGTGGGGGAGAACCCATCTTGTTAGATCCGGACCAAACTCTTAACAGGCAAAATGGTGGGCATGGAGGTGCTCACCAAAATTAGTTAATTTAGTTTTTTTCTTATGGTGTGTTTTGCAGGGATGACACCCGCATGCAAGCTACAGGCATCCTAATCCAGGGCCTAACAGGAATGGGATGTGTCTAACTGCCTTTACTTTTTCTTCCTTTTCATTTACATTTTCTAGGTGGAGGACCAGACAGCACGAGGAATAGGTGTCTAGGAAACCAGGCCTGATTCGACTCAGCATTCCAACACCGACACTTGTAGGTAGAAGCTAAGGTAGCATGAAGCAAGACTAAGAAGGCTTGATCACCCTTTCCCAGTCAATCGCAACATGATTGTCGAGAATAAGGCACATTCCACATCGATAAGGCACATAAGAAGGCGCCTTCCTTATAAATAAGGCACCCAGCTAGAATAAGGCATCTTCTTTATAAAGAAGGCACCCAAATAGAAGAAGGTGCCTTCCGTATGAAGAAGGCACCCCACCAGAAGAAGGTGCCTTCCGTATGAAGAAGGCACCCAGCCAGAAGAAGATGCCTTCCGTATGAAGAAGGCACCTAGCCAGAAGAAGGCTCCTTCCTTATAAAGAAGGTGCCCACAATATATATATAGGCACCTTCCATGGCTGGAAGGCGCCACACAAAAAAAAAAAAAAAAATCCCGAGGCGCCTTCCACATCGGGAAGGCGCATACAGACCAAGGTGCCTCCCACATCGGGAAGGCGCATACAGACTGAGGCACCTTCCACATCAGGAAGGTGCACCCATTTAGAAGCACCTTCCATAGCAGGAAGGCATCATCATCAAGAAGGTGCCTTCCACCACCGAAAGGCACATCCAATCAAAAATGCGCCTTCCACCATCGGAAGGTGCATCCATTCAAAGAGCACCGACAACATCGAGAAGGCACCATATAAGCACATTCCACATCAGGAAGGCACCACATAAGCGCATTCCACATGGGGAAGGTACCAAATAACACCTTCCATGTACAGCCAACACTTACATCTCCTAGATGCCTTGATCGAAATGAAACCACCACACGAACGAGCGATATTAGATGACCATACCCCTCCCTCGTGTCATTCATGATGCATGAAATGCCAAATAAGGTATGCACATACTAACTCAATTTTTTATATAATTATTTATAAATTATGTAGTACCAAAATAAATATCGTCGTCATAAAAATCATATCCCCCCATAGCCAAAACCGCGTGACAATGATATGGCTCGAAAGGTGTACCCTAGAAATAAAAGCTAAGGTTAGGCACATTCCCTATAAGAAGGTGCCTTCCTGAAGAAGGAAGGACAGAAAAAAAATGCAATAGTAAGAGAAGGCGCCATGAGAGGAAGGTCAAAGAATCATGTGGTGAAGAAGAATGAACTGAGTGATACGAAAGGAATTAGGGGAGCAGTAAAGACATAGTTTGAGGCTGAGGGATGGCTCGAATACTGTACCCTATTCAGTCAGGGCCAGGATATAGAGGCAGCTAAGGAATTCATTACCTCCTTGAGGGGCGACGTAGCTCAGGTGCGGAGGGTAGAAATTCCAGTCACCATCGAATACATCTCGCAGGCAACTAGATTGCCCCTAAAAGGGGAATGCATATACAAAGGTAGACTGCTGAAGCTGTACACCGAAGTACTACTACCAGGGGAAATGTGTAGATAGACAAGGAAGGGCTGCCCAAAATTAGCCTTCCCATGAATCTATGGAAGATATTCGAGCAGGTTGCTCGATTCTTTACATGCACCAGGAAGTATACCCATCTACATGCTAACCATGTGCAGTTTCTCAATCACCTGGTGCATGGAAGGAAGTTGAACGTGCCCTTCTACCTAGAAAATTCTCTGAGGGACGAAGCGGCTAGGTGCCAAAAGGGAGCACCGTCCGCCTTGGCCCACCATGGGTTGATATTAGCACTAGTCCACCATGCAGAAGTGTAGAGGCAGAACCCCGATGCAGAGGGAGATGGTGGCCAAGCAGGGCAATAGGATGTTGTTGCCGAAATAGGGCAAGAAGAGGGAAGCCCTGAAGTAGAAATGGTGAGGATTGATCAATTGGCATTGCCCTATTTCATGGAATAAATAGGGCATTCACCAGTGCCCAAATGCATAGAGGAAAGAGGGTATTCCCCAATGCCCGAGTGTGAAGAGGAAGGAGCACCGCTTACTAGTGATGAGGCCGATTTTTGACCGTCAGAACTAGTCCTCCTCTTGGCAGAAGAAGAACAGAGCGACCTAGAAGTCGATGTTGTAGCCCAAACCCTCTAGGAATTGATAAACTGGATCCCACAAGATGCAGGTACTTTTAGGAGTAATGATTAGGTCGACACGGCCTTGGAGGAAGCGTTGGAATGGCAAACCAATTGCTAGATGACCCAAAAAAATTTGGAGGAATGCCAGAACAAGCATAGAGGGGAGTTGAAATAATGAGAAGAACAAATCGCCCAGCTTGAGCAGTTGCGGGAGGAGAACCAGCTACTCCAGGATAGGGGAATGGAAAGAAGGGACGCGTTGACCCAAACTGACTGGGCAAAATAGGTCCTGAAAAATTCTCCCACATCTATCGAACGAGTATTCTCTTTAGGAGAATTTCGATCAGACACCCAACAGAGCAGCCCGGATTCAGGGGAGAATTCCTCTATTTCTAAGAGTGAAAGGGAAATAAGTCCCACAACACCCCCTATCATCGTCCTGAGTGATACAGAGCAAGACGAGGGCCTCCAACAGTAGACAGGACTAGAGGATAAGAAGGAAATCCTCAGACATGAGGAAGGAGGAGAAGAACCTGAGGGGTCGACATAGGACAAATAGGGGGACAAAGAAGCACCCCCAGGGATGACAACACAAAGTGAAGAGAATATTGTAGGGACTATAGAGCAGGCCCCTCAGAGCTAGAATACAACCTACGGGGAGAGAGGGAAAACCCCTATTCGAGTCATCGTATTTTCTACAGAGGCCAGAGGAAAAGGGCCCAGGACGGCTCGAAAGAAGGTGAAGGTGACCTTCAATGAGCTAGAGGAAGATGAGTGGGATATGTAGCCATTTGCAGAGAGGCAAAAATAGTTTGAATGACTACTCAAAGAGATGACAACAGCCAAGGAGACTAGGAAGGCAACCTCGAGGATGTAGGGGTACTCTAGTATCTACATCAATCTGGTAGAGGACAAACAGTTTTGGGATATTTATGGGTCATCCCGGGGATGGCCCTCCATGATAAGAAGGTATTTTGAATGGTGGTGGGTATATGGCCCCGAATTGGAGGTTGTGGCCATTACAAGGGAGAACATGGGGCTTACTCCTGAAGCAGCCCGATTGTACAAAGCCCAAGTAGTTCATTCCAGGAGGGATAATTTAGATATCCCTCTTATAGTCGTCAGACCTCTAGACACTGACTATGGTAGGCTACAGAAGCTGCATTCCAGTTAGCAGAGACGACACTGGCTAGATCACCACCGATAGCAGCCAAAAAAAGGAAAGGACGGTCGACAACTGCACCTTTAGCTCCACATAGAAAAAGAAGAGCCACACCTCTAGATGTCAACACATAGAAGAGGTAGACATGGGTCGCAGGTACAGCCAGATCCACCAAGAAACAGAAACAATGAGGGGTCAAAAGGGCTACCTTTAGTTTTGATGCCATGAAGGCATGGCATATGTTAGGCATGGGGGAATGATGAGCATCATAAATGCTCATATTTTGTATATAATTTCTTGATTATTATGCGGTTGTATAATAAGGATTGCATATGTTTATAAATGATTATATAATTATTTGATGAAATTATGTGTGTTATCTAATTCATGTGTTTTCAGTGTGTTTTTGTGGAATTGTAGTTGATTTAGTTAGATTTGGATCGATCGAGGTCTTTTCATGGACCTGGCACTTTGTTTCTTTCATAATCAACGTAGAGAAGGTAGGTGCCTTCCTCTTCCAGGAAGGCACCAAGTGTAAGTAGGCGCCTTCCTCTTCCATGAAGGCACCAAGGAAAGACAAGTGTCATCCTTTCCCAGGAAGGCACCAATAGAAGGTCAGCGCCTTCCTCTTCCAGGAAGGCACCAAATGAAAAGAAGCGCCTTCCTCTCATAAGGAAGGTACCAATGGGAAGGCGCCACTAGAAGGCAAGCGCCTTCCTCTCACAAGGAATGCACCACTAGAAGGCAAGCGCCTTCCTCTCATAAGGAAGGCATCGACAGGAAGGCACCACTAGAATGCAAGCGCATTCCTCTCACAGGAAGGCGCCAATAGAAGATAAGTGCCTTCCTCTTCCAAGAAGGTGCCAATGGCAGTAAGGCACCTTCCGCATAGAGAAGGTGCCCGACATACTTAGGCACCTTCCTCATAGGGAAGCTACCCCTATTCTTCGCCCGTTGACCAGACAAGCACGACGTGGACAACAACGACTGGTGCAGTTCCAACTCTACATCATGTATAGCTAAATTGGGGATCGCATCGACATATGATAATTTCCTACCAATGCTAGGCAAAGCACAAACCAATTAGAGAACATGCCACCGTTAGAACCGAATGCCAGTTTTAGCAGAAGTCAATCACATTTACCAAACTGTCTTAGTTTAGTATGGAATGAATCGACTGTTATAACTTCTTTGTAACAGAATTTATGTGGGTGTGCTATATAAACACACGCAGACCTCTTTGAGATATATAGGAGATAGAATATTTTTTATAGTAAATATAGAGAGATATACAGAAGAAGCATTGTAATACTTTATAATCATAATACAGTTCTAAGATTTTCTAAGTGCGTGTTCAGCTAGGAGGAAGCTGATGGAGCCTGGGCCCACTCCAAGCCAGTATTTCTTCCCTTATTTTTCCTATGTTTTCTAGATTGTTTTACCATTTTTATAATATTTTTTATCACATTGCTATTTCCAGTATTTGCAGCAAGTTCATTTCCAGGAATGTGTGAATATTTCCTTTCTATAGATTTAATTATTTTTACGTAAATTATTTAGGAGTGCATGAATGATTGACAACCATTTGAAACACCCCCCAATAGTAGAACTAGCGGAATCATCTCAAGTGGTATTGTAAGCAATCCTGTTCAAGACCCTTCGCAAGTTTACGAAGCTCCCTGGGTTGATAAATTAAATGCACGGGCATGTGACAAAAGTAGGAAATAAGTTAACCTTGTTTGGCCCGTAACATCTATTACAAACCAATTTTTTTTTGCAACTATAACAAATTTATTTCTTTTGTTTTCTCCACATTTGGGGATAAAGAGACAAAGAACCAAACAAATTTTTGTTGCAAACCATAAAAAAACTCTTCTCAACCTTGTTAATTTAGCATAAAAGAAAGGATCAAACTTGAATTCTTTTTGCAAATTAGAAAACAAGGAGACTCCAAAATTTGCAAAACATCAAACTTGACATTGTGCATTTGTTTTCTCCAAGGGGGGATATAAGACATAAAATTGCACATTTTTTTTGCAACATTGAGAAGAATTTGAAGCCTTGGGCCCATAAAAACTAAGTCGTGTGTCGACTAGTTCTGGAAGCCTTTCAAACGCGGGTCGTGTGTCGACTTGTCTTGAAAGGAGTGCTCGATTTGTTAATTTTGCAAAATAAAGGGGGAAGACAACATTGTACTTCTTTTGCAAAATTGTAACACAAAAGTGAGGAGCACTTACAAACAAATCAAACTTGTTTATTTTGCAAAATCAGGAAAGATAGGCAATTGTTTATTGCCACATTATTTGCAAAATTGTAAGACAAGGAGGAGACAAAAACATATCAATTTTTTGCACAACACAAATTCAAATTTTGTTGCAAAAATTAAAAGGTGCATTTTCGATTTTACTCGACACCTTCATTGGCAAATTAGGTGCATTTTCGGTTGCATCCGACACCTAGGTGATAAGAATTTTGTGGGAATTCTTGTTTGATTATTGCATTATTTCTTTTGCAATTATAAGTCATAGAATCAAGAACACTCCTACCCCAAAATTTCACTAATAATTTGTGTAAATCCTTGCACAAATTTAAAGCCAATATTCACTTGATATTCTCTCCTACAAACAAAAAACCCTAATTCACTCTATTTGTTTGGCTTAATTTCCTCAAACTGATTATCCCTCTTCAAGAGGATTTTTAGGCAGGTGCCATTAAATATCTTTTTGAGTGAATTATCTTTCATCTCTTATTTGTTTGGCTTAATTTCCTCCAATTGATTATCTCTCTTCAAGAGAATTTTCAGGCAGGTGCCATTAAATATCACTTAAGAGTGAAAGAAAGATCATCTTAGTACATATTGTAGGACCTCTATCATGGCAACTATCAATAAATACTTAAGTGATACACAATTTCTAAAGGGTCCTAACTATTCAGCATGGAAAACTAAGATGAAAGCCATATTGACTATAGAGGACATGTGGGATTTAGTTGATGGCACTGAATCAAGACCCGCATCACCAGGAGTAGATCAAAAAGCATGGGACAAAAAGAACAATTGTCTTCTCATGTTGATACTCCTTGCAACTATTGATGAGATCCAGCCTCACATAAGTGAAGCTAAAATTGGTAAAGTTGCATGGGATGCACTTAGTACCATTTTTGAAGGTAAGAATCAATCAACTATTCTAAACCTTCAAACACAACTTCATACACTCCATATGAAGTCAAGTGAATCAGTAGAACTATTCCTCTGTAGAGTGGCAGATCTAAAGTCTAAGCTTAATGCTTTAGGGGCCAAAGTTGAAGACACCATTTTGACTTCATTAATCTTGAGAGCTCTTCCCGAATCCTACAAAATGTTGATTACATCCCTTAATGTTTCACAAAGAGTTGTCACCTTTGTGGAGTTAGTCAATTTGCTTCAAACTGAGGAAGCAAATCAACTCCAAAATGATGAAGTGTCGAACAATGCACTTTATTCAAACTATAAGGGTGATAAAAAGAAAGGAAACTTTCAAAAGGGAGGATCATCCTCAAAAGGTAAGGGAAAACAATCTCAAAAGAGGTTTTGCTCGCATTGTAAAAAGGACAACCATGACACCAATCGGTGTTGGTTCAAAAACAAGCAAAACAAGAAAGATAAAGGCACAACACAGAAGCAAAACAAAGGCAATATTGCTAGTGAAGTGTCTAATTCCGATTCTGATTCTGGTTCAGATAAAGCACACAGAGTGCTCATTGCTAAGATAGTATTGTAGAGGGAAAACACATTTTGTCACCTTAAGCAAGCACCATTTCCTCTCTCTCTTTTTTAGGCTTCATAAATAGCATAAGTTTTTGTTTGAAGTACTTGTAATAAAGGGGTGTTTGTACCTCTTTTAGGCTTCATAAATAGCAAACTCTCATTGTTTGAAGTTCTTGTAACAAAAGGAGGGAATTTTCTGGTGTAAAATTGCCTAGGAGGTAATATTTGTAAAATCCTTCACAAAGCTTCTTAAGTTGCACATCTTTTGCAATTAAGGGGGATATACATTTCTTTTCTTCACAATTTTTTGTAAAAAGGGAAGAAGACTTATAAGGGTGCATTTTCGGTAGCGACCGACACCTTAGTCATACTTCTTTCAGAAATTAATTACAACATGTTTTGCAACAAGAAGGGGGAACTTATAAGGGTGCATTTTCGACGACAACCGACACCTTAGCTACCTTATCTTTTATAAACTCATATTGTAAATGAATGAACCTCGTATGAAGTGATCTATTCTACTACACCTAGTGATTACAGTGGCTGGTTACCCATGCAATTTGGTTGGATGACGAGATTACTATAAGGACATTCGTTGGTGTGAAGAAAAAGTGAGGAATGACCCACTTTTTGCTTAGAAGCAGCAAGAGTACTATGATAGAGCAAGAACCAACAGATCGACATTTTTCTCCACTGTATTGGGGTAGTTATATACTTTACCCAAATATTGTTGTATAGGAGAATAGGTATGTATTACCCAAATAATGTAATAAGGGGGGATGTTAGAGTAATATTCCATTCTTTGGTATATTTACCCTTTTACTCTGATAGGTAAAATAGGTAGTATATTGCATTACACTACTTAGGTAGATTATTACATTTACTTTTCTACTTTCTACCATGTAGATATTTACTGTCTTAAATATCTAATGGTTAATTTCCTAAATATCCTAGGTGCAAGAGTTCTAAACCAAACTCTCTTCCTCTTGGCAGATTGTTTGGCGTGATCTCCTGTTCATTCAGTTTGATTACTATTTTGTAACCTATTTAAAGGCTATAGTTTCTAAACTATATGCTAATGCAAATATTCAATTATCAAACTATTTTGGATCTCCTGGTCACACTACCATGTTGGCCATAACCCAAGACTTAAACTCAAAGCAAGGTAAAGGGGCAGAGATTGAAACCCTTAAACTTGTGGATACAAAGGAGTAGTACATCCTCAATTGCTCACCTAACGTATGTACCTATAGAAATATCCAATGCCTTTTTCCTTTCAATAAGGTTGGTTGCACACCATGAAAAGGGATGAGTTCCCAAGGATGGATGCATGCGACCTTACTAAGGGATCCCCCTTAGACCAATCATGCAAGCATACAATGCAAACCTCCTTGATGCTTGCACACTAATCAGTATATTAGATTTCAACCTTGTGACCACTTGACCCTTCATGCCTATTAAGGGTAAAAATAATGCAGATAAAGAGAAGGGGATTTCTATGGTTTGAACCCATGACCCTCCCCTTCCAATGACTCACACCAAGCAAGGTTGTCGCCACTTGCACTCCATGAACTTGTAAATATTCTCAAAAAATTTAAAAATTGGATAATTCACCATAACTACTACATTAACTAGGGTTTCATTTTCATAATCCGTAATAAAAATATTTAATTAATCAAATGGATTTAATATCATAGGGAAATTCGATGAATCTATCAGTGATTTTTTTCTCGTGAGTCAATCAACTAAAGTGACACAAAAAAATCATCACGATCCAAGCTCCAACCAGGGTTTTTGTCAATCACACAAAGGCTTCCATGGCTTCTTCTAAAAAATCACACTGCTCCTAGAATCACTTAATGGAATGTCATTTCACCTTGCTTGTAGGTTGTCATTTCCATGTATTATACTCTATTTATCTGTAGGGGTATCCTCTTCGTACTAAATACCCTCAGATTGAATTGGCCTCCTCTAATGCATATGTACTTGAAAATAAATTCGAAGTACTTAAAACTTTTATACGCCCTCTATGTTGGGTCAGGAAAGAAACATCAAGTACATATTCTCTTCAATTTAAAAGATGATCCCAGTAGGAAGAAGCAATAAAAAAATACAAGACACTTTATTTATGCTCTATATTTATCTATGGTGGCATACTTTTGTACATCCCACCAGAATATGGGGAAAAATTAAAAAATTTCTCTTCCACCACAGAGCTTTTTTACTCCCCTGGCATAAACATTGATTAATTGTGCTTATTTCAGCAGTTCACTGCCATTCTTATATGAAATTATGTTCTGCATGAAAGCATAGCTTAGATAAATTGAATGAGTTCTAAGTAATTCAATTTCAGATCAAACATACACAATTGAATAGAACCATCTTGACCAACATATCCTAATATCCATCAAATTTATAACATGTTGCCATCATCACAATAGATGAAATTTAGTTTTCTTTAGGTCTTGAACATATGATATGAATAGTTTATGATTAAAGCTTCTAGAATATTAACAAATAATCATGATATACACTATTGGCTTGCAGGATTCAATAGTTTAAACATTATTGAGACCCAACACTACTCAGCTACATATCCATAATCATTTCTTTGCAACTAAAGTGTTAAGTTCTTTGTCTTATTGAAAAAACATAGGATTCCATAAAAATTAATCATATATCCATAATAGCACCATGTATATTTTCAAATCAAAATGATTATCAACATAAAAAAAACCATTGATGTAAAGGAAAACTCTCAGTAATGCAATTTGGTACCCCTCATATGGATTACTATCCCATTCAAAGTAAAAGATAACAAAAAATTAGACCTTATCCCTTGATCCGCCAGACTCAAAATAAATGACAAGCATATCATGCAGGCTAAGCTCCTTTGGCTAGTAATAGGTCTCTATGAATCACAAATTAACAGTGCCATTTGGGCCTCTAAATATTTTGGTATTAGCAGCAAATATTTCAATAAAGATACATATCCTCTTACAAACAGGAGGGAATAAAATGTTGAGGAATCGCCTTCATAGTGATTTGACAAAATACAATTCATTCGTTGATACAAAATAATTTCCAGCCATAAATTTGATGTCAGCTTAAACAGACCTATAGAATTCTTGGATGTTCTACAGAACAATTTAGTTTTTCATTCTCCACTAGATACCGTTCTACAGCAACAGCAAATCCAGCTGCTACACCATATCCATGAATAGTTTAAGCTGACCCAACATTAATAGAAAGGAGTAGTGGATGACCTGTCTGCCAAGAAATATCCCTTAGCATTGCAATTGCATTCTTTAATTGTTGGATGGCTTCATTCACATCATATCCTTGCAAGTTAATTTCCTTTGCATATCTTGTGCCCCCATTGTGCAGCTGAGGAAAGGCCATATCCCTGAACAAAGAAATCAATGCTTAGAAATTAATGTGAACTTCAATCTTCAAAGAACTACTCTAAAAATTTGTTGCAATAAATAAACTACATATTCAATAAGTGACTTGCTCACTAAAAATTGGAGATGATCTGTCCAACTCTAACCTTTGTCCATATACTAGTTCTCCTTCTTTGCAGGAATAAAATGCCATGTTTACATCATGCCACTACTCTTCTGGCAGGGTTATACATAAGGGGTCAGACCCGAAATGTACTTGTAAAAAAATGGCGAATCCCGACCAAATTCATGTAGGAGGATATGGAGAATTACCTTATTTTTTCAAAAAAAATTATAATTATTGAAGAATTTGAAAGTTCTAGCTAGACCAGGTGGAAAATGAGATTGATTCATGGGATGATGCAAAAAATGGTTCGATCTTAAACCAGGTGTAGAAAAAGGTTCAATCTCAAACCGGGTATAGAACATGGTATTGGTTGTGGAGCCTGGTTCTCTCTAATTTGGAGGTCTTGTTTTTAGTTGCACTTGGACCCACTCCATGAAGGGAGGTGTGGGGGGGCAAAACCCCCCTACTACATTGCCGAGGGATCCAGGGGGTGGCGACATTTATGGAGCCCCCTTGGTGGGGGTTTGGGAGATAAAAATAGATGTATTTTTCCCTTTGTAAAATAGGATATGGTAGTCCATGTTGGATGTGTCTCATTCTTTTCCGGAAAAGAATTGTACGATAGGCACTACAGCACAAAAGACGATGGGTAGGGGGGGTCCGACGGGGCCGGAGGCCCCCAAGGACCCCCGGCTACGGTAAAGGTGATTACGTAATAGGTGATGGCTCGGGGTGCGTAGGGGGATGCCCTCAGATACGGTGAAAGTGATAGATGCCGGCGAAGCCGACCGAGAGAAGCCTGCGAAGCAGGCGCCAAAATTTTCACCTACTTTTATTGCTACTTTTCACCTACTTTTATCGCTACTTTTGGAGCGACCCTCGGGATTCCCACGGTTGGTGGGTGGTTAGTGGGTGTGGGTGGTTTAGCCCATGGTGTTGTATCCACGGTACCCTAATACCACTTGGTGGTTTAGGGTTGTATGAGTTTCCTTATATAATTATTGTAATGTCCCGTTTTAGGGATGAGAGAGAGAATAACATATCAAGGAGGATAGACTCTTGTTTGTTGGACTAGCCCAAATTGGGTGAACCAGGGTAAATCTTGTGTGTTATATGTGCATTGAATGGTGTCATTGTTTCCTTAGTTATTATTTTTGCATTATTTATAGAATATGTTTCTGTAAATTCTCTTCATTTGGTATGAGAGCCAAGTCATTAGCCATAGGGGGACGCCTTTATTGCTAGGGTTTAAATCCGTTTGAAGAAGATCTAGGGTTTCTAGGAGTGAGAGGAAACCTATTCTGGAGTGAGAGTTATGCAGAAGGATTTTGAAGGAAAAATATCAGGAAATCATTCAAGGATAGAGATCGAGAAATTTGATGGCAAAAGTTTTGAGCTATGGAAGTTAAAGATGGAAGATATGCTCATGGACAGAGATTAGTGGGCTGCTATTTCAGAAACAAAAAAACCTACGGGTACTTTCGATGAATATTGGGAGAAGATGAATTGAAAAGCAAGGAGTCTGATTCGACTATGTCTTGCAGATTCGGTGCTCATCAATGTTTCAGGAGAAGCTACAACAAAGGATCTCTGGGAGAGGTTAGGGGCTTTGTATCAATCGAAGTCCCTAGTGAACAAATTATTCCTCGAAAGAAAGCTGTACAATCTTAGGATGCATGATGGGGATTCGGTTGCAGATCATTTGAATGCATTCAATACAGTGGTAAGTCAACTAACATTTGTAGAAATTAAGTTGAGTGAGGAAGATAAATGCATTACTTTGTTATGCTCTTTACCAGATTCATGGGATAACTTAGTAGTAGCAATTGGTAGTACAACTTCATCCACATTGAAGTTTGAAGATATAGTGGCATCTTTATTATCTGAGGATATGAGGAGAAAAGCCATGGAGGGCACATCTAAGGAAGCCCTAACAGTGAGAGGGCATGCCAAGGAGAAGGACAAATCTAGATATGGTGATAGGTCTAAGTCTAAAGGTAGATCCAAGTCTTGAGGGAAGTTTGAGAGAAAATGCTAGAATTGTGGCAAGCCTGGTCATATGAAGAAGGATTGCAGATCAAAGAAAGCTGAGTCTGGAAAAAATTCTGATGAATTGACTTCCACAGAGATGAATAAATCCATTGATGAAGCAGGGGATGTATATCTGACATCCTGCTCATCGTGCTCCACATGATCAGATAAAAATGATTGGTTGATTGACATTGGTGCCTCCTTTCATATGACTCCTCATAGAGGGTGGTTCAATGAATATGAAAGATATGATGGAGGGAGGTACTATTGGGAGATGATTCACCACTCATAATCATGGGTCGTGGAAGAGTGAAAATTTTGTTGCAGGATGGTAGGGTTAAGACCCTACCAGGTGTGATGCATATTTTGGGACTTGCTAGAAATTTGATTTCGGTAAGAAAAATGGCCGATGCAGCAGTGAATGTCAGTTTTGGCAAGGATTCATGCAAAATGGTTCGTGGATCAATGGTGTTGGCAAGGGGAGTTCAGATTGGAACATTGTATAAGCTATTGGGAAGCACTATGACAAATGAGTGCAATAGCTCAACTGTTCCTGAGGTTGATTCCGATAAAAGCTCAACACTCGGCATCAAATAATGGGACATATTGGAGAAAAGGGATTGCGTACCCTATACACAAAAGGTATGGTTCATGGTATCCCTAATTACTCAATGTCTTTCGAGTTCTGTGAACATTGTATTTATGGTAAACAGAATCGGGTTAGTTTTCCATCTGGTGCCACAAGATCTAGTGGGGTACTAGATTTGATCCATAGTGATATTTTTGGTCCTGTTCCTATGCCGTATCTTGGAAAATCACAGTATTATGCTTCCTTTGTTGATGATTTTTCAAGATATGCATGGATTTACTTTCTTAAGAGCAAAGATGAAGTGTTTGAAAAATTTAAGGAATTTAAAGCACTTGTTGAGAATCAAACTGATAAAAGGATTAAAGTGTTGAGGTCTAATAATGGAGGGGAATATTGTTCTAATATATTTGAGAAATTTTGTAAGCAATGTGGAATTGCAAGACAGAAGACTACTTCATATACACCTCAACAGAATGGAGTTGCAGAGAGGTTGAACAGATCACTGATGGAGAAGGCTAGAAGTATGCTCAGTGGTGCAGGTTTGGCACAAAAATTCTGGGCAGAAGCAGTGAGTGCAGCATGCTACTTGCGAAATCGGTCACCTACATCAGCATTGCCAAATCAAACTCCATTTGAAGCTCTATTTGGTAAGAAACCTTCTATTTCACATCTTAGAGTTTTTGGCTGTGATGCATACATGCATATTCCAAAGGAGAAAAGAAGTAAGCTAGATAATAAGGTTGTTAAATGTATCTTTATTGGTTATAAAGATGGTGTTAAAGGATATAAGCTTTGGAATCCAAAAACTAAAAGTACAGTGTACAGTAGAGATGTGGTGTTTAGGGAGATGATCAGTGATTCCAGGAAGGTAGTTACAGAAGAGGAACCTAGAACGGTCCAATTTGATCTCATGGAAAACTATCAGACAATAGAGGATCTGGAAGAGGAGCATACAGATGAGGATATGGAAGAGGAGCATACAGGTGAGGATCTGGAAGAGGATGAAGAAGAGGTTCATACACTTGTGGTAAGGAGATCAACACGAGAAAGGAAGCAACCTAAAAGGTATAGTCCATCTGCTTTTCCTACTTATTTTGTACTATTTATTACTGATGAAGATCCTAGAACAGTTAGAGAAGCTATTAATTTTGGAGAGGCAAACCGTTGGGAAGAGGCCATGGATGAGGAAATGATGTCCCTAAAAAATAACAGAACATGGGATTTAGTGAAATTACCAAGTGGTAGGAAAGCAATAGGTTGCAAATGGATCTTTAAGAGGAAGCAGAATGCTGAAGGTAAAGGGGAGAAATATAAAGCTCGCCTGGTTGCTAAAGGTTTTTCCCAGGTTGAAGGAATTGATTATGGTAAAGTTTTTTCTCCCGTTGCAAAGCTAACATCAATTAGATTTATGTTAGTTGTGGCTGCTGTATTTGATCTTGAAATATAACAGATGGATGTGAAAACTGCATTCCTTCATGGAGATTTGGAGGAAGAAATCTATATGAGGCAGCCTAAAGGTTTCACTGTTGCAGGAAAGGAGGATCTGGTATGTAAGTTATAGAAATCATTGTATGGACTGAAACAATCACCTAGAATGTGGTACCAAAAATTTGATACTTATGTTTTAGGAATTGGTTTTTTTCGTAGCAATGCTGATCACTGTGTGTATTCAAAGAAAATTGGTAATGTAATTGTCATTATAGTTCTTTATGTTGATGACATGTTATTAATTGGAAATAGCAAGAAACTATTCAGGGAAGTAAAGTCTCAGTTGGCATCGCAATTTGACATGAAGGATCTTGGCCCTGCAAATTTTATATTGGGTATGCAAATAAAAAGAGATCGCTCTAACAGAAAGTTGTGGCTGGATCAGAAAAAGTATGTTGAGATAGTGTTGAAAAGGTTCAATATGCAGGATTGCAAACCGGTGAAGGTACCTATTTCTTTAGGTGAAAATTTGTCTGCTGAACAATGTCCAAAAACAGAAGAAGAGGTAGAGGAAATGTCACATATTCCTTATGCAAATGTTGTAGGTAGTTTAATGTATGCCATGGTTTGTACTAGAGCAAACATTGCCCATGCAGTGGGAGTCTTGAGTAGATATATGTCTAAACCTGGTAAAGAGCATTGGACTGTTGTGAAAAGGGTTTTCAGATATTTGCGTGGCACCTCTGATTTTACAATCTGCTATGAGGGTATAGGTAAAGAAAATAGATAATTGGATATAGAAGGGTTTTTTGATGCAGATTGGGCTGGAGATCTGGACAGGAGAAGATCTACTAGTGCTTACGTATTCAATTTGTTCAGTGGGGCCATTAGTTGGATGAGCAAGAGGCAGATGTTGTTGCTCTTTCAACTACTGAAGCTGAGTATATGGCAGCCACTGATTCAAGTAAGGAAGCCATATGGCTACAAAGACTATGTGCTAAAATTGGGTTCTTTCAAGGAGTTGTGAAGATAAACTATGACAGTCAGAGTGCCATATTTTTGGCAAAGAACCCTGCTTACCATTCAAGAACGAAGCACATTGATACAAAGTTCCATTTCTATAGGGACATGCTTGAATAGAAGAAAGTGTTGCTGGAAAAGGTAGACACCAAGGAAAATGTTGCAGATGCTCTAACCAAGGCTGTAAGCACTGAAAAGTTTAGATTTTGTACAATTGAAATGGGTCTGGCAAAGTATTCAACAAGTGGGAGAATGTTGGATGTGTCTCATTCTTTACCGGAAAAGAATTGTACGACAGGCACTATAGCGCAAAAGATGATGGGTAGGGGGGGTCCGGGGGGGCCGAAGGCCCCCAAGGACCCCCGTCTATGGTAAATGTGATTACGTAATAGGTGATGGCTCGAGGTGCGTAGGGGGACGCCCTCGGATACGATGAAAGTGATAGATGCCGGTGAAGCCGACCGAGAGAAGCCGGCAAAGCCGACGCCAAAATTTTCACCTACTTTTATCGCTACTTTTCACCTACTTTTATTGCTACTTTTGGAGTGACCCCGGGATTCCCACGGTTGGTGGGTGGTTAGTGGGTGTGGGTGGTTTAGCCCATGGTGTTGTATCCACGGTACCCTAATACCACTTGGTGGTTTAGGGTTGTATGAGTTTCCTTATATAATTATTGTAATGTCCCGTTTTAGGGATGAGAGAGAGAATAATATATCAAGGAGGATAGACTCTTGTTTGCTGGACTAGCCCAAATTGGGTGAACCAGGGTAAATCTTGTGTGTTATATGTGCATTGAATGGTGTCATTATTTCCTTAGTTATTATTTATGCATTATTTATAGAATATGTTTCTGTAAATTCTCTTCAGTCCAGTCGGATGCAAAATAGGGTTTGAATATTGGTCTTGTGTAGAACAGGATCTTGTAGTCCATCCAGATGCAAAACAAGATTTGGATATCGATCTTGTGCAGAACAGAGTCCAGATATCGATCTTGTGCATAATAGGGTCCAATAGTTCGTCTGAATGCAAAACAAGATTCAGATATCGACCTTGTGCAAAATAGGGTCCAGATATCGACCTTGTGCATAATAGTGTCTAGTAGTCCGTTCAGATGCAAAATAGGGTCTGGATATTGTTTGGATGTAGAACAGGGTTTGGATGTCATCCGGATGCATAACATGATCTGGATATCGACCTTGTGCAGAACAGGGTCTAGTAGTACGTTCGGATGCATAATAGGGTCCGAATATCATCCAGATATCATTCGAATGTAGAATAGGGTTTGAATATCATCTGGATGCAGAATAGGGTGTGGTAGTCCATCTAAATGTAGAATAGGGTCTGAATATCATTTGGATGTAGAACAGGGTCCATATATCATCCAAATGCAGAACAGGGTCCAATAGTCCATCCAGATGCAGAACAGGGTCCGATAATTATTCGGATGCAAAATAGAATTTGGTAGTTCATCCTGATGTAGAACAGGGTCTAGATATTTTTTAGATGTAGAACAGGGTTTGATAGTCCACCCAAAAGCAAAATAGGGTTTGGATATTGACCTTGTGCAGAACAGGGTCTGATAGTCCGTTCGGATGCAGAACAGGGTCTCGATATCGTTCAGATGCAGAACAAGATCTGATCTAGTGCAGAAATAGGTTTCAATCTAGTGCAAAAAATGATTTCGATCTTGTTTGGTGCCAAAATGGGTTCGATCTAGTGCAGAACTAGGTTGAGATATTCGTCTAGTGTAGAACAGGGTCTAGAAATGAAAAAGTATTGATGGGGTGTTAGTTATATATAGTGGTATACTTGGCTAATTGGGCGGGATAATTTAGAAATTTTAAAATTTTATGGCGAAAAGGGTCCTCTATTTAGGCGAGATAATTTAGAAATTTTAAAATTTTATGGCGAAAAGGATCCTCTATTTAGGCAGGATTGTTGGCAAATTTTTAAAAATATTCATGATACTATTATCAACGCATGACGAACCGACACCTAAAACTTTTTTGTCTCAAAAATTTTCGACTAAATGGCAGATGTTCGGGTCCCCAAAATTTGCAAATTTGAATTTTTGAAAATGTCGATTTTCACCCCAATGGAAAAAATTTACCGCTATGCATAACCTTGCCCTCTGGAATCAAATCCCTTGCTGGAAAATTAGCTTTTTTGGCCTATGCCATGATGGCCAATCAGTGACAGATGCAACATCAGATAGAGTAACTATAAAACCAAATATGCAATCCTCTTTCTCAAATAGTTTTTCCTTTTGATATCATGTTTGCATCTAATCAGATCATCAAAATTGATTACAATAATTAATCAATATACAATCTTCTTTCTCGAATAGTTTTTCCTTTTGATATCATGTTTGCATCTAATTAGATCATCAAAATTAATTACAATAATTAATCAATATACAGTCTTATGAACGCAACCTATACCCTCATAATGGCTATAGAAGATGATGGGATATATACCATCCTTTACATTCCTTTCTCATAGGACATACAAATAATGCTACATGCTCTCAATCTTCAAGAAAAGGCAATTATCAAGTGAAATTTTGGTTTCAATGACTTTCCTTCCTCAAGGATAATTTACTCATATTTTTTAGTTTATAAGTCAGATATAATATAATGGTGGCAGCCCATAGTTTATAGGAGAATTTGGCTTGTATTTAAGACCATGGAATAAGTATTTTTTGATGGAAATGAAAACTCTTGAAAGGATTTCAATTTGGGTTAGGCTTTTCAAATTTTTGTATCAGCTTACCAATTAGGAGATTTTGAAGAACACTAGGAGTTGATCTAGGAAATACCAACTTCTAGGATGCAAAAATCAAGTTATATGTACAGGGGTATGTGTTTCCATTGATATTATAGAACCTTTGCCAAAATCTATTATGATTAAATTTGAATGAAGAGAACAGGTTCAACGAGTGGACTATAAAAACATTGCATTCTGATGCCACAAATGCCATAAGACTAGACACATACCAAGAAATTTTAAAGTGAAAATGATCGATAAAGAGATGAAAAATTTTGGTCACGATTCAAACTCAAAGTTGAAGGAAGAGAATCATATAGTAGTAGATGACTCAAATCAAGGATTTTCCACTCCCAGAAAGACATGTTAAAGAAAGCCTCTCTCCCTCATCAAATGGCGAAGGTCATCATGTTCATTTGGAGCAAACATTAGAAGAAAATAAGAGTGGATGGGATAAGAAATTTCAATGAGCAAGTTTAAATTCAAAATGATTTAAATTTGCAAAGAAGGATGTGGTTTCAATCTTCGATAAGGTGTAAGATGTTAATTTTGATCCATATAAATCATCTTGATTTCTTTAAATAGTAAAAAATCATTTGTTAAAAGAAACATGAAAATAGTTTGGAGGTTGTCCATTGCACTTTAGGATTTACAAGGCAGAATAATAAAGAAAGTAGCATGGAGGATATCCATTGCACTTTAGGGTTTCTAGGGTAGCATAAGCAAGTAATATGGAGGTTATCTCTTGCACTTCAAGGTTTCCAAGGTAGCATAGGAAAGAAAGTATTTTCAAGGTTATCCCTTGCACTTTAGTTTTTTTAATATTAACCTATAAATGATATGTCAAAAATGAACAAATAGGAAAAGGAAATCAAAGTCAAAAACAAATTTCACAAGTTTTAATTGGAGGTAAACGAATTGAGGCATGTCATGTTTTCATGAGTGCTCAAATACGTGTGCATGAACATATGTGCCATGTGTTGGTGATAGATGTAAATAAGAGTTGTCACATGCTATTGTCATGTGTGTATAGCAATATATATGTTTGTAATAAATATATTGTAATGTTTTGGGTTATTTTAATGTTTTTATGTAATAAGTAGTTTGGTAATAGTTAGGCAATTACCAACTGCCTATCAGTGCCATCGTACCTTTATGTCCACCATCTAGCTTGGTGAAACAAATTTGTTTGATAATGTTTATTGTTGGTCAATGTTGGTCAAGGAAAGTCTTTGTTATATGCTTTATTGGACCATGATGTACTGTAGATGATTGATTTGTGAAGGATACATGATGTGCATGCAGTGTATCCACATGAATTTGTAAGTTTTTACCACTATGTACCTTTATTTATGATGGAATTATATTGTTTTGTGTTGCTAAAAATGAAAATAGAAAAATAGTTGTCAAGGAATTAATAGGTTATAGTATTTGAATTATTTTTTAACATAGAAAATAAAAATACTTAGCAAGGAATGTAAGGATACATTCAAAAATATTTAGACAATGGGGAGTTGTCTAGCCATTTATGTAATAGGAACTTCAGGAGAAATTACAATGGTATGGGACAACTATAAATGTAATGGATGATTGAAAAAAGCAACTAATTGGGTTAGTGGACTTTTTCATAGTAATTGGAGCCATAAATGTAGATGCTCTAATTACAATGACTCTTCTAGATAGATGTTGAAAGGACCTCAATTTATTCATGTCAAATTCAATGATTTTACAATTTCTCAATTCTTTTTTTTTCCTTTTTCAACACAATTCTATCTCCTTCAAAAAATATTAATGGTATTCTTTGCCAGTCTAGATCAATGCTGGATTTTACTTTCTTTGTCAATTTAAATGGCCTTGGGATGTTATTTCTTCAAACTCTCAATATACATGGGATAATAGGCATATTGGGTGATATTACGTGGTAGAAATATTGGAAAGGTTCTTGTTATCTTACAGTTGGTTACAAACTGAATATACAGTCTCTTCAAACACTGTTGCAAGCAAGATCAATCTATTCTTTTGACATGTGATCTCTTCATTTATGGTAATCCAAAGTTGTTTATTTTTCAGTCTATGTGAGCTCCAAAACCTTATTTCTTCCAAATTATTATGTAGTGGTGAGATGAAACAAAGTTTCAAGGATCATTTTGTACAAATTTGATCAAAATATGAAATGTCTCAAGGGGAAAACAAATATATTGAATATCAAACCTTTTGATATTATATTTAAAAGATAGGAAGAAATTAAACCCAAGCTCAAGGATTTTGAAAAGATAGTGGAAACCAATAGACTGGACCACCATGGTTATGTGTAAGAAAAACAATTACTTTTTTATTATCTGAACATATTACAAAATAAAATGTCATTTTGGGCCCAAAAATACAAAGACGTGGCAAAAGAAGTGTGATAGAAATACCAATTTTTTACATTTACTCACAAAACAAATTTGAGCTTTCACCAAATAAAAAATATCTCAACTCTTGATGGAAGAAGTATGGAGCAATATGAAGATATCAGAAAGAAAGCAATCAATTATTTCAAATATATTTTATACGATAAATTATCAGCAAAGACATAATAAAAGCTTGCTAAGGAATATCTCAATGGAAAATCTACAAGAGGACATTTTCCTTTTCACCCTAATAAGACAGCTGGTCTTGATGGATTTCCTGGCATTTTATTTTTAAAAAAATTGGGATATGTTGAAGAGTGATATGTTGGTTGCAATTAAAAGTATAAGGAAAAATAAGGTTATAATATGTGAGAATCGATAAGTCTCCAATTTTGGGTACTAGAGGGGGGTCATTCCCAAAATGTCTTGGGGCTTTCAATGGCATCTCTGGGATCCTCAAAAATCCTAGGGACATCTGGGCATCTTCAGGATGCTACAAAATCCCCATGACATAAGGGGATGTTGGATATTATTAAAAGATCAAGGCAGATGTTAATTAAAAATGTTACTTCAAGATTTTAAAAATGAAATGGTTTGAGAATGAGTGATGGTGAGTAAAACCCCAAATTTTGAATCTTTGTCGAGCAGGAAACAGGGAATCTATAGTATGAGAGCAGGGAACAGAATGGGCATGCATAGAAGTGGGACCAAGGATGGAATGGGTGACCAGAGAAATGGGAACGAGGACCCAGGCAAGTCCGACTCTATGGCTTCGAAATATGGGAATGATGTTTTTGGGGGGAAAGAACCCCCAGACAAAACAACTATGGGAAATAGGAAATCCCAAGCAGCATCATTTGCAAAAACACTCAAGGGAAGGCCCAAACCCTCCTCAACTGCATCACACACCTTTTTTCCTGATGGATGTGATGTAATCCTATCGAAAGAAGTCATGGTCGGGTACATTTCCCTAGATTCCTTTTCCCTAGTCGAGAAGTTTATGGGGGAAGACCTGATATGGAGGCTATCCAGTGATGGGCGGTGGTGAAATGGAAAACCAGGGGTTGTCTGGAACTGGTTGCTATGTCAAGAGGCTTCTTCATGATTCGACTCAATACTCAAGAGGACGGGGATCGCATTCTATCTGGGGGCCCATGGTTCTTTGGGAGAAGGAGCCTATTCCTCTACAAGTGGGGCATGGATTTTGATCCAGAAACCCAGAGCATCAACTCTACTCCCATATGGGTCCGTCTTCCAAATTTACCCTCTCACTTTTGGCATGAGGATGTTCTACAAGGGATCGCCCGTGCGATTGGGGAGCTTGTCACTATTGACCCTACTACATGTGCTCGATCGAGGATGACATAGGCCCGTATCTGTGTTAATGCAAATTTGGAGTCCCAGCTTTCGACCCATGTGAATTTGATTTACGGGTCATACCACCGATGCCAAGTGGTGGAGTATGAGAACAAACCCTCCTTTTGCACTGAGTGCCACACCCAGGGGCACCTTCGAAGCCAGTGTCCAAAACTGAGGCCTACTCAGAATGATCACTAGGAGATGCAACGCCCACCTAAAGGAGAGGTTCAGAGAATGAGAGCTAAAGCGGGTCCGCGCTATGAGCCCAAAGGCAAGCAACCTGCTCCCCCATCTCCAAATGGCGACAAGAATAAGGCAAGTTCCCTTTTTGCTTTTTCCAACAGATTCAGTTTATTCAACAATTTAAATCTCAATGCAAATGATGATAATGAGGAGATTCCCGGAGAGGAATTCCCTAGCTCAAATCACCCTGACCAATCCATCGAGAAGGCAAACCCTCCCCTACAACCTCCTCATTCGTCCTCTGATCTATGTCCAAAATCCTCATCGGCCATGGCTCTTGTTCCCCAACCCCCACCATCCAATCCCCCACCACCATCTAATCCCCCACCCAGCTCCCCCCATCCTCCAATAGGTCTAGCCCCTCTCATCCCCCACCCGATCCCCATGGCGATGAGGTTGATAGCCCTGAGTCATCTCATGATTCTCCTGAAGCATGGAGCCCTAAATAGACCAAAAGTTTTAAAAAATCCCTAATTGATGTCAAAAGTGACAAAAATAAGGGCAGACCCTCTACTGTGGAGCAAAGAAATAGAGATATAGCAGAAGACATAGCCAATGGCACCCAATGAACTCTCTTTCAAGAACTAGGAATTTCCAATAGAGAAGAATCAAAGAGATCCAAACCTCCTATGCAGCAAGGCAAAGGAGGCAGAAAACCCTCCAAGAGTTCCAAATGAGAATCCTCTCCTGGAATGCGAGAGGATTAAATGGAGCAACAAAACAGAGACTTGTTGCTTCGATGCGAAAGGATTCAAATCCTACAATATTTCTAATTCAAGAAACCAAATTAGGCATGCAGTCCTTGCCTAAAGTTGCCAAAATTATATGGAGAAAATGTGAATTTTCCTTTAGCCCTACCTCTGGAACATCTGGCGGACTCCTTTGCCTTTGGGACCCAACCAAGGTGGAAGGAAGAGTGATTTCCAGATGAAGGGTGAATCTCCAACATATTTTTTCATGATTCTATTTCTAAGCACTCTTGGGTATTGATGAACGTCTATGCCCCAAATATTCCTCAGGATAGGCTGAACCTTTGGAATACTCTCACTCAGATGCATGAGGCTTTCAATAATATCCCCTGGATCCTTGTCGGGGACTTCAATGCTCCGCTATATCCCTCTAAGAAAAAAGGAGGGAAAGAGATCACTCCTAGGATCACGGGGGACTTCAACAATTTTGTGGATGCAAATGAGCTAATGGATGTTCAGCTAAGGGGATCCCAGTTTACCTGGAGTAACAGAAGGGTAGGGGGTGATCTCATTCAGGAAAGGCTTGACCATTTTTTTCTTTCTCAGGATGCTTTACTTCTGTTTGGAGATGCCAGTTTACAGGCCCTACCAAATATTGGGTCTGATCACAGCCCCCTAATTTTTGAAACTACCAACAGACCTCCTTTCAAAACTCCTTTTCATTTTGAGGCAATGTGGACCCAACACCCTGACCTAAAAGCACGCATTATTGAGTGGTGGGGAGAGAGTTTCCCAGGATCTATCACTAACCAAGTTACTCAGAAGTTGCGGTCTATAAAAGCCAAACTGAAGGTATGGAATAAAGAAATTTTTGGAAATATCTTTGAAAATAAGCAGAACATCAGGGACAGACTCCAAATAATTGAAAATCAGTTTCAGCAAGGTCAAGGGGATGCTAGTTTGAGAGATGAAGAAAAATGTTATCATATTTCCATAACATATTGAAGAAGGAAGAGATGTTTTGGCATCAAAAATTGAGACACTTGTGGTTGAAAGAAGGAGATTCTAACTCAAAGTTTTTCCACATTTCAACGCTCAAACACAGAGGGGCAAACAAGATCAAGGGTCTAATAAAAAATGATGGCACCTTCACCTCCAATATTCATGAAATTCATGATGAAGCTATCCTTCACTTTGAGTCCCTCTTAGGTTCCTGCCCTCCCCATTCTACCCAAGCCATGGAATCCCTCCTCATGCACATTCCTAGAATCATCACTGATAACATGAATGCCAATCTATTAAGACCTTTAAGTTCTGAGGAGATCCACCAGGCCCTCTTCTCCATGCAACCAGATAAAGCCCCAGGCCCCGATGGATTCTCCCCAAGGTTCTTCCAAACCTTTTGGGAAATCATCGGCCCTGACCTTTGCCAAGCCATCAAAGAAATGCAGAGATCTAGAGTCATTCCCAGGGATGTGAATTCTACTTTTCTTGCCCTCATCCCTAAAGGCCCCAATTCCAAATCCCTATCTGATTATCATCCCATAAGCCTTTGTAATGTTGTCTACAAAATCTTTTCAAAGGCTATGGCCAATAGATTAAAAGGCATTCTCCCATCCTTGATTGACCCCTACCAAGGAAGCTCGGTTAAAGGTCAAAATATTGTGGATGGGGTCATAACCATTCATGAACTTATCCACTCAACCCACAAGTCCAAAAAGTCAACTTTCTTCTTAAATCTTGACATGAACAAGGCTTTTGATAGAGTGGATAGGGAGTTTCTATCCAAAGTTCTCTAGAAGTTTGGGTTCCATGATAACTGGGTTCATCTGATTATGCAATGCATCTCAACTTCTTGGATTTCTGTGCTTGTGAATGGATCTACTGTAGGGTACTTCCCTAGTACCAGAGGACTGAGACAAGGGGATCCTTTATCCCCCATCCTCTTCATTATTCTTGTTGAGAGCCTTGGAAGAGCCATAAAAGCTGCCTGCTCCATGGGTTTGATTTTTGGCATCAAAGTTGCATCCAATCTCCAACCTTCAACTCACCAACAGTTTGTGGATGACACTCTGTTGGCAACTACTGCATCTGTTTTGGAGGCAAGAGTCATCAAAACTATCCTCAACCTCTATGAAGAAGCTATGGGGAAAAAATCAATTTCACCAAGAGTAATATTTATTTCATTAATACCCCAGTGCCCCGCCAAGTCAAAATTGCAAACATTCTAGGATGTTCTATTGCAGCTTTTCCAGCTTCTTATCTAGGCCTCCCAATGTTTCAGGGGAATCCTACCAAGACGATGTGGAATAATGTTATTGAGAGATTTCATAAGAAACTTGCAGGGTGGAAAGGTGCCCTTCTCTCTCAGGCGGGTAAAGCTACCCTTGTCATGTCAGTTTTACAAAGCATACCTGTGTATTTTTTATCAGTTTTCAAAATCCCTGTAGTAGTTGGGACCATGATTGAACAAATCCAAAAATGCTTCCTATGGGCTGGAGCTGACAATCAAAAAAAGTTCCACTTAGTGGCTTGGGATAAAGTATGCTCTCCAAAAGATAAGGGTGGGCTTGGATTTCGTAGAATCAACAAAATGAATCAGGCCCTCTTAGCTAAGCAGGCTTGGAAAGTTTTCACTAATGAAAATTTGGAATGGATTTCAATCATTAAAAGAAAATATTTGTAGCATCACTCCTTCAGAGATGAAGAAGCCCCCCAAATAGGGTCTCACTTTTGGTGGTCTATCATCCAAACCAGACCCCTACTTCAAAGAGGAATCAGATGGCAGCTCGAAGATGGAAGATCCATCGATTTTTGGCATGACCCGTGGGCTAGGGATGAGCCCCTTATCAATGACCCAGAAATCACTACTATCAAACCCCTAACTGATCACAGGTTTGGCCCGAGAGTTGCTGACTTCATTGTGCAAGATCAGGGCCACCCTAAGTGGAAGCAACTTCATTTTAGAATAAGCAATGCAATCATTGACAGAGCTATCACCTCTTTGTAGGCAATTTTTAGAGCAAACTTCATCCCTAGGGCCCAAGAGAAAGATAAACCCTTCTGGAAAGGTAGTGATGATGGCTCCTTTTTGGTCAAGTCTACCTTCCTCTTGCTGGATTCCCCATAAGACTTGCATCATAACCAGCTTGCCCCAACTATCGTTAAGAGAATTTGGCTCAAACATCTCATCCTAAAAGTCACTCACTTCTCTTGGTTAGCTTTCCAAAATAGAATTCTCACTACAAAAAACCTTATCAAGAGGGGTGTCATAGTTCCCAACAGATGTTACATGTGCTTACAGGCTTGGGAATCCACTCAACACCTATTGATCGAGTGTCCCTTTGCCTACAATGCTTTCTCAATTCTGGTTAATATGTTTTAGGTCAAGTGGGTATGGCCCCAGTCAATTATTGACCTTTTTACCCAGTGGTCCCAAGTGTTTCGTAATCCCAGACTCAAGTTCCTGTGGGAAGCATTGTTGCATCATACCCTATGGTAAATATGGCTTGAGCGCAATAGCAGAATCTTCAATGACCGTTCCAGGGACCTAGAAGCGGTGGTCAACAAAGCTTTATGCTTTGCCATTGAAAATGTAAATTTGGTCCCCTATCCGAATACCCCAACTTCTGGGTTGGAAGCCTCCCTGTTCAAATCCCTTAGCATCTCTTCTGAGTGCACCAGATCCCATATTCAAACCAGTTGTAGGTCCACCATCAAGTGGACCCCTCCCCCTCTAGGGTGGCTCAAGGTGAATTTTTATGGATCGTCTAAAGGCAACCCCGGAGATGTTGGGGTTGGAGGAGTCATTCGGGATCATGAGGGCAAAATCATCAGAGCTTTCATCGAAAACCTGGGAGTTCAGTCCAACAATTATGTCGAAGCTCGTGCCCTCTAGAGGAGCCTTGAACTCAGCAAAGGTCTAACTAACCCAATGATATTTGAAGGGGATTCCCTAAATGTGGTCAACCATGTTAAGAATAATTCCAAGGTTGGGTGGAATATTCAAAGCATCATTCAAGAGATCCAATCCATTCTTAGGCAGCTTCCGCTCAACACAATCCAACATGTTTTTAGAGAGGCCAATATGGTGGTAGATTTGTTGGCTAACAGAGCAGCCAATCAGAATGATTTCACTATATGGGAAGACTCTTTCCCTCAAGACATCATAGATGCTGCTAAAAATGATGTTGAGCACAATTCCAAATAATAGCAAGTGTCATTTCAAAGGTGTTTTTATCAACACCAAGGGTGTTCACATTAACACCATGGTTATTTGTTCCCCTTCCCATTTAATCATTGTCTTCCAAAATGTCGGTTGTACCTCTTTCCATGAGGGTCGATTAGATCTTGGCAAAGCTTCTGAGCCCCTTTGGCATCATCCCATCACCCCGTGCCTCCACTTCTTCCTCCTCATTTTCCCACATCTCTCGATGTCCACCTTATCGCCTTTCCATTTCCATCGCCCATCCGCCTTCCATGCCATCCACTCCACCTTGTTAGCTGGCCCCTTCTACCCTATCACCCATCCTTTCCTCTTGCTTTTCCATTCTGTTTCCCTTTCTCGTATCGTTGTTGATGTGGTCCAGTGTTGTTGCCCTATGGTTGAAGTTCCAACATGCATTGGAAAGTGCCTCTTGTCTTGTAATCCCTCTACTATGAGCCTAGGCACTCCTTATTCTACCACCTTCTAGGGTGAATTCATTTGTTGCTTAGCATCCTTGCCTCCATGTTTCTGTCTTGGTGCTTTTACTATTGCTGCCTGTTCGACATTATGGCCATTCTTGAGTCGTCCGTGTTGCAGCTCGAACCTATTGTTGAAGCTTTGCTTGGAGCCAAGGGATTCATTCCCTTCTTCAAGCTCTTCGATGGCATGGATGAGGGTGTCACCAGTGAGTTTGTAAGTTCATGGAATAATGACGTGGTTCAGATTCGAGGGCTCCACATTGAGGTAAACATCCATATTTTAGCTAAAATTTCTGGGTTGTCTCCCAAGGGTAGGGCGGTGAGATGGGACAGACATAATTTCAAAGAAGAAACTAAAAACTTTCTTGATAAAGGTAAGGAGTTGACTTGGGTTAAGGGGGGAGTCCTCCGTTCCTCTCTCCCTCATCCCTGGGACTCTGTCATTATTCCCATCATTCAATATATCACAGTGGATTATGTTAACACCCTCCGTTCCTTCCACCTCGCCTTCGTCAACCATCTGCGTGACATCAAGCCGATTAACATTCCTGACTTTCTATTTTGGTCCATGAGCCTTACCATAGAAAACTACAGGGATAAGAAATCTTCCAAGTACCTTTCACACCAGGGCTTATTCCTCATTATTTACAAACATGCCCTCTTATCCCAACCTACTATCGGACCTTCTGTTTCTCCTCCGATCACTGTGCCCTCTCTTGAGCCAGCTTCTGGTCCTGAGTCTCGTGATCCAAATCCCCCAATTGAGCCCTCTGGCGTTGCTCCCCTCTCCCACAACCCCCCTACTGAAGTGCCCCTGTAGTCCTCTACCCCTTCTGATGGTCTCCCAAAAGTTGTCAATCCCATTCAGTCCAACAACAAAGATGAGGAAAGTCCACCGCCCAAGCCCAAGGATTCAGCCCCAGTGGAGTCCCGAGCTACTGAAGCCAGAAGTAGACCCTTGAGGAGCAAAAGGAAAGTTGTTCGACCCTCTCCTAGCAGAATTTCATGATGCCTAAAAAGGAAGGGTGTTGACGGATCCCGACCCATGCCCGAGATCATTTTAGACGATGAGGAAGATGTTAGGTACAATGTTGATGATGCGCTTCGAACCAGGACCATCGATCACGTATCCAGAGTGGTGGAGCAACTCATGGTAGCAACCAACATGGTCAGGGAGGCGTGCGTCATCTTTTCGCACACCATCAAGGAGCTCCAGGAACTCTCGACTGCCCTCAATGTCCTCCTTGCAAAGGATCAGAACACTGTCGCTAAACAGGAGGATGAAGATGATTCCCAGTAGGACTGGGAGTGGGGTAGTTGGCAGATGGTTTTCCAATAAATTTTTGAATTACGTAATGATGTTGTCTCCCCTGATCAGGGTTTCTAGTCTATGGGTTTGTTTTAATCTTCTTGTTCAGTTCTTGGAGCTAGTTTGTATTAGGCTTTTACAGACTGTTGGTTGTCCTCATGTCCATCCCTGTGATGTTGGGATGCTTCAAATTTTGTACTATTGGCATTCTGAATGCCCTATGTAATAGGGATTGGGTCCCTTCAACCCGAAAATTAATTAAAATATTTTACCTACCAAAAAAAAAAAAATATGCACATTTACTGCATTCCATTTCTATTGTATCTTGTTTCTACACTTTCTACATTTGTTACATTTTTTATATTTAGGATTCATAGGCCATATCAAGAATATAGATAAACATTAGGTGCATGTTTAATTTTACACATCAAAACTTAGGTTAGAATTTCTCATAATCTCACACAAAGGATTCCAAAAAAAGTCTTTTTATTATAATCAATTAGTATTATTTTATCGCACATTTGTTATATTTTTTATATTAAGGTAGAAGAAGGGGTTTTGAAAGGGTACCTAAACATTTTATAGATTTTTACATAAGATTAGAGTTTAAATCTCTAGAAAGAATCATAAACAAGTAAACATAACAACATCCACGGCTACAAAAACTACCTTAAACTAGGACTATCGACCATTTAAACCAACCCAACTAGCTTACAAAGACAAAAAAAATTAAACTACATTAAAAAACCATAAATTTGATAGGTAATATATATTATATTTGCTTCCATTCTTACGTTGTGCTCCTCACAAAGCTTTCTTTGTTGCATACCCAATTTACTCAATATAGGTTAATGAACTCACTTGCACACACAATGGTTCTTGATTGCCTCGAGTCATTACCATGCTCATGATTCGATAAATGAATCCATTGCACACATATTTGGTCTTAGAGAAATTAGGTAGTATTTAATGAGTTTGTTTGATGCCACTAGTATGTCTAAGTCTCTAAAAAATAGTCAGTTTTCCATATCAACATCCATATCAACATCCATGTCTTCTTCCATGTTAATATTCATGTTATTTCATGAGTTTCCACCCCACATGCCACCAGTATGGTGTCCTTGATTAAACAACAATGCTAAAACATGGCCAAAAAAAATCTAAACTATGAATGATCAGTAGAACATTTACATTCATACACTTGCATTAATCATCCATATAAACATACATTTGCACATATTCCATATGCATTAATCATCCATATAAATTTGCATTATCACTTGCATTAATCATCCATATACACAAGCATTCCACAAAAAGTATTCACATAAAAGCATAACACAAAAGTAAAAGTCATGTATATATATAAATATTGCATATACAATGAGTACCCAAAGGCTACATACAATGGAGCACCAAGGCTCATATACAAAAAGTGCATCTCCACACTAGCTAAGACCTCCAAGAGGACCCCTGTGACCTGGATGGAACCCTAGACCTAGAGCTATGCCTAGACTCGCTATGCCTAGTAGACTCGGATACAAATGAGGAAGGTCGATCTAGAAGCCCAATATGGTGCTCCATCAACCTGTCCTCCAACAACTCAATATATCTCTCTCAATATTGATATATCAAGTCCATTATGATGCTTGCTATCTAGCAGCTCTATCTGGAGCCTCGAGATCCTCTCCTCACCTCCACATACTATTGGTCATGTCTCTATCTCTGCCCATAGCCATGCTATAGTCTCATCTCGAGCTACCACCAGTTGATCCAACCTCACCCAATCCTCCTCACTCCAACCTAGAGGTTGATATGAAGTCTCCTTTACATCATCCCCATCCCCACCATCTCCCTCACTCCCTGGAGCCTACCCTACCATACCCTTAGCCTTCCTCCTTCGACTATGACATCGAATGTGCCTCCCTGCTTAGGATCCTCATCGATTTTCTTAACCTCGACCTCATCCCCATTCTCATTCCCACCATCTACTACTAGACTCAATGCCCATGGTGGTTGTACAACAAACCATACATCATACTCCATAGTAGTCCTTACATCAGACACATTGGAGAGATCTATCACCTCATCATCCTCATAGGTCACTCTCCATGCCTTAGCATAGGGTAACCTTATCTCATCCCAATACCTCCTATAGAGCATTGGCTCCTTAGGAACTCCCTGTCTCAAGTTAAACTATCATAGCACCTATGTAAATTATATATAATCAGCCTCACTATGATACCTCCCAGTCACCCACCTAGCCTACCTAACCCATTGCAGTTGCTCTCCATCACCTGTCCATATGGCACCCTACCATGGTCTCCATATCACTTGGACTGTTGTCAATCCATCCCACAAATACCTATACCACTAACTCATCCACATGGGATGACTCAGTTGTACCTCCTTTGCCATTGCCCATATCTTAGCATAGGGTTTCTCCCTATTCCAACCTATCATTGGTAGACCCTTCGATCGAGCTATGCTAAAGTTCTCCCATCCCCAGCACTATAGTAACAAACTACATCCCAATCCCTTCCTCCTCCACCTCCTCACCTCATGAATCTCTTGGTACATTTGCCCCAATAAGATAGGTGCCCATGCATACACCTGTGGTGTAGCAATCATATCGTTCACCAATACTATGAGGTTCTAAGGAAATTGATAACTAGTACTATTTGGGACCACTATGTTGGCCAACACGAACATTATCAAAGTGGTTAAGGCATCCAAATTCTTGTTCACATACATGGACAAGTACGAAATGACCCTACATGTCACCTCCACACTCTTCTAGCCATCTCCAAACATCCTCCTCATCTTGGTCCCTTAATCGTATCAAACCTCGACATGAATCCCCTCCACTAGAAGCTTGAGGATGTGCTATACATCCTCAAGTGTGAGGGTAACCTCTCAATTAGGGAGCTAAAAAGTTCCCTTATTCGTATCCCACCTCCTTGCTAAGGTAGAGAGGTACGCCTCATCATCCCTAACTACATCTATCCTGGCTATCCCTACTATCCCCATAGCCTCCAACCACTTCCATTCCTTATCCCTCAGTACCTTTCTCATCCTAGGTATGAGAGGCAAGAATCGATGTCGAGCCTCCAATATCATAAGCTGCAACACAACACAAAGGCATTAATGTTAATACATGTACAAAAAAAAAAAAATTTACATAGAACAAAAGAGCTTCAAAAAGGACTTACCTTGGCACACCGCACTCTAGCTCCAGCCATCGCATCCACACCTTCCATTGCCATAGCTTTTGCACCACTCAATTACTCCACTCCACTCCACCTAATTCTCTTAGATGCAACTTCTAAAATTCGCAAATGCAATAATGAGCTTGATTTCCTTCTTATAGGCTATTTATAGCTATTTCAAACACCTATAAATGCCCATGGGTGTTTCCTGGTGCATTTGAGTGCACCCTAATGTTTGGTAAATATCAAACACCAACCGACGTTTGAAGTTAAATTTGACAAAAAGAACAAACTGATCCAAAATGGTAGCTTACCTCTACCAAATCATTCCAAATTGCATCCATGCATCAATTTCATCATAATAACATATTTTGTGAAGGTTCAAACTAATTTGGACACATAATTTTTGTTTGCACCCAAAAGACAAAAAAATTGCTTATTAATCTCCAAAATGCTTCAAAATGGTCCAAATTTTCACAAAACGATCATAATCATCATTATCATCATTAATTATTAATTTTCACACTATTTCCATTCATCCATCATCAAATTTGCATATTTTTCAAGCTCAAACAACAATTCAACTAAAACCGTGTATCAAATAGTTTGTTCTATATCCTTGGCAATTGCAGCGATTGGTATCCATGCAAGTCAGTAAGATGAATAAACTACCATAAGGACACTTAGCCATATTCATCATCCAATATCTCATTGTTCAAACACAAAATCAATTTTGGTACTTCACCTTTAGAGTGAGACTATGCCAAGACCAATTTGCTCAAAAGTTGTCATTTATGGCCTAGTTCATGGGGCTTAAAACATGGACAAAATTATAAATCATCATTCCTTTTTACATTTACAATCATCATAGAGATAGAAACTATCTAGGATAATTGATTCCAATTATGGAAATTATCTGACAGTCACTAGTAGGCCCTCCAAGGTTGACTCTTTTTATTTTATTGCATTTTCATCACCTTACATATTAATGATGCTGGAAGGCACATTCTTCAACATCATGGAATCGCCCCAAACTTGGGGTAACCACATTTGAATTTGATTTTCACACAATGGGATACATCTTACATGATCATGGCATCAACACTTGGCAAAAATCCCCTTCCACCATTGGGGAAAAAATGACATCACATTTACATCATTCATATCATCCATAATTGCACCATACATTTCACATAACCATTTGCACTCATCTATCAATTGGCTCATGAGATTCATCCGTAACTCATTCACCAATTGAGGGGGTAAGCTACGCAATCCAAATTCTTTTATCTCCAAGTTCATTTTCACATCTCAACAAAAACTTGCTTTGTCATTTAGCGAAACTAGGTGTCTTGTATTTTTGCATCGCATTGTGTTTCACGAAACATGGTATAAAAAGGGGTATCTGTAGACACCAAAATATAGCCACTTGTCATCCATCCGTAGTTTCTTGCCACATTACCCATTATACACACACACACACACACACACACACACACACACACAATATATATATATATATATATATATGTTTAATATTTATCTAAATAATAATATTTTATAGATTTTATTTATATATATTTATATGAATTAATCCCAACCATTCATCTGCCTTAATCCATGCCACATGTCCATATTTAATCTCCACCCTCTGTCATGTTTTAATCTTGACCACACAAATTTGTGTCATTGAAACCCTAAACGTGTCCTAGGAGATATTATCAAGAGGAGTCACTTTTATGACTCAACCCCTAAGCTTTTTTAATCCTAGAGTTCCAAGTTTTCTAAGTCTTTGGAAGCCCTAACAAGTTTCCAAAATTCCCCTCGCATCCTTGCCCTCACCTCTACATCCACCATTGCATCCTTCATGCAAAGGACATCTTCTCGTGCAGACTCTGCTTTAGCCCCAAAATGTCCCTCTTCTATTTTTGAGCACCTCTGGGAACTTTCCACCATCCTCGAGCAACCTTAGGTACTTCCAGATACCATCGAGCACCTGTAGGTGTCTCAAACCCTTGTTCTATAGACTAACAAACCCTTGGGTGTCACTAGGGCATCTTTCTACAACAACAATCATAGATCGAAGAGTGACAAGTCATCAACAAGGTAAATATTTGATTTCTACATTTATTTTCACTATTCTTATATTTGTTCACAGTATTTCATTCTGTAACTAGGGTTTTCTATTTTATGTATGAGGGTCTCACGTCCCTCACAGTTATTACTAATACCTTCATGTTATTTTCTGTGTGCATATCTAGGAAGAACCTAAATTTATTGGAAGTTGTTGAAGCACTCGAGTGGTTCGACCTATGGATATCTAAAGCCCACTCACCCTACTATTGAGATCAATTTGAGTGTGAAGACACCACCCTTATTTGTTAGCTAGGGTTTCGGAGAACCCTAGCATATTGAAATTGTTGTATTGGATAATAAAGCATTGTAAACCCCTATCTAGGGTGCACTTGGTTGTAATATTAGAGATCCACCCAATAATAAGAATAAAATTTTATTTTTGTGCAATAATCTATGTTTATTCTACTTTGTTCATTCATTTATTTAAATATATTGTTTGGTGTTGTTCAATTTTACATCTACATTATTATTTCCAAAAAAATATTGAAGTGAAGGGACACCAAGAAAAATAAGACACGAGCAATTATTATCCAAGAGAGAGTACAAGCTAGGAGTAAGTGTGAGGCAAGAGAGAGTGCAAGCTAGGAGGAAAAGTGAGTGTAATCAGAGAGGGATTGCAAACCAATATGGAGTGCAAGCCCCATTAGCTATTGTGGAAGGAAAGTTATTTTTGAAAGCCCTAATGGTAATTCAGGATGCCCTAGATAGAAATCAAAATGACCTTGTTGGAAGTATGAAGGCCCAATTTAGATACAAGTGAAAGAGTGAATACATAGCAAGATCAATTTAGGTAGCAAATTATATATCAAAAGTAAGTATCAAGGATGAGATGATTGAGCATGATATAATGGTTATTCAAAGTAGAGGGCTAATATGTAAGTTCCATAGATCATGGCCAGGGTTTTTGGAGATTTAAAATTGGATCAAGTGGAAGTGGGGATTGAATTCAAATTATTTTGTGACTTTTCTTACTAAAGGTTTTTTCCTCATCATCTTTTCTAGTTCAAAAATTAGGGATAAAATAATGGTTGGTGGCCCATGGTTTATGGGAAGAGATACACTTTATTTGATACCATGGAACAAAATGTTTTTAGTTGAGACACAAACTATTAAGAAGCTTCTAGTGTGGGTTAGGATTTTTGGACTTCCATATCAGCTTATAAATAAGGATGTTTTGAAAAATATTGGAAATACTAGGGGAATTAATCAAGGAAGGACCAAAAATTAAGGAGTGAAAGCATGCTATATATACTTGAATGTGTATTGCTATGGATATTTCAAAACCTTTGCCACAATCCATTAAGATTAAATCTCAATCAAGAGAATGGGATCAACAAGTAGATTATGAAAATATTGCATTTTTTGCCATAATTATTTTGATATTGGACACATGGCAAGAGTTTGCAAAGTAAAACTATGAAGAAAGAAGACAAAAATTCTAGCCATAAGATAAAATTCAAGAAGAAGCAAGGAAATCATTCAATAATAGAATCTAGATCGGATCAAGGACATTCCACTCCAAAAGAAGAGGCAAATAAATCCTATCGACAATATCAATTGGCAAGTTTAGAAGGAATTAAAGGTGAAAAAGAAGATGTGGGGATAAAACTCAAAACAAAGACAACAAAAAAGGTCAAGTTTATTCCAGGTAAATCATATTCATTTTCCTCAAGTAGTATAGAATCCTCTTCAGGTAAGAAATGTGAAAGTGGTGAAGATGTTATCCCTTGCACTTTAAGGTTTCAAGAGCAGAAGAATATTGAAATGAGGTTGGAGGAAACCAATAACAATTTAGGGTTTTTAGGATATAAAAAGAAGGTTATTTCTATAGAAGAGAATCCTTGCACTTTTTGTTCTCCAAGGAAATATAAAGAAGAGTGTGCTTTTAAGTTTATTCCTTGCACTTTAGATCCTTCAAAACAAGCAAAACCTAAATATGATAAGCATTACTATGAGTAGTGTGAGAAGATTGAAGATATTGGTGAATATGAAAGTATTGCTAAGAATGAAAAAAATAAGAGGAAGACCCAAGAGGCAAAAACAAAGAGAAAAAGAAACACAAAGGGATATTGATATGGGAAAATAAAAGAAAATATCACAAGTGTTAATAAGAAGTGGGGCTAAACCCACAAATAAAATAAAAAATAACAATGAAAATAATATCTTGGAATATTAGGGGAATAAATAATAACCCTAAAAAAGGTATTAAGAAATTTTGAGGTTGTTATAGAAAATATATTTTTGGATATAGAAGTTGGGCAACAAATATTTTAGCCATTCGTAGTGTTGAATTTCATCTTGACAAAATTTAAATTTTTGAAGGTATTTGATATAAAAGGATTTGATTGTGGAAACTTAGCAGTTTGAGGAAGATGAAGAATATTTTTGATAAACGGTAAATTAAGAATATCTCCGATAGAAAAACAAAGTTAGATATGCTTTAATTAACTTGTTAGAAATGTAATGAGAGAAATGTAATATTTTGTTTTCGTAATGGGAGTGGCCCCCAATAGAAGCCACGCATAGCTTATTAAATAATAATTATAATAAAAAAGCTAAATAAATTATGATGAATCAATCTTAATAATTTTTTGACATTAGAGTTGATTTAATACATTGGCATTAAAATTAAAATTTAATTCTAATGTTAAATTTAATAATAAAAAAAACCAAAACATTAGAAAATGATAAAAATTAAAAAAAAAAAAAACTAATTTTAAACCTTAGGAATTCATTTAATAGATTTAAAATAATTAATATTAATAATAATAAAAGCAAATTTTGATTTTATTTTGCCACCAAAATTCTAACTCCAACTTCTTCTTGTGTTTTACAAGAAAATGAACCAAAGCAGGTGATAGAACTAGGAAGGAAGTTGAACAAACAATGAGAGAAAAGGCTATATTCACTGAACCCAGATCATATTTCAGACCTCTAGTGCTTGACAAACATATAGCCTCAATTATTGAAGGCAAACAACTTAGCAAAACAAATAATTATAGAGATCAAAGGCTAGAATTATAGATCCAGATCAAGACCATGACAAAAGGCCACCTCACCCTTTGACAACTAAAATAGACAACTTAGTTACAACTGTAAACCACTAAAATACTATTGTAAAGCACTAAAATTCAAATTTGTAAGGCTATAAGTAGCCAAAGAGACCCCATTCCAAAGGGTCGATTCCACTATTAGCAATAGGACTTTTAGAATTTTCTTTTCTTTGGTAGTTGGTGGAAATTTGCACCCCTATCATTGTACTTGGAGAATTGTATTTGCAATCATCTATAGCAAGCAATTCTGAGAATGTACTTATTGAACATATTTATCAATGCAATATACTAGAATTCTTGGTGTGATCTACGCATGTTGATGGTGGTCTCATTTGAGTCAATTCTAGTGTATTGTTTCTTTTCCCTTTGAATATGGTACCACTTTGACCTTAGATTGTGCAAGAGTTGGTCTAATCAAACCTGGTTTGATTTAGAGTTTATTGCTTCAACAGATTCTTCTACAAATATTCAATGATGCATTGGCTTGTTTTCTTTTCTTTATCTAACCCTTTTCTTTTAAAATTTGATTAGATTAGGAGTAGATTAGTTGAATTTTAGTTTTTGAAGCTTATTATTATGATTATGTGCTTCATTTCTTATAATTTTCACAATCAACATTGTTGTGTGCTATAAAGAATATAATCATAATGCAATGAATGTGATATATTGATAAATTTGAGGCAACAAGCCTATAATCTTGCTTTTTCTTTGATTCTTTGAAGTAATATGTGCTATTAAATGTTCATATATGATGATTAATTGATAAGCTATACCTTTAATTCTTCATGCGTAGACAATGAAATGAAACTTGCCCTTGTAACAGTTATATGTAACCCTGAGTGATCCACATGCTTTACATTCTTATATTATTTTGATTTATGACTTGACAATTGACATACATTATCAACAAGTTAGACCAATATTACTTGAACCTTGGGGAATCAATATTCCTAGTTGTTTGTGTATGTTTGTAATTGTGCATACGTATCATTCAACAGAAATGGTGCTAGAAGGAGGGCATGAACTATTCATTTCATTATTATTTTAAGATATTAATTGTTAATTTTATAATTCATATAAGTCCTCAGTGCTCAACATATTTAGCACTAGAAGGAGGGCCTAAAATCTTCAATTCATTGTTACTTTAGAGCCTTGAATTATTGATTTTCTCTTAGCCCTCAACATGCAATGATTTGGTGCTAGGAGGGTCTGATCATTTCATCTCATTGTTATTTTAGTTCTGCATAGCTTAATTGATTTCTTTTAATTGTTATCTTTAGCCTCTTTAATGCACAATAGGAGAAATGAAAATTATCTCCATTTTTTACAACTACTTTAGGGCCTAAAATAGTCTAAAATTTTTGTAGATTGTTTAATTTTAAGCTTAAATTCTTAATTCTTGATTTCTTGAACTTAAAATTATTAATTCTCACTATTATCATTCATCATATTCCATACATACTTCTTCACAATCCATTGCACCATTTATTTTATATATATTTATTGCTCCATTAAGTATACCAATGGGAGCATTTGCACCCTAGTTAGGTGGCAGTAGTCCACTAAATATCTTTGGACCAACCCATAACATGCCTAGAATTTATAAATATACTTATCTACATACATACATGATAGAGCTAAGATAGCTAAAGAACACATTTAATCTTACAAGGATGCTTTAATTTGGTTATAAGTTGAACATGAAGATGTAGCTTGTAGAATGTTTTTTTTACCTTATATGAACAAGCATATGACTAGTATATCAGTTTACCTATAAATTCTATTACCTTTTGGGTTTAGTTGGAAACAACATTCATAAATCAATTTAGGATACCTATAGATCCTGTTGTTATATATCATCAATTTGCCTCTACCAGGAGAGAACCTAATGAGCCTCTAATGTTATTCAATACTAGGTTTCATAAGCTATATAACAGGTTGATTCCACCTTATACTATCAATGTTGAAGTAGCTATTCAAATGTACTACAAAGCTCTAGATCCACTTACTTCCATGTTTGTAAGAAGAGCACCTAATATTACCACTTTACAAATGGCATATAATGAGGCCTTGATAGTAGAACAACAATTGATACCTCAAGGTTTTGGTGTTGGCCAATTACCTCTTTTAGGACAACCAGGTGCATATAATCAAATGCCTATGATTAACCCAACTTATTCACAACAACCACCATTATTGAATACCATATCATACTCTAATTATAGTTAGTCATTTAGCTATCAATCATTTAATACCATTGATATCCCTATCCACCTCACTACTCCTACATATTTAGATAATCAATTCCCTACTCAGAATATGCCAACATTCCCAAATTCTAATAAATCTAATGTCTCTAAAGAATGCAATAAAATAGGCCATTACAACTAAAGTTGATAATATTAATTCTTAGATAGATAATCTATAGATATTAGTTCAGCAACTTAGTACAAACATAGTTCAATTACAGAAGCGAGTACCTCAGGACACACTTCCTAATAATTTCAAAAATAATATTCAAAATACAAATTTCAATATTCAATCCAATAATACCCAATGGTATACTCCCTCAGACAATGGAGGAGTCCCAAATATTAATAAAAATCAATCAAATGATAATTTAGGAGCTTCCATAAGTTTGGTTAACCTTCCCACTACACAATAAAATGAATCTTTCTATCCAAAGTTTGAAACTACTTTAGATCCTATCCAAGAAAAGATAGAAATTTGGAGTCAATATCCACCAATGAGGATTGTAGAAATTTAGTTAATCAAAATGTAGGGATTAACTTAGTTTCAAAAACATATGAACCATTAGAAGTGGATGAATATGAATCTAAAAATGAATTTGTAGATGAATCTAAAGATTACATAGAAGTGGTAGAATTTCACCACTTGTTTCAAGAAGATAATGATTATAATATTTAGAATAAATATGAGGAATCATTCATTTCTTTCACACCTTTCAAAGAAATATTCATCTCACCTAAAGTACAGGATACTAAAATCCCGTACTTAAAGATCCTACAATTCCTATAATTCCTATACAGTCAGAAGATAACATGCCATTGTTAGAAGTAGAGAAAGCTCTAGAACTAAATAATATTGGATATGATATTATTGAAGATCTTAATAAAGCCAAGGAAAATAATCCTTTGATTGAGATAGTTCAGTTGGCTAATCACAAAGATTTTTTGTTTGAGAAATAAGAAACTACAAAGGCTAATCAAGTCTTGGTGAATGAAAATGCACAAAAGGTAGAATCTCCACCTTTCCTTTCAACCACTAGAAATATTGGTAAAAGTTTGCATAATTGCCTTGTAGATTTAAATGTTGTTAACAAAGAATTAGAGCTAAATCATACTAGTAATAAGGTTGTTACATTGGACAATACAGAGGTAAATATAACTAAGATACTAAATCAAATTCACAAACAATTAGTTACTAAATCTAGGACACAAAATTATGATGACCCTAATATGATAAATATCCTAGAGGATTGTAAAACACTACGCTATCATGATTGGTCCAAAATAATAGATAATGTTATAATAGCTAAATTTTTAAAAATAGGGTTAAGGTTGAAAGAACTCATTGCTGATCAAAAGAATAACAATAAAAATCTAGAAATGAAAGCCTACAACATAGTAGTGGAAACTACACTCAAAGATGAATATTCAAAGATAGATATTCCACCTAATAAACCAAAGGTTATCCAAGACCAATCATGGAGTTTTAAGTCTGATAAATCAAAATTTAAATATGGCAATGATGATGGAATCAAATCAGGTTGGTGGGGTGAAAGAGGTAAAATAAAATCCTGTAAAAATTCATATTTGGTGTTACTAAGGAATGAGGTCCACAAGATTCATCAGGTCTATCCTGACAAACATCTCAAAAATTACCAAAACCACGTTTGGGACCCTAGAAAATTCAACTTGAAACAACCATTGTAATATAGTTTCTTGCTTTTTTATTTTCTTTTGTTTTGCTTTGATGCAATTTTATACTTTTTTTTAGTTTAGTTTACTTTCTATTTTTGAAATTTTCTTTCATTTATGATGTTTTAATGTTTGTACAATTTTACTTGTCTTTGAATTTACTTACTTTTCTGAAGTTTTATTTTTCTAATTTTACCTTTTAGTTGCCATCATACTATTTCTTCTTTGTTTTTCTTAAATTTTGACAAGTGGATTCAAATTGCAATCAACTTTTGGTTCCTCTTAAAAAACACTTCTTAACGCCTGATGAAAAACGCCAATTTTTGGCGAATCATTTCGGCAGATAAAAATCTGCCCGGGGTGGATGTGTAAGAAAGTCGCTCTCTTCCATCGCTGATGCAAGTATCAAAAAAATAATCAGATACCTCTGTCTTGATAGGGCCAAAAAAATCACCCTGAACAGGACATTCAGGGTCTACCTGAATATATTCGAATGGCCAATTCCATCTGCGATAATCATAAAACAGATTGGGCCACGTTTTTCCAATCCATGGGGATATGACAAACTCAGCACTGTAGGGTTTGCTTTCTTCGTCGTCATTTCTGTCTTCTTCTTCTTCGTCTAATTCGGACGTTTTGGCATCGATTGCATCTTCACTGTACATCGTCAAGATACTGGTTTTTTTATTTTTTTTGTTTTCTTTCCAAGTGGAAGTTTTTTTAGAAGTTTTTTTGGCATTATATTTTGCCAATAATCTTGCTCTTTTGTTCCCCCCTTGTGTTCCCACCCCCACCTCAATTCTTGAATGACTTCTTCAACCAATTCAAAAGGTTGTCTGAGTACGTATTTTTTAAAAAATTATTCTTTGAACCTTTTAGAGAATATAGGATTTGGAGTGTTCCCACCAAAACAAAATAGAAAAAAATACCCAAAGGAAAGAGTCTTGAAAGTTTCTCTTATATATATTTTTTGATGTGGTATATTGCTTCTCAATAATTATGAATCACGATCCTAAAGATCTTTAGTATTTGGTAAGAAAGGAACTTTAAATGTGATATAGTAAGTATTCAGTGTGTAGTAGATGTAATATGGTACAATGTAGTTCTTTCATATACTTTCATAGAGTGTTCATATCCTCAATTATATAGCATTGTACTATTTTTGTCATTCTCATTAATGGCATATTTCTGAGTTATTTTCATATGTTCATTTCTTTATTTTCTTGTATATTATTGTGTCATTATATTTATAGTTATCTCAAATTAGTTATCCTACAACTTGTGGTTGTACTACCTCCCATCAAAAGCTAACAAATTTTTTTTGTAAATACAAATATCTCAAAATTTAGCATCTTTCTTAATGAAATTTTCCTACAACAACCTTCACAATATAAAAAATCCACCTCTACTATCTATGCACTACATCTTAGTAGAGTAATATTTCCAAAACTTCATGCTATCATCAAGCACTTTACCAAATTTGGACAGTTAGTTTCCTTCCTGAAGCATAAATGCAACCAAAAAAATACTAATAAATAGTTTATATGAACACACATTAATGCTATAAAATATAGCAAATATTACCAATGGAAAATATTAAAATAAATCTTAATCATTATTTGATTCAAGCAATCAACATTTTCTTGTAAATTTCTTACTACTTTCTCTAACCATGGAAAAGATAATTTAACATCACGATCCTTTATTAAAAACCCTCAATTGCCTATCCTATATACACATTTTTTCACCATTCCCTTATTCTTTAATGCTTTTATTTTTTTTCAATATTATATAAAAGTGCACAAGGTTTAAAAAGATAAAAAAATAATAGTGATATACCTCAATAATTAAAGACTGTCAGATCTATTAACATACCTTCCTCAAATTTTTCTCTCTTTTTTGAGTTGTAATCTATCTTTCTATTATTGGTATCAAAGGGTGTAATCCACCTAGGTCATGAAGGTTTATGGTTTGACCATCTTTGGTTAGTAGTTCTTTTCTAATTTCTCTATTCCCTATAGAAGTATTTTTTCTTATCAAATTTACCTTCTCTGTTTGGTATATGTATTCAAATAAGGTAGTGCAATGTAAAGATATTTTTCCCTCTTGACATCATTTGTATCTACTCTACTAAAATATTTTGTCTAATATTTTTGTTCCATTCCAATACAAATTCAAGTTGAGTCTTGCGACTATGTACCTTGCTAAAATAATCTTCTAATTGTTGTTTTGAAATTCCTAATAAAGGGTTATTTCCTTCATTATTTTCAAAATTAACCATTTTAATTATATTCCTTTTCCATCACGAATATCTTAAATCTGCATTATCATATACAACCAATAGTTTATACTTAACAAAAAGTATGCAAGTAACACACTATCCATTTTCTTTCTTCCATGAGCACACTATCCATTTTCTTTCTTCCATGAGCTATCAATTCCAATATCAACATAAAAAAAAATAGAAATAAATAAGAAATCATGTGAAAAGGTAGGAAGAATGAGAATGTACAATATTTTCATATTGAAGAAGTGGAGTGAAAAATATTTATCGATATAACAACAAAAGTAGGACAACAACTATGACTAAATAATTCATTTTCAAAAATATTATGTATACAATGAGTTAAAAAGTAATGTGTTATATTGGGGTAGTTCGCCCTTTTTCTTTCTAACTGATTTTTTTGAAGTTGTTCCCATACAAGCTATTTATTTCCAATGGCATATTCCTATGTTGGAATTTTGTTCCACTTTAATATGTCTTCTACTTAGTTAGTGTAGTGTGTGCGTGTGTTAATAATCCCACATTGATCTAGTTGTGGGACTTGAGTGGTTTATGGACCCCAACACTTGCCAAACTCTTTACCAATGGGGTAGCAGGTTTAAAGGTGGAAGCTCTTGGTCTCTCTTATGTGGTACTCCTCACCCCTATTAACATCGAGTTGTGGTATGTGTGTGGGGGGTAGTTGACTCTCTTACTTTCTAACTAGTTTATGTGATGTTGTTCCGATACAAGCTATTTATTTTTAGTGGCATATTCCTATGTTAAAATTTTGTTCCACTTTAACACCTCTTTTACTTAGCTAGTGTAATAATCCTACATTGATCCAATTAGTTAGTGTAGTGTGTGAGTGTGTTAATAATCCTACATTGACCCGATTGTGGGACTTGAGTGGTTTATGAGCCCCAACACTTGCCAAACTCTTTGCCAATGGGGTAGCATGCTTAAAGGTGGAATTCCTTGGTCTCCCTTATGTGAGACTTCTCACCCCTATTAACATCGAGTCATGGCATGTGTGTGGGGGGTTGTTGATCCTTCTGCTTTCTAACCAATTCATGTGATGTTGTTCCCATACAAGTTATTTATTTTTAGTGGCATATTCTTATGTTGGAATTTCATTCTACTTTAAAACCTATTCTACTTAGTTAGTGAAGTATGTGCATGTGCTAATAATCCCACATTGACCCGATTGTGGGACTTGAGTGGTTTATGAGTCCCAACACTTGTCAAACTCTTTGCCAATGGGATAGCAGGTTTAAATGTGGAAGTCTTTGGTCCCACTTATGTGGTATTTCACACCCCTATTAACATCGAGTCGCATCATGTGTGTGGGGGATAGATGGGCCTCTTGCTTTCTAACTATTTCATGTGATGTTGCTCCCATATAAGTTGTTTATTTTCAGATGATATATTCCTATGTTGGAATTTCGTTCCACTTTAATATCTCTTCTACTTTTTATTTATTTATGGAAAACATCCCAAAAGGGATGCCACTTTTGGGTAAGACCCAAGGAGGCAGGGGTATCCATTCCACCAAAAACGCCCAGGACTCGGACCTGGCCTACCACCTTTGACATACTCAAGGAGAAAACAAACACACAAAACCAATTTAAAAATAAGTAAATAACAACAAAAATAATAAAATAAAATAAAAAACATGCTCCTTGAGTGTGTCAAAAACAAAAGCACAACCAAACACGCACAATAAGATAAAAGAAACCACAACACACACCACATAGAAAAACACAAGAACCACATAACAAAACACAAACAAGACAAAAACAACAGATCACTACAAAGACATAACCCAAAAAACATGAAAAATAAACATAACCAAGACCTAAAAATTTAAAAAATAAAAATAAAAAACAACCATCAACAGATAATAAACAAAAACAAAAAACATAGAAAACACTAACACATAAAAACACAAAATAACACAAACAAAGAGAAACCCAAGAACAAGAACGAAAAATACACAAGAACAATAACCAAAAACATAAAAAAAAAAAAAACAAAACAACAAAAACACAAGAACAACAAAAAACAACACAAAGAACACAAAAACAAAACAAAATAAAAAAACCCACCCACCTTAAAAAACTAAACAAAAAAAACAAAAAAAAAAAAGAAATAAAAAACGAGCAAAACAATGACCTATCTACACCATAAGATTATTAAGGCAAGAATCAACAGAGGAAACAAAATAAAGAATAGAATGAGCTAGGGAACTAAAAAAAACTGAATGAACCAAAGAGAAGCAAAAAAAAAAAAAAAAACAAGAAGAAACTAGGTACCTTCAGAACTAGAGCCATCCAAAGAAATGATAGAAAGAAGAGCTTCCCTAATTTGAGAAGCCCACCATATAGGAGGGTGGCCATAACAAGTAAGATCACCTTTGCCCAAAAACCAATTAGCTAAAGCATCATCACTCTTGTTTTGATCTCTGACCACATGATTGTAATCAACTTTCAAAAATCTCATCTGGATTAACTGAATCTTCTCAATAATTCTTTTTATTCTCTAATCCACATTATGATTATTAGAAGGATTCTTCAAGAGATTAATCATAAGTTGAGATTCATACTCAACTAACACATTTTCCCATCCAACCTTAGTAGCCTCCTGAAGGCCTCTAAGGATACCATACCCCTCAACAAGGTTATTGGAAATAATACCCAAATTCTCAGCAAAAGTAAAAACCAGGGAGCCATCTGAAAGTCTACCAATTCCTCCCACACTGGCTTTTCCAGGGTTCCCTCTAGAGGCTCCATCAGTATTGACTTTTCCAAAATCCTTAGGAGGAAGTTGTCAATTTCTATTCCTATCCATCTTACTAATACTCACATTCCCTATAAATAGGTTGCCCTTAGAAGGTTTAATCTTCAATATTTGCATCACTTGATCCCATATTTGGTGGGAGTTTTGGGGGTGATTAAGGAGATGATGGACTGATTCAACTAAGTTGGCTATGGTCTTTTGCCAAATATAGTGAATATCCTTCCTATCTTGATTAAAAATTTGGTTGTTCCTTTCATTCCAAATATTCCAAAGAAGAATGGTAGAACCCATCCAAACTAACTACCTAATAAAATGATCAACACCCTCTTGATTAGGCCAATCCCTCCAAAGCTGTTCAAAAGTAAAAAAATTGGACCACTGTAAGCCAAGTAAAGTGGCCATTCTCCTCCATAGCTTAGAGGCTAAAGTACACTCAATAAAAATATGGTTGATATTTTCTACATTCTCTTCACACATTTCACATCTAAAAGGGCCATGAAAACCACGCTTCATAAGTTGCTCACCAGTAAGCATCCTACGATGCAATAAAAGCCAATTAAAGAACCTCACCTTAGGCCAAAGCTTTTGAGCCCATAAGGTCAACCTATGGGGATTATTATGGCATAAGGTCAAATAACCTTGAGCAACTGAATACTCACCCTTAGTAGTGTTGTTCCATCTAAAACAATATTTTTCATGGGACCAAGAGAGGGATCTCATATGAAGGATGCCTTGGATATCTTGTCTTTGCCTTTCTGGTATTTGAATAGGCCAGTCCTCAATAGGGATCCAATATCTACCAACCTTTGAATTACCAGTATGGTACCGACAGTAATTAGCCACCTTTATCCAATTAGCTCGGTGAAGCTCCTCCATCCAAGGCCTCCAATCGGGAAACTGAGTTATCAAAGGCTTGTGACCATCCCAAGAATCTGTCCAAAAATTTGCATGTTGACCATTATGAATGATCCAAAATAAAAAAAAATTTATCAAATCCTCACCAGTCTTAAGAACTGCTAAAATGGGAGAACCTTTGGTAGGAAGTTGATAGCGAACAAGGTCTTCAGGACTTTTGTTCTCAACATATTTAGCACAAAGATTATTGGCCCAAATAGCATTGGGGTTATGCAACATCCTCCAATATAATTTAGTAGCTAAAGCTTTGTTGTTATTAATTAAAGACAGTAATCCTAACCCCCCTTCACTCTTAGGAAGACATAAAGTATCCCATTTCACCAAGGCCCGTTTTATTTTCTCCTTAGTACCACTCCAAAGGAAACGATGACTGATTTGATCCAATTCTCGAAGAACAACCTTTGGGATATTCAAAATAGAAGAAACATAAATAGGAATAGCTTGAAGGACTGATTTTACCAAGGTGATTCTACCCCCAGAAGAAAGCCACTTGTTGGTCCACTTTCCAATTTTCTTCTTGACTTTGTCCAACAACCAATTCCAATCTTAATTTTTCTGCCTTTGAATATTTATGGGAATACCTAAATAAGTGATTGGAAGAGAGGTCTTCTTATATATTAGTTTATCCAAGACCATGGATTCCTGTCTAGCAGAGCAGTGAAAGAAAATAACTTTATATTTGTCTTCATTGATCAACAATAGCCTTAGAAAAACAGCTAATGATTTGCTTAATATTAGAAGCTTCCTTAACTGTAGCTTTACGTAAAAGAGTAGAGTCATCCACAAATTGAAGATGAGAGATAGGTCTAGCTCCATGAGCAATGGTAACTCCCTCAAGGTTTTTGTTTTCCCTCTTTTTGGTTATAGTCCTACCCAAGCATTCAACAAGAATGATGAATAAATAAGGGGATAGTGGGTCACATTGCCTAATACCTCTGGAAGTTGGGAAAGACTGATAAGGCCTGCCATTGATAAGAACTAAGTAGGAAACTGAAGAGATACATCCCATAATCCAATCCATTCAATCCTTAGAGAAACCAAATTGCCTCAAAACTTTGATAAGGAAGTTCCAATCCGCTCTGTCATAAGCTTTGGATAAGTCTAACTGAAATGAACATGGAAGGAGAATTTTACATATCCATGGAATGGATGGCTTCCTAAGCAAGAACTATCTCATCTACTATTTGACGTCCTTCCACATAACCCCCTTGCTCTAGGGAAATAATCTTATGCAAAAGAGGCTTCAACCTTTCTGCCATGATTTTAGTAATGATTTTGAGAAGAACATTACATAAAGCAATAGGTCTAAAAGCTGAGATATGATCAACCTCTTGAGCTTTGGAACAAGAGTAATATAAGTTTTATTTATAACATTCAAAATTTCTTTGGATTTCTTGGCTTCTTCCACCACCTCTAATAAATCAACATGAAGGATATCCTAGAACTCTTTGTAGAACTCAATAGGAAAACCATCAGGACCTGGGGTTTTCCCTTTTTGCATTTTAAAAACCACTTGTTGAAGCTCATTGATAGTAACAGGAGCATTCAAAATAGAGTTCTCCTCAAAAGTTATAAGAGAAGGGATTGCTTGAAGAACATTATGTTGTGAAGCTGAGTCAAGGGGAGTAGCAACAAAAATATTGGAAAAGTAATCAACAACAATAGAGTTCATGCCATCCCAAGTATAAACAACATCTCCAGAATCTGATTTTAAGGAAGAAATAAAGTTGTGAGATCTTCAAGCTAGAAGAGATTTGTGGAAGAAATTTGTGTTTCGATCTCCTTCTTTGAGCCATTGAATTCTAGATTTTTGCTTCCATAATATTTCTTCTCTTTTTTCCCATTCCTCTAACTGAGTTGTGAGTTTAATTTCATCTGCACTTCTCTTCTCTGTGAGGCCATCTAAACGGGTTTTATTATTCAAATTTTCAATATGAGCAATAACTTCATGGTTTTTTTTATGAACATCCCCAAACTCTTTCCAGTTCCAAGTCTTGATTTTGGATTTAATGTATTCCAATCTTTTGGAAAAACAGAACATCTTAGTCCCATGCCTAGGTTTACCTTCCTTCCACCATTGTTGCACACGAGGTCTAAAGGAAATATCTCTAAGCCACATTAATTGAAAACGAAAAGGAGAGAAACTCACATTGGTTTTCCACATTTCCACCATGACTGGCCAATGATCCGAACCAACATTATTAAGAGTCTTCACTTTAGGAATGTGACCATGGATTAAGAAATTTTCAGAGAGCAAAAACCTATCCAATCTCTCCATTATACAAGCTAAGCCTTGCCTTCTGTTAGACCAAGTCATAAGGCCATTATCTAGTTGGATATCCACAAGATGGAGGTTTGCAATATATTCACTCATGAGGTCAGTGCTTTTGTCCATATTTCTGTTGGCAATTTTGGGTACCTTGGGTGCATTGCCTTTGCTCAAGTGTATAAGTTGTCATTGATGTCAAGAAGCTTTTGAAGGAATTTGATTTGATGTAAAATAATTTGTTTTGATGAAGGTTACGGCATGACAGGTTCGAAAGAAAGCAAGTTAGAAAAGTGTCACGATATCGCGACATGTCGCATTTTCGCGACTTAAGCAGGAGAGAGAAAGCAAGTTAGAAAAGTGTCACGATATCGCGACATGTCACAGTTTCATGACTCAAAGAGGAGAGAGAATGTTCGGAGTCAGAAATGTCACGATTTCGTGACATATTGCAAGGAAGGTTGAACGGACGAAAAAGTGTCACGATTTCGCGACATGTTGCAAGAGAGAGAGTCCGAAAGAAAAAGTGTCACGATTTCGCGACATAATGCAGGAGAGAGAGTCCGAGAGAAAAAGTGTCATGATATCGTGACATGTCGGGTTTTCGTGACCCGAAGAAAAGAAAAGCGCTAAGGAGAAAAAGTGTCACGATTTCATGACAAGTCAGAAGACAAAGTGGAAGCAAGATAAAGTGTCACGATTTCGCGACATGCTATAGAACTCGAAGTGAGAACTGTCGCGATTTCACGACATGTTGCAAAGAAGACGTACAAAAGCTGAGAAGCGTCACGATTTCGCGACAGGTTGCAAAGAAGACGTACGAAAGCTGAAAGCGTCATGATTTCATGACAGGTTGAAGAGAAAGCAAACAGATGCAGAAAGTGTCACGATTTCGTGACAGATCGAGTTGGCAGCGTTCGGTTGGAGAAAGTGTCATGATTTCATGACAAAAGTAGAGAGGAAGGCTATGAAGATAGAAGTGTCACGATTTCATGATAGAAGTGAAGTCAAAGTCTGCAGAGGCAGAAGTGTCACGATTTCATGACAAAAGCAGAAAGGAGGTCGACGAAGGGAGAAGTGTCGTGATATCGTGACAAAAGCAAAGTTGATGCTGACAAAGACAAAAGTGTCATGATATCGTGACAAGAGCTTAGTTGAAGTCGTCAAAGGCTAAAGTGTCACGATATCGTGACAAAAGCCAAAAGAAAGTGTACGGTTGCAAAGGTGTCATGATATCGTGACATGTTGTAGTTTCACGGCAGAAGCTATAAAAGAGTTGTAGAGGCAGTGAAGCCGACAAAGTTAAATTTGGGCCAACGAAGATTAGGGTTTGCAGCCGATGAAGTTTAGGGTTGTGCAGCCGACTAAAGATCAAGGTTACAACCGACTAAGAGTAAGGTTTTGATCTTAAAAGTGTTATTATAAAAGGCAGGCTATTTTGAAGAGTTGGAGCAATTGTGTGTTGCGACATTCATAGATAGTGCACAGAGCAAGAAGTTCGATCGTCGAGAGCAGAGTGCGAAATTTGATCATAGTGTGCAGAGTGCATTTCGTCGAATCATTCTAAGTGTGAAAGATCGCAAAGGAAGGAGAGTGTGCGAAGACGATGCTGTTGTGATTGCGCAGAGGTGCAAAGGTTGAAGTTCGATCAAGTGGGGTTGTGATTGCACAAAGAGAGCAGAGGGCGCAGAGAGCACAAGGGCAAAGACGAATGCGGAGTGTTGTTGCTTAAGGACAGAGGTGCATTGGTTCTTTGAGAAGAACTTGAGGATAGATTTGGCAAGTCTTTGAGAAGGCTTGTGTGCAGAGGATTGATCTGTTCAAGTGTTGGACAGATCTGATAGACAGAGGAAGACTTGTGCTAGACCGACTGACTGTGTTTGGTACAGGTTGTTGAGCTACTGTGGACGTGATCATAGAAGGCAGAGGTCTCTTAGGCTAAGCATTGAGGACAGGAGGTCTTCGGTGGAAAGGAGTTCCACATGCTGGCAAGAGGTAGAGACAGTTGATCTTCTGAGGGATCATTTCCAGAGCAGAGGGGAAGGTATCTCCTTTGAGCAGAGGCTCATAAATTCAGATTGGGGGAAGGTATCTCCTTTGAGCAGAGGCTCATAAATTTGTTTGGGGGAAGGTATCTCCTTTGGGCCGAGGCTCATAAACATTGTAATTGGGAAGGATTCCCAAAGAACTTTGAGATAACTTTTAGAGAAAATTTTTGTGGACGTAGCCCAGCCATTCTGGGTGAACCACGTAAAAATTGGTGTCACTTTGTGGATGATATTGTGCATTGTTTTGATATTGTTGTGGGTATATTGTTTTATTGTTTTGTAATATAAAGGAAAAAGTAAAAAGAGGTCTTATACTGTTCACCCCCCTCTCAATATAAGCTTGTGTTCTTCAATTGGTATCAGAGCGGGTGCCTTCAAAAATTTTAACAACTTGAAGGAAAAGCTAGTAAAGAACACAATGGATTATTCAAGTGGCAATGCAGCACCTATTCTTGATGGGTCAGATTTTGGTCTTTGGAGTGCAAGGATGAAGGTTCATCTAATGGCACTTGGTAATGAGGTATGGGAAGTAATTGAAGATGAGTACACTATTCCCGTACATGGTCCAAATACTAAAGAAGAAAGGCTCCTACATCACAGCAATTCAAAAGCAATGAATGCAATCTTGAAAGGCTTACAGAAAGCAGATCTCACCAAAGTGATTCACTGCAAGACAACTAGTGAAATGTGGAAACGATTGCAGGTGGTTCATACAGGTGATACAAATGTCAGAAAGGCCAAGTTGAGACACTTCAAAGGTATGTTTGAACAACTCAAGATGAATGATGATGAAAATATTAGTGACTACATGCTTCGTATGGATGAGGTTGTTAACTCCATGAAAGACTTAGGTCTTGAGCTTGCTGAAAATGATGTTTGTGATAAGATTTTAAGATCTCTTCCTAATAGATTTAGTGAAAATATTTCTGCTATTGAGGAAGCTAAAGATTTGGATAAGTTGAAAAAGGATGAGCTCCATAGTATACTTGCAGCATTTGAGTTGAGAACTCAAGTGAAGGTTGACGTCAAGAAAGAGGCGGCTTTCAAGGCTACCAAGAAATCCAAGGGTAAACAGCTTCAAGAGAGTGATGAGTCTTCTAGTGATGAAGAGGCATATTACGACAAGAAAGGCAAGTTCTCTAGAAAGCACAAAAGCATGAAAAATATAAGATGTTTCAATTGTGGAAAGTTTGGTCATTATGCTACAGATTGTCATTGTTCCCAAGGATGAAAGTGATGAAGATAAACAGGATTCTAAGAGCAAGGATTCTTAAAAGCACAAGCATCACAGGAAAGAACAAAGATGAGCACAACAATCAAGGAAAGAGGTATTCTCACAAGCACAAGAAGAGTTTCTACCTAGACAAAGCAAGTAAGTGTTCTAGTAGTGATAGTGAAAGTTCTTCAAGTGATAATGAAAATGAGATGTTGTTCATATCAAAAAAAGAGGAAGAACCAGAAACATAGATTCATTATCATGAAATGTCTTAGATGTGGAAATTTTGGTCACCTTGAGGATGATTGTACAAATAATGATTTGGTTTCTAGTATGTATGAGGATGCTTCAGAAAACTATAAGGAAGATGCGTGTATGGTTTTTGAAAAAGGTAGCACCTCTAGTGATAAGAAATCTGAAAAAGGCTTTGATGATTCAGAAAGCAAACAAATAAAGGATCATGAAAGTGAACTTAGTAGTGCTCTTAGTGCTTTGAAAAAGGAAAGAAAGAAGAATGCTAGACTCAAGGATAAGTTAGATGAATGTTGTATGGAGAGAGATGATCTTATAGAAAATCTTGATTTCTCTATAGCTAAGACGCAAGAACTCAAGGATGAGTTAGAGTCTAAGGTTCTTGAGTATAGTGAGTTAGAACAAAAAATGGATTCTTTGAAAGAGGAAATTAAAGAGTACAAGGATAAGCTTTACAGGTTTCAAGATAGCTCCAAAAAGGTTAAGTCACTCATCAAAGGTCAAAGAAAGACAACAGATAAAATAGGCCTTGGTTTTGTTAAGCCACGCAAGGAACAAGTTGGAGAGTCTAGTAAGAGACTCCAAAAGGAAGAGAGTTCTGATGAGGAAAGTATTTCAGATCATGAGTCCTTGAATGATAGATGCGCAGAAACAGAAAACAGAATTCAGAATGAGAAGAAGAAGTTTTCAGGACCCAAGAGGTCGAATAAAGGAAAATTTCATGGTAGATGTTTTGCGTGTCACAGGTTTGGTCACATGGCTTCGCATTGCATGACTCAAGTAAGGAAGGTAAATGACAGTTTCAGAGGTGGTAATTTCTTTCAAGGGTATTGCTACTCTTGTAAACAGTTTGGGCATAAGGCAATTTTTTGCAAGGCTAATAACAGGAACAGGGTTAGTCAGAACAAGCGGATTCAAAGAACAGGTATGCCTAAAAGAAATAACATTGTTACTTGTTATAAGTGCAACAATGAAGGTCACACAGCTAGACAGTGTAGAGCTGAACTTCCAAGGTACAGGAACAAGAACAGTGGTATGAACAGGTCCAAGGATCAAGGCATGGATAAGAACAGGGAATGATAACGAGAACAGGAACAGTGACAGGAACAAGAACAGGAATATGGACAAAGAGTTCAAGAGAAGGCCCGACAAGGAAGTGATAGACGCTGATGATGATCAGTGCCTAATGGGAGTTTTACTCCCACCCCAGAATTAATCACCTCATCAGGAGGTGGGGGAGGGACTAAGCTAAGAGGCTCATTCTTAGTCCCGAGCCCCAAAGGTGACCCTTTGCCATTGATGACAAAGGGGGAGAGATATGAGTAAGGGGGAGAGCTTCAAGTGAAGAGGAAAGCTTCAAGTTCGGGGGAGCAAAACTTCAAAGGAAGATTCTCAGTTGTGGGCACAGTTTCTCAGTTGTTAGCACAATTGGTTTCAGTTTTGGCTCTTGAGACGTGTTTTCAATAAAGGTTTGCCATCAATGACAAAGGGGGAGATTGTTGGCAATTTTGGGTACCTTGGGTGCATTGCCTTTGCTCAAGTGTATAAGTTGTCATTGATGTCAAGAAGCTTTTGAAGGAATTTGATTTGATGTAAAATAATTTGTTTTGATGAAGGTTACGACATGACAGGTTCGAAAGAAAGTAAGTTAGAAAAGTGTCGCGATATCGCGACATGTCGCATTTTCTCGACTTAAGGAGAGAGAAAGCAAGTTAGAAAAGTGTCACGATATCGCGACATGTCGCAGTTTCGCGACTCAAAGAGGAGAGAGAATGTTCGGAGTCAGAAATGTCACGATTTCGCGACATATTGCAAGGAAGGTTGAACGGACGAAAAAGTGTCACGATTTCGCGACATGTTGCAAGAGAGAGAGTCCGAAAGAAAAAGTGTCACGATTTCATGACATAATGCAGGAGAGAGAGTCCAGGAGAAAAAGTGTCACGATATCGTGACATGTCGAGTTTTGCGACCGAAGAAAAGAAAAGCGCTAAGGAGAAAAAGTGTCACGATTTCGTGACAAGTCAGAAGACAAAGTGGAAGCAAGATAAAGTGTCACGATTTCGCGACATGCTACAGAACTTCGAAGTGAGAACTGTCACGATTTCGTGACATGCAGCAAAGGGAAGAGTATGAAATGAGAAGCGTCACGATTTTGCGACAGGTTGCAAAGAAGACGTACGAAAGTTGAAAGCATCATGATTTCGTGACAGGTTGAAGAGAAAGCAAATAGATGCAGAAAGTGTCACGATTTCATGACAGATCGAGTTGGCAGTGTTCGGTTGGAGAAAGTGTCACGATTTCATGACAAAAGTAGAGAGGAAGGCTATGAAGACAAAAGTGTCACGATTTCATGACAGAAGTGAAGTCGAAGTCTGCAGAGGCAGAAGTGTCACGATTTCGTGACAAAAGTAGAAAGGAGGTCGACGAAGGGAGAAGTGTCGCGATATCATGACAAAAGCAAAGTTGATGCTGACAAAGACAAAAGTGTCATGATATCGTGACAAGAGCTTAGTTGAAGTCGTCAAAGGCTAAAGTGTCGCGATATCATGACAAAAGCCAAAAGAAAGTGTATGGTTGCAAAGGTGTCATGATATCGTGACATGTTGTAGTTTCACGGTAGAAGCTACAGAAGAGTTGCAGAGGCGATGAAGCCGACAAAGTTAAATTTGGGCCGACGAAGATTAGGGTTTGCAACCGACGAAGTTTAGGGTTGTGCGATTGATTAAAGATCAGGTTACAACCGACTAAGATTAAGGTTTTGATCTTAAAAGTGTTATTATAAAAGGCAGGGTTTTTTGAAGAGTTGGAGCAATTGTATGTTGCGACATTCACAGATAGTGCGTAGAGCAAGAAGTTCGATCGTCGAGAGCAGAGTGCGAAATTCGATCGTAGTGTGCAGAGTGCATTTCGTCGAATCATTCTAAGTGTGAAAGATCGCAAAGGAAGGAGAGTGTGCGAAGACGGTGCTACTGTGATTGCGCAGAGGTGCAAAGGTTGAAGTTCGATCAAGTGGGGTTGTGATTGCGCAAAGAGAGCAGAGGGCGTAGAGAGCACAAGGGCAAAGATGAATGTGGAGTGCTGCTGCTTAAGGACAGAGGTGCATTGGTTCTTTGAGAAGAACCTGAGGACAGATTTGGCAAGTCTTTGAGAAGGCTTGTGTGTAGAGGATTGATCTGTTCAAGTGTTGGACAGATCTGACAGACAGAGGAAGACTTGTGCTAGACCGACTGACTGTGTTTGGTACAGGTTGTTGAGCTGCTGTGGACGTGATCATAGAAGGCAGAGGTCTCTTAGGCTAAGCATTGAGGACAGGAGGTCTTCGGTGGAAAGGAGTTCCACATGCTGGCAAGAGGTAGAGACAGTTGATCTTCCGAGGGATCATTTCCAGAGCGAGAGGGGAAGGTATCTCCTTTGAGCGAGAGGCTCATAAATTCAGATTGGGGGAAGGTATCTCCTTTGAGCGGAGGCTCATAAATTCTGTTTGGGGGAAGGTATCTCCTTTGGGCCGAGGCTCATAAACATTGTAATTGGGAAGGATTCCCAAAGAACTTTGAGATAACTTTTAGAGAAAAGTTTTGTGGACGTAGCCCAGCCATTCTGGGTGAACCACGTAAAAATTGGTGTCACTTTGTGGATGATATTGTGCATTGTTTTGATATTGCTGTGGGTATATTGTTTTACTATTTTGTAATATAAAGGAAAAAGTAAAAAGAGGTCTTATACTGTTCACCCCCCCCTCTCAGTATAAGCTTGTGTTCTTCAATTTCTCTTTCCCCTCCTTTTCTCATCCAGAGAGAGGATGGTATTGAAATCTCCTTCGATCAAGATCCAAGCTTTAGGAAAATGAGAGATAATATGAGTAATATCCTTCCACTGTCTTCTTTTTTCCTCCAAAGAAGTCGGAGAATAAACAGTAATGCGAGCATAATCCGGTTGGAATGTCTACTTTGAATACCTATAGCCAACAAACCCCAACCGCCAACCATATGGTGAATAACTACCTCTTTTGGATCCCAAAGACAAGCAATGCCATCTGAAGTCCCTTGGGAACTGAGGGAAACCACTTTTCTAGTTGGCCAAATTTTATTGGCAATTAAGTCCATATCGTCCATTGACATCTTTGTTTCTTGAAGGAAAACAAGATGTGGATGATTTATCTGAATCATTATTCTAATTTCATTTTGTTTTGAAAGACTCCCTTTGAGTCCTCTAATATTCCAAGTGATGATCTTCATTAATACCAGGGCTAAAAAATTTGGGAAGGGCATTAATATTACCTTCCTCTACAAGCTTTTCACCTTCTTTTACCATATGATATTGATTGGTCTTGCGACCTACTTTTTGATTAGAATCCATCTTTAATTTTTTTCCCTGTTTCTTGAATTATTCCAATTGAATATGAGATGGCTTCTAACCTTGAAGAATGCTCGTACACAGCCAAAATTTTACTAGATGGTTCAACGGAGTCTATATTGGGACCTGCATTATTTGAAGTTTTGACATTTGAAATATTGTTTTTCTTGTGTAAATTTTCTCCTTTTTTTTTTTGTTGAAAACCTTTGATTTGTTGGTTTGTCTCCGAGTTCTTCCCTTCATATTTAAATTGTGTTTCTAAGATTTTAGTTTCCATTATTTCCTCTTCCTCACTTGGGACATCATTTGTGGAAAGGATTTCAAACATATTAGCAGATGACTTTGATTGATCCTTCATAACTAGTTTTTTTCGAGTGTTCTTCTTCTTAGGTATTTAGAAACCTACTGAGTTTATATCTTCTTTCTTTTGATCAGGAATTTTATTTGGGCAAGCACTGGCCAAATGACCATATTCATGGCAAATTCTACAATGAAAAGGAATGTTCTCATAGTCCACTACTTACTCCCAAGTGTCTTCCCCAAATTGTAATGTGATATTTTTAGGTAGGGGTTTGTCAAAATCCATTAAAACACAAATCCGAGCATAAATAATATGTTCAAAATTTTGAGTACAATCAGCAGTCATCATAAAATTTCCTAAGAGTTTCCAATTGAAGAAAAAATAGTAGGATTCCAAAATTCAATAGGGAGGCCAAAGAGTCTAACCCACACGGGAGCTATAGAAGACATCTCTTCTTCGGTTTTAAATTTAGTATACCAGGGCTTCATGAAAAACCCTGCCCTTCCAAAAACCCAAGGACCCCCATGAAAATTTTTCTCTCTATCTTCATTATTAGAAAATAAAACAAGAAAATAACCATTTGAATAAATAGAGATTTGTAACTCACCTTTAGTTTTCTAGCTTTTTGCAGCCCAGACTTTGAAAGCAGATAGACTCGGACGAAAACCCACAAACCGAAAAATTAGTCCTCTTTTTTCCAAATCTTCAATGCCAGTCTGAATGTTACCCATATCAAGCTTAACAATAAGAGTTCCATCAGCTGCTTTAAGACATCCTGACTCCGTTTTCCTGGGATCAATCTTAGGCATTCTTAGAGGTTTATGGGAAGCCCTAATATTGATATTAGCATTGGGCTGAGGTTGTCCACCACGAAGGGCATCCCTAAAATTCATTTTTGGGACTAAGTCTTCGAAATTCTTACCCTTGATAGGGGTTTTCACAATAGAATTATTTTGTGGGTGCACCTTAGCACCAGATTCACTTGAGATATGAGCCATTTTTTGATCAACTTCTTGAAACTTGTTTCGTGATCTCTTTAATCCTTGCCCTAGACATCGTGGAAAGGTATGATTTTCACTTTTCTTTTGTACAACAAATTGGAAGCCGTTGTCACTCAAGTTCACAGTATGATTTGTTGAAAGATAAATTTCTAACCCATATTGTATCCCCTACAACATTTCCTACTAAAATATTGAGCATAAACCACAAAAATATTGGTCGCTAGGGCCCGAAGGCCCTAAAAACCAACCTCTAGAGCTACTTGCACTCAACCCAAATGAAACCCTCGCATAGCCGCTTGTAAAATATGTCATTCACACATAAGGATGTGCTAGGATATGTGTTGCTAAAAATGATATGAAAATTTGTGGAGACGTTCTAGGGTTTTTCAGGCATCTACCCTCAAAATTTTAGCTCAATCCGAGTTTGAATGAGTGAGATATGGCCGAAACGAGTTTGGAAGTTTGGACAGTCCTACAAAAAAGGTCTACTTCTTTTCCTCATTCATTTCTCAATTCTAGCAAAAATCCCTTTCTATCAAAATTTATGTGACATATTTTGTAATGCATTACACTTAGCATTTTTCAATATCTCTTCTACTTAGTGTAGTGTGTACGTGTGTTAATAATCCCACATTGACCCAATTATGGAACTTGAGTGATTCATGTGATGTTATTCCCATACAAGTTGTTTATTTCCAATGGCATATTTCTATGTTGGAATTTTTTTCCATTTTAATATATTTTGTGTAGTGTGTGCATATGTTAATAATCCCACATTGACCCATTTGTGAGACTTGAGTGGTTTATGAGCCCCAACACTTGTCAAACTCTTTATCAATGGGGCAGTAGGCTTAAAGGTGGAAGCCCTTGGTCCCAATTATGTGGGACTCCTCACCCCTATTAACATTGAATTACAGTATGTGTGTGGGGGTAGTTGACCCTTTTGCTTTCTAACCGGTTCATGTGATGTTGTTCCCATACAAGTTGTTTATTTCTAGTGGCATATTCCTATGTTGGAATTTCGTTCCACTTTAATACCTCTTCTACTTAGTGTAGTGTGTGTGTGTTAATAATCCCACATTGACCCGGTTGTGGGACTTGAGTGGTTTATGAACTCCAAAACTTGGCAACCTATTTACCAATGGGATAGCAGGCTTAAATGTGGAAGCCCTTGGTCCCGCTTATGTGGGACTTCTCACCCCTATTAACATTGAGTCACGACATGTATGTGGGGGGTAGTTGGCCCTCTTGCTTTCTAACCGGTTCATGTGATGTTCCCATACAAGCTATTTATTTCCAGTGGCATATTCCTATGTTGGAATTTCGTTCCACTTTAATACCTCTTCTACAATGAGTGTACCAGTTCACCACCCCATTCAATTTTGATATAGTATTATTTTCAATAATAATATTTCATTTCTTAATATTGAATTCTTAAGTTATATCATATATATATATATATATATATATATATATATATATATATATATATATATATATATATATATATATATATATTTTTAAAGCGAAAAACCCCTTGCGGGGCCGCCTTGGTCTGAGAGACCACGAACAAGGGGTTCTACACCGTCAAAGTCACCCGGGAGTCGCACTCGACCCTGCCCGCACCAACATTATCAATTGGATTTTGGATATCCAATTCAGATTTTTGGTAGGGTGGAGATTTGAACCTGGGACCTCTCTTGGAGGATTGTCCTCTCCTCTCTAACTCACCTACAACACCTAGGTAAGGTATATCATATTTGAATAATACTTTATTATTTGTTTTTTTTCAATGAGTTTACATATGTTTTTATATGGGGTCATGGTTCCCTCGTACTGAGTGGGGTTTGAACCTTGAACCTCTCAAACAGAAGCCAAAGCCCTTACCAATGTAGTAATATTGCAACTATTATACTTTAATATCTGTTATTTTAATTTAGTATAATATTTTTTCAATGGGTTATATGGGATTGAGACAGATCCAACATCCATATTACACCATGACCACATAGTTATATTATAACATCTTGACAATTATATTTGTATTGTTTGACAAGATTCGAAATGTAGTCTCTTTAAAAGATGAAGAATTTGGTTGGTTGAACTAATGCCAATTGACTAAATTTAGTATAATATAATTACAAATTAGCCATAGGTATTATGTCCTTTGTTGTGTTATTATGTAAAATTTTATGAAGATAATTCACCTTTAATATATATTTTTTAATGAGGTATATGGAATTGAAATGATTTCACCCTTATTATATCATTACCACATAATGGTATTATGTAGTGTACGATAACTTGGTAACTATGAGTGTATTTCTTGGTAAAAATTTGAGAAATTTAATAGGTTAAACTAATGTCACTTGATAATCCACAGTTAAATATTATAGTTATAGCTTTATTGAACTAAAAAGACTTAGTTTTATTTATTTTTAATGTAAGAATTATAATGATAAGATTTATTTGAGAATGATTTTAATAGCTAATATTTACCAGTTACAATTTCCAACTAAAAGATAATTAAACATTAAGGAATATGATAGATAGATAGGTATTAACATGGAATAAAATTTCAATCATGGAATATGCCACTAGATTGCATTATCACATTAACCGGTTAGAAAGCAAGAGGGCTAGCCCCCACACACATGCCGAAACTCAATGTTTAATAGGGATGAGGAATCCCACAAAGTGGGGACCAAGGACTTGCACCTTGAAACCGACTACACCATTGGTAAAGAGTATGGTAAGTGTTGGGGTTTATAAACCACTCAAGTCCCACAACACAGTTAATATGAGATTATTTACAAACACACAAACTACACTAACAAGATAATATTATTGTTTCAAATCATGGTTTGTGTGTGAGGTTGTGTTAATCCCCTATTAATAAGCGTAGATTTCAACCTTACTAGGGATCATGGTTGGAAGGGGACTTCTCAGCTCTATGCATTGGTCATAGGATTTATCACACTAATCGAATTAGAATGAATACATAAATTTATCCATGTAGGAAATCCTCGTGGTTAGGGCTTTGGGCTCTCTTTTAGTAGGCCCAAGTTCAAACCATGGTGGGGTGTGGTGTGTGCGATGAGCTTGTTTAAAAATAAATAAAAATAAAATTCAACTTGAAGTCAACAGTTTCAATATCAAGCCCCTAACCAAATTGGAAAAAAAAATTATTGTTTCAAACAATCATGACCACCTTATAAAGAAGTTCATCACAATGTAAACTAAAGAGTATTTTTTTGCTATGAAAGTGAAAATTAAGGTTGCATTCATATAATTATTTCCACTTATCATTGCTCTATAATAGCTTATACCTTGGAGAAAAATATAGGTAAAAAACACTCATACATATAAGGTACTAACCCTTATTAATTAAAACATATCAAACAACAACTTAGAACAAAGTGATGCATCCCACATAACAACTTAAGATTTTGAGCAAGCCTCTTGGAATTAAGACTTTAGGTTGAGCCCTTAATTCCATACATTGTCTTAATAAGAATTGAAACTATATAAAGGTCATAAAATTTGATTATTAAAGTCGTATTACTCTAATATTAAATTAAAAATAAAAATTTAATATTAGAAAATGTGTAATTTGTTTTTTAAATTTATTAATTGTTTGATTGTTTTAAATATTTAATAAAGAGTTATTAATTTTTAAAATGAGATATCATTAGTTTTGTGTATAGCAAGGTTAAAATAATTGATTTAGCATCTAACAATTGCTAAAAATGTACATATATTTTTTAATTTTATTTATTTATTTATTATTATTATTTTTTTTGAGTAATGCATAGTAATTTTTAAAATGAGATATCATTAGTTTTGTGTATAGCAAGGTTAAAATAATTGATTTAGCATCTAACAATTGCTAAAAATGTACATATATTTTTTAATTTTATTTATTTATTTATTATTATTATTTTTTTTGAGTAATGCATAGTAACTTTTATGCCTATCAAGATTTAGGCATAGTTAAAATTTAACTCAATAGATACAAGGCTTATTTAATTTAAATATACAATAAAGAATGTAAGGTCTTTACAAAGTGATGAGTGGAGGGCACTTTCCTCAAAGGAAAAAGAGAAAAAAAAACATCCACACAATAAATTATATAGTAATATTAGCTTGCTTCCAAACTTTAAACTTGAATCTCTCTTTGGAGAACCCACATTTTTACGATTTCACTACATTTGATAAAAAATACAATTAGTTGAATTAAATTTATTTAAGCTTTATGTTTCTTAATTTATATTTACTTTTGTTAAGGAGATTTAACGGTGAAGGCTTTGAAACTCCAAAAAGGAATATCAAGGTTTGAATCTAAAAGTTGGTAGGGTTGTATATTATGCTCTAGTAACTAAAAAATGATTGGATAAACATACATTGAATATGACAACATCCTTCACGAGGATTGTTTCAGGAAAGATACTGTAGTGGTAAGTATTTAGGTTTTCATCTAAAATATCCAAGTTTAACCTCGATACAGGAAACTCAAAACCCTTTAAAAAAAAACCCATGTTTTTTACCCTAAAATATTATATGGGATCTAGTTGACTTTATCTTTATCCAACACCTAAGAATTATAGAGTTTGCTACCCAAGAGGGAAAAATAAAAGTATTTTTTTTTTCTTTTCAAATAATTAAAAAAACAATGTAAAATTAAATTAGTTTAAAAATATTAATATTAAAAAATATTGTTAAGCGGATGTCCATGGTTCAAATTTCGGGCCTTACTGAACGTAATGCTTGTGCTTTTCCTGGTGTGTGTTTTCAACGGTATAAAAGGTGCCTAAATTATGGCATAAGGGCAGACTGTGTAGCGGCTTTTGGGGTGGATAGCCGAGAATACTATGGCGGACATAAAATATGGACAACATGTCTAAATTATCGTGAAGGCTATCGATTCCACCATGTAAAATAAAAATAAAAAATATTATTAATTTTTTTTTTTTATTTGGTTAGTGTGAGAAACCTCTATGATCGACGCATAGGGCTGAGGAGTCTCCTCCAAACCATGACCCCTTGTAAAACCGAGAACTATACTTATCAATAGAGAATTTAACACCACCACACACTCAACCCCTCACACATGTTGCAGTTTGAATATTAAAATTAATTTAAAAATAATTATTTTATATATAAAAAATGTTTTATATATTTTTCAAACCGCGGCGTGGACCAGTGTGTGAGGGGGTGGGTATGTGGTGGCTTTGTGTTAAATTCTCTATTGATAAGTACAGCTCTTGGCTTTACGAGGAGTCATGGTTAGGAGGAGCCGCTCAACCCTGTGCATCGGTCATAAAGGTTTCTCACAATAACCAAATAAAAAAAAAAATGTTTTATATATTTAATTTAAAAATATATTTTTGATTTGGAAGATATTTTTTAATTTACCCACAAATCAATTAGGTGTAGTGACTCGAACTAGTTAAACGTAATAATAATATTATTTTTAAATATAATAATAAATAAAATTTATTAATTTAATTTAAACAATAAATTTAATTTAATTTAATTAAATAAAACAATAGACCTTTTTGGTGGCATGTTTGAGGAGAGGTGTTCAACATTTGACAGTGCAACATTTGGAAAGGATAGGTTTCAACGGAACCGGCACAAGGGACAAGGACGATATATATGGGATTGGATCATGAAGAGGCCCACAAATATGGCAGTTGTAAATCCAACGGCTTTCTTTAGCGGGTTAGACGCCTAACTTTATAAATGTTACCGTTGGGCCGTTTTGTAATAGAATTGTGTATTCCCAGACAGCCAATGTCCAAAATCGTTCCTTGACGTGCGCCGACAATCTCTCCCGCGCTGTTAGCAATAGCCATGCAATTCCAGTCATTCATTCTCTCATTCTCTTCGTTTATCGTTCTTTGTCTTTGTGGAGAAGGTGTCTCGTAGGACCCCGATGTAATTAATATCGTTTTCTTGGAATGGGGGCGGCTGTCGCGATGCGAATGGGCTGGGCGTGGGCGCGGCCATACATTTATGGACGGAGAATTAGAGAACTTTGTATTCGGTCCAATTTATTTGAATTGGATTCTATTAAGTGAAAGGAAGAAAATGCCTGTCTCCACGCGTTCGCATGCCCTGATCAGCTCTCAGTGCTCAAAGTCCCCTGCAAAGGGCAATGGCAATGACAATGACGACTCCCCTTGTACGAATCAGAGGAGGACAGCTTCGTCTTTGTCGTCTAAAAGTCCTTTCTCTTCGAAAAGTTCTTTCTCCCGCATAAAGGAAAAATTCAAAGCTGTCCTCACGCCCAGTCGTGGGGAGGATGGCAAAGAGAAGGAGAAGGATGGGGAAAGAAACAATCAGTGTCAGAAGGTGCCCTCTAAGTCTGCCAAAAGCAAATCCTCAACAAAGGAGTGTCATAAGGTCGCTCTTAAGGAAGAAAGCAAGGACAACCATGTCCAAGATGTCCAAAATGTCGCACAAAATCAAGGTGTTGCAAAAGATAGTAAAGAGACTCTGGCAACGAAGGATCTGTTAAATGATTCTAGCAATGTGGGAAGCTCAAGGCGTTACTTTAACCCTTTGGACGGTTTTTGTTGTGTCAATACAAAATCGGATCCAAAAGAAACACAGATAGTAAGCATTGATACGGAGGCCATACCCTTAAATGTTGTACCTCCCAATGAATATAGAGATAGACAGAGAGATACAGACAGGATAATGGTGTATGTCAGGGTGAGGCCCATGTCAAGGAAAGAAAAGGAAGCGGGTGCTCGCACATGTGTTCGTGTTCTCAACAACAGGGAGCTCTACTTAACAGAATTTGCAACTGAGAATGACTATTTGAGGCTGAAGAGGCTTCGTGAACGCCATTACACATTCGATTCAATTTTCCCGGACTCCACCGGGCAAGAAGAAGTCTACAACACCAGGTATTTTACTTTATTTATTTTCAAGTCACATACTTGAAATTTGCCTACTCATAGGGTAATAATATTATTGACTTTTGAATTCACCATTTGGAAAACTATAAATTAAGTTCTATAGGAAAATTAAAGAGAAAAATGTTCAATTTGGTAAATGAGCAGAAAAAAAAATCTAAAAAAAAAAATCCCTTGGCATTTCTAACAGATTTTTGTTTGTCAAAAGTAACTAATTTACTATTCAATAAAAATTAAAAAAAAACTAATTTACGTGGATTACTAGCAGGTGGTTCTGGAAATATATTTTTAATTTGAAGTGGTATTGACACTTGAGTTGCAGCTTATTGATTAATGTGAAGGAGCTTAGGAGTTGATAATATAGTTTCTTACCGACAACACAAGAACATAGAAGATCAATAACATAGTTTATTACCGTATGTGGTTCTTGCTGGAGAATTTTTCCAGAGCTGAGTTTTGTGTTCAGGTGTCTTTGTACAAGAATGTCAGGAAATTTCAGTTCTGATGTTTAGAATTATCATCTCACATCTCACAATAACTATCAGACAAAAAGACTTTAATTCTGTATTTATACAACTTAAATAGACCTAACATCAAAGATTTTGGAACTTCAGATAGTAGGAAGTTTGAGTCCAAATCCAAAAGAGGTACGGTTCTACATTATGTTCCGATAACAGGAGTCTAGTGCATACTCCGATAACTGGAGTTTGTTCCCATAACTGGAGTCTAGTGCATATTCCGATAACTAAACTAAACATATATTTGATAAACAATATTTTTATGAAAATCTTTCGGATAAATAAATTTTGAATAAACAATATTTCCATAAAAATTGTTCCAATAAATTAACATATATTATATAAACAACATACTCATAACATCTTTCATAAAAATAACCCATATAATAACTGTTGAAACTCCTAACTTTTTAATATCCACGACATATTTGTCAAACAGCTAAAGGTTAACACGGACTGAAACAAATCATGTTACTAATTATTATTCTAGAAGTCATCATAGGCGCTTGCCTAGATCCCTCTTCTCTAGGAAACAAATCAGAAAATATGATTACATATCACACTACACATGTAAATTGTCTGGAAGATTTTAGTGTAAGTTGTCTATCAACATTTGGGTTCTCACACTCCAAACCAGGAATGTTGTGTTGGGGCTGTGACCTATCCTATATATAATGTTTACTTTCTGAATTGTATGATTTGGCATGATTTACTGCTAAGAATTCTGTTCAGCACAGCAGAGCTCGTTGATGGGGTTCTGCAAGGAAGAAATGCATCCATGCTTTGCTATGGGGCGACAGGGGCAGGGAAAACCCACACAATGTTGGGAACTGTTGAGAATCCAGGTGTGATGGTCTTGGCTTTAAAGGATTTGTTTGCAAAGCTTAAGCAGCGGAGCTGCAATGGTGAGCATGTGGTTTGTCTTTCTTATCTTGAAGTTTACAATGAGCTGGTAAAGGATCTTCTATCACCTGGCAGACCTCTTGTTCTAAGAGAGGATAAACAGGTGTGTCCTATAGACCTGTAGCATGCTTTTTCTGTGAACACATAAATTTCCTTTATTGACTTAAATGAACTCTTCATGCTCCATTTTGTTTCAGGGTATTATAGCTGCAGGGCTCACTCAATATCGCGCTTGTTCAGCTGAAGAGGCATGCTTTTATCTTCAAAACCTAAACATTTTTTTTTTACTTTCAATCAAAAAGTTGGGTCAGTTACCAATTTCTATAATTGGTGCCTGTAGGTGATGGCATTGCTTCATCAAGGCAATCAACACAGATCAACAGAGCCAACCCGTATGAATGAGACTTCATCTCGATCTCACGCTATTTTGCAGGTCTGCAGCTTATACCGTTGTAGGATTGATGCTTTTACAAGCACCATTCTCTACTAGGCAAAGTTTTGACTTGTTTATTTCATATAATCTGAATTTAAGATGGTCTTTAAAGAATCTAATATCGTTGTAGGTTGTACTGCAATACAAAGTGAAGGAGGGGCCAACTATTGTTAGTCGGACTGGTAAGCTCTCTCTGATAGATCTGGCTGGTTCTGAAAGAGCTGCTGCCACAGATCAGCGGACCCAAAGATCTAAAGAAGGGGCCAATATAAACCGCTCCTTGTTGGCCCTCAGTAGCTGCATAAATGCTCTAATGGAAGGGAAAAAACACATTCCATATAGAAATTCTAAACTTACCCAACTTCTCAAGGTGTGAATTATTATCACTTTATGGTGGTTTTCCAACTTTTTTTAATCTCGTTTGGGTTGAAGCTCGTAGAAACACACCCTAAGCAGGGTTGTGCCACATTGCAAGGACTAAAGGACCGCAGGAAATTGCTTTGACATTCCTTCATTGATCATCTATGTCCTCATAGGTCTCGTAAAGATGTCCATGTTAGGAATCAGACACATACATAGGTAGTTGCAGGGTGCTGAAGTCCTAATGAAGTGTCAAGAAAATACAGGGAAAAGCTTAATTTTTTAAATTATTTAAAACTGTGCAGAATTTTCTAATGACTAACATCTGAGAGACCTTGGGTAATTGTAGGATTCTTTGGGTGGAACTTGTCAAACAGCTATGATCGCAAATATCAGTCCTAGTAATCTTTCTTATTCAGAAACACAAAATACTCTTCATTGGGCAGATAGAGCAAAAGAAATTCGCACAAAGGTAAGCTGTGAGTAGATTCGATTAAGTGGTGTATTGGTTAAAGTAGCTTGAAAGTGGCCAGGTTAAAAATATCTAATGTGAACCTACGATTTACAGCCCTGCATTGCAAATGAAGGGATCCAGATTCCTGAATCCCAAAGTGAACAGGCCAAGGTTCTGCTTGAAACGCAAAAGGAAAATCAGCAGTTACGAATTCAGGTTGCTGACTTGCAAAAGAAGCTATTGGCTTTTGAAAGCCAAGCACTAACTTCTACTCCATCTACGCCTGTCTTATCTCCTGCACACCCTCCACCTTTTAGTCCATCTGCTCTTGTTAAATTAACATATAACAGGTATGTTGCAAAAAACCTTCAGTCCTATGCCTTGTCTAGGAATGACAATGTGAGAAGTGCCGAGGAAATCATCCATGAGCTGAAGAGGAATCTCCAAGCTTTGGAGGAAGAATCTGAGAAGCAGCTTATGTCTCTGACTCATTATAGAGTCCAGCTGAAGCACAGGGATGATTTCATACGTAAGATTTGTCAAAGGCTACTTCTGGCAAACCAGAACCATGCTGAGCCTGAGATGATTCAGAGTAATGATTCTGTGCTACCTAGTGCTCTCGCTGAAACACAACCTTCTGAGTTACTAAAAAGATTAATGTCCCCCAAGGAAGCTCTGAGGAAATCTGTTTCGGCACTTCAAGGTATCTATGACTCTCATCCAAAATCTGATCAGCAGGCAAAGGGACATCAATGCATAGATTTTGAAGAGAAGAGCCAATCTCCTAAACTTCCATCGCCTACAACAGGGAAAAAACGCTCCTTTTGGGATATCACCAATACCACCAACAGCCCTGAGGTTGTGCAAAGCAGAAGTAGAATTGCTGCCAGTGATGCACCCTCTATGCTTCTAAAGGTAAGCCAGATTTCTCAATCTTTCTCACTGGACTTGCAGTTTTTAAGAAGAATAGTAGATTACATAAAAATGTTCGTTAAATATATTGTTGTCACATTGATAACTAACTTATCTGCTGTGTATCTTCAGCCAGGATTTATTCGTTACGATCCATCTGATGATAATTGAACGATTTGGATCAAGAAATATCTGCAGCAGAAACTCTGCATTTGAAATTTTCAAATTGCCCATCACACGAGGAAATTTGACATACACTCTTGGAGTTCTGTCATTGCTTGGTATATCAATCTGTAGCATGTCAAAGTGGAGACATGCATTCAGGAGACATTGAGTGTCTGGTGTCCAAGACATGGTTATGTCTGAGACAATGATAAATCTAAGTTTGAATTATAACCTTTTTGATACTCAGACATTTATCTGTTATATTATCTAGTTCGTATTGTCATCATATTCCTATATCTACTTCCTGTTCTTTTGTTCTCTAGTTTATGTAGTTTCCAAAGGTTTACAATTTACATTGTTTCGTTCATTCTTGAACAAACGAAATGAAAAGGGATGGGATGCATTCCACCAACATTGATACCCTAGTTTCTGAGACATGATTTGCTGCAATCATAATTGTAAGGTACAAAAACCAGTTTGATCAAATGCCTCGATGGAGAAGGAATTTTTACTGTGATGTTTGGCTGCCTTTCCTGCAGCAGTGCTAAAGATATTTACATAACCTTGTGGTTGGCTTATTTTTAGTTATATTTAAAGTACATACATCTTTCTTTCATTGATCATGTGGATATAAATATCGAATTTGAAGTTTGAGCTCTGCAGTGCACCATACACATGCTGGCAATATTTTGTTCATTACACTGGGGATTGTTTCTAGATGCTAGGGGTAAATAATTGACTTGCATTTTAGTTGTTATAAGGGTAAAAATATACTGCAGGATGGCAATGTTTCTTTTTTAGATTGTGGACTATAGGGATTGTAATGTTTGCTTATTTAGATTGTTTCTAGATGCTAGGGGTAAATAATTGACTTGCATTTTAGTTGTTATAAGGGTAAAAATATACTGCAGGATGGCAATGTTTCTTCTTTAGATTGTGGACTATAGGGATTGTAATGTTTGCTTATTTGGAATTGTGGACTACTGCAGGATGGTAATGTTTCTTCTTTAGATTGTGGACTACAGGGATTGTAATGTTTGCTTATTTAGATTGTTTCCAGATGCTAGGGGTAAATAATTGACGTGCATTTTAGTTGTTATAAGGGTAAAAATATACTGCAGGATGGCAATGTTTCTTCTTTAGATTGTGGACTACAGGGATTGTAATGTTTACTTATTTAGATTGTGCATGACATGGATGATATCTAGATGCTTACTCAATCTGTTTAGATTGGAGATGGTATCTAGATGTCCACTGAATTGACAATTAAATAATTCAATCACTTCAATCAATCTTGGTGGTCGTTATAGGGTAAAATATAACATTTCAAGTGATTTTTGTTTTCTTGGATTGAAAATGATTGGAATGATATATAAATGCTTACTGAGTTTATATTATATTTATATGAAATATGTTGCAAATTTTAGTTTTATAGATAGATAGGTATTAATGTAGAAAGAAATTCTAATCATGGAATATTCTACTAAATTTAGTTGGTCCTCCACACATTCCCAAACTTAATATTAATAGGGATGAAGAATCCTACATAATAAAACCAAGGACTTACACCTTTAAACCTACTACCTCATTTACAAAAAAAAATATAAAGGAATATTATTTATATTATATCATAATTATATTAACAAACTATATAACTGTACTTAAATGTCATTTTATTTGCTGTACAGCTGGAATGAGATCCCACCTAATCCCTGCAAAAAGTAATAAAAAAAAATTATTTAATAAAAATTTGTCACGATTTTTGTTAGACAAATCTTAAATTATATTTTCAATTTTAACCAATTGCACAACACCGGCTATTAGTACTAAAAGTTTATTGTGGAACGATCATGGCATAAAGAAAACTGTGGTCTACAACCATGGTAGTGTTCCTTCTCTTTTTCCTTGGATGTCCACGTTAACGAAGCGGGTCACCTTAATGGCTATTTTTTATTTTATTTTATTTTTGGTGTCCAAAGTTTTAGGTCCAACTACTTCGTCCACCTGCCACCCAAAAATGACTGGTGTCCTTGTTGTGGATGGACAGTTTCATGTGGTTGGTTTCCAAGCACTATGAAGTGCACAAAGGCCTTGATGAGGGAGAGACAACTTATCTCAATGTCTATCGTTAAAGATCGTCGATGTCTATTTTCTTATATATTGTTGCACCCATAGAGATTTATGTAATTTTGGTTTATATATATTTTTTGCAAGGTTGTTTATTAGTGGATCGAATGGATGTGAATGGTATCGCCTCATCATTGATGAGCTTGTGCTCATTGCCATGGTAGCGGAGCCACCTCTACCTTTGCTTTCCCCATCCCCTCCTACACCAACACCAAGAGCGATGCTTTTTAATGTGACGTGATTGCCTATGTTCACAATGAAAGGTGAAAACTAACTCCCTTAACTATGCGGCAGTGTCCCTCACGAGAGTCACACGTGATATTTTGTGTTAGGAATCTGAGTACATTGATGCCTGACAAAAGCATGTAATCTCCGTCAATGTCTACGACATGTTTATTTCTAGGGATAAAGTCAATGACGTCTCTTTGCCTTTTGCACAACTTAAGAAGCCCACAGATTTTGTACGCAGTTATCGTCCAGGCATGTTCTAGAATGTGGAGTAGAGAAATTCATTGGCATCATATGTTAAAAAATTATAGTGAAATTGCATAGTAATCACATACAAAGTGGTAGTAGAGGACGGCTGAACAAATCTTGACTCTGACACTTGGAATAATACCCCACATCATGTTTTTTTAATGGTGTATGATGTAAAAAAATGAAGGAATGCCCTCTTTATGGAGTTTGTGTTCCTTAATATGTTTTAAAAAGTATGAAAGGCATATTGGGATTCATAATTTGTACAATCAAATGACGACCATTAAATGCATATTGGGACTGCTAACTAGACTGGTATGAGTTGTAACACCCTTGAAGTCATTGGCCATTAAACGCTTTCCATAAAAAGAAAAAAGACTTTAAGCAATGGAGTTAATTCTGCGGGTAAAAAATGTTACCTCTCAAGTGCACATTCGGACCAAGGTGAAAGGTGGTCAAATATTCATGTTGCTGACTTTCTATGGATTAATCTTGTAATGATTTTAAATACCAAATACTCTATAATAAAAAAATATATTTATAGGTAGTTGGTATTAAACATTTGATGGCGCATGAACCTTTTATGTTTTTGTTCAATGTGAAGAAAAACATTTCTTACAACTCAATTGTGATTATTATTATTTTCTAACACTTAAATTTGGCATTCGACATAAAATTCATTGATGGCTGGGTGACCCGCCCACTTGAGTTCATCAATGGAACCTTTATGAAGATTTATTTTTTATAAATAAATTATTATTTATATAAAACATTCCTATTCTTTTTTATACTTGTGGTAAGTCATCCAACTGGAATTTTGTTGTCCTTGATTGTCACGTTATCAATTCATTATTGTATTAAATATATAAAATCTCTCTTTTGAATATATTTACTATTATTTTAAGAATAAAAGTTAGAATATTTAATTGAACATAATGGCTACTTGTCATGGATGTTGACTGCACCATAGCATGTAATTTTTTTTTGAATTAATATGAATTAAATTAACTTTTAAAGAGTAAATAAAAAGTTAATATAATTTATTAGTTTTAAATTTAGTGGTTTTATCAAATAGAGATTTAAGCCTCCAGTTAAAACTATTGCATTGTTTTGAAGAGTTAGTAGATTGGTAAAGACTTGATTAGTCAAGTACTTACAAGAAAAAGAAAAGAAAAGACATAGGTTCAAACCTTGAGGCATGTTGCCAGCTTTAGCAAAGGTAGTAGTCTGTTTTGAATTTATGAGTGCAATGACGAGACGAATAAGCATGTTAGGAACAGCTCATATGGTCTGAACCTTGCACTTACCGATTACTAAAAAAAAATAGTAGTTGTAACTAACTCCTATATAATAAAAAGAATACTGCCAAAGTTAAGCATTGTTAAACATTTTTCTTATTGAAAAATATAATATTTTGAAAATCAAATTTAATAATTTTTTTTGAATTTAGCCAAAACCACTTGTGGGACCGCTTTGGTCTGATAAACCATGATCAAAGAGTTCTACACGCCTTGAATTAAAAATTGAATTAATAATTTTTTATTTTAATTTAGTGAAAACCACTTGTAAGTTCGCTTTATTTTGAGAAACCACAATCAGAAGGTTCTACACCGTCAAAATTACCCAGGAGTCATGTTTGGCCCTAACCGCACCAGCATAATCAAATGGATTTTGGGTACCCAATGTACGTTTGATAAGGTGGAGATTCAAACCAAGAACCTTCGTTGAAGGATTGCCCTACCCTCTCCAACTCACCTACAGCACGTGAGTAATTTAATAATATTAGAATATATTATTTTTTATTCAAATATAATATTAATTTCTTTTTATTTGGTTAGTTTGGGAAACCCTACAATCAACACATAGGTTGAACAGTCTATTAAATAATATTAGAATATATTATTTTTTATTATAATATAATAGTAATTTCTTTTTATTTGGTAAGTGTGAGAAACCCTACGATCAACGCATAGGTTGAACTTCCACATGACCCATCTTAAAGCCGAGATTTATGCTTATTAATAAAGAATTTAACACACAACCACTACACACCTCCCACACTCCAATTATTTTTAATTTAAATAATATTAATTATATGTTAATTTTAATATACATAATTTTAATTCTTAAAGATGATATAATATCTTTAAATTTTTCTTTTATTAGATTTATTAAAATATTGTGTTCGTCTTACTTAGATGTGGTACTCAAAGCCATATAAAATCTTTGGTGTAAATGGTTATTAGGTTTGCATCAATAAATTGAAAGTAAGATGGAGTTCCAAAGATTCTAGAAAACATGTTGTTTGGATGGGTTAATATCTCTCTCAAACATGTGTGCATGTGAATGAAAAGTGTTTTTTTGTTTTGAAATATATAATTGTTCGTTCGTTTTAAGTTAATAAAACCTTGCTATTGATTAACAATTTTATAAGCTTTGACCTTGTGGCTAGTGGAAAGTGTTTTAAGACTTGGGCCTTAAAGGTCTGTGGTTAAATCCTTTTGCCCATATAAATTGCATAAAGGAAGATTTGGTCTCATAAAGAAGAATAATTTTTTTTTTTATAATGATATCGTATTGGTATGTTTTTGGATTCTCATCAAAAAGATCAAAATTCAAACCACACGGCAGGTGTGGGTGTGATTCCATTCAAATCATGTTAAAAACAATATTACACAAACAAGTTTTTATTGGTTCTTAAGTGTCTATCCTTACACCTTATTTAAAAACTATATAATTGTATTTGGCAAGTGTTATATATAATCAAATAGTGGTACTTGGCTTCCTATCATGTTTATATTAAGGATATAAGTCACAATTATTCACAAGGGGCTACCATCCCCATTATTGGAACCTAAGTTTTTTGCATGGAAATCAAATGGGATATCAACTTAGTTGTCTCCATTACAAACTATATAGTGACATATTTTTTTTTATATAATATGGAAAAAAATAGGGAATAAATATATCAACATAGAAAACTAAAAAGGATCCACAAAACAAATAAACAACAAAGCTACATAATAGTCGAGCAGGACAAACAACAAATTTTCCCAAGGGATCCCTACTATCGCAAATCAGAGCAATTTGAAAACACAAATTATATCCTCGATATTTCATTGTGTATTTGATTTAATCCATCTGGAAAATCCTCTTGGCAAATTGTGCATCTTTCCGGCAAAAGTCCCAAGTTTGCTAAAAATCTATCGATCTATTTTTCAACCTATAAAATGCTTAATCTCAACCGCTTCGAGGGTTAAAATCCATCTTTGGATTTTAGCAAGTTCGTTTGTGATTTTCCAAGAAGAGACTTGAACACCTTTGAGCATATTAATGATATTGAGGGAATCCCATTCAATAATTACCTTCCTACCATTCAAAATTTCCAGTTGATAAACCTCTTGAAAGAGAGCTCATGCCTCCACAAAATGATTGGTCTAACAATCTAAATTTTCAATGAATTTCAATAAAATCCTCCTATCAGAGTCTCTAACCAATACCCCCGCACCGGCTAGTCCCAGATTCCCTTCAAAAGCTCCACCAAAATTTAGCTTCAATCAACCAAGAGGAGGAGGATCCCAAATAGTAGTATGTCTAGCAGGAGATTCAGGGCAATGTTCGGGAGAATAATATTTAAATCCAAGAGCTGACTCCATCTCTAACTCCCTAACGAAAGTGACCTTATCTAAAGGAATTGCATCCACATGCTCAACAATGGCAACAACAACATGAAGTACCATGAACTCAATCGAATGGGAGATATTTTTAAAGGCTCTAGAATTCCTCTCCTTCCAAATACGCCATCAAACATGAGGTAAACTAAAGGACCAAAAAGCATGAAGATATGAAGATAGAAAGGGAGACCTCCATTGAACGATCAAGTTAGACAACAACTTTTAGAAAATACAAACCACACTAACGGTCCTCAAAAATTGGGAGAAGATAAACTGAGAGAAGGGATAGTCAAACAATAGGTGCATAGGTGATTCTTCAACACTACCACACAAGTAGCATTTACTCGGGATAACCAATCCCCTTTTCTGCAAATTATTCAATGTGAGGCACTTCCCTTGACCTGCCAACCAAAACAAAACATTAACTTTAGAGTAAGACCCTTTAACCAGATATTACTAACGAGAAACCAAGGATCAAAGGGAACATCTAATAGTAGGTAGGTTGAATTAACAAAAAAGTAATCGTCCTTCTTAGCCCCCCACACTAATTTATTTAGCATATCCTGGTTAGGAATAGCCATCCACTTTAGGATACCCATTAGATTTTTTAATGCAATTTCTTCTTGAAATCCTTAGAAAAACAAACGATTTCTAACATTTTCTATCATTAATAGAGACAATGAAGTCACATATGTTTGGCCCAAAAGCTTAGCTTTTGATTGGTTCCACTAGATTCAGGTTAGGATATGATTCTAATGATCTATCAATTGCCCATGTGTCTTTTCAAAAATTAATGTTCTACCCATTACCTAACATCCATCTTCCACCCTTTACAACATCTGAGTGATTGTTAACAATGTTGCGCTAGAATGCTAAGCCAAAGGTATGAATTGGGGTTGTGAGAAAATTACCAGTGTTACCTAAATATTTGGCTACTAATATTTTAGCCCAATTAACATTACCTTTTTGAACCAATCTCCAACCTCTTTTAGTTATCAGTGCTCTATTTAACATTTTCATTCTTCTTAAGCCAAAACGTTCCAACTCCTTCCTACTACACACCTGATCCCATGCCACAAGCAATAACTTCTTCTTCTCCTCAGAACCAGACCAAAGAAAGGATTGCTAAATTTGTTTAATTTTCCTAAGAATATTTCCTAGAATCCAAAAGAGAGAAAGAAAGTACACTAGTATGCTTTGTAAAGTAGACTTAACTAACATAATTTTACCTGCTTGGCTCAAAAGCGTCCCTTTCCATCCCACCAATTTTCTTTGAATTCTTTCTATAATCGGTTCCCATAGAGAAGTCTTAATCCCCCCTTTAAACATTGGCAATACCAGATATATTAAAGGAAGGGAATCAATCTCACATCCCAAGATCTCAACCTCTGCCTACCAAGTGTATATACCTAAAACGCGTCATGTTTAGGAGACTATCCATATGGACACATTCGCAGACCATATAAATAATCTTGGATCTTTCCAAGAGCAAGAAGTTGTTCTAACCACTCAAAAGGGGTAGTTCTAGCCCATTCAGGCTCAACCGCTATCAATCAGAGTGGCTGATAAACCTGGCTGCTAAACCTCAGAGCGACCACTGCTAGTCACTATCGACGATAGTGGCTAGGGTTGAAATGAGAACTATCATGAGGGATTTCCCAAATCATGGGTAGTAATGGTAGTTTGCATGCATTTCAAAGGGATCTCGGCAAAGAACTCCTAGAGTTCCTCCTAACTGCCCCTTTCATGCCAATCCAAGACTGAACCATCCCTCTAGGATAATTAGTTGACATGCAGATCTAGAGCTTGGTTTCCCCCAGGATCCTCAAGGTCTGCCTCATCCATAGACCGCCCCAGGCGGCCATCACCCTACCACAATTTCGTAACCCACCATCGGGTATACGCCTTAGTAACCCTGGCATCAACAATGCTCACATAAACTATAAGAGGGTCATCCTCCCTTGAGATTGCTATAACCCAAGGTGGTGTAAGGTTATTCTCTATAGCAATACATTTGTACACAACTGGATCTAGAGGAACATCTTGTTGTATGCCAAACTGTAAGAGCACCTTGGAATAATAGAATTCCCTAATGTCGTCCTTGTAATCGATAACCCATCGATCACACCGAGTCTGAGCTGTGAACCTATCTACCTCAAAGGATCATGATATGAACTACACAATTAGTATTAAATTTTGTTTCCTTTACAAAAATAAAACAAAAAATAAAATCTCATTAAATGGTAGAAAACAGACTTAACGTATCCTTCTTCACAGATCTTAGGAGAACACTTATTGAACAAGAGGTTAATATTTCTTATGAACATGATGGAACCGAACGCCAAGTAGCTTTGTGGAAAAACTTTGGCATCCTTGAAAACAAAACCCAAGAAATTAGAGAAATTAGGAGAATTGATGTTGCTAGAGCTTTAGGACCTAGTTTTTATTCTCCTTACTTTGAAATTAAACAAGGGTGTGAGCATTGGCTTGCAAAAAAATGAGCTAGTGTCTACACAAATATTTATCCTTGGGATAATTACTTGGAAGAGGCCCTAAACGTTCACGGATTTTTAGCATACTTAGAAAATAACAAAGTCACCCTAGAACAAAGAAAAATATTTCAAAAAGCACCTAGGGTGATCTTATTTTGAGAGTATTGCTATGAGTTACAAGTCCAACCTATTAACTCAAAGACTAAAGGATTTATATTTGTCTGTTTCATTCAACTCTTAATAGATGATTTATCTTTTGAGGAAGAATTTTACATGAGCCCAGAAGATTTGGAACTTATCAATGATATCCACAGGCTCTTTGGAGAAGATTGAAACCATTTAATGTCATTTCCAAAAATCTTGTAAATGCTTGAATTAAAGCACAGTAAATTGTTTGCTTAAACAACAACAACAAAAAAAAGTAATCCTTTTTAGCATCACTAGGAAATATGCCTAAACACCTAAGAAGTTGTAAACAAGTGGTAACTGGATCTGAAGATGAACTAGAAATTGACCCTAACGCAAAAGCAAAAATAGAAGTTTTAGAAGAACAAGAACATAAAATAGGACAAAGTGAAGAAAACCGTTAAAAATATGGATCCAAAACTAGGATCTCAAGGAAATGTTCATTTTCAATCCATGCAACGTTTATGTGATTTCTTAAGTCAAAATTGAGCAACCATCATTGATGTGTTGGAAATAGAAGACCAACTTGCAAAGGGTGATTTTTCGATGGAGGCAGCCTTGGAAGCAGCATTTTGACTTCGCCCACAATCTGAATCATATATGAAATTACAACATACCAATAACAGGAATCCTTCTTTAGATAAAACCAAAAATATACCTCCTTGCTCACCGATGATCTCGATGTGTCGCGATGTTGTCAGAACGTCCGTCTCGTCGCCACCTACAAGAAAGTAAACCCAAAATTAAACCATAGCACAAAGTATCATTAATTTATTAAAATATTTAAAATTTCAACACAAAACAATACACTCTAAACTAAACTCCTACCATCGGCACTTATAGTCAAAAGAATCCATTCCTTTCAAATGAAAAGAAAGCCATGTGGCTTCTTTTATATTTATAAATTTTCTTTTTACTATCCCTTTTATTTTTATTTTTGTTTTTATATAATATAATATATATTATATTATATACTATATAATATATATTAGATTATATTCTTTTATTATTATTTTTATTGTTTTCATTATCTGAACCACCCATGACAAGAAACACCAACACTCGACAATAAACTTGCTAAAAACAAAAAAAATGACGACAAAGTTGTCATAAACAAAAATGACGATAAAAGTTGTCGACAACAAAAATGATGACAAAAAGTTATCGACAAGAAAATGACGACAAAGTTGTCATAAAGAAAATGACGACAAAAGTCGTCGACAAGAAAAATTTGATCGACAATAAAATATTATCGACAAGAACCGACAACAATTGCAAAACCCATGATGAAACGAAGGCATAGACCCTTAAAACAAATTGCAAACATCGAACTTTCAAAGCAAAAAGGTGGGTCCCCAATTTTTGGGGTACGTTGTGGAGCGGCCACAACAAATGGCGACTCTACTGGGAAATGCTCCTGAGCATTTCGGTGAGAACCCAACCTGAAAACCTTCAAAACTCAAACACAAGCGTCATCAAATATCCAAAGAATGAAACTAGATGAGAAATACATGAAGCATTAGAATTATTCAGCATCAGCTCAATGTGTGCGGTGTGATTCATTCCTTATCGTTTGAAATTGATCAACATTCCATCATCTGTTTCACTTATGATTCGTGCATATGAGAAGTTATGGATGATTCTTGTAGGATTTAATGTATGGTGAAGATGCTAGAGATATAACAACCTACTTTGCAAAGGCTCAAACTTTCTAGTACCATGAACAAACATATTAAAACTGTCAAACCCTCTTAGGACCAAATATGTGTATACTGAATTAATTTACTAGATCCCAAAGTTGGTTATGTGTCACTACCATCTTGAACCCATGTGCAAGTGTAAGTGAAATCAGAGCTTTGGGGAATAGGATTCCCAACCTAAGCGAGATGGGAATTTAACCCTATCCTTACTACTCTGATATGGAGTTCATTACCTCATCTTGAACAAAATGATTTAACCTGTTATGGATGAAACTGTCAGGCTAGCTCTGTCCGTTTGAGCAGTTAGTGGTCTTGCTTTTAGACAAGACATGTTGCCACACATGAGCATACTCCACTACCAGTCAGGCGTCTATAGCCCCGGTGGAGATTAACCCCATAATCCAGGATTTGGCTTTACTTTTGATTTCTTGAACCTTGGGGATGACTACCCATCCTTGCAAGGGACATGTAGTACGATCCTTCCAATCCAATATTAATGATGAAATGAAAGTAGAATGAAAAATATTTGCTTTGGAATTTCAAGTTCTTGAGTGTAGATCACGCTTTTAATTTCTTAAAGCGTGATGGAGGTAAAATAGAAGCTTTGGGGAATCGGATTCTCAACCTAAGCGAGATGAGAATTAGACCCTATCCTTACTACTCCATGAAGGTCAAATTAGAGCTTTGGGGAGTTGGATCCTCAACCTAAGTTCGATGGGGATTTAACCCTATCCTTACTACTCTAATTTTAGGCTTTAAGCACTATGGGAGTGGTAAAAACCACTGTTTTAAGGATTATGTTGCATGATAGGATAGACACGAAATACTCCTTTCGCCTCACCTTTTCTTCCAAGTATGGTTTTGACCATTTTTCTCAAGATCCTCTTTAATATGTGTAGAACATGTTTGGTTCAAGATAGTTCGGGCATCAGTTCCCAACCTTAGGATCCTTTTAATATATGTTATGTAATAACCCTAAGAGGATTCGACACCTTTTCAATGATTGTATTTGAAATGTAGATGCAATTGAGATGAAATGTATATGCAATGTGGAATGTAACATGAGATATGGATGAATGCATTGCTCTTTTTGAAATGCGGATGGAGTATACCACCTACTTTACCATAATTTGTAAAACCGACAACTTCATGCATCACAAGTTCCAAACGATATTCTTTAATGTGTTTGCGATACTCGTGGAGCTTTCTGCAATACAATTTCGATGTTTCATATTCTCTTAGTCTTAGTCAACATTCATAAGGACATAAGTTGACATCTCGCTTTTTTTTTTTTTCAAGACAAACCAAAAGTGTCCAAAGGACCAACACACAAAACTTAAAACCAAAATGAGATCCAATCCAAAACCAAAACACGAAAACCAAAAGTATATACAAATGTACAATATAATACAAGATGGTGCAAAGTTTGGATTATCATTTTCCCGGATCCCAAACCTGATTAGAATTCTTTAAAAGACATATGACGTGATACGCATACCAAGTTTTGTAGGAATCCAACAAAAACAAGATCAAACCAAACAAAGAAACAAACTTCAACTTGCCCCTCTCACCATACCAATTTGATTTAGTTTCATTAATAATCCTATGGTGGAGTTTCAAGTTTTCAAATTGATTAGACAATGATTGATATTCAATTCTTTTATGTCTATTCTTTAAGATGTCCATTCCGCACTTTGATTCATGGTGTAGAAATAAGCTTTCATTTTCATTCAATAAAGCCATAACATTAATAATATTTGAATCAAACCATTCATTAGGCAAACCTTCATTCGAATTTTGCATGGTGAAACCAAAAAGGTGAGATTTTACCTTTGGCATGTTTTCATTTAACCTTACTTGAAGAGGATTTGAAAATTCCTCTTTTCTCTCATGACATTCATCATCATGTAGCACTTGTTCTTTCTCCATGACTTGTTTATCAAAGGCACCAAACTTAGGTACCCAATTGAAAACATGTCCATCCCTTTCAAACCATAAGTCTTGTCTATCTAGGGGTGGGTTAACTAACACATTTCCATGATCAATCACTTGGGTTGTTTTGGGTAACGTGAGATTTTCAATTGGATCATCAATGATATCAAACCCAAATGATTTAGGTTTTGTAATTTTCTCATTTTGAAATGGCATAGTCATTGTAGCACAAGTAAGTGGATCAAGATTTTCAATTTCTTTTCCTTCAAAGGAATCTAAAGCAAATGACTCTCTTTCTTGATTCATGGTTGTAGAATCCTTATCATGTTCCAAAATTTGATGAGATTCGAATTCCTCTTCCAAAACTTTCTCAAATTGTACAGGATTTATAGTATCCTCATGTGAGGAAGCAATTGAGTTATCCTGCATATTAATTGACACAACAAGTTTATTAGAAGATTTAGATTGATAATATTCTTCCCATTTCTTCCATGAATCATAGTAATCATCTTCCAAGTTCAAGTTGTGATGCTCAAGTACTTCTTCTTCATCTTCTCGATTCATCAACATGTTTCTCATCCAATTCATCTTCACCTTCCTTAGATGGTTCAGTTATTTCCAAAAGTGGGTTATCTCTTGAATTCAAATTGGTAAAGCTATCATAATCCAAATTTGTAACCCATGATTCAATTTTATCACAATTTGGAAGGTGTGGATCCTCTTGGTCATCACTTTCGAGAACATCATCCAAAGTGTCTTTCGAGAACAAGTGGTGAAATTCGATTATGTCTTCAACTTCATTTGTTGATTTTCTTTCAAATTCATTTTCAGCCACTTGTGATGGCTTAGGAGCTTCTATAATGGGATCAATTTTTGAATTCCGTGTCATATAGTTGCTCCAATCCTTTGCAAGTACATCCGACCAAATCATATCCACATAAGTTTGTTCATCCAAATCCTCCTTTTTGGGTAATGATTCTAGATATTTCTTTTCCAAAACAAGATGGTGATCATTTGATTCCAACTTCTTGTTACCCATCCATAGAATTTCTTCTCCAAAATCTTCATGCTCTTCAAGACATTTCGAATAGGTATTTACTTCAACGTAAGTCACCTCAAATGCTCTTGTATCACTTGAAGAAGCATGACATGAAACATCATTAAGATCGGCATTACGAATTTTCTTCCTAGGATGATTTGGATGCATACATTGATGTGCTCATTTTTGTGGTGGAACATGCCTACATACCTTCTTAACCACTTTCTTTTGCTCTTTTACTTCCGATACGAACTCTTTGGGTTGAGTGGTAGAAGTAGTAGGATTAGTTGGATTGATATCCACGGACAAAGCTTGAACATTTGTTGCAATGGTTCCATGAGTGACCACATGATTCTCTAATTGAGGCATAGTTGGATGGATGGAAGTACTTGTATAAGCGCATGTGGGAGCATAAGTTGGTATGGTAGGATGAAGTTGATTGTAGGGAAAAACATTTGATATCAAATTTTGTTGTGCCCACGCTTGATTTACCATCGAGGTTTGATTGCAAGCCCCTAGTTGTCCTACCATAGTTGATTGCTCCATTCCATAACCTTGTGGCCTCAATTGTTGATCTACAATCATAGCTTCTATGTAGGCCGATGCAAGATCAGGAACCAAGGGATTCATCCTAACAAATATGGCAAACAATGGATCCAATGCTCGAAAGTATATTTGAAGAGCACCACTTTCCTCAATAGTATAGGGAGAAATTAATCTCGCATAAAGCTTTCGAAACCTCAAGTTGAAACTTCTCACTGGCTCATTAGGTTCTCTTTTGCAAGAAGTAAATTGTTGATATATCATGAGAGGATCAATGAGCAACCTAAATTGATTGATAAAATCATCTTTCAATTGAGTCCAAGATGTAATAGAACCAGTGGGTAAATTGATGTACCAATCATATGCCACCTCATCTAGGGTTCCAGGAAACATTCTACATGCCACATCCTCATGTTCGACATTCCATCTAACTAGGATATCCACATAGGCTTGAATATGTTCCTCGGCTAATGTTGGACCATTGTGTTTAAATTTGGGCAAACGTTTTTCTACGTTCTTGGGTAAATCATGAGAATCTCCACTAATGTTCAAAGGATTAACATGTATCCCATACCACGTTCCTGCAGTTGTAGCCATTAATGAAACTCAAAGAATAACTTCAAAACCAATTTGTTAGTCATGAATAAAAGAAGGAACCATGACAAAGCAATATTCTAAAAATGTAAATTAGTTTTTGATTCACCAGATCGCATATGCGCAAGTGAAGAGCATACTCCTAGTGTTGTAGGCTTTCTGATTCACAAGATCGCATTACACGCAAGTGAAGAGCATAATACCGACAACAAATACATTTTAGACAAAATAATTCCTTACAAATAAGCATGAAATGACTAGCAAATATCAAACATGTAACGTATGAATAATCATGTTAGCATCAACCAAGAGATGTATCCATTAAAATCAAATGAAAGTAATTGCATGGAGACAACCTCGTTAGTCAAGACCAAATTTTTTCAAAATCAAATCAAAACACATTATTCCTGTATGAACAATCAAAAGCGTTAGAACAATGCATAGCAATTCATGTCCTCCTTTTAACACTACAAGGTTGTATTGTTAAAAGAGGGCTAAAGATAATAATCAATAGGGCATGAAATATTCAAAATTTAAATCCCTATAGCATTTAAATCACACCGAAATAAACCAATTCAGGCCCTCCTTCTAGCGCCAAAATGTTGAGTGGTATTTTCACCCAATTGTGAAAGTACACTCTCCCTTAGGATTTGGGTTCCAAATCCCCTCTTGCAAAGAAGTTAAACAAACAACTTCTCCAAGGTCTCCGCTATATTAGCATTTGCATATGTGTATTAGTAATCTCAAATAAAGATATTCAATTTAAATGCTTGGAACACCTTAGTGATTGCAAGTAACTATAAACAAGGGGCAATGTTGGTTTATTTTACCATGAAACTTTAGTGATTGTTCATTGAACCAAAATAAAGCAAATGTGAGTTGGCCCTCATATGACCACGATGTAGTGCCTTAATTCCTTTTATCTTGAGGGTTTTAAAATAGATTTTATCTTGCATTAAATCCTCAATGATGAATAGGGTCTTCAAATGTAGCTTCAAAATGTCACTTTAATTATCCTTCTTAAATGAAATCAGATTTTCATCAAGACGAATAATTTAGTGCTTTGATTGCTCCCAAAATGGTAATTTGCAAAGTGCCATAAAACACGACTCCTTCGTTGAAATTAGAATTTTCATGAAGGGAATGTCATCATAGGCTCATGAATGAAGCATGAAACTGAAAAAATGAAATTCGGCCCAAAAATGGAAATTTTCTATTTTCGGATTTTTCAAAATCTGTAATAAAACAACAACTTCGATGAATTTTTAAAAATACTAAACAACTCCGAAAATGAAATTTCAAAGTGCGTATTGGAAGTATGAAGTATAACCTACGCAATGGTGAAATTGTTTTTGGATTTTGAAATTTTTTTAATGTTTATTTTAATGCCTGAAAATTAAAACAAAAAATTAAAATTTCTGGAAAAATAAAATGCAGAAAAATGAAAATGAAATGCAGAAAATGAAACACATGATACATTCAGTTTGATGCTATCTTATTCCGACAAAACCGAAGATGTGAGGTTTTCATGCATGCAACCTAACCTATTGGACTTGCAAAACAAGCACAATCCGGATAAGCTAAGTGTTGGCTCCTAGGGTTTAAATGAGGTTTTCAGATTTAAGCATTCACATGAAGCAATCAAGAAACTTGCATAAACTCCATTTACAAGCCTAAAATCTGAAAAGGGGAAAAAATAGACATTTAATCTTGCATGCAGAAAATGACTCCTCCTTTCTTGTCCATAAGATGCAACTTTCTGAAAAACTATCTGCATTAAAAATATGTCCTTGTACATGGCAGAAATCTGGTTCTCCAAAACCAGAAAAAGTGGAAGAAAAACAATCCAAAGCAGGTCCAGAATGGCCTCTTGCCCTCAGCTCTGCAACTCTGTTTTAGAAGTTTCCAACCCTTATTTTAGTCCTTCAATAAGATATTTAAAATTTGCAAAATCTGTTCGTTTCACTTCCATTTGGAAACTATTCGTTTCCCTTGTTGGCTGTTCCTTTCCCTTTCATTTTCCAAAGTCTTTCGTTTTTTCTCAAATAGCTTCAAAACTACTTATTTGAATGCGCTATGTATTCCTTTCCATAACGCATTCTTTTATTACATCATTCAATGCGTATACCATAATATTAGATATATCTTTCTTTATATTTAGAACTTTATTTAAAATCAGTTTTTTTTTATACCACAATACGTAAGGCATTTGCCTTATCCTCCTTTGGCTTTTATTTGATGATGACCTTTTAACCTGGTAACGGGCCTTCAAACAAAGGGCTTTAATGTTCACCAATGCCCATAAAGTTAGCCAAACCTTCGTGCGTGTCAACAACACGATAATCAATGCCCATGAGCTATTTGTTCGCATCATTCTGCTCTGGTGGTCACAATGTCAGTCCTTCCTCAAAATTTGTGCAAGTTTCACAATGGTGTATTTGTCCTACTGCTAACAGCTACCCATCGCTCAGTGCTCGATCTGGTTATTCTCTACAAATGCTGCCTTGATCTTGCATAACAGTTGTTCATCTTAGCGTCTATTGTCCTTTGTGCACCATGTAATAACATATTCCTAGCTATTCAAAATTGCAGTTGGATCTGCCACGTATGCTGGTAAATATGGTAATTGGTTCGCCAAGAAATAAGGCACTTTCGACACCGATCCTGACTTCAAACCCACTATGTTGACGTTTCCCATTGAGTCACCCACTGGTTTATGAATACCCTGGTGTTGGCTTCATCCACCATGCTATCAATTATCTCTATGAGAATGGATTTGGCAATCGACACCTCTATCATCACACACGCATCCATGCTGGCTGGCGATATTGCCTTTGTGCTCACTGGCCATATCATCGACACTCCACCCTAGCCTCTGTATGCCTGGTGATTTCCATCATTGGCCCCCATCGTCATACGATCTATGCGTTTCTCGAATCCACACCATCGTGCATGCCTTCGAAGCTTTGGCCATGTTGGAGAGCTACCTATAAACTTCCTGGATCACCGCTGTCTATCATGGGCCATAATACTCCCATTGATTTTGCAATGTTTAGACCCCCGTGGCACCGTAATGGTTTTCCATGCTCGCTCGGGCATTCATGTGGCCCTGCCACATTTGGAACCGGTGATTCCTTCTTCGATCAACTCACTACCTTCACGATGTCATTGTTGTGTTGAAGCATTGGAGCCTGACGTCCAACCTGCCATTGCTCACCGATGATCTCGACATGTCGCGATGCTGTCAGAATGTCCGTTCATTGCCACCTGCAAGAAAGTAAACCCAAAATTAAACCATAGCACAAAGTATCATTAATTTATTAAAATATTTAAAATTTCAACACAAAACAATACACTTTAAATTAAACTCCTAAAATTGGCACTTATAGTCAAAAGAATCCATTCCTTTCAAATGAAAAGAAAACAATGTGGCTTCTTTTATATTTATAAATTTTCTTTTTACTGTCCCTTTTATTTTTATTTTTGTTTTTATATAATATAATATATATTATATTATATACTATATAATATATATTAGATTATATTATTTTATTATTATTTTTTTTATTTTAAATTATCTGAACCACCCATGACAAGAAACACCAAAACTCGACAATAAAATTGCTAAAAACAAAAAAAATGACGAAAAAGTTGTCATAAACAAAAATGACGATAAAAGTTGTCGACAACAAAAATGATGACAAAAAGTCATCGACAAGAAAATGACGACAAAGTTGTCATAAACAAAATGATGACAAAAGTCGTCGACAAGAAAATGACAACAAAAGTCATCGACAAGAAAAATTTGTCGACAATAAAATATCGTCGACAAGAACCGACAACAATTGCAAAACCCACGATGAAACGAAGGCATAGACCCTTAAAACAAACTGCAAACATCGAACTTTCAAAGCAAAAAGGTGGGTCCCCAATTTTTGGGGTACGTTGTGGAGCGGCCACAACACCTCTTTGACCTAGAAGTAAATTTTACATACAAACTTACAAGAGGATAAATCAGATCAGGATACCCCAATATGAGCTCAATTACAAATCAAATTTATGTGTCAATTTCTCAATCAGATTGAAAGGAAACTTAAATTACATTTTATTTTATCAAGCTTTCTAAGCTTTAATTTCAATAACATATACCGATGTCTTATCTGTTGGGTGACTATAGCAAAAATTAAATAACCTCATGGACTAGTAAGAAAGGAAAGAGAACAAACTGACATGCCTATATCCATTCAAATGATGTAATCAACATAGACATTAAATCAAAAAAAAGAAACCATCATTGATGGATTCAAACAATGTAATACACAAACAAGCAACATACAAAATATGATTATGAGAAAATCCAAAGAGCAAGGCTAGAATTTTATTATATTCTATATAAAATTATTAGAATATCAAAGACTATAAGTGTGTTCAGGTCTCTCAAAAATACAATACAAAATTCACCTTGTTCAAATGATGTAAAAAGGGAATCACAATTTTATATCCTAAATATAGTAACACAGAAACTCCAACTCCTAGAAATAGTTCCTATAAATAATCTTAGGTGGGCTTATTGGACTCTCAGCTATCCCTACACATATGTGAGAAGAATTGATAAATGGAAACACAAATATAACAAAGAAGATATAGTCAACCTAGATAAAACATTCCTAATACCTCTTGCAGAATTTGCTATTTTATTGCTTGATGATGATTCTAGATTGAACAACCTCCTTTATAATTTAAATTTTGCAATTATATCATAGATGTGTGATGTAGAGGTTCCCACCTAGAGTTCTCTCAACCCTTCATTTTCTTGGATGCATTACAACAAAAATTTATTTGTCATAGGCTATCAAAATAACTGAAGTGCTACCATTTGTACCAAAATGATACCATCTATTAAGAAAGGTCAATGCTTCAGCTCCTCTGGTTTGACATAACTCACAAATTCTATTACTGATTTGATCGTGTGGTTGGCTTGGCCCCTTTATATTTTTTTGTGATGGGATCAGTTTTTACTTCACCTTGGATTCCTATGGTGGTCTTCGTTCAAATTTTTAGATCTCTTATCTGAAGTATAAAAAGAAGCTTGTGAGAAAGCAAGAGAAGATGCACAGAAAGAAGAAAGAGATGATGTATTTACAAGCAAGTGAGAAGAAAAAGTGTAAATATATCAGAGGTCGGAGAGAAGAGGAAACTAAAAAAGAAATTGAGGTACACAAATTAAGGAAACCACCAAGAATAGTGTACCTTCGTAATTATATTCCATCGTGATGTAGAGAAATTTCCAAAGTAGATGGCTTGTCAGATCATAGTCATTGGTCTATCTTTATAGAATTTTTGTGTTGCTTAATGTTGCTTAGTAGGAGTTTCTTACACCACCAACATTTCTCTTCGTGATCTCCTTATTACACCATAGGATCATGCTTCTATATTTTAGAGATATTTGGCTTGCTTTAATCTGGCACTCACACATTGCTAGCCTCATTCTATATGATCTGTGAGATTTCACCTTACTAATCAACCTTACCCAAGTGACTTGCGACTTTCCTTCTTACTACCTCTGAATTTTTATAAGCTCAAAGGCCTTGGATTTGTAGTACTTTACCCATTTTTAGGATGTCAGGCGATTGAGGTGAACTAAATGATGCCATGATTTGATTTACTTATATGTTGTGAAGTTTGCAAAATCTGGGATGTTTGACTCCTTTTGAAATTTGTTTATCTCGTCAGAGTTCCTAAAACACATCCTTGCAACTTGGATTTCTACTTGATCACAGTGCTATAGGAAGTTAGTATCATGAATGGCCTGGTAGATTCATCCCTTATAGTGTCAAATTTTCATTGGTGCCAGCCCAGTTTACATTCTCCTAAGGTAGCCTTATTCTAATTTTGTTAGGTCTCAAGGAATACGCATGTGCCTTGAACCACCATTAATACTTTGCTCTTCGATCTCCGTTGCTCATGTGCTACTGCTATCATTGATGAATCAACAAGGAGAGCATATAAAATTATTACAATATAAAAGACTAGCAATGTGCTCAGGTCTCTCAAAAATACAATATAAATATCACCTTGTTCAAATGATGTAACAAGGGAATCACAATTTCCTATCCTAAATCTAGTGACACAAAAACTCCAACTCCTAGAAATAGTTCCTAGAAATAATCTTAGGTGGGCTGATTGGACTCTCAACTATCCCTGCACATAGGTGAGAAGAATTAATAAATGGAAACACAAATATAACAATGAAGATATAGTCGACCCAGATAAAAAATTCATGATACCTCTTGCAAAATTTGCTATTCTATTGCTTGATGATGATTCTGGTTTGAGTGGCCTCCTTTATAATTTTAAATTTGTAATTCTATCATAGATGTGTGATGTAGAGGTGACCACCTGGAGTTCTATTGACCCTGGAGTTCTATTGACCCTTCATTTTCTTGGATGCATTACAATAAAAACTTTTCTATCATAGGCTATAAAAATTTATGAAGTGCTACCATTTATCCCAAAATGATGCCATCTGTTAAGAAAGGTCGATGCTTTAGCTCCTCCGGTTCGACCTTCCTCACAAAGTCTTACTAATTTTATCTTGTGGCTGGCTCAGCCCCTTTATATTTTTTGTGATGGGTCTAGTTTTTACTTCACCTTGGCTTCCTATGGTGTTCTTTGTTCAAATTTTTAGATCTTTTATCTGAATTATAATAAGAAGCCCATGAGACAACAAGAGAAGATGCATAGAAATAAGAAAGATATGATTTATTTACAAGTAGGTGAAAATAAAAAGTGCAAAGATATTAGAGGTGGGATAGAAGAGGAAACTAAAAAAGAACTGGAGGTACACAAATTAAGGAAACCACCAAGAACAGTGTACCTTCGTAACTATATTCCATTGTGATGTAGAGCAATTTTCAAAGCATATGGGTTGCTAGATCACATAGTCAATGGTCTATCTTTATGGCATTTTTTATGTTACTTAATGTTGATCAATAGGAGTTTCTTACACCACCAACATTTCTCTATATGATCTCCTTATTACGCCATAGGATCATGCTTCTAGATTCTGGAGATATATGGCTTGCTTTAATCTAGCATTCACACATTGCTAGCCTAATTCTATATGATATGTGATATTTCACCTTACCGATCAACCTTACCCAAGTTACTTGAGGCTTTCCTTCTCACTACCTCTAAATTTTTATAAGCTCAAAGGCCTTGGATTTGTAGTATTTTACCCATTTTAGGATGTCAGGCGATTGAGGTGAACTAAACGGTGCCATGATTTGATTTACTTATATGTTGTGAAGTTTACAAAAGCTAGGATGTTTGACTCCTTTTGAAATTTTTTTATCTCCTCAGAGTTACTAAAACACGTCCTTGCAACCTGGATTACTACTTGATGATAGTGCTATGGGAAGTTAGTATCATGAATGGCCTGGCAGATTCATCCCTTTTTATGTCAAATTTTCATTGGTATTAGGTCAATTTGCATTCTCCTAGGGTAGCCTTATTCTATTTTTATTAGGTCTTAAGGAATACACATGTGCCTTGAACCACCATTTGATACTTTATTCTTTGATCTCCAATGAAAACTAATTTGATGATCCTCATAATAATATCCGAGTCATTGGAGAGATCTGTCTCTCTTGTTCTAGTGCTATCATTGATGAATCAACAAGGAGAGCATATTATTTGGCTTGCACTATCACTGATAAATCATCAATGGGAGCACCAAAGGAAAGCATGGTACTTCTCCTACGCTATCACCATTAGTGTAATATGGTCATTGGTTTATTAGCATTGATTACCTTTTATCTACGATGAGAGCAAATTGACTTAAGTCATGGGTGACCATGATGAAATATGACTTTTATGCATTGGGTGACCCTAGAGAAGGTTCTAAATGATGAAGTGCTTCTATCACTTATTGATTTTAACCCATCGCTACTTATTCTCCGTCATTGTTGATGAATCAGTGACAAGGAATTTAGATGAATGACAAAGAGACCTTGGGCGCGCATGGGTAATTAAAACTTAGGGATTTATGACCTTGCAATTTTGAAGGACTTATTGTGACTTGAATGACATTGTCGTTGATCGGTCAACATGGTTGCTAATATATGGGCAATGAAGGATGTGTGTCAGCGATGAACTTTAGCCTCTTAAAAGATTCTTTAGATTCATGAGGTACTTAGGACATGGAGGACTATTGTGAGGGAAAAATTTATAACATTGCAAGTACTAAGGAGGACATAGTGCATGTTATGTGAGGGATCAAAAATAGGGCACTTGACCATGAATATTAATCACTAGCTCTCATAACCTTAACACTTAGGGATCAAATAAAAGGGTTACGCCTAATCACTCATTGATTGGGCTATCACTTATTAACCAATGCTATCACTAATTAATAAGTGATGGGGATTTAGCATCAGCACTAGGGTTATATGCCTTGGATCACATTACAAACTCAGATGATAAATGTTATTTTGAGACCATGGCAAAGACCTTAGTGGCATGGGAGTGATGAAATTTTATTTATGAACCTTTGAGACCTTAGGAAACACTTAAGACTTGGTCATGATTACTAAAAGGGGAATTCATTTTGGATGAGGTCTAGACCATTAGGTTGAAATAAAAACTTTAGCAGATGGAATTACATAATCACTGATCAATTGATATGGTCATTGATGCATGAGCAATGGGAGTTCTACAACAGTGATCAGATAAAAATTGAAATGCTTTGACTAGAATTGGCATCGATTGACTTAATTAATCACTGATGGACTAGCAATGGGGGATTATGATCCATAATAAATGGATTATTCACCTTTCTTGGTTAGTGTGATTGCTTATAGATTGGCACTATCATCGATAAATTAGCAATGAATGATTATGATCAACAATGAAGGTTGAGAAATTAGATTTTGAGAATTTTGGGGACTAACTTTAGGACTTAGACCATGATAAATACCTTGGGGAAGACTTAGGTTTTCATATTGGGGTGAAGATGATGAAAACTTAGAGAAATAATAAAATGATGATATGAGGGCTTAATGGTAACTTGTGGAAGGGATTGTATAGATTAATGTGTGATGGAGATATATAAAAATGGGAAATTTATAACCCAAGAATACTAGGATGGTGTGGATGAAAATTTATGGATTAAATTAAATGATAAGAGCGTATCGAATGAGATGGAATGGGGTTATAACAAGGGATTATAAACCTTGATATATTTTCTTCAAAATAATAAGGACAAGGACTATAACATGGACTTATTAAAGACTCTTAGGATCAAAATTATCATTATAAATTTTTATCAAAAGAATTTAGACTTGACAACCCCATAACATTATTAAAGTGATCAAGACTTCCTAAAATCATCTAGACTAAGCTATTGATATTCCTTGAAAAATTAGGAATCTAAAATAGATTGGAATTATGCAACCCAACAACACATTTGGCATTTTTAAGTCTTCTCAATCTTGAATCTACAACTCTTGCAATGGGAACTTTTTCTTAGACCTCCAAAATATTTAGTCTTCAACTTGTTGCTTCAAGTACCAGATTGATTCTAAAGAAGCTATTCTTCCTAGATCTTGTAGGAAGCTTCCAAAATTTCTTTAAATCTCCTTTTTCTGCAACAAGGTATTAGAAATAATATAATAGAGAAAACTTGAAATCTAGAGATTATGAATCTTCACTAGTTGATTTGTTAATCTAGTGGAATCAATGCTAAGTCCTAGTCTTCACAAGTTTTCTTGCAACTCTGTGGAAATCGTCTAGCCAAATAAAATTTTAAAAATTCTAAAAATGAACTCTGCATATCTCCTCTCAATCTCTCTTGTGGATCTCTCTATTTCCTATCAATCTACCTTGTGCTCTAATACCACTATTAGATTTTGATGATCTAAATTTAAGTAAATGCAACCACAAGATGTAAAATGAGCAAGTAATGATAACTATATGATAATGGCAATATAAATTGTAGGAAAATTAATGAGAAAATTCTACAATAACTCAAAAAATAGCCATTAATGAAAGCTCATGAAAATAGCACAATATAATATTATGGAGGACATGAACACTCCAAAATTTATGAATGATCTACAATTTACTCACTATACTTACTCTATCTAACTAGCCTCTAGCCTATTCCTACTAGCTCCCTCAAAGGATTATATATAGGGAGATATGTCCCTTGGCCTTTAATCTACCCATGAATCTTCATCTACCTAACCTATGACTAATGTACATGTGGACTACATGTACATTCTAACACTTGTGTATTTATTACATTGCATTAAGTAACTACTCAAACCTTAATCTAATATGAACTCCTAATCTAAAGATGTATCCAAGGTGGTAAATTAGCATGTACCAAATAATGTAATATATTCCAACAAGGCCTTAGGAGTAGGAATAAAATCTATGGAGGCAAAGGTGTGATTGTAACCAAAGTTTCATTATGTTGCATGGGTTGGATGATTTCTAGGAAATATGGCATAATGACCATAAGGTAAAGTTTTCCCATGGAAATCAGATTATTCTATATATTTACTATGGCTTGGAAGACTTGAGGGAAGGTCAATACATTATATTATTATATTTTAAGGCCTATATCAAGATTAAAAAGATAATAGACATATGACTAACGGTTGGATGGCTTAACTTCTTGGGGGCTCCTTCTCCAAGTTTGGATAAACCTAATATTAAAGTTAGTAATAGCTTCTCTTGGGTACCTCTAAATAGTAGTGAAATATGTGAGTAATGAGAAAGGGTATGTTAATTAATTGAACTCTTGAATTAATGGTTTAGCTAGGTCAGCCCATAAATGGATGCTTCATCCATAGCATGGTACCAGTGTGATATCTTCTATTCGAAATATAGAGTGAGGAGTCTTACCATGACATTCTAATCTTAGATATTATTAATGGAAGACAAGGAAACCACATCTTGGTAATTCTTGTATGTTGTCTTATCTATACCATCATAAGTGGGTAAGTCTTTAAGCATCACGTAGGGAATATTATTGAGATGTGCTAAGCCAAGTGTTTTGGTAGTGTTCCATCTAGGAAAATTTTGAGGAGCTTGTTGGGACATGAAATTTGAGCTAGGTGTGTTAGGGAATTATTGGGAACCAAATTATATGGAATCTATGCTTTTAGTATGAGAAGAAGTTTTAGGATATGAAAGTCTACTTTTTTTTAACCTATGGGGTGGCAACTCAAGAAATTGTAAAATATTTTTTAGCTTCTTGGCTATTGAACTTGTGATCATAAGAATTTGGATTCAATGCAAAATAGGTTCTAAATAAATAATTTGTTATTATTGGAGTCACCAAGTGATTAAAGATTTTATATAATGAGAAAAATTTCACTAGGATCCTACTCAATCAAGGAGGTGATATTTAAGTCCCACTATGCATGCAAAAAAATATTGTTCCAAAATCCACCTAGGTGGATGAGATGCACCCCAAATCTCAACCAAGATTGGATGAGAAGGATTTTTCCTATACTCAACCCCTAAATAAGGTTGGTTCCTTATAATACTATGCAAAATTAAAATAGGGTTTAATACTAAAGGAAGATATGTAAGGGTTAGAAGAAGATAAGGGTTTAGGAAATTCTTAAAATATGGATGGAGTATAATGGAAAAAAAATGAAATATGCTATATAAGAGTTTTACACATTCAATTTTAAGTGAAGCTCAATAAAAAAACCAACAATAAAAGCATTATAAAGTTTATTAAGCTCTATTTATATAATCTAAACATTCAAAATACTTTATGAAAAATAATCCAATTAGCAATCCAAATATGCAAAATTTGATCTGGTAGAATTCACTATTCACAAAGAGTAAATAGAAATGTATTAAAGTATAGAATTCATTCATAAAAACTTGTAAATTCTAACACAATGGAGTCTAAACAACTTTTAATTTTATTGATTAGCAACAATAATCATACAATATACAACAGAAAAAATGATAAAGACCTAACCCTCATTATGAGATGAGTTGATCTATTTATAAGTTACTCATGAATCTTGTAGCCCAAAATTTACAATAGTTTGTTATAGGTTCGTTAGAAAAAACATGGAAAGAATACTCATGGGAGTGGATATCACTTTCATGCTCTACACCAATCAACTGTTTATATTCTATTTTTGTTGATGTGGCCAAACAAGATTATTTCTTCAAATTTCCAGCTATGTATGTCTCAATTGGATCCATAGATATTTAATAATCATCCTCTACAATTGGGTTTGGCTACTACAATGGTCTATTAGGAATATCATTTTTAGCCCAATGACCTTGTCTTAAGTGCATGACAAGCATTTGAGCAATTACAAATTCTAACAAGCATGATTTGGATGAAAAATATGTTCTTAGGTGATTTTGAATCATTGTTATATTGTAACAATGCTCAGGTATTTTGGATATGAATGGGGATTTAGACATGAAGTCACGACTTTGGGAAGTATTGGTTTGAATTCTTCCTAAGTGGATTAGATGATGTGCCTTGATATTAGCCAGGATTGGAATATTGAAAAATACTTCTAAGTCAACCTCCAGAGAAGGTTGGTTCCTTATAAATATAATTAAATGAAATGGGGGTTAAGACTAAAGAAAAGTATGAGAGGGTTAAGAGTGAGTGTAGGGATAGAAATTGAAATAAAGTTGGTTGATATTCAACTAACAACAATGAGCTATGATGCATAAGAGTCTTACACACAATATAAGGCAAGGCCTAATAGGCCAATTAACATACAGTCTTATAGAACTCCATTCAAACCAATTACCACATTTCTAAGAATTCTAAAAACTAATTGAACAGTAATCTAGATATCATAATAAGCCTAACAAAATTTACTATTCATAAAGCATTAATAGAAATGCAATTAGAAGCATAACTCACACATACATAAATTCTATAACATCTTTTGTAAAAGGATAGAAAAAACTTAGTTATATTTATAGGCATAAATCATCATACAACGAATACAATATTGAAAATGCTAGACTTGACCTTGTTTTTGAGGTATATTGAGCTATTTATAAGATTACACTACTTTTCTATTAGCTCTTATCATTACATAAAAATTGTCTACAAGCCTAACTAGTACGAGTGTAGGGACTAGGCATCACTTTCCAGATTGTCTCATTTCACTTGCTTTTATTCCATTCATGTTGATGTGCCTGGTATTTATCTCTCATATAAGCTTGATGGCCACATGTCCTTTAAATTTTTGAAGTACTCTGGCATCCTTAATTTTTCACTACTATATTTGTTGTAGCTCTAGCTCATCTATGGTCTTGGATCATTATAATAGCATTGATATGGGAGGCTTATCATCATGAAAAAATCTATATGACAAGGATAATATCAAAATATCTTCCCTCAATGTTAGGTCTTAGAAGTGTGATCAAACTTATTTTGTTTTCATTTGACATTCATACCTTACAAGTCCAACCCCCCTTCATACTAGACTTTATGGAATTTTGAGTCCAACAATATCTCTTGATGCCAAAAAAAATTTCCCTCTTGATGATGTTAGCTTCTAAAAATTTAAATCTTTTTTTTCATACTTTTCTTCCTATCCTAATGACATCAACATTTTAAAATCTATTCTGGTGATGTGCTAGGTTCAATACCTTAGCAAAATTTTAAGTCATGAAATCATGACTAAATGCTAGGCATCAAAATTTTCTTGCAACTTTGATTACATCAATATTAGGGAAAGTCCAACCCTTCTCTTAGCCCATTTCTTTGACTTAGCCAAGTTTTTGGTCTATCTAGATGTAGAGCGCCAAATCTGGTAAGACCCCAAGGTCTTACCTATAAAATTAATAAATAATTTAATATAAATGTAATCGCAGACCCTTCAAAAGGGGGCTCCCTTATTTAAATATTCAATACTACTTTTATTCTTCTTCTTTGGATGATTTGTGTGAATGGCCAACCTAATATATATCTACCCTAAAGCTATGTTGGTGAAGAGACGTGATGGTTCACGTTATGAAGAGATGTGATGGTTCACTTTATGAGTTAATAATATAATAATTAAATGATTAATAAGACTAAATAATACTAACTAATAATGTTAGGATGGAGGATCCTAACATGCCACCCTCCTTAAAAATAGCTTTATCCTCAAAGGTCAAAGTGAGGAGCTTTCTCTTTTGTTTTTCAAGCATAATTTTTGCAAGTTCTTGTACTATTTTAATGTCACTTTTTCAAAGGCAAGGATATCTTGAAGGTCGGAGTGTTAGTTGCGGGTTGCCAAGAACAATAGTAGAATCTTCCTTAGGATAATCATTATGATGATGGGAGGGAAACCCTTGGGGTTCCTCAAACACTTTAGAAGGATGCATCAAAAGTGGTGGTAATGCTTCCATATCCTTTTGTTGTTCCCTAGGAGAGCCAACGGAGAATGAGTGTGTAATCACCTTTCTACATTGTTTTTGAATAGGTTTGGTTATGTGGCAAGAACTCACAATTGGGGGGAAATTTGAGCATAGTTCTTGTAGAGTGTAAGTTTAGCCATAATGGGTCATTTTGGAAATGTCTACCTCATCCTTTCCTGATGCATCGATAACTTCTGGTATATCAATCATATTGCCTTTATCATTGTGATCAGGTGTTTCGGATATTTATTTCTCATTGTCCTTGTTTTCCACATCTTCCTCCTCTTTATTATCTTCCATGGATTCCTCATATTCCTTACCTTCCTCATAATTTCCATATTTAGTGCTATCTTTAGGTGTATCTATCACTATGTCTACCTCAATTGCATTTTCATCATTGGAAGAACTACAAGGAATAGTTGCATCTAAAATATATAGTTTAGGTGTAATACATTGATGATTGCAAATAAATTTCTCATCGCAATGATAGCAGAGGTCTTTTGCTTGTCGTTATTTCATTTCTTCAAAACTAAGATGTTTATTCATAGGGTTGGGTTAAGTTTGGGGTTTGTGTAAGTGCTTTGTGCCTTTCCATTATGTTTAGGCTTGGGGGAAATGTAAGTGGTTTGAAATTTCCCCATATGTGGTTTCCCTAATCGATGTTGTGCATTGATTTTGTCTTTGGCTAATTTTGCCAAGCCATTAGTCTGCATCATGGTATAGGGTTTGAACTTTGTCACCTTTATTTTAATTTCTTCTTTCAATCCTTTGATGAAGCAATATATGAGAAATACTTCACCCTACCCTATGTTGTGTTTGGTGATATACTTAAATCAAATTTCATACTCATGCATAGTAGTGTTTTGATAAAGTTATTTGAGCAATTCCCACATGGTTGGGTCTCACATGGCTCTAATACCAAATGGTAAGACGCCAAGGTCTTACCTGTAAAATTAATAAATAATTTAATATAAAATGTAATCGCAGGCCACTCAAAAGGGGGCTCCCTTGTAATCACTTTGCCACTATAGGGGGCTCCCTTCTTTAAATATTTAATACTACTTTTATTATTCTTATTTGTATGATTTGTGTGAATGTCCAACCTAATATATATATCTACCCTAAACATATGTTGGTGAAGAGACATGATGGTTCACATTATGAAGAGATGTGATGGTTCACTTTATGAGTTGATAATATAATAATTAAAATATTAACTAACTAATACTAACTAATAATTTTAGGATGGAGGATCCTAACAAAATATTTCTACCTTAGTGGAACTTTTAGTCTAGAATACAATAGGATGCTAACCTCTTTGCCTTCTCCAAATTTTGAGTCTAGCAAGGCACTTTTGAGCATCTGGTCACCTTACCTATGGTATAGCATGAATTAAATTGTTGTAGTAAAATATTGTTGTGGTAGTCTACTTATGCAAAAGTGAAACTTTTGGCCTAGATCCAAGGCCTTTGCCTTGGTAAAATTAGCAAAATTTCATCAAAATTAGAATTCGGCTCGCTCTACAAAGAATTGAGAATTTGGGTGGTGATATTGACCCACATTATTGGCACTTCCTAAGGGTTTATGCTTGTAGAAATAAAGGATCTAGATAGACTTATTTATTGGGCATGGAGTCAAAAAGAGGAAAAGGGAGCTAGAAGATAAGTTGATAAAAATTGGAAGTTTAGGAGGAAAAAAAGCTTAAAATTATCATAGATAGAAGAACTACAAAATAGGGAATTGAAAAAAAAAGGATGCTAAGGTGTGAGGGAGGTGAAGGCTAGGGGCCTACCTAGGCATGTATTCTATTATTTAAATAGGTATTTTAAGACATGTATTAGAAGATACCACTATTCAAGACCCATCCCATTTGCCTACAAAATATAGACTTTCTATAGAATATAAAGGAGGAAATATTATAGAAGAAGATAAATTTGAGGTTTACATAAGGATGAATTATGGGGAGGTGAACAAGGAGAAGAAATATGTAAGGAAATAAAAAGTAGAAGTATAAAGAGGAGGGAATTATGAGAAGAGGAAGAGAAAGGAAGAGGTAAGGAGATACCCAAATAGTAGTACCTTCGACAAAATTGAATCATCCATGAGCATAGTTTACCATAACTAAAAGTTGTTTTAGAGCTAGGTAAGTAGCCTTAGGTAATATTCCAAGCACTCGATAGTAAAAGTGCTTAATTTATCTCTACTAATTTCTTCTTTACAAAATTTTATAGGAACATAAGTAGCTATACAATGTTCATAGGCTTTTAATACATGAATGACTACCTTATTTCTTAGTAGAAACATACATCTTACAGAACTCTTTGCTTTTCCATAGGCTTGCATTTAATTTTATAGATCATATTGATGATCATTCCAGCTAAGTTTTGTAATAACTATAAATTTTCTCTTCTATGTTGGTGCACTTTCCCACAAATCTATTCCTCATGTGACTAGTTTGCTCTACCACTTTCCTTTTGTGTCTTCAATAGTCTCCTACTAGTAGGGTTTTCCTACTTGGACACCTTCCATTTACTTTTTTCATCAAATTAATGAGGTGTCATATTATAGCTTCATGTGTATTTTCATGCTTGAATGTCATCTCCACCAATTTTTGGATTAGCCATGATATCTACTATTACTCACAAAAATAAGAATTCAGCTAGCCTATCCTTTGGGCTATGGAATAATAGAGAAGTGAGGGGAAGGTTGGAGAACGAGGAGAACATAGAAAATCATTATTATTATTATTGTTAATTTATATTTTGCACAAGGAATGGGAAATGAACATGAGCGAGTCTAGAATGACTAGAGGAAGAGAAAGGTGCAGAAGGTAAGGTAGCAATATAATATGAATTATGGTAGGAGGGAACAAAGAAGAAGAATAAAATATGAGAGAAGTAATACGTAAATGATGAATATATTTGAAATCCTAGTTTTTTCTGGTATTATTTCTTAGAACTTGCTTCACCTTTTTATCTCATTGTTTTTTATTGCTTTGACTTCAAACAGTAGTAAGGAAAAAAATATGAAGCATTCCCCTATGACTAAAGGGTTCTTCTAGAACTCATTTCTTCTTGTCCTTGCTCTATCTTCATAGGCTTTATATATTAATAAAAAAAATTGCTTGGTTGTGCTTAAATAGTATGCATAGCTACATGCCTCATAGGTTCCCATGGATTGAGAGAAAATTTTCTCCTTTTTTCTTTTATCCTTAGAATTTGCTCTTTTGGCATAATTTTGGTGTTCTTAAGAAAGATAAAAACCTAATTATAAAATGTGTGTGGTTGTTCTTGTTGGTCCTCATTGTAGGGAAATAGAATGGCATACATTGTAAATGGAGGAGCACCTTTAGAAAATACCAATATGGATTTAGCAGCACCAAGATTTCTATTAGGCTTCCATAAATGAGAATGTTTACCTTAGATAACACCAAGAAGGCTAAAATAGATCATTCTTCATATCTAATGGTTTAGCAATTCCTTGTGGCATAGGAATTTTTAGGCCCATATACAACTTTCCTCTTAGGCCTCTTCTTGTGCTCATACCTATCATCCTTTCAAGACTAGCATCCTACAAGTAATATTGCACTATATCTATCCTTCATAAGTGATGCAATGCTAAAAGAGGACACCTCCTTACATACGCTCCTAATTCTAGATAACCCATTGATTAACTGTCACGTCCATCCTCCTTTTTTTAGCTTAGATGTCATAAAATTGCAATAAAGAGCATTTCCAAATCCATTAAACTAGAACCTTGATAATAAAACACCTTAATCCTCTAGATATTATACACATGATCCACTACTCATCTTTGCATTTGGCCAATTATTTTATTTCTAGTTGTATCTACCCATAATCAATTTTATTTACTTGTTTGCTATAACATAAAATTATGACATACCTCCATATGCCAATGGTCACAAGCTTTGTGTTTAATTATAATATGTAGTGCCTTAACCATATGCTTTCAAATTTACACTTTTCTTATTCATTAGCTTCGTAGAACATGTATCTCATTTGGCCAAAAAGTTTTCATTGAGTTGAATTTGAGAAAATATCAGTTCCTAAGCTTGTTTGACAAATGACATCAAGAATTAGCATAGATGATTCACATTGAGCATGTGAGTTGATGGCCATTTTTCCCATATGCAATTATCCATGTGCTATATTGATATATTATATTCTAAGAGTCATAAAGAATATGAGAATCAACATCTTGGAATGTAGCACAAAATATCCTTTGACAATGTGTAATTCTTTAGGAAGTTGCCCTAGAATTTTTGGGTGCTCGTGTTGAAGCTTATGACTTGTTATGCCTTATAACTGCTCATAGCTAGTTTTTTTATTTTTCTAACTTCATAGATTTAAAAAAAATACTACTTTGGGACTACTAAAGAAGAGATCATTCCATATCATTTATTACTCACGTTATGGCCAATATATTACCTCCGCCTAGGAATGCTCCATAGATTCTACCAAATTTACCTACTCAAGAACCAATAGAGTCTCTTTGAACTTCACTTCTTTCACACTATTGCTTTCAACAATGTTTGGGGGATTCATTTCATTCTGAGCTTATTGTTGGAACAACCTTGGATAGTTATCCACCATATCTTTCCTCAGTTTCCTTGTTATTTCTAGGTAATATAATTTTTGGTAAGCCTATTTTATTTTTTGATAGACTTACAATACTTCAAGAATGGATTGCTTTATAAATAGCTTTAGATTTTTCTTCTCTTGGTGCTCTCTTTGTGAATACATTGTTGTATCTTCTAGCTCATCCTATTTGGTATTATTTATGGTGTTGGCAATTTTGGGTACCTTGAGTACATTGGCTTTGCTCAAGTATAGTTGTTGTCATTGATGTCAAAGGAGCTCTTGGTAGTTGTTGTCTTTGATGTCAAGGAGTTCTTGAAGCAATTTGATTAGTTGTCCAAGCATGTGTTTTGATGAAGGTTTCAGTATAATCAGTAAGTTTCTATGTAGCCCAGTTGCAAAAAGATCAAGAAAAAGACAAGTAAGAAGAAGTATGCAGGCGGCTGGCAAAACTGTCGTGATTTCGTGACATGTTTCAGGAGAGAGAAAGTGCTGGCAAAACTATCGTGATTTCACGACATGCTGGAAGGTAGAGGCAAAGCTGGCAAACTATCACGATTTCGCGACATGTTTCAGGAGAGAGAAAGTTTGGGTAAATCTATCATGATTTCGTGACATGCTGGAAGGTAGAGGCAAAGCAGGCAAAAGTGTCACGATTTCACGACAAGTTTCAATGAAGTTGTACGGATGCAGAAAGTGTCACGATTTTGCGACAGGTTGAGTTGGCAGCTTGTAGTTGGCGAAAGCGTCGCAATTTCACGACATGTTCCAATTTCGCGAGCAGTTGGCAGAAAAGAGCTTAAGACAGCGAAAGCGTCGCGATTTCGTGACATGTTCCAGTTTCATGAGCAATTGGTAGAAAAGAGCTTAAGGCAGCGAAAGCATCATGATTTCATGACATGTTCCATTTTTGCTAGTGCAAACCGAAAAAAGGTTGAAGAAGCAAGAAGTGTCGCGATTTCACTACAAAGTTACAGATGACGTCAGCAAGAGGCAAAGGTGTTGCGATTTCATGACAAAAGCTGAGAAGAAGGCTTTTGAGTCTAAAGCGTCACGATTTCACGATAGAGTTGCTGATGATGTCAACAAAAGTAGATGTGTCACGATTTCACGACAAGAGCAGAGAGGAAGGCCTTACAGAATAAGGTGTCACGATTTCACGACAGAAGACATGATGACATTAGCAAAGTCAGGGAGTGTCACGATTTCGTGACAACAGGCTAAAGCAAGGTGTAAGGCAGACTGCAGTGTCGCGATTTCATGACAACAAGCTAGCAAAAGTGTACGGCAGGCTGTAGTGTCACGATTTCGTGACAACAAACCAAAGAAGGCGCACAACAGGCAGTAGTGTCATGATTTTGCAACAGCAAGCAATACAAGGTGTATGGCAGACAAAGGCATAGTGATATCGTGACATGTTTGAGTTTCGCGCTAGAAAAGCTACAGAACAGTAGAGGCGGTTGAAGCCGACGGAGTTAACCTTTGTCTACGAAGTGTAAGGTTGTGCAACCGACGATTGTTTTAAGGATATACAGTCGACTAAGATCAAGAATTTAATCATGAATTATTACTATAAAAGGAGGACTGTTTTTGAGTGTCAAGTGTCGAATGTGCGTGTTGAGTTTGCGCAAGTGAAGTCTGTTGTGCGCAAAGAGCAGTCATATTGAATCGATCGAAGTGTGCGTTCGAAGTGTGACTTTCGCAGAAGCAGAGTGTAGGAAGAAGTTTGATTGAGGAGAAGCAGCCTGTGCGAAGAGGGTGCTGTTGTGGCTGCACATAGGCGCATAAGTTGCTGTGCGATCGAGTGCTACAGTATTTACATAGACTGTGTAAAGAAAGTAGAGTGTGCGAAGACTGCACTACGGTGGATGTGCAACGGAGCAGAAGCTAAGTTGAGAAGATAGTGCCGCTGCATTTTGCGAAGATTGTACTATTGTGTTTACGTAGAAATTGAGAAGATAGTGCTGCTGTAATTTGAGAATACTGTGCTGCTGTAGTTGCGCAGGAAGTGAAAAGTTGTTTTCAACCAAGTGCAGAAAAGAACAGAGGAAGAGGACAATTGTGCCAGACCAAAGGACTATGTTTGGTGCAGATAAGAGGACCAACTTTGTAGTGACAGAGTTGAGGACAGAGATCTCCAACCATAGTAAGGAAGACAGGTGTCTTCTGTGGATAGAGTTCCACTTGCTAAGGGCAAAGGATATAGAGGTCTTCTAGAGGATCACCAGCAAAGTAGAATTAGGGGAAGGTATCTCCTTTGAGCCGAGGCTCATAAACATTGTAATCGGGAAGGATTCCCAAAGGACTTTGATATAACTTTTAGAGAAAATTTTTATCCGTGGAGTAGCCCACCTTGGGTGAACCACGTTAAATGGGTCTTCTATGTGTGATGCTTTCTGTCTTATTTAATATTATGTTGATGCCACTGCTATATGAAATTAAAATTATTAAATGGTTAAGTCTTATACTGTTCACCCCCCCTCTCAGTATAAGTTCATGTTCTTCAATTGGTATTAGATTCAGTCTCTCCAGAAAAAGCCTAACAGCTTGGAGAAGGATCTAACAGAGGAACATATAAATTCAGAAAAGGTTGAATTCAATCTCAAGAGTGAATTCTTCTTGGCCTTGAGAAAGCTTGAGAAAATCCGGGAAGAGAATTCTATCCTCAAGCAGCATTGTCAGGAAAAAGAGATAGCAAGATCAGAATTGGCTCAAAGTGTTATAGATTTCAAAATTCTAGCTGAAAAAGGGAAGAAGATTGAACAAGTTCTAACGAGAGGTTCTAAAAGGAAAGGTAGCCGATTGTGAGAAACTAAAAGGAAAGATTATGTCTCTTAGAGTGAAGTTAGAACAGTCAACTCTCAGACAGAATATTCCGTGTGAAAAGAAGGATGGCATCACCATTCATGAAACAGGGTCTTCAAGTAAGAACAATCTTCACTTTGAAGAGTAATGGATTCCAGTTGATCACAAAAAGAACAAACTTCCAGGGTATCAAAACAAGTTACATAATACCTTTCATGGATATTGTTTTTCCTGTAAAAAAATTGGTCACATAGCTATGCATTACAATAAGTCTCTGAAGAGTCATAGTAAGGAAAATGTTAACTCATTTGCACCTCTTATGAATAAAAATATCATGTGTTACAAGTGCAAGAATTTTGGGCATATAGCAAGGATGTGCGCTTTGGATAGATTTAGTCTTGAGTTCTCAAAAAGGAGAAATGAGATAAAATCTAAGTCAATGATAGTTCAAACTGCTTTTCATGCTCAAGACAAAGTAGAAAAATGGTATCTTGATAGTGGCTGTTCAAAACATATGATTGGTGAAAAATAAAAAATTTTGTCTTTAAAAGAAATGAACAGAGGAACAGTCAGTTTGGGAGATAACAGGTCCGCAAAGATCTGTGGTAAAGGGACTCTTAGTTTGGATGGGAAATCCAAAACAAAAAACGTGCTTTATGTAGAAGGGCTAAGACATAATTTGCTTAGTGTGAGTCAACTTTGTGATCAAGGGCACATAGTATCTTTCTTTTCAGATAGATGTGAGATAAGTAAAGAATTAAATGGAAAACTTATTGCTAGGGCTACAAGGACTCCAAACAATATTTACATGCTGAGTGAGATAAAAAGAGAAAAATGCTTTCTAACTCAAGAAGATGAGAGTTGGTTGTGGCATAAAATATTGGGACATTTGAGTTTTGATAATCCGGTCAGTATTAGTAACAAGGAAGCAGTTAGAGACTTGCCCAAAATAAAAAGGCCCCAAAACATCATTTGCTGTCCTTGTCAACATGGTAAACAAACTCGAACCAGTTTCAAATCGAAAGGGTATACATCTTCCAAACCCTTGGATCTTATTCATACTAATTTATGTGGCCCCACCAGAACTCAGAGCATTCAGGGAGATAGCTATTTCATGCTGTTTATAGATGATTACTCAAGAATGACTTGGGCTACTTTTTTCAAAGAAAAATTTGAAGCTTTTGAAAAATTTAAAGTTTTTAAAGAAATGATTGAAAATGAGACTAACAAGAGAATCAAATGCTTAAGATCAGATAGAGGAGGAGAGTTCACTTCAAATGAATTTGTGGAATACTTTGAACAACATAGAATCAAAAGAGAATATTCAGCAGTAAGAACTCCTCAACAAAATGGAGTAGTTGAAAGAAAAAATAGAATTGTTGAAAATATGGCTAGAGCAATGTTAGATGAGTCAAAACTTTCGGATGGTTTTTGGAGAGAAGCAGTAAATATAGTAGTGCACATCATTACCAGGGCTCAACTCAGAGTCAATCATCATAAAACCCCCTATGAGCTATGGAAAGGAAGACCAGCTACAGTTAAACACTTCAAAGTGTTCGGGAGTAAGTGCTTCATCAGAAGGGAAGATCAAAATCTGGGTAAGTTTGATCCTAGGTGTGATGAGGGAAATTTTCTTGGATATTCAGCAAAAGTAAGGCCTACAGATGCTTCAACAAAATAACTCATACAGTTGTAGAGAGCATAAATGTAATAGTAGATGAAAAGACAGAGATAATAGAACCTGTCAAGGAACTCAGTGATGGAATCTGTCAAGAAGAATTCAGAGAAGTGTCAGATGAAGAAGAGGAAAGACAACAACTACTTCCCAAAACTCCTTCACGGTATGTTTAGAAACATCATCCCAAAGACTTGATCATTGGTGATCCAAATAGCAAGAAAACAAGAAGAAGAGTCATTCCTTCACATGAATCTAAGAATGTTTCATTGTTATCTCAGATTGAGCCAAAATTTTTTAGTGAAGCATGTACAGATGATTTTTGGGTAAAAGCAATGGATGAAGAGCTAAATCAAATAGAGAAAAGTGAAACCCGGGATTTGGTTCCAAGACCTAAGAACAAGAATGTCATTAGCACAAAATGGGTATTCAAAAATAAACTTAATGAGGATGGAAAGATTGTCAAGAACAAAGCCAGGTTAGTCTGTAAAGGGTATGCTCAAGTCGAAGGTGTTGATTTCGAAGAGACGTTTGTGCCTGTTGCTCGTCTTGAAGCGATCATAATGTTTTTGGCCCTGTCTAGTTTCAAATATTTCAAAGTGTTTCAAATGGATGTAAAGTCTGCTTTTCTAAATGGGGTGTTGGATGAAGAAGTTTACATAGAATAGCCAAAAGGTGTGTCTCTCTCAGAATAGCCAGACTATGTGTGTAAACTGAAAAAGGCACTGTACGGGTTAAAGCAAGCACCCAGGGCTTGGTACTCAAGACTTGACGGGTATCTTTATGAACAAGGATTCAAGAAAGGCGTGGCAGATAGCAACTTGTACATTAAGAATAAAGGTGATGATATGATTATCATAGTTGTCTATGTCGATGACATTATTTTTGGGGGAAATAATACTCAGATGTGCAAAGTGTTTGCTAACACCATGAAAAAGGAATTCGAGATGTCTATGATTGGAGAGCTGTCATTCTTTTTAGGACTACAGATTGCGCAATCAAAAGATGGTATATTTCTCTCTTAGGAAAAGTATATCAAAGAGATGTTAAAAAAATTTGGGATGATGGACAACAAACCCGTATGTACTCCAATGATTACAGGGTGCAATCTGAGTAAGAATGATGAATCTCCAGCAATAGATCAAAAATTGTACAGATCTATGATTGGCAGTATTGATGATAGAAAAAGCACTAGTGGTGGAGAATTCTTTCTGGGAAAGAGTCTGGTTTCTTGTCTGAGTAAGAAACAGCCTTCAGTTTCCTTATCTACAACGAAGTTGAATACATAGCAGCAGTGGCTGGGTGTACTCAGGTTTTATGGATGAAAAAAACCTTGGAGGATTTTAAAGTCAAGAATGAACAACCTATCCCTATTCTTTGTGATAATTCAAGTGCCATAAGTATTTCTAAAAATCCAATAATGCACTCAAGGACGAAGCACATTTCTATCAAATATCATTTTCTAAGGGAGAAAGTGCAAGAGAAGCAGGTCAAGCTAGAGTATGTACCCACTAAAGAGCAGATTGCAAATATCTTCACCAAACCCCTGTTGAGAAGCAATACACCCCCACTGAAAAATAAATTTCCACCCTTTGAAAATTTTGAACTTTCATTTTTGCAGTTGGGACCCTCTTGATGTTTTTCAGGTTTTAATTCCAAATTTGCTTGCCTCCTTTTCCAAGTTGTGCTTTTATTTGCATCTGGCTTTGTTTTATTCCAGAATTCATCTTTCACATGTTAGAATCATTGCTGATTAAAGAAAATCTTTCACCGGTACAAAAAAATGCAGATTCCAGACAGAAAAATTCATGAGAAACCAAAACTTTTCATTTTTGGCAAAGTCACGATATCGCGACACTTTCATTTTTGGAAATGTCACGAAATCGCGACGGGTTTCAAGAAAGTCGGCCAAGTCGCAAAAACGTAGCGAAATCGCGACACTTCCATTTTTGGAAATGTCACGATATCGAGACACTTTCCATTTTTGGAAATGTCGCGATATCGCGACGGGTCTAAGAGAGAAAGCCAGAACGTACGGAACGTCGCGAAATCGTGACACTTCCATTTTTGGAAGGGTCGCGAAATCGCGACACTTTCCATTTTTGGAAGGTGTCGCGAAATCGCGACGGGTTTGAGTCGGAGGCACAAGGCATGAAATTGTAGCGAAATCGCGACATAATTTGGAAGAATGCAAGCCTTGGAGAAAAGGGCGCGATTTCGCGACATGTCGCATTTTTGCTGTGGCAAAAGTAAAAAATTGGCTAAGGCACAAACATGTTGCGAAATCGTGACATCGTAAAATTGCAACGTTTTTCAGGAGAAGGAACAAAGTGCCAAACACGTCATGAAATCGCGATAGGATGAGAGAAAAGCAGCAAGTGCGTACGGAAGGTCGCGATTTCGCGACATGTCACGAAATCGTGACATGTCGTCGTTTCGCGATAGAATGGTCAAATGAGAAAAGCAGCTAAGGCATGAAAATGTTGTGAAATCGCGACGTCGCGATTTCGTGACATGTCACGAAATCACGACATGTCGCCGTTTCGCGACAGAACGGTCAAACAAGAAAAGCAGCTAAGGCATGAAAATGTTGTGAAATAATGACGTCGCGAAATCGCGACGTTTTGGAGGGCTAGGCTCGAAGTGGAAAAGGTGTTGCGAAATCGCGACGTCGCGATTTCGCGACGTCGCAAAATCGCGACAAAGTTCGGAAGAAAGCTGCAAGTGAGAAAGCTGTCGCGAAATCGCAACAGGTGAAAAGGAAGCAAGGCTTGGGTGTCACAAAATTGCGACACCCCAGCCACCAAAGGGAAGCGAAGAAAGAAGTTGCTAAGCATGAAGATGTCGCGAGATCGCGACGTCGCGATTTCGCGACGTCGCGAAATCGTGACAAGGATTGAAAGGGAGGTGTCGCGAAATCGCGACGTCGCGATTTTGTGACGTCGCGAAATCGCGACGCCCAAGGCAAGGAGCACGTCGCGAAATCGCGACGAGAAAAGTTGAAAAGCACCAAGGGCAAAAGGGGTGGCGATTTCGCGACATGTCGCGAAATCACTACATGTCGCATTTTCGCGGCCGTGAAGAAGAGAGTTGCCGAAGTTGAACGAGAGCCACAATTTCGCGACATGTCGCGAAATCGCTACATGTTGCGTTTTCGCGGCCATGTTGGGAAGAAAAGGTGCAAGGCGCTGGGATGTCGCGATATCGCGACATGTCGCATTTTCGCGACAGAGGCAGGAAAGAGCCCGAAAATAGAAAACAACTGGAAATGGACACGTGTCGCGTTTTTGCGACACGTGTCAAAAAGAAGCAAGAATGCAAATAAACTTTAGGGTTTTATTTTAATATTTAAGGTTTTGATTTAATAATTTTAAAATACTAATATTTGTTTGTCTTTTATGCAGGAGGCCATCTGGCACTTACATGATAACAGAGAAATGGCCAAAAAGACAAATTCAAGTGCAAATTAATCGAAGATAGCCATATTGAAATGAGGGATGCCGAAAATTGCTGTTTCATCCAAATTTTACAGATCTGGCCTCAAAGAGACTTTACGGTGACTAAGCAGCTGCCCATTTAATGGAGTATGTCGAGAATTGGCCGAAAAATGAAAATATCTACACACAGTTATCGAAATTTGCCGATGAATGCATTTAATGATAATTTATGGTAGAATTAATGGCTTGCAAACATTTTCAACTCAGGGATGGCTCTACGGAGATGAAATGTCAAAGAAGTGGTGACTCATCCAAATTACCCGAGGGCATTAATGAAGACATTTACTCACAGTTGCGGGTGAATGCAAGTGGCATTCAAATTCTGTCTTCTCCATTTATGGCAAGTGACTGCACTGAGTTGCAAAGTGGTTAAGTTTTATCAAGACTTTGTTTTAAATGGCTTTATATTGTAAAACCCGGGTCCTAGGGTTTAGGATGATAAGATTTACGGTTGGAGAAGAAGATATTTCTGAAAAGATCAGGGTCTATCCTGAGTCTATAAATACTTTTTCTAAATGTAATCGCAGGAGGCGGAGACTTAGAAATAAAATGCTATTGAAGCAATTTCTTGCAAATCTTGTTAAATACTTTGTTTCTGGACTTGGAGTTGATGTGCTTTTGTTTTCTGTGATAGCATGGCTAGGAGCCTAATATTTTTTAGATTGTGATAAGTTCATCTTCTTTTGTTATCCGTTTCTTTAAATTTTATTAAATATATGCTGTAAATCTGTGTTATCAAGATTAAATATGTTGTTGGGCTTCATTTGTTCTATTGTATGCTAGGGAAAATTACAGATTTAAGGTTCAGTCCTGTTCTAATTGCTCTGTCCTCACTGTGCGAGCTAGGCTATCGGTGAAAGATATCAATTTTAACCGACTTCCCTTCGGTTTATAATTTTCTGTTAGATCTGTTCCATCTCTGCCTTATGCTCTTAGTAGAAAGTGATCTTAGAAAGCTGGACACTTTTTTCTTTGATTTATTCTGTTGTGAAGCTGATAGTATAAACAAAATTGGTAGTTTTATTTTACAGCTAAGTTTGATAAACTTCTCTTTCTGCCTTACTCTACCCTCTTTGTTTTACCATGAAATGATCCATTTTTATTTTCTTGTAAATTTGTCTTTTATTTAAACCTGCTGACCCATAAGAGCTAGATCAAGGAATTAATTTTAAATATGATTGTCAACAAGTGACAACTTCTAAACATTACTGAACAAGTTCAGTGAGCCCGTTGTAAGGTAACAGATAGTCCATATTGAAAACTATTCTAGAAGCAAAAAAAAGTGAATAGACATTCGACCCGACTCTGTAACTCACACCTTGGATAACCAGCTAGATCCTAAAGTGAGTGGGATTTATCCCGTATAAGTGTTATTAGAGTTTCATGCTCATTCTTCACAGGGTGTGTATAAAAGTCGGACCAACATTTAAAAATGGCGCTAGAAGGAGGGCCGACTAAACTCCGATCAGTATTGTAAGTTGTCAGTACAATTTTTAGAATTGCCAGAAAAAGGGGCCAAGTTCAGTAGTTTGTTAAAAATAGTTTTATCACCACTGGTAGTTACTCCAACTACAACTCAGAATATCACCGTCAATCAAGTAGTAATGGCAAACTGGTTAGGTGCCACTGCTTTAAATATTCTGGGTATAGCCCATGACCTGCCCAAAAATCTCGAAAGATATCTTCCCAGATATAAACATGATGGAACAAGGACAATAGAGGAACATCTGCTAGCATTCAAGAATGCTTTGAAATTGTTAAATATACAACATGAAGATGTTGCTTGCAGATTTTTCTCGTTCACTCTCCAAGAGGGAGCTTATGACTAGTTTCTAAACCTCACTAGCAATTCTTTTACCAGTTGGAATGACCTAGAGAAAGTTTTTATATCACAATTTGGGGAAGTGATAGACCCCAGTGTGTTATACCAACAATTTTCCAGCATCAAGAGAGAGTCGGGAGAAGTTGTTAGGTCTTTCAATATGAGGTTCCAAAGAGCTTATGATAGAATGACTGGTCATTACATCCCAAATGCAAATATGGCCTTAGAAATCTATAAGAATGCATTGGATTCGGTGACCTCTATTTTCCTCAAAAGAGACATCAATATCACAACCCTGGTAAGAGCTTATAAAGAAGCTTTAATTCTTGAAAGACAATTAGGACCTCAAATTCTGAGCAGTCCTTTGATGTCCTATGTTACACAGAACATGCCTATTTTGAATCCTATTCCACATCATGAGTTAATGCCAACATGTCATGCTCTACCCAAGGAAACTCCGTTAACTGTGACATCCACTCAGCATGTGCAAAATATAGAGAAAGGTTCTGACAAGTTCAAAGTGGAAGTGCTTGAAGTAAACATTTGTGATCTAGCATTACCCAAATTTGAAGTTTTTCCTGGTGAGTTAAATTTTCTTAAAAATCAAAGAAATATTGATATTTCTGGTTCATCCAAAAATAGTACAACCAGGGTTTTAGATTCTTTCACTTTTCTCGAAGAGTCAAAAAGTCTTGTAGGCACTCCTATGGATGAAATGCAAGATTTTCAACAGCTCCAAAGGGACAGTTATAATTTGAGATGTGAAAGTCCAGAACCTACCAATGATCCTTCCTCATCAGAAGATGATGAAAATGAGATTCAATATCACTATGCAGAAGTAACTAGGAAGGAGGACAACATCATTGGGGATATGAAGGAAATTAAAGCTAACATCCCCCTCCATGAGCTCGGCCCGATTGTTGAACAAAAAGATAACTTGATTGAAGCTTACTCTGGACCACCTATTGAATTTCAAGAAAATGAGGAAAAGATAGTAAATGTGAATGTGGTCAACCAACTCGGAATAGATGAAGAGTCTCAGTATAAGCCTTTGATTACTGAACATAATATTAAAGAAAAGGTTGTAAATCATGTTGATATAAATATTGGAATTTATAATTTGGCAGCTGAGAAGGTGAGAACAGTTACAGCTCTAATCAATCACAACAATGACATTTGGACATTACACATTGATGGGGTTAAATCTAAGCAAGGCTCAGGTGAAAAAGCAAATTATAAAAATTCTGCTAGAGGGATAAAAATTGAAGTCTTGGATATTGAAGCAGTAGAGCAACCACAAAATATTCAAGTTATTAAGAACCAGGACATACGAATAAAATATGATATCTTTGAGTTGTTACATAAATCTGAAGATGTGATGGTCTGGGTCTATAGAGGCTTTAAGGTATTTGATCCTGGGGGTTTTTACATTCAGTCCTTTTGAAAGAATTCTGCAAACCCTTCAAGTAGAAGCATAAACATGTTATTATATGATTTGTTTAATTTGAAAGAGTTGCAGATTTGTTTTTCAGTGGGACAAGATTCATAAAAAAATAAAATAAAAAAAGAGAGAGAGGGAAGACGGTAAACACAAGTCTTTCCTAGGTAGCAAAAAGTTTTGGAAGCATAGTCTGGAGTGCATTTCGTCAACAGGACCTGAAAGGTAATTTTTCTAAATTTACTTGCAAATGGTCAAATTTTTTTAAGGCACTATTTCTCTACTTTTCCATCTGCTATATTTTTTTGAGTGATCAAAGAAGTTGTAACATGTGTATACATTGTAAATAACTCTGTAGTTTTATTTTATTTTAGCTTATTTTCCATGTCTGTGTAGTGTTGTTTATTTTTGTTTTATTTTAAATGCCTATAAAGTTTTTAGTTTCTTTTTATTTTAGTTTATTTTTCAGGTCTGTACAGTTCTGTGTTTTATTTCCTTTATTGTCTTTGTAGTTTTTAGTTTTATTTTATTTGATCTTAATTTTCTGTGTAGTTTTATTTTGTTTGTTTTTTTAGGTCTGTACACTCTATGTCTTTCCCTTTCAGGTCTGTACAGTTTTAGTTTATTTTAAAGTTCTGTATTTTATTTTTTAAATGTTTGTACAGTTTATTTTATTTGATTTTAAAGTTCTGTGTTTTCCCCTAGTCTGTACAGTTTATTTTATTTTGTTTGTGAGGTCTGTGTTTATCCTTGGAAGTCTGTACAGTTTATTTTGTTTTAAATTTTGTTTTTGAGTTTTGCCTGAGCATCAATGAAAAAGTCAGCCTTCCAAAATTGTTTTTATTCTGAGTTCTAAATCCAGTGTCCATTCTGTTTATTATTCTAATTGAGGTAGTCTGCTTAAACTGAACAGTGGAACTATTTTGTTATTCAGAACAACAGTGGAAGGATGATTGGATTTTGTGTCTTGCTTATCACAGTTATTTTAATTATAAAGAAACTGCTATGCTGTTTGGTTGGAGAAACTCTCGGGGAATCCAAAAAAAGTTGGTTATAAGAGGGGACTATGATTCATGTAATTATTTGAGTATCCATAGAGGCTATCAGTGCCCAGGCTGAAGCAGTTCTAGATTGATGAAATACTAAAAAAAAATTGTTGTTCTTTCTAAGGCTTTTCAGATGTTGATATATTTCAAAAGAGAGAGAGAGAAGATGAAAGTTGAGCAAGACAACATAGAATTGGCACTCTGTTATTTCCAATATATATAAAAAAAAGAGAAAAAAAGAAAAAAAGGTTATGTAATCAAAGAGACAACCAAGACTTCAAAAGATATTTTTCTTCTACCAAGTTGTAGATTCTACCTTACAGTTGTGAATTTGGGTCGTGTAAATCTAAAGGGTAACTCTGTCGAGGCTGTAAAAGGCTAAACTAGTAAACAGAGCTCTACTCGGTTTCCCCTTTCACAATCTAAAAAAAGCTGATCAATCCAGAGTTCAACATTCGAAGGCCCAGTCATTCTTGAAGAAAGTATTGTACGCTTGTAATTACACATCAGAAATCTTCCTTAAATGATTCAGCCTAGTATGTCCTTGGGAAATTTTGACAACTATCAGCTAGTAGTTAAATTGTTTTGAAGAATATCTGTGGCAAGGCATGATACATGGTCTATGTTGTTTTGAAACTAGAGTCCTGGGTTCTAAAATAATGCTACTATTTTACCCGCAGATATTGTCATTTGTTGAGAAGCAACACACCCCCACTGAAAAATAAATTTCCACCCTTTGAAAATTTTGAACTTTCATTTTTGCAGTTGGGACCCTCTTGATATTTTTTAGGTTTTAATTCCAAATTTGCTTGCCTCCTTTTCCAAGTTGTGCTTTTATTTGCATCTGGATTTGTTTTATTCCAGAATTCATCTTGCACATGTTAGAATCATTGCTGATTAAAGAAAATATTTCACCGGTACAAAAAAATGCAGATTCCAGACAGAAAAATTCATGAGAAACCAAAACTTTCCATTTTTGGCAAAGTCACGATATCGCGACACTTCCATTTTTGGAAATGTCGCGAAATCGCGACGGGTTTCAAGAAAGTCGGCCAAGTCGCAAAAACGTAGCGAAATCGCGACACTTCCATTTTTGGAAATGTCGCGATATCGCAACACTTTCCATTTTTGGAAATGTCGCGATATCGCGACGGGTCTGGAGAGAGAAATCCAGAACGTACGGAACGTCGTGAAATCGCGACACTTCCATTTTTGGAAGGGTCGTGAAATCGTGACACTTTCCATTTTTGGAAGGTGTCGCGAAATCGCGACGGGTTTGAGTCGGAGGCACAAGGCATGAAATTGTAGCGAAATCGCGACATAATTTGGAAGAATGCAAGCCTTGGAGAAAAGGGCGCGATTTTGCGACATGTCACGAAATCGCGACATGTCACATTTTCGCTGCGACAGAAGCAAAAAATTGGCTAAGGCACAAACATGTCGTGAAATCGCGACGTCGTGAAATCGCAACGTCACGAAATCGCGACGTTTTTCGGAGAAGGAACAAAGTGCCAAACACGTCACGAAATCGCGACAGGATGAGAGAAAAGCAGCAAGTGCGTACGAAAGGTCGCGATTTCGCGACATGTCGCGAAATCACGACATGTCACCGTTTCGCGGTAGAACGGTCAAACGAGAAAAGCAGCTAAGGCATGAAAATGTCGCAAAATCACGACGTTTTGGAGGGCTAGGCTCGAAGTGGAAAAGGGTGTCACAAAATCGCGACAAAGTTCAGAAGAAAGCTACAAGTGAGAAAGCTGTCGTGAAATCGCGACGTCGCGATTGGTGAAAAGGAAGCAAGGCTTGGGTGTCGCGAAATCGCGACACCCCAGCCACCAAAGGGAAGCAAAGAAAGAAGTTGCTAAGGCATGAAGATGTCGCGAGATCGCGACGTCGCGATTTCGCGATGTCGCGAGATCGCAACGTCGCGATTTCGCGACGTCGCGAACTCGCGACAAGGATTGAAAGGGAGGTGTCGCGAAATCGCAACATCACGAAATCGCGACAGCCAAGGCAAGGAGCACGTCGTGAAATCGCGATGAGAAAAGTAGAAAAGCGCCAAGGGCAGAAGGGGTAGCGATTTCATGACATGTCGTGAAATCGCTACATGTCGCATTTTCGCGGCCATGAAGAAGAGAGTTGCCGAAGTTGAACGAGAGCCACGATTTCGCGACATGTCGCGAAATCGCTACATGTCGCGTTTTCGCGGCCATGTTGGGAAGAAAAGGTGCAAGGCGCTGGGATGTCACGATATCGCGACATGTCACGAAATCGTGACATGTCGCATTTTCGCGGCAGAGGCAGGAAAGAGCCCGAAAATGGAAAACAGCTGGAAATGGACACGTGTCACGTTTTTGCGACACGTGTCAAAAAGAAGCAAGCATGCAAATAAACTTTAGGGTTTTATTTTAATATTTAAGGTTTTGATTTAATAATTTTAAAATATTAATCCTTGTTTGTCTTTTATGCAGGAGGCCATCTGGCACTTACATGATAACGGAGAAATGGCCATAAAGACAAAGTCAAGTGCAAATTAATCGAAGACAGCCATATTGAAATGAGGGATGCCGAAAATTGCTGTTTCATCCAAATTTTATAGATCTGGCCGCAAAGAGACTTTACGGTGACTAAGCAGCTGCCCATTTAATGGAGTATGTCGATAATTGGCTGAAAAATGAAAATATCTACACACAGGTACCGAAATTTGCTGATGAATGCATTTAATGATAATTTATGGTAGAATTAATGGCTTGCAAACATTTTCAACTCAGGGATGGCTCTGCGGAGATGAAATGTCAGAGAAGTGGTGACTCATCCAAATTACCCGAGGGCATTAATGAATACATTTACTCACAGTTGCGGGTGAATGCAAGTGGCATTCGAATTCTGTCTTCTCCATTTATGGCAAGTGAATGCACTGAGTTGCAGAGTGGTTAAGTTTTATCAAGACTTTGTTTTAAATGGATTTATATTGTAAAACCCGGGTCCTAGGGTTTAGGATGATAAGATTTACGGTTGGAGAAGAAGATATTTTTGAAAAGATCAGGGTCTGTCCTGAGTCTATAAATACTTTTTCTAAATGTAATCGTAGGAGGCGGAGACTTAGAAATAAAAGGCTATTGAAGTAATTTCTTGCAAATCTTGTTAAATACTTTGTTTTTGGACTTGGAGTTGATGTGTTTTTGTTTTCTGTGATAGCATGGCTAGGAGCCTAATCTTTTTCAGATTGTGATAAGTTCATCTTCTTTTGTTATCCGTTTCTTTAAAGTTTATTAAATATATGTCGTAAATCTGTGTTATCAAGATTAAATATGTTGTTGGGCTTCATTTGTTCTATTGTATGCTAGGGAAAATTACAGATTTAAGGTTCAGGTCTATTCTAATTGCTCTGTCCTCACTGTGCGAGCTAGGTTGTCGGTGAAAGATATCAATTTTAACCGACTTCCCTTCGGTTTATAATTTTCTGTTAGATTTGTTCCATCTCTGCCTTATGCTCTTAGTAGAAAGTGATCTTAGAAAGCCGGACACTTTCTTCTTTGATTTATTCTATTGTGAAGTCGATAGTATAAATAAAATTGGTAGTTTTATTTTACGACTAAGTTTGATAAACTTATCTTTCCCGCCTTACCCTACCCTCTTTGTTTTACCGTGAAATGATCCATTTTTATTTTCTTGTAAATTTGTCTTTTATTTAAACCTGTCGACCCATAAGAGCTAGATCAAAGAATTAATTTTAAATCCGATTGTCAACAAGTGACAACTTCTAAACATTATCGAACAAGTTCGATGAGCCCGTTGTAAGGTAACGGATAGTCCATATTGAAAACTATTCCAGTAGTGGAAAAGAGTGAACAGACATTCGACCCGACTCTGTAACTCACACCTTGGATAACCAGCTAGATCCTAAAGTGAGTGGGATTTATCCCGTATAAGTGTTATCAAAGTTTCATGCTCATTCTTCACAGGGTGTGTATAAAAGTCGGACCAACAACCCCTTCCAAGAGATACGTTTGAGTATCTAAGGAAGAAATTGGGAGTTGTACTCTCACCTCAAGATTAATCACCTCATCAAGAGGTGGGGCAGGGACAAAGCCAAGAGGCTCTTTCTTAGTCCCGAGCCCCAAAGGTGACCCTTTGCCATTGATGACAAAGGGGGAGAGATATGAGTAAGGGGGAGTGTTTCAAGTGAAGAGAAGAGCTTCAAGTCAGGGGGAGCAAAAACTTCAATTGCAGAATTCTTAGTTGATGGATCAGTTGGTTCAGTTTTGGCTCTTGAGATATGTTTTAAGTTAAAGGTTGCCATCAATGACAAAGGGGGAGATTGTTGGCAATTTTGGGTACCTTGAGTACATTGCCTTTGCTCAAGTATAGTTGTTGTCATTGATGTCAAAGGAGCTCTTGGTAGTTGTCTTTGATGTCAAGGAGTTCTTGAAGCAATTTGATTAGTTGTCCAAGCATGTGTTTTGATGAAGGTTTCAGTATAATCAGTAAGTTTCTATGTAGCCCAGTTACAAAAAGATCAAGAAAAATACAAGTAAGAAGAAGTATGCAAGCAGCTGGAAAAATTGTCACGATTTCGTGACATGTTTTAGGAGAGAGAAAGCGTTGGCAAAACTGTCGCAATTTCACGACATGTTGGAAGGCAAAGGCAAAGCTGGCAAAACTGTCATGATTTCGCAACATGTTTCAGGAGAGAGAAAGTTCAGGCAAATCTGTCATGATTTCGTGACATGCTGGAAGGCAAAGGCAAAGCAGGCAAAAGTGTCACAATTTTGCGACAAGTTTCAATGAAGTTGTACGGATGCAGAAAGTGTCGTGATTTCGCGACAGGTTGAGTTGGCAGCTTGCAGTTGGCGAAAGCGTCACGATTTCGTGACATGTTCCAGTTTCACGAGCAGTTGGCGAGAAAAGAGCTTAAGGTAGCGAAAGCATCGCAATTTCATGACATGTTCCAGTTCGCGAGCAGTTGGCAGAAAAGAGCTTAAGGCAGCGAAAGCATCACAATTTTGCGACATGTTCCATTTTCGCTAGTGCAAACCGATAAAAGGTTGAAGAAGCAATAAGTGTCACGATTTTGTGACAAAGTTGCAGATGACGTCAGCAAGAGGCAAAGGTGTCATGATTTCATGACAGAAGCTGAGAAGAAGGCTTTTGAGTCTAAAGCGTTGCGATTTCATGACAGAGTTGCTGATGACATCAGCAAAAGCAGATGTGTCGTGATTTCATGACAAGAGCAGAGAGGAAGGCCTTATAGACTAAGGTGTCATGATTTCATGATAGAAGACATGATGACATCAGCAAAGTCAGGGAGTGTCATGATTTCGCTACAACAGGCTAAAGCAAGGTGTAAGGCAGACTGCAGTGTCACGATTTTGTGACAACAAGCTAGCAAAAGTGTACGACAGGATATAGTGTCACGATTTCGTGACAACAAACCAAATAAGGCACACAATAGGTAGTAGTGTCATGATTTCATGATAGCAAGCAATACAAGGTGTACGACAGACAAAGGCGTAGCGATATCACAACATGTTTGAGTTTCATGCTAGAAAAGCTACAGAACAACAGAGGCGGTTGAAGCCGACGGAGTTAACCTTTGCCAACGAAATGTAAGGTTGTGCAGCTGACGATTGTTTTAAGGATATATAGCCGACTAAGATCAAGAATTTAATCATGAATTATTGCTATAAACTATTTTTGAGTGTCAAGTGTCGAATGTGCGTGTTGATTTTGCGCAAGTGAAGTCTGCTGTGTGTAAATAGCAGTCATATCGAATCGATCGAAGTGTGCGTTTGAAGTGCGACTTTCACGAAAGCAGAGTGTAGGAAGAAGTTCGATCAAGGAGAAGCAAACTGTGCAAAGAGGGTGCTGTTGTGGCTAGACATAGGTGCATAAGTTGCTGTGTGATCGAGTGCTACAGTATTTACATAGACAGTGTAAAGAAAGTAGAGTGTGCGAAGACTACGCTACGATGGATGTGCAACAGAGCAGAAGCTAAGTTGAGAAGATAGTGCTGTTGCATTTTGCAAAGATTGCACTACTGTGTTTGCATAGAAATTGAGAAGATAGTGCTGTTGTAATTTGAGAAGACTATGCTGCTATAGTTGCGTAGATAGTGAAAAGTTGTTTTCAACCAAGTGCAAAAAAGAACAGAGGAAGAGGACAATTGTGCCAGACCGAAGGACTATGTTTGGTGCAGATAAGAGGACCAGCTTTGCAGTGACAGAGTTGAGGACAGAGATCTCCGACCGAGTAGGGAAGACAGGTGTCTTCCCGTGGATAGAGTTCCACTTGCTAAGGGCAAAGGAGATAGAGGTCTTCTAGAGGATCACCAGCAAAGCAGAATTGGGGGAAGGTATCTCTTTTGAGCCGAGGCTCATAAACATTGTAATCAGGAAGGATTCCCAGAGGACTTTGATATAACTTTTAGAGGAAATTTTTATCCGTGGAGTAGCCCATCTTGGGTGAACCACGTTAAATGGGTCTTCTATGTGTGATGCTTTCTATCTTGTTTAATATTATGTTGATGCCACTGCTATCTGAAAGTTAAGTCTTGTACTGTTCACCCCCCCCTCTCAGTATAATTTCATGTTCTTCAGATGGTTTGCTCTATTCTCTACCTCATGTATTCTATATTTTTAGTCTTTTGATTATATTCTAGAAAATAAGTATACCCAAATCCTCTAACTAGTTGGCTAGTCAAGTTGTGGGGAGTCCCTTGATTATGAAAAATTGTTTGAGATCCATTGTATGAGCTACAAAATCACTTGATTCTTGAGCTTCCATTGGGTAGATGTGAAGTTAAATTTTATTGGTGTCACCATTGTAATTATTTCCAAATTATGAACACTCAAGCTTGACCAGGCTAGGGAATTTTATTTGTTCTTGAACTTTAATAATGCAAAAATATTCTCTATAAACTTCACCAATATACATCACTTAGTCTTTTGAGGAAGACTCATTTTTAGGATATGCATCAATTACTACTTCATTATTTTATCATCGCACAATATTGAGCTCGTTGGTCAAGTGTTGGATCACAACTCTTAGTTCTTGGGCTATCCAATATTCCAAGGTGGTTATGGTAGGTGCATTCCTTGCTTGAGAGAGATGTGAGAAATATGGTTGGAGCAACATGTTTAGTGATAAAACATATAGGGACAAAAAATAAGCTTATGAGATCTAAATGATATCTAATATGGTTGTTCTATAAGGGATATTTACTACTAAGATTAGCATATTCTCTACTATGATGGCCACTTGGAAAATTTGTGAAATTTTTTTTTCATTGAACTATTGGATCAAAATACTTAGGTATGGGGAAAAAGCATGATGATAGTAAATGTAGGTTTGGGCATGTGATGACCTTATTTCTTTATAGATCCTTATCTAGGTTTTCCTAAATTGGGTATTAAAATCAATAAAGTTCTCTTAAGGATTCCTTAGAATAAAGGAAAATTGAGTGAGATGCAAGAAGGAATCTCCTCAGTCATCACACTCTAGTATGAGAGGTGCAACTAGATCACCAAAGACTTAATGCTCTTGTATTATAAGGAGTGATACCATTGCAATAATTTTACTAGGAAGGATTTAGCAATAATTCTCACCATTTCATCTTCAAAAGTAATATTATAAATGGCACCCAAAGTAGTAACATCTTGGTAGTGTTCATAGATCATCTTCACATTACCATAATAATAGGGCAAAACCTTCAATGTGTTCTAGGGAACATCATGGAGATATAGAAAGTTAAGGGGTCTAGCATTATTCCATGTTAGAAATTTTTTTCCAACCATGGCATTGAGGAAAATGTACTATGATATTTATAGAATCATTATAATGAATTGTGTGGTAGGGTTTATTGGATTTTTCTCTTGTTACTATGTGATTCTAAAATTTGATTTCACCAACAGGATCACCAAACTTAGATTTTTGCTTCAATGGAGTTGTCAAGTGAATATATATTCTCCACTTATGAGGTTAAGACTATTCACCAGAATCTTGAGTCATCCTCAATATGATCTTTTGTGGGTGGGATGGATTTATGAAATTTTGTCCCACTAGGTGTGCCAAAAACTCTTGGCCTAAAATTTGACTAAGTGGATGAGATGATGTCCCCTAGGGTTTATTCCTTATAAAGCTAATTAAATGAAATAGGGGTTAAGACTAAAGCAAGGGATGTGAGGGTTAAGAGTGAGTGCACGAATATAAATTGAAATAAAGTTAGTTGGGATTTAGCTAACAACAATAAGTTATGCTACATAATAATATTACACATATAATATAAACCAATGCCTAATAGACCAATTAACATACAGTATCATATAACTTCATTCAAACCAATTAAAACATTTCTAAGCATTCCAAAAATTAATTGAATAATAATAAAACTAGTAATCTAGATATCAAAATAAGACTAATTGAATTCATTAGTCATCAATAATTAACAAAAAATCAATTATAAGTATAAATCACACATACATAAATTCTACAACACCTTTTCCAAAGGCCAGGCAACACTTAGTTATATTGATAGGCAACAATCATCATAAAACAAATACAATATTGTAAATGCAAAAGATTTTTCCCTCTTTCTAAGGTACATTGAGCTATTTATAATATTACACTACTTTTCTATTAGCTCATATTATTACAAGGGTGAGTGTAGGAAGTGGGTATAAATTTCTAGATTGGCTCATTTTACTTACTTTGATTTTGCTCATGAACTCTCTCACACAAGCTTGATATCCAAATATCCTTTAAAGGGTTAAAGTACAATAGTAGCCTTAACTTTTAACTATTATGTTTATTGAAGCTCTAGCTCATATACAATCCTAGCTCATTTTAACAACATTGATATGGGAGGCTTGTATCATGTAAAAATATATATTATAGAGATAAGTTTGAAGCTCTTAATTCAATGTTGGGGATTGGAATTGTGACCCAACTCCTTTTTACATTAATTTTATGTTCATGCCTTACAAGTCCAGGTCCTCTTCATATCGGGCTCTATGGCTCACCAAAATTTTGAGTTTGGAAATAGATCCTAATGCCAAAAGTTTTTTTGCCCTCTTTCTAATGTTATCTTCTCAAAATTCCAATCCCTTTTTCATACTTAGCCAATTTTTTTAATACAAAAGGTGTTAGATGTTGGAATTTTCTTCCTTTCTTGATGAAGCTAGCATTTTAAAAATATGGCCTGATGATGTGTCCAGTTCAATACCTTAGCAATATTTTAAGTCATGAAATCATGACCAAATGTTGGATATTAGACTTTTCCTACACCTTTGATTACATTAGCTTTAGGGAAATTTTGGCCTTTATCTTAGCCTATTTCTTTGACTTATCCAAATTTTCATCTGACCAAATGTAGAGTGTTGGATCTCTTTGCCTTAGTGAAACTTCTAGTCCACCATGCAACAGGATGCCAACATCTTTGCCTTAGCCATTTTTTGAGTCAAGCAAGTTGCTTTTGAGAATTTGACCACCTTACCTTTGATCTGGTATGAACTAATTTATTATAGAAAAATCTTGTTCTAGCAATATATTTATGCAAAAGTGATAGTTTCAAGATAGATCTAGGGCCTTTGTCTTGGAAAAATTAGAAAAATTTCATCAAAATCATAATCTAGCTCACTCTATAAATCCCTAGGAATGTGAGTGGTAACATCGATCCATATGAAGGTTTAGCTAACATCATCCTTTGGAGAGTTTATGTTTACATATCTTTGGGAAATGTATTTACTTCTCTAGATTTATGCATTTATAGACTTTTTTGAAGCTTATGTTAATATCACTTTAGCTGATGTGAGCACTTGGAAAATCCAACTTTGTGCTCATCCCAAACTCGAGTCTTAGAAAAGCTTCAAGTAGTCACTGTTGGGATCATGCCATTCTAGTTTATTCCTAAATATTTCTAGAGCTTTGTATGATTACATCATGAGAAAATTCCAAAATCAATTAATCCTAGATTTGCATGTTATCAAAGCCTTTTGGGACTTAGATATTTTTTCATTTTGATAGAATGCATTATGCTTCACTACTTTTCCATGACTTTGAGTCTTTTAAAAACACTTAGCTATCTTGGAATTTGATATTTTGGCTTTCAAAATTTCATAGTACTTTATTTGACGTGAGCACTTGGGAAACCCAACTTTGTGTTCATCCCAAACTCGAGTTTTAGGAAAGCTTAAACTAGTCAATGTTGGGATCATTCCATTCTAGTTTCCTTATTCCTAAATATTTCTAGAGCTTTGCATGACGACATCACTAGGAAATTCTAAAATCAATTGATCCCAAGTCTACACATTATCAGAGCCTTTTGGAACTTAGATATTTTTCATTCTGATATAATGAATTATGCTTCACTACTTTTCCATGAATTTGAGTCTTCTAAAAATACTTAGTTAATTTTGAAATTTGACTCTAAATTGATGCATTTGAGTCTTCAATAGTTTTCTTGTGTAGTTATAATACTTTGGCCAACCTCCAAGTTGTTTACCTTAGAAATTTTTTGATAAAATATTAGCAAAATGGAAATCTAACTTGATTTAAAGGACATGTATATGTTGACACTCCCATTGATCTACACCTAATAGATTGGATTCTTACTTTTTCAAGTTATGTATATAGAGGAACTTGTCCTCCTCCACATGGTGGTTGAAACTATCAAGAATAATGCTAATAAAAAAGTCATCAATAGATATGTAGTGGCTAGTGCTCTCTTATGGTGGAGTGTATGACAATAATTACAAAGTTATATGCCTAATATTGTAGTTGGAATGGATGACCCTACTTGGTTAATTACCCCTATAATGAATGAATAGGATTTTGCCTCCTCTCTTCTACCAGTCTAGTAAAGGAGTGATGGGATTCTCGTTTGTGGCATACAATAAACACCAAGCTTAGGGAAACCAATTTATAGGCTCCACATTTTTCATGTGGTAGAGTCTCCATATGGATATTACTAGATTTATGCAGGCTTGAGCATATTAGATCTACTTTGTGCAAATATAATATAGGGAAGCAATAAAGCTTCTACTTTTGTCTTTCTTCATCCATAGTTGACTAGTTGTGCCTGATTCAAATGGCTCTCCTTGATTTTATACCTCAAAGTGGTGCCTTTGATAGAGACCTACAAAACAATGGTGTGATGTCTTATTTAGTTACCAAATACGATGATAGCCCATTGATCATCTCATGTTGACTCCTTGTGTTGAATGCCTAATATTATTGTTGTCTTTTCTCACATGGTGATAAAATTTTCTATGGCGATAGATTTAAACCAACCTCTCCTCATATAGGAAGGCCTCTAATTTATGTTATCATTGACCTACCATAAGACATGAGGAGATTTTGGTCCACCAAATTGGGATCTACCATGAGCTTTAACACCTATATTTTTCTACTATGATGGTTTTTAGCAAGTGAGGGACAAGATCGCTTTGGGTAACAACCAAGATATTAAATCCAAATATCATGGCACTTGGGTTTAACATACTAGAATTATGGATAGGCATCAACAATCCCACTAGCCTAGAAATAAACACCCATAGGATGCCCTTAAATATTATCTTTGACACATCAATCTACAATGCCAGGGCATAATCGCCTAAAGAAGTAATTCTCCCCTCAAACTTCAAGCAAGAAAGGACCTACTTTGATACCAATGTAGAAAATGAGCATTAAATATTTATGATTCAAGATATCATATAAATACATGTGATAGTATTATGATCAATGATTTTTAATATTGATGATCATTACTAATGAATTCCTCATTATATAAAATTTTATCTAGTTATTATCAAACTAATATAATAATTTATTCAAGGTTCAAATCTCGGGCCTCGTCGGACCGAATGCTTGTCTATTTCCTGGTGCTTTCAGTGGTGTAAAGGGTTTAAAATGATTGTGGCATGGTGGTTATAGGGGCAGACTGCATGAAGATCTGTGTGGCAGCTTCTGTGGCGGACAGTGCAAAATACTGTGGCGGCCATAAAAAAAATGGACAGCCTGCCCGGCTTCGTGGCGGCTACCGATTCCACCATGTAAATTCAAAAAACAAATATATATATATATATATATATATATATATATATAATAATTTATTCCTAAAATATTATAATCAACTTGGGATTTTTTATTCCACTTAGGTGATTAATCTAGGAAATGAAGTATGTAGCTAATATCATGTAACTATTTTCTGATACAAGTTTCTAATCACAAATTTTTGCTATTAGATAAGAAGTGTACTCCTAGTAAGATAGACAAGTTCAAGGAATTATGTAAATATTTTAATAATATCATAGCATGGATCTATGATGACCTACATGAGTATGATAAGAGTATCATTAAATACACCCTAGATTTGGCCCCTTAAATGAGACTACTTTTTTATAAGTAGATGATGGCCAATCCAAATATTAAGAAGATAGTGAGAGAAGATTATGAGTTTACTTTATAAAAAAGATAAATTTGTGATATCAAGTATTCAACATGAGTATCTAGTTTGGTTTTGATATAATATAAAATGAAGGTATTTTATTATGCATATAATTAAATAATTTAAACAAAGATTCGGTACATGACAACTACTTTCTATCATTCATGCCCCATATTTTGCAAATGATAGTTGGATAAGAGTTGCTTCTCTACTTGATTTATTTTTAGAATGCAATAAAATATAGTTCAAGGATAAGGGCCAATACACAACAATATTTAAGATTGAGTAGGGAACCTTTGCATACTATATAGTTTCCTTTGGATTAGTTAATACAAAGAAATTTTTTAGAGAGATATAAATCATATTTGAAGGAGTGATCAACAATATTATCCTAGTTTATCTACAAGGACTTACTATTTTATTTTATAATTAGGATGATCAATTTTAGTATCATTAAATAGCCTTTGAGCAGGGTTACGCACAGTGACAAATATTTATAAATTGGGAAAATATTAGGATTTCCAAAATTGGAAATTGATGAATATCAGGACCATCGACGTCGGCCCATTCACCTAAAATTTTTAGGACCAATTTTTTCTTAGGGTCAATTCACCACAATATATATCCAAACATAGATATATTTGTATTCATTGGAAAGTTCTTTTTGATCCTAATTTAATGGTGGTGTTTTTATGAAGTTATAAGGTGATTTAGTAGGTCAAATGTTACCCCAAATGACCTTACTTTTTAGGGCTTCAAATATCCCAAATTTTGGTGTGAAGATAATTTATTTAATTTGCTTAGAATTTGCCTTGATTTCGATTAGGATTCACCATTTTTTTACAAGTACATTTTGAGCCCAACCCCTTATGAATAACCTTACCTTTGAGTGAAGTTGATAATTCAAGATATCACACAATATGAAGAAATCACTATTTTATATCTAGAAAAGAAATTTTATAATACACATGGTTCTAAAAAATGGACTTATAGATATTGATTGAGTGAAATTCATTCTATATCTACCATGATCATTTTCTAAGAAAGAAGTCCAATATTTTCTTAATTAAGTTAAATTTATCTACAATTTCATCACCAACATAGAATAATTATGAAGTCAATTATACAAATGTTTGAGGAAAATAATTCTTTGATAGAGAAAGAGAAAATGATATTTGTAGATATTAAGTAGCACATTACGTAAGATCATATCCTTGTAAACCATTAGTATGATAATTTTTTATTATCTATATCTAAAGTTAATACAACTAATATGACAATATTGAAACAATGGAATGAGAAGACAAAACCCCAATAACATTCATGAATTAAACTTGACATGCCTATGAAGATAAATATATCTTTATGAAAAATATATTTAAGCCATGAATATATTCCTTGTATATATGTATTATTCTTAATATTATTTTTTAGTTTATTTCATACTTAGGTACTTGTATCATGTCATTGGTCAAGAGCATTCATTGATTCACAATATTGTAGAGGTTTGTAGGCTCATCGAGATCACAACAAGCTATAAAGAATTATGTCTTATTAAAATACATGGGTTAAACAAAATCAACAATCTACATGGCTCCAAGGATGACAAGAGAATACTTTTCTTTCCAAACAATGAATCCCATCACATCTCTTGGAAGAACACATGACAAAATTATGCCCAATCAATAGCCATTAAAGAAAAATCCAAGTCTAGGTTAGTGTGAGCCATCTGATTAATATCATCAATGGGTGGAACTACTAGATATAAGTTCTCTCTCACTCTTGACAACCATCAAATTATTAGGGCTAAATTACATGATCCATCTAATCTATAGATATTTTTCTTGCATGAGTGTTCTACATTCAATATTTATCCCTATTCTATAAGGATATTTTCAAATATGATTTTGTGCTATTGACACTGATAATTATCAAAAATCACCAAAGAAATGACCAAGGTTAGAATAGCATGCATCATCCAATCAAAACTAATTTATGGATGAGATAATTTAATGAGGAATAAAATATAAATAAATATTTGAATTAACACAAGCCATATGATTAAATCATTGATGGTTAGCGCTACCTAAATACGCAAACAAGATAGCCTCAGTTCATGCTAGTTGTCATATTAATGAAGAAAGAAGATCCACAGACCTCCATATCCAAAAGAATCTCCCTTAGAAATACATATTACACTTAGTACATTTTCTTTCCTGTATTATGGAGATATTATTTGAACCTAAACCATGGATAGAGACATATGTAGGGTGTACACTTAATAAAAAATCACTAAATAAAATCCTAAGGCTATGTAAGTGTAAGATATTTAATCATGGCCATCAATGAACAATGTTTATTACCAATATAGGAAAGGTTAAAATCTCCTCATGTCAACTCTATCAAAAAGGGAAATAAATTTAAATGAGGTGAATTTAATGCTAAAAAAGATGATATCCACTTATCACCTACTTTGCAAATACAAGACATGAATTTATGTAATGTGAATTCAATGCATGTGGGTGCCGTGATCTTTGAGAAGAATATCTATAAAAGGGTGTTTTGCTTCATTTTTCGTATTGATTCTTAATCACTCAAGTAGAAAACATCCTAGATATCACAAAGAGAAAATTCATAGAGCTAATCCATGAGGGAGTAGGTTGTAAATGTAGAAGTGTTTGATAGATATGAAGCCTTTTTTCATTTGAATTTATGCCCAATAGAGAAGGCCATAATTATTTTTTGGGATTCTTTATCTTCAATGAATAGAAGAACCCCTATGAATCAAAATGTACTAAAAATTCATTACATCCATAGGAATTCAGCCTTGGCCAATTTTGCAAGTTAGCCTTGATGGAGGTAATCCATAGAGATAACAAAGTAGCACACATTGTCAATTTTTCAAATCTATGGAGGGAACTAATTCCACAAGGAAAAGGTTCATTAAGATTTTTAAAGCAATGTGGTTCACTGATATTTTAATGAACAATGGAAACGATTTTCCAACAAAGTGATCCAAAATATTTTTTCAATATTGTACAAGGCATTTATTGCTAATCGAATCGCCCATGCCAGTTCATGGGACTATCAAAGTAATTGTCAAAAATAAACCTAGTCATTGGTTAAGGCTTGGATATGTGGTAGGCGTGTTGGTGAACTATTAAAGAAGTAGCTATCCCATCAAGGTTCATGTCCAAAGAATATCCATCATCAATATTGGGTAGAAATAAGATCCAATAGTTCACAAAGACTTAAAGTGAATATTGAATATATTTAGATCATGAATTTCCACAAATCATCTAATATTGATTATCAATGACCTACGTCATCTCCTATATCCTTTCCAATAATAACTAAAATTAGATCCACATTTTTTTGGGGTTCAAAATCCTTTTCAATAATAACTAAAAGGTAGCCATTTCCATTGGACGAAGGGCATCACGGTCAATAGTTGCAGGTTATATTTTCTATATTTGTTTGGGCTCATAGAATCATATCTTCCACATCTAATTGAGCTCAAGATGACCGTCCATGTGACTTCCACATGATCTCCACACTTTTCATTTAGTCTACACCAATGGCTAAAGATCTGATTGAAACTATCTAATGAATTCCAAAAATGAAGGATTACTTAGGTGATGAAGCAATCAAGAAGTAGCACCAATCATCTATTATCAGTAGGAAGGAGAATGTAGGAAAACATGAAGATGAAGAGGAGTAGCACCAACATTTTTCCTCCCACAACAAACAACATCCTTGACAAGTAAATACCTTTATACTGGTAATATCTATGCATGATCTCTTAGGAGAGGGTTAGTTGGGCTCATAGAAGTAGAATTTATAGAAAGGTCTCAAGTTGACCTACCTACACCATTCAAATGTGGCCTTCCAAGAAAAGTGGCAAGCATATTAAATATAGTATTGGTGGAGGTTCCAATTATAGAGATCGCAGACCTTTTGGAATTAATAGCTATAGTTCTAGAGGTCTCAAGACCATAAATATTAAATGTGGACCAATCTTCCACTTGATTTTGGGGAGGAAATTTTGAAATTATTGTGCAACTTTTGATGCAAAGAAATCCTAGTTTTGCTTATAAATAGTGGTTCATCTTTATTGTAAGGCACTGGAAATTTCTTGCTCATTCCTAATACCTAGTTGTGTATATTAATTTTTAGTTTTCTTCTATGTATTTGGACTTAAACCTTGAGTTGACATGTTAGCAACATTCAAGCCTCTTTTTATTTGGCATGTTTGTTTAAAATTTTATGATATATATGAAGCTATGACTTATTTTTCCTTTTTATATTTATTATATATGTCCTATGTATGAATGTTGTATGTTGGATTAAAGCCATGTTCAATTTTTTTAGTCATTAACAGATGATGAATGTCTTTATTTCATTCTAACATTGCATAAACAATCTTTTTATCTTGGTGCATCACCTCTCTTAGATTGTGTTTTATTTTTGTATTTCTCTATATTTTCCTTTAATGAAATGAAAGTATTTTAGGAAGGTAAATGTTAGGGATTATATAAAATGAGAAGCCCAACTTAGAAAAATCTTGGAGGTTACCTTGTGAGTCACAACCCATGCTCATAAAGCTTCCCAACTATGTTGCTCTATGTGAGGCATGAGTGTCGAGTGCATCTGGCTATTGCAATGGATGACAATGACATTTTGAGTCAACGATAGGATAATATATGAATACAACTTGAGATGAAATTAGGTCTTAATTTTTTTGTGTTTAGGTTACATAGTATTTCCCTCTATCCTTTCTCTTTCTCTCTTTTTATTTTTTCTTTTATTGATTAAATAAATAGAAAATTTATTTTTAAAATGCCAAAAAAAATTAAGGTGGTTCTAGTTAGAAGAGCTAGTTAAGAAAAACCTCATCATAAGTTAGAGTTATTGGATGTGTGCGACCCCAGGAAGTGTGCACCACTTACACTTATGCTACTACTATTCTAATTGCAATATTATATCAAAATGGAAGAACAAAAAACAATAGGTAATACAAAAATGATAAAATAAATAAATATCTATTATTAATTTCTTTGCACAATCCCGGTTACATATCGGTCCCTCTAAGGGATACCTAGTTTTAATACAATAGATTACAAGTAGAAATAACGGTGCAAAAGAATGATATCCCTCATAGATGGATGGTATGCTTTATCAAGCCTCTCGATATCGCACACAAACTTATATGAGGGCTTACAGATGCCTCCTTCTCCTTCTCTCGTCTTGGAGGGATATTATGCACTGGATGTCTTGAATCGGTCTTGTAAACCTATAACCCTACATAACATAGCACTATAATAGTACAAACCATATCTCCAAAAGAGGCTCTTGTTAGCAGTTCTAATAAACATGATGTATGAGCATGATATTATTTAAATGCAACCATAAACTAAGCTATAAATGCATAGAAAACTTAGAAATACGATGTAAATGCATTAATGAAATTAGATCTATGCTAGAACTAATTAATAAATCAAAGTAGTAATGGATCTAATCTAGAACAAAGGAAAATAATGTCTAATGCCCTAAGATATGCCTACGGGCCATTGTCCAAGATAAAAACCATGAAATGAAGCTCTTCTTCTCATGAAACAGGGGTCGTAGCACTATCTTCCTTGCTCCAATTGATGTTCAAGGGTCACTTGTTGTGTCTAGTACACTGATGGGCAGTGGAGAATAAATGAATATAAAAGCAAGTGCATAGATATAGCTCAGCCAGACAAAACTTCGCTACTCCTAAAATGGGACGTGGATTTGATCTCTGATCGGCTAGGGCTTCACTGCATAATATTTGAATATTTGTGGATCCTTTGCTTGGGTTAGGAGAGTCCCTATGTAGACCTCTCTCTATTTTAGATCTAGGTTAGGATTTTGGCTTCCTGGAGAATCTGAAATCTAAATTGCATGCAACTAACCATCCTAGGGGGAAAGCATCAGTCACAAATTAACATTGAAGGGGTAGTTAGGAGGAACTCTGGGAGTTACTCATCAAAACCCGCCCGCAAGCAATGTAAGGTGTAGCTAGACTATGTGATATGGTTCTATATTCATGCCTAGACTATGCATGGTGCTAGACACTATTTAGAGTAGTGGCTAGGTGTGGTCGTTGTCAGCTTCAGCAGCCAGATGTGGTAGTCACTCTGCCTAAGAGCGGCTAAGCCTGTATGGGCTAGAACTACCCTTTTTGAGTGGTTAGGACCACTACTAGCTCTTGGAGAGGTCCAATATTATTCATATGGTCTTTGAATGTGTCCATATGGATAGTATCCTAAACATGATATATTTAAGGTGTCTACATATACCCCTTTTGGGATGCATTGTGGTAAACATAGCACGGAGAAAAAATAGACCACCTAGGGTCACATTTTAGGTTGTGTGATTATCATTGATCTTATCAACATTGGATGTCCCAGTCATGAGAAAGGGCATGCATCCTAGAATTATTGCTTCCCATAGGGTGGAAGGCTTAAATTTGTGAAATCTTGAACACGTCCATCATGAAATTAGGTAGCTTTAGTACTACTATAGGTCTAAAAGGAGAGCTACAAACTTAACTATCTTTTTTCCCCAACAAAGGGTAAGCTTATGATAGTTGTTGGCAATGATTCATAAGATGAACATAATTTGACATAATCGAGTGATCTTTTATTGACTTTGATTATGATTGTTGATTTTATGACTACCCCCTCAAACGATGAGTTGATGAGGGAAGGACAATGAAATAAGCAATGATTCACTATAGGTTTTCTTGGTTGTTATAGGGTAGGTCCCATATCAGGTGTGGTCTGACCACAATGGCATTGTTAGGAAATCAAGATGATAGTAATTCCATTTAATCTTGTGTTGAATATCTACATTTGAAAAGTGTTATAGAATAAATGAGATGAATTTTCATTCTTGTGGGGCAGTCCGACCGCCATGGCCTTCTTTAGGATTGAAGTGAAGCTTCTCAATTTTACCATAACTAATGTACCCCAAGTGGTCGTATGGTAATTGAATCATCATTCCAGATTGCATGGAGTGCTATTCGTTGCAACCTCCAAGTGTATAGAGTCAGTAACTGAATATGAGGTTCACTTGATATTTTGTTGTTATTTGATTTTTTTGTTAATTTAAATTTTATAATGTTTTTGATTTTTGATATATTAATGTTGGGAGGTATGGTGTTAAAGATAGTTTTTTTTACTCTCTGTCATGGCATGCGACGTCCTCCTAGTGCTATTGCATGCACATGTGGAACAATTTCCTGGAATAAATTTGTAGGTGCTGTAATTTATATTGTTTTCAATTTCAATTTATGTGATTTGTTTGGTATTTGTGTACTTTTTTATTGTTATGGACCGATAGGTATGCTTAATGGCCCATTTTTAGGTGCCTCATGGTGAGAAATTGAGTGAATTTCTCTTTGTTTCTTAGCCGTTGTCAGATCTAGTGACCCCTAATTATCTCTTTGTAGTTGTTTTCAGGTCCAACAACCATAAAGTGTGGGTCATTGATGCCAGCAATGGTCGAGGCACAAATTGAAAATATAAAAGAAATTTAGAGTTTAACTTTTTATTATTCTAGCTATCAATTGCAATTTTTGAGCTCTAAAGTGAGAGTGACTGATTGTGACCCAGGACGCTGCCGAAACTAGTCTCCATGGTTGATCAGGGGGAGGCTTCGATGAGCAGAGGAGTTGATGACCCATGGGTATCTCAAACCCTAGCATGTTATTTTGTTTTAATGGGTAAAATGAACCTCACTACATAACCAATAAATGAATAAAACTAAACCTGCTAGCCATTAACTGAAATTGTAGGTATGCTTAGTTTTAGGTTAATTTTAGTGGGTCTAGCCTAATTTTTAGCTTTTGTAATTTTTTTTTTTTGGCTAAGGGGAACGTCTTTGGCATGTCATCCTATGGTCGTTGATGACCAAAGAGGAGCCAGTATCACCATCAACGACTAGCCTGAATTCCAACGGTTAATTTTTGACCGTTGGTAGTTGGCTACTATCGGCTTCAGCAGCCTCTGCATGGCCGCTCTTAGCACAAGCTACTACGAGACCTTAAGATTATTTTTTGAAATTTTTGAATTTTTAAAGGTTTTAATTGATTTTTGTAGAATTTTGAAGTGTAGAATTTGATATTTTTGAATTTTTAGGTGCATTTAGTCATTGTTTTCATAGCCTTAAGCTTATCTTAGCTAAATTCTACACCATTTTTGTTTTATTGCTTATTTTTGTTTTTAAGTGCATTTAATTTAGGTATTTATTTTGCACTCTTAGATTTTGTCTTTGCGGGATCGAGACCCTAAATTTCTTGTGGACCTTTTTCCTGATATGGATTGACACGAACTGGTCTTGGCTTGATTCTCATGAGCTCCAGTACGTTACTAGGCTTCTCATGATCATGTCGGATCAGGCCTACATTACTACCCTAGCACATAGGTGGGACTGTAAGACTAACACTTTTCATCTCCCTATAGGAGAGATGACCATCACACTGGAGGATGTCTATAGGATTTCTTGAATTCCTTTTTATGGAGTCTCCATTGTTTCTTCCCCCACGAATGCTAGAGATAGTCTTTTTGCGGGTCTTTGTGGCATGTGAAACTGCTGTATTCTTGGATACCTATTTTGGTGTGATTTTCATGGCTTAGTGGTATGGGGAGGATGTATTTTCTTGGAGACATGTCATTTTGCTAATGGTCATCTATAATATTATTTTTCTTGACTGCTCTAGAGCAAGGTTCTTGTGGAACCTCTTGGTGATGGTTCATGACTTGATTGATAGTGCACATCATGGCTTAGGGGAGCACACTGTTGGCTCAGTGCTATGATGATTTCTATAGAATCCAATGGTGGGGACGAGATAGCATTAATTGTAGCCTACTCCTATAGATCTAGGGATGGGAGCATATCTAGGTGGACCACCTAAGAGGGTTACCTATTGAGATTAATATCGTAGTTGATGTTACTTAAAGGTGGCCCTAAGAGTGTGAGGAGTACAAGAGTCGATGCTTTGTAGGAGAGCTCTTCCACTACACATCTTTGACTGGCCTACAGGCCAAGGATATCATTTGGAGGCCCTATCATGATTGCCCCACATGGACAGATGCAGATAGATTCACAACAAGGACTAGGCATGATCGATGTGTTATCGGTCATAAGGATGACATCAAGGAGTTCTTCCACTATTCTAGGGTGCTTCGACAGTATGGCCTACAACAAGATGTACCTCTAGAGCCCATCTTATATAGGAGGATCACTATAGAGAAGGATCTTCTGCTACCCTAATTTATAGTAGTTGCATAGGATGATGATCCTCCAGTAGTGGATATTGGCATTGTAGATGGTAGGGTCACAGAGGCCTATACCTAGTGGTGGGTCACACATCTATGATAAGGTTGTGGTAGCTTAGGTCAGGACCTATATGAGGTAGTTATAGGGGAGGATATTTATGGGCACCGAGTGTGGGTCCGAATAGAGGATTGGGGGCAGGTAGACTAGTAGGTGGTAAAGGAGTAGGTTGCTCCTGAGGAGGAGGAGTTAGCTCTGGAAGAGTAGGAGTCCCCTCTCTAGGCTCAACTACATCACATAGAGGCTGAGCTTCAGTTAGCTCAGATCCAAATCTTACATCAAGATTCTACCATTTTTGGGATTTAGGAACAGGTTCATATTTTTTATGAGGAGAGGATTACTCTCTAGACATAGATAGACTTTGCACAACTCAGGATAGACAAGTTCACTTCTGAGAGGGATGTTTCTAGGGGATATTTTGTGCCAGCTACGCCAATGCCTCAAGGACCTAGTGGGCTAGATACATATGTAGAGATCAGATGTCTACATGGACTCCTATCATAGGACTTGGATTAGCATACCCTAGACAATGCTTACATCCTTGCACTTGAGCATGAGATCAAGCTTTGGGGAGATCATCTACTAGATCAGCCTATCATAGGAGGGTCACACAGGAGTGGGCAGAGCACATCAAGGCAATCATCAATGTAGTCGAGCCACATGACCATGACGACAAATAGAGTAGACTTTAGGGATTAGCTCTCATCGTACTCATAGGGATAGAGCCTAGGATGGAGGTGAGGTAGGGAGTGTATGCCCAAATTTATGGCTTTGATTATACTAGGTTTATTTTTGAGTGTAAGTTTAGATGACCTACACATTTGTAGCTTGTGGGCAGTTTTGTACCCTTCTATACTTATTCGACTCACACACACACACACACACACACACACACACACACACACATATATATATATGATATCTACCCTTTGAGACTCATTATGTGTATTTATATGTTTTTTATTTTATGTTTATGTGATGTAGTACTATGATTTTATGCTATATGATGTGATGTATTGATTTAAAATGCTCTAGATATGTGATGTGTGGTTGCTTAGATGTTATGATCTAGATGTATAGATGTATTATGATGATGTATGCATATATGGATACAATGCTTATTGTATGCTTATTGGACTCAATATGTGTAATGCACTATGATGATGATCTAATGTAAATGAACTTGTATGCTTTAATCACTTAAAACATAAGGTATGATGTGATATGAGTTTTGAAAATCTAATGGATGACACCATAGAATGTATAAAAATCATGCACAAATAATAACTCTTATAATAAAAAATAATTATTTAAACATCCAAGTGTGATATGAGATGATGTGATATGTATGTACTTTATTTATAAGCTTCTGTAAGTTAAAAGATATACCTAAAATAGTCAGTGGCCATCTAAATGTCATTGCTAAAATTCATCCTCTATCTATCCTATTTCATGCACAACATTTTATGAACAAAACCTCATAAGGAAAGGTGATTATGTGATTGATGATATGATTTGTTGCTTTTAGAGGATTTTTGAAGTTTTCCATGAGACTCAAACATCCTAGTTACTCCATCAAAAGTTGTATACTGACTATATAGAACTCCTGAAAGATAAATTTCTTGTTATGAAGACCTAGATACTCACTATCCCTATGTGTGTAAATGAATATATTAGACAAAACATAAGCATATCCAAGTTCTAGGAGGGATTCATGCAACCCATTATTGTATTGGGGATCCTCAAATGTTCATCTTGATCCTAAGTTAGACTCTATTGGATTAGACCACTAGGCAATACAAGATACCTAAAGCTAGTCCTTCCACATGCAAACATTGGTCTATACAAAAGTAGGATGCTAATGTGATAGACATATCATCATGCGTAAGGATATCACCATTGCCATGCATGTTTGATACTATCACACGTATAATGAGGATCACCTTATGGTTCATCAAATGCTGAGAAATCTAGGGATTCAAGTTCAAAAATCCCTTCTTTTCTTCATATTTATTTGGGATACTTGCTCATACTTAGTGATGAAAATCACTATTTATTTTGAATTTCTATTTTTCTTTGATCAAGGGATTTATGTATTGATGATAATCACTGTTTATTTTGTTTTTGAACTTTGCTTTGTTCAAGATTTTTGCTTTTTTTGATTAAATCAAGGGATTTCTTTGGGTAGGGAGGAACTTTTCCTTTTGTCAATTCTCAATATTTTTGAACCAGTCGCACAGGGGGATGAGCAAGATAACATTTTCACTTAAGGATGCCTAATACCACTTTACAATGTTCATATTTTTCTTGTTCCAACTAGGATTTTAATGTTTTGATTAGTGATGGGATTCTAAAATATACCAGGCACTATCAAAACCAAACCTCGTCTATCAAAAGCAAAGATAACTTCTACAAAGTTTGATAAAACCACTAGGTATGACTAAGTGACCGAAAACCCCTAGTATATTCCTTATAGCAATAAGAGGGGTTGTGTTGAAAAATATAGTTACACACATGGGTTATGGATGATGATGGATTTTGATGATGCATGATTGAGGTACAAATATGGTGTCATTTGTAATATTGTGAAATGCAATGGATGCAAATACCTATATGCAATGCAACTACATGAATGCAAATGCAGAATGCAAATGTTTTTGTATTTTTGATGCTTTCAATTGTTTTTTAGTTTTTATTATTTTGAATGTTTTGAACTTTTTAAATTTAATTTTTTTTTGTGTTTTTATGTTTTGCTTTTGACCAAAGGGTTTATGGTGCCTTTTGGGATTTTTGTGATGTGACTGAAGGGCTTTAAAATACCTTTGAGGCTTTTGTGAGTTTGACCAAAGGGATTTAAGATGCCTTTGGGCCTTTTTGTGATTTGACCAAAGGGATTTAAGATGTCTTTGGAGCCTTTTGTGATTTGACCAAAGTACTTTAAGATGCCTTTGGAGCCTTTTGTGTTTTGACAAAAGGACTTTAAGATGTCTTTGGAGCCTTTTGTGATTTGACCAAAAGGCTTTAAGATGCGTTTGGAGCCTTTTGTGTTTTTACCAAAGTGCTTTAAGATACCTTTGGAGACTTTTGTGATTTGACCAAAGGGCTTTAAGATGCCTTTGGGGCTTTTGTGAGTTTGACCAAAGGTCTTTAAGATGCCTTTGGAGCTTTTGTGAGTTTTACCAAAGGGCTTTAAGATGCCTTTGGAGCCTTTTGTTATTTGACCAAAGGGCTTTAAGATAGCTTTGGAGCCTTTTGTGATTTGACCAAAGGGCTTTAAGATGCCTTTGGAGACTTCTGTTTTTATGGTTTTCTATTATTTTTTATATTTTTAAAATTATGAATGTTTTTAATATTTTGTTGTGCTTATGTGTGAACTGCCCTTAGATGAATAATGTTGAGAGGCTCTAGCTCCTCAACTCCTTCTACCTTCTAGAGATATTAGGCAATATGCCCTAGGTCCAATCTTATTAGAGATGATGTAGGGACCTATCCAATAGGCTACAAATTTTTCTCATAGGTGCAGGGGTAAATTTAGTTCTGTTGGTTTTCTTTAAGCACAAGATCCCCAACCTTAAAGTATCTTAGGTGGACATTATTATTATAAGCTCATGTTAGATGATCTTGGTAAACATGAAGATGCTCAAGAGCATTAATACATTGTTCATCCATAAGGGTCAACTAATCTAGGTGAGCTTACCACGTAGTGTCATCATTGATGAAATCTTTTAATGTGACATGCAATGTTGGGATTTCCAAATCTAAGGGCATAACGGCCTTAGTTTCATACATAAGAAAAAATGGTGTTGCCCTAGTGGGCATCTGTACGCTAGTCCTATAATCTCATAATGCAAGGGGAAATTGAAGATGCCAATCCTTATGATTTTCTTTCACCATCTTCTTTAAGATGGCTACTATTATCTTGTTTTAGGCTTTTGCTTGTCCATTTTACTGTAGATAGTATGGTATCACAAAAAAGTGTTGAATGTTGTATTTGGTCATTAAAGCTCACACATTTTTGTTTTTGAATAATGGACCATTATCCGATATTATCTTGAAGGGGATCCCAAAATTATAGATGATATTGTGAAGTATGAACTTCGCAATTCAAGGTCCGATTATCGACGTTAGGGGAACCGCTTCCACCCATTTAGTGAAGTACTCAATGGTTGTTAAGATAAATGTATTTTAGCCCAAATATAGGGGAGAAATATTTTCAATTAGATCTAAACCCCATTGATAAAATGGCCAAGCCGCCTGGATGGGCTATAAGGCCTGAGATGGCAGGTGCATCAGATTTGCATGATGTTGATATTTAACGTATTTCCTAAAATACTCACAGTAATACTTATCCATGGTTACAGAGGTAGCTTCACACAAAGATTGCCATTGAGCTTCAAAAGAGAGATTGGGAGCTTCCTAAAAATATTTGGTTTGATTTTGTATGGTGTACAAAAGGGAAGGGTGTGTTTGCTTCAAATTTATTATTTTCCTTGTTGCATTAGATTTTTCAATCTATTCCTTGTTGGACCATACATTTTGTGGTTTTTTCAAGACCTGGGTTTGTGCTTATAGCTTTCTTTGGAGATGACAGTGCAATTTGAGCTTCTGGGTTGTTTGAGGATTGCAAGAAAAAGGGGTGTTTTGTATTGAAGTAGAAAAAAATAGTGCACCTGAATATGATGAAAAATATATGTACCTACGTCCTATTGCTTATGAGCATCAAATGGAAGCATGTGAGTAAGATGGAAAAGATGCCAAATAACAAGACATGAAGTAATATAGATTGTATCTTATTAATCAAATGGGTAAAATCTAGGTTACAAAGATGTTATGTTTGAGGGCTCAAATGGATGATAAAATTGTTTACAAGTCGGGTTCCCAAGGATCAAAATCCTTCAAGTAACTCAGGTGCACATCTAGTGTCTTTCATCATACCCACAATCAAGGTGGGTAGGACAATGTTGTTGTCACTTGTATCTTTGATATTTGTGTCCTATGTAGCTTTCCTATACACTCTTTGACCTGAACCTACACACAAGGAAATAGAAAATATCAAATAGCAAGTGTGTATGATCTAAAACATGTAATCCCCATAGGCAAGAAAAGAGCATATATAGTGTGCCTATACCAAATGAACTCCAAATGGCATGATATTATAGAGCTATTTAAAGTAAGTGGTTTTGGGGATATATCACTAGAAATTACACCAAAATTGAGTCTGATGGTGCCTAGTAATTGCAATAACCGTTTGCAACCTGTAAAAACCCAAAGTAAATAGTTTATACCCTTACGTATGTCCAAAACATACAAAAATTAGAAAAAAATGCATAAAATAACATTTTAAGAAAACCCACATGATCATATTTGTAACATTGGTGACAGTTCAGATGTTTCTCTAGATGACCACTATAGACCTACATGAGACACTATAAAACACTAAATTTGCGATATCTCGGCAAATATATGTTAGAATGATATGAAATTTGAATTGTAGCATAATATGAACATGTATAAAATAACTAATTAAAAATAGTCACAAAATTGTAGTTAAATTTCTATTCATAACAATATGGGATGAATAGGACTGTCATAAATTGGGGGCGCCCGGGGGTGGGACACCCACTAATTTTACCCAAATTTTGCCACCAATTCCACTAGGGAATGGTCCAAATTGATAAAAGGGGTATTATAATAAAATTTTGTGTGGAAATCCACTTGATTGGTAGGTATTTGCAAACAAATTATACCTCCTTGAGTCACTTGATAACCTCCTTCGCTAAGAAGAGATTTCGAGGGAAAGAGAGCACAATTAGGTGAGGGGAAATCTTGGCAGCACCCCATTGCTTATCCTTAAACTCCTATTTGTCCTTTGTATGGAAAATTTATCAACTTTATAGCCTAAGGAGGATCATGGGTCAAAAGGCATGCAAGGGAGGGTAAGAGGCGCCACTTGGCCATCAGGGTGGCATGCATTAGAGGGGGAAGATAATATCCCAAATTGGCCTCATTCATGGTGCATGTCATAGGTTTACTACATGGTCTGACTTGTTAGCATGGATATGCAGGAATATGACCGTTACCAGGTGCCATTTGTCAAGATTTGACTTTTTTCTAGTCAAACCTGCTATTCACTCCACCTTGCGACGAATGTTGCTATTCGCTCCAAGGTGGGATGAATAGGATATGTATTCATCCTAGGGTAGGATGAATAGAAAAAAGGTGTCAAAATGATCTCAAAAGTGGCCTGAAAGCTTCCAAAACCTTGCACAGAGTGGTTAGAACCACTATATACCTGCTAAGGGCTGCCCTAGGGGCCTTGGTATGTCATTTTAGTTGTTGCTTTTGGTAGCATAATTGGATTGACCAGATTTTAGTGTCTAAAGATGCCCCTTTTTGGGATGCATTGTGTGAAGCATAGCAGTGAGCAAAAATAGATGACTAAAATGTTTAATTATTATGGTTACTCAATAACCTAACCAACTTTACATGCCCCAATCCTGGAAAGAGCATGCATTCTTGAATCCTTGTTTTTGACGAGCTAAGAAACTTGCTTATCTTGGTTGTCTTTCAATCATGATGTAGGGGTTCCTGACTTTACATATGCTTACTAGATGCCAAGCATTTTGATTGGATATTTTGTGCTTGTTTGTTGCCCCAAGCAAGGGCGTGATTGTCTTTGTCAATGATTTATTGAACGAACACAAATTGCCTGATTGAGTGTGTTATTCTTAATTTTGAACTAAGTATGACTACCCCCTCAAGTGACGATTTGATGAGAGAATGACCACTAAGAAAAGTGATGAGTCACTTGATACAGATGACTTTTGTTAAGGTTGCCTTTAGTTGTATCCATTAGAAAATGGCACAATTTTGAAATGATTTTGATAACGTTATGGAGGTTTCCTAGAAGTAGAGAGTTGAAAAATTCATTTCCATGGGGCGGTTTGACCATAATGGCCTTCTTGGGGAGTGAAGTAGTAACTTTTGCATGCATCCATGAGAATTTTGTATTCCATATTGACCCTGCATGAATTCCATCAGATTTGACTTGTTTTTGGTGGGTTTTTGGACCCGTTTTGGTGCTTTTTAAGTTGTTTTGATTTAAAAATTTTGTGTTCATCCCAGGGTGGGATGAATGCAAATTCAGTATTGATCCTAGGGTGGGATGAATAGTCAAAAGTGTGTTCACCCCACCCTAGGACGAACGCTTCCGTGATAAGCTTATATAAACCAAAAATGCAAGTTTTGGGCTCATTATTGCATGTTTTCTTTGGCGATTTGAGAGGTGAGGAGGAGGAGAGCAATTTTTTTTGTAGCAAAACACTACCGAACTCATCCCCTGATCAGCATGAGTCAAAAAGTAGAGGCATCTAGTGGAGGAGCCGATGCTAGGCGGGTATGTGCTAACTCGACAACCTTGATATTCTTACTTTAAAAGTGCACTGTTATTTTACTTTTAACTTGATTTGTACATAACAAATAATTAACCCTAATTTAATTGGAATAAATCGTATTTTTGACTTGTTTTGGTTTGAGTTATATCACCTTATAGGATAGATAATTAAACCTAATGTATATGGAATATACAAAAAAAAAATTATTTTTGTATTTTGTTTTAGGCATATCACATTACGGGATAGGTAATTAAACCTAATGTAAAGGGAATATGCCGGATTTTTAATTTTTGTATTTTTTTTTAGGCATATCACATTACGGGATAGGTAATTAAACCTAATGTAAAGGGAATATGCCGGATTTTTAATTTTTGTATTTTGTTTATGTTTTTATGCAATTAGATTGCTTTAATAGATTAGTGTTGCATTTGTTTTTTTTTGTTGTTTTTTTTGGGGTATTTTGGAGGCCATCTTGGAGCATGGTCAATACCTACTTATTATTTTTCCTATATTTATTAGGTGATGAAGATTTGGTACCAAAAATCAAAGCTCTTCGAGACCACTCGAGATGCCTTGAACGAGGCTGATTGGGAGTGGCTTGATGCCATGGGGTTCAAGTAGGTGACCTGGTTGGAGCCTATGATAGGTGATCGAGTGTATTTTACTGCTCTTATTAGCTTGTGGGACTTGCACATTTTGCAAATTTTGATAGAGGGGTGACCTGTTCACTCTACGCACCATGAATTGAGAGGTGTGATGTTAACAAGGTACTTTGGCAAGGATGCGGATGCGATAGAGGTATATTGTCAGAATGGAGGGATATTATTGGGGTTATGGCATGAAGAGGGGGTATTGGGGGTAAGGCATGCACTACTGATGATCCTCATCTCCAATATCCTCCTCTCAAATTCCATAGGAGTCCCTTGGAACTTGTTGGAGATGGTGTACGCCCTAGCGGGGTGCACCAAGGAGGAGCCAATGGTGATGGCCTAAAGGAATACACTACTATCATAGCTCTATGATGAGCTATACAAGAACCATTACCATCAGTGAAAGAGCTTAGGTTGTAACTTTTTATTACATCGTTGGGTATGGTAGCACATAGTTATGGGACGATCACATGGATTACCTTGGACGACCTAGGTTTAGCTGGTAGATAGGGATATAGGATATGGTATCCTATAGCATAGGGCTCAAGAGAGAGGTTAGAGCCATCATCACATGGGTGATATGGATCATTATGTCGATGCTTTCTCACAACTGGCACCAGGGCAAGTGATATGGCGACTGTACAAGGACTATTTGGATTGGGTTGATGCTAGAGAGTAGCTTCGTCGAGTGAGGTGAGGTAGATGGGTGATTGCGAGGTATGGAATCGAGTAGGAGTACTTCCCTTTTGCCTAGGTCATGCAATAATTTAGGTTATGTTAAGGGCTTCCAGGGGGGCTAGTAGTATATCGGTATCACGAGGATGAGAGGACATTAGGTTGGCCAGTAGTGGAGGATGTGGAAGAGGATGTAGATTCTATAGTAGATGTTTCAGATGCAAACGACATTGGGACTACATAGGAGTATGACTCATGGTGGATGGTGCACTAGTGGTGAGGCATAGGGACCCTAAGGGGTGAGGTAGCTGGGATAGCAAATGAGGTAATGTAGGATGCCCTTGAGGAGGACTAGTCAAAGGTGGACGAGCCTCATGGGCAACATTGATAGATAGATAAGTAGGTAGATCTCCTAGACTTGGGATATCAGGGCGACTATGGGGATGCAGAGGATCATGGGGGGTAGGCCCTATAGGATATGCATGATGATCGATACTTGGAGTTGTAGGTTGAGATGGATAGGATCATGTAGGAGAGAGATCTCCTTCGAGTACAGGCACAAGAGGATAAGGCTGAGATATCATCGTTGCATGCACAACTGAGATCATAGGGTCCTAAGCAAGAGGGATCTAGTAGTGGGGAGGTAGAGAGGCTACGGTCAGAGGTGCTACAACTACAGTCAATGGTGGAGACTTACCAAGCATAACGACAACGAAGACAGGATTATGTGGATCAATTGGATATGGAGGTAGTGCACCTTGGAGGGCATCTTCATAATGATGGGGAGACTAGTGTGTCACACTAGACTCAGTAGAGCGAGACAGTGCAGTCATCTTCTAGGCAAAGGACTAACAAGATTGGTGGTAGCAGTCATGGGGGATCACAATGGACTATAGGTGGTAGTGTGAGTCATAGCACCAGTCCTACGTGACCATGGTGATGTAGACTCTCAGGACTCTTTTTAGATTTTGGCTATGTGGTATTGGTGTGATCTGAGGACCCACTTTATTATAGCCTATGAGTATTTTGGAAATGATGATGTATATTTTTACCTCATATATATATGAGATTTTGTGATGGTCATCATATCTCTCCCTTATTTCTTTATGAGATGGATGCAATATATGTATTTATTTATGATTAGGTGTTATATGCTTATTATGTATGTATATGGATGTTGTTGTGATATGATGGAATGGTGATAGATATATCATGTGTGCATGTGTATTTGTAATTTGATTTGATGTTATTTAGAAGTGTGGATGCATAGTGATATGGGAAATATGATTGATTGATAAAATGAACAGTGGCTAATGATTTGGCACACTATGTTAGCACCATAGACTGTACAAAACACATTAACGCTCTTTTTGTTTATTTTTTTCTATTTTTTTTGTAAATGGAAATATGAAAATGTATTATTGCAATGGTAGAATAGAATAATTGAAATGAGATGTTAGGGAATGTAGATGAGGTTTTGTGAAACTCAAATAGTCTAGTTAACATGAACAAAGGTTATATATTGACTATGCAAGAATTTGACAAAATATGAATCTGCTAGGACGACCAAGATACTTCATATCCTTGTGTCTACAAGTGAGTTCATTCTTGTGAGACGCATAAAGATACTGCCATTGCCATATAGGCTATCCACCAAATATGTAATGAGGGTCACCCTATGAATGTCATAATCCTAGGTTTTGTACTTAGTTGGATTAGACCACTAGGTAGTATAGGCTACTAAAAGCTAGCTCATCCATATGCAAACATTGGTTTGCACACATGACAAAATCTAATGTGATAAACATATCGTCATGTGTAGGGATACCACCATTGTCGGATAGGCTATCCACCAAACCCATAATGAGGATCACCTTATGCCTTTTCGAATGCTATGAATTCCAGGGATTCAAGTTCAAAAATCCCTTCTTTTCTTCAATTTTATTAGGATACTTGCTCGTATGTAGTGATGAAAATCATTGTTTATTTTGTATTTTGTTTTCTTTGAGCAAGAGATTTGGGAAGTGGTGATAACCACTATTTATTTTGCTTTTTTCTTTTTGAGGATTTTGATTTTGACTTTTGGGATTTTTAATTTTTTTACTTTTTATTTCTTGTTTGTGAGGAATTGGGATTTTTGATAGTGGTGAAAACCACTATTTATTTTGAGGAATTGGGTAGGGAAGAGCTTGTCCTTTTTCCAATTCTCAGTATTCTTGAACCATTCACACATGGGGATGAGAAGGATAACCTTTTTGCTTAAAGTAACCTAGACCACTTCATAATTTTCATCTTTCCTTGTGTAAAACTTGGATTTATTAATGTGTAAGTTTGGCATCTGATGTACACAAGGCATAATCTAAGCAGGACTCTACCTTCTAAAAATCAAGATAGCTTTCTATAAGATCTAAAGAGAAAACTAGATATAGTTGAGTGATCAAAAACCCTAAAGATATTTTAGAACAAATGACTAGGTGAAGGGAGTGGACACAAATATGGAGTATGGAAAATGTGGGTGAAATGATCAATGAAATATTGAATTATGTGAGTGGCAACTTTAACAATATTGATTTTGAATGATGACTAGCATACAGTCTTAGTATGTATGAGCAACTCTAAAATACGAAGTGCAAATGATGAGTATGCCTAATGCAAGCAATTATGAGATGCAATGGAATACAATGTGATGCGATGTGGTGTACTGTAGTGCAATGCAATATTTTTGTATTTTTGATATTTTGATACTATTTTTTTATTTTTTATTGATATATATGTATGTCCATGTGACCAGCAGGCTTATTGGGGGCCATTGGGGCATTTGAGGTGACCAAAGGGCTTATGGGTGCCTTTAGGGATTTTTGGGGTGACCTAGACGATCATAGACCACCTAGGACCGTTTTAGGTTGACCAAGCGGGTTGTAGGTACCCTTAGAGCATTTTTGGGTGACCTAGATGGTCATAGACTGCCTAGGAGCACTTTAGGTTGACCAAGCAGGTTATAGACACCCTTGGAGCATTTTGGGTGATCTAGATCGTCGTAGATTGCCTAGGAGCATTTTAGGTTGACCAAGTAGGTTGTAGGCACCCTTGGAGCATTTTGGGGTGACATAGGTGGTCATAGACCACCTAGGAGCATTTTAGGTTGACCAAGCAGGTTGTAGGCATTCTTGGAGCATTTTGTGGTGAGCCACAACACTCTAGGCATGGAAAGGCTACAAGTGAAGGATGTTCATGGGTAAGGATCCTTGACTCCTTCAAGGGAGGTTAGGCGGTAAGTTCTAGGTCCTACTTGGATTATAATGATAAAAGGACCTAACCAGTTTACCATAAACTTATCTCGCAAGTGGGGTGACAAATTAGAATTCTACTAGTTCTCTTTCAGAACAAGGTGACCAACCTGAAAGTCTCTGAGATGGAATTTCATGTTGTAGGACGATCTGGACTGCTACAAAACTTAGAATCTTCATCAAACATCCGAAATCAGGTATGACATATTCTAATTAGCATATTCTCTGTTATTAGCACTCCTTATTTTTTGTATCCATTTAAATTATCATTGGTAGATAAAATAGTCTAGATTCATCTTGGCCAAACCTAGGAGTTGAATTATTGAGTCTAAAAATGAACACATCAAACTCACTATCAACCTAGGCATGGAAACTGCCACTCAAAAGTTTCCTGGTGAACCCACCATTCGTCGAAAATTCACCTTTATACTCCTCCCCCGAGAGGCGGGACCTTCAAAGGGCCTCTTAGTCCAAGGTATTGTCCCATCCTTCTTGCATCCTCCTTCCGGGCACGGATCCTATAGCCTGAGGGTAAGGATGCAAAAAATTTGGAGCGATACATTTTGGTGAACCCGACGTGAAAACTAAAAACCTTTTGAAAATAATTCAATTCAAAAACAAAACAAAAAAACAAAAACAAAACATAAATGTATTTAGAATCAAAGATTGCATGTCATATTTAGATGGTAGATTATAACAAAAGACGAGTTGTCACCATTAATGTTGAAAATCAATTAGCAACTATAGAGATTAATTCTATACTTAGCATACCTCAAACAAATAGGGTTCAACCTTTGTGGGACGAACTTAATAGGAGATTGAATCTTATTTCATCTAGAGCAATCAAACTTAGGCAAATCAAGAGGTTTGTCCTAGATAGAATCCTAGATCTCAATCAAGTGACTTTGTATCATGAGCTTCAGAGAGCTTGCCATAGGTGGTTAGAAGATAAAAGAGCCCTTGTGTCTTTCGAATTGTATACCTTTGAGGAATACCTCGATAATGCAGTTGTACTACATATCTTTTTTTCTTGTATGGAGGATCAGGAGGTCATTATTACGGATGGAAAAAGATGGTATAGAGTCCCCAGAGCTGTGTTATATCAAGAGTATTGCCATGAAATCTATTTTTACAAATCAGAGTCAGAAGTAGATAATATCACTATAGCACACTTTATTAAGTTCCTGAAAAACCATTTCCAATTTGAAGAGGAGCATTTTATGACTCCTGATGAACTTGATCCTATCAATGACATTCATAAAATATTTTTAGAAAACTAAGCTATTATTCTATTATTGTTATTTCTTGCATTTAGTGTGCTATTTGCTGTCTTTAGAAAGCATAAAATAAAATAAAAACAAACAAAATCATAACAAAAAAAAAATCAAAACATTTTATTTTTAAGCATCATAGTAGGTATATAATTAATATATACCCCCCAAATCTATTGCAAATATATCAATATATATATTTTCTAAAATCTAAGATTTAGACATAATGACTAGACTCAGGAATGGAAAACAAATTGAGGTAGAAGAAGATTGGTTAAGGAAAACAGAGAATAACCTAGATGTCCTTCCTGAAGACCCAATTCAGGAAGAAGAAACTCTAGACCAACAAGAAGAAGATTATGTTGATCCAAATGAACAAAAGGAAAATGATAGAGAGGAAGGATCCTCATCTCCTAAAATAACCCCAGAAGGAACTGTTACTTTTGAAAACATGGAACATTTTTTGAAATTTCTCCATACCAATATTAGCACTCTTAATAGAGCAGTTCATATGGATAAAGATCAAATTAGTGACACTCAAGCAACCCTAGAAGACATATATCACACACGCACTAATCCTTTGTCATTCATTGATCAAGAGAGTGATCAAGCTGGACCGTCCAATTTGGACATGGCTACTATAATCCAAAACACCCGACAACAACAGGTTACCCAACTACCTAGAGTGCCTGTTACTAAACCAAGGGTTATTCCGACACAAAATAAACCTTCATTCACTGCTCTACTTCACCAAGCTATCGACCAATATACCTCAAATCAACAAAAGCCTAAAACAAAACCAAATGTTAATTTCCAACAAAATGGGATACAACATAATGCTACCACAAATCTTCTTCATAATATTCTTCCTACCAATCATTTGCATAATAGCAACATAGCATCTAATCCTTATGTTCCACCTTCCTACACTCACAAATCCCATGCTTATGTACCACCGAACCAATATGGTGGGCAAACTGGCAATCTAGAAGCCATGGTGAAACAATTAACCTCTCGTATGGACCAAATAGATCCCTATCATCCCTCGTACAATTACCGAGAGATGTGTAGTCAACCCCTAGATCCTATAGTTGTAGCACAACCATATCCTAAATGCTTTTTCCCATGCTTGTCCTACCTATCTACAAAGGAACCGAAGATCCCATAGAGCATCTTCGTATGTTTAGGATAGCATGTCATGATATATCACATGATGACTTGTTATTACTAAAAATGTTCCCAAAAAGTTTAGGAGGGATGGCATTGGAGTGGTATTATCAATTGCCCACTCATTCTTTGAGAAATTTTGAAGAGACCGTTGAGTCTTTTGTGCATCAATTTAGTGCCTATATTGAAAGACATGTAATTATTAAAGATTTGTACAACCTAAAGCAAGACAAAGATGAGTGTTTTTCTGACTTCTTAGCTCGATGGAGGCATTTGATAGGTAAATTACACTTTGTGTTACCTTATCGGGAAATGTTGGATATTTTTATCAATAATTTACAAGAGCAACTATCCTATGAATTATCAACTGCTACCTTGACCACCTTCGATCAAGCTATAGATTTAGCCCGAAGAGTGGAAGATGCTCTCATTAGAAGAGGTCAGCTCAAAAAGAAAGATGATGAGAAAACATCCAGAAATCCATACAAAAATAAACAAGTTGTGGGTGACAGAGTCACTGACAGCAAAAACATTGCCAATGTTAATACTACAAAAACAACAGAGAAGTTCATATTAAAACCTCCCGATAAAGCACCTCAATAATTTACTAGGTTAAATCAACCTTTATCAACAATTCTCCCATAATTACTAGCATGAGGATTGATCCAATTACCGACTATCCGGGAACCTGATCCAACCATACCCGGATACAAAGCTGATTTACATTGTGATTTCCATAGAGGGCCCGGACATGCTACCAATTCTTGTAAATTATTAAAACACAAAATACAATATTTAATTGATAACAATGAGATGGAGGTACAAGCCTTTCAACCTAAACAAAATCCTACTAGTAATGTTCAAAAGAACACCCTTCAAAGTCAGAATCAGAATGCCAATCAATCATTGGACATATTTCAACATTCTTTACCAAAACATGGCAAAGAGGTGGTTAATCAAATCAAACATCATAATGTTCCCCCTCCTACCCGATATGTAGGAGCCATTAGTGGGCATTTACCTATTCACGATCTAGAAATATTTGACACAACTTTATCCATGGTTACGTCCAGACCCTTATATAATACTCAAACACCTGATCTTAGTGATGTAGAATATGATACTGAAAGTGAAATAGACATCACCTCAAATCAATCTAATAGTTATGAAAATGAATCAGATCCTATTCAACCTATCATAGATTCTATGGTTCTGGAAGAACCATTTCCTAGAAGAGTTACTACTCGAACCTCTTCTCATCAGTTCCTTTCTAATGAACAAGCCATAAATGCTAGACTGATACCAATTCATCATCCTCACATTATAGGTACCATCGGAGTCGTTACCAGACAACAGGCTCAAAATTCTCAACAGGATCAAACTCAAAATGATGGATCAGCTCCATTTATTTTGAAAAATCCCAATAAAGGGAATCATATGTCTAATGTTCAACCTAAGCCTCCATATAATATTAATGAACAATTATCCAACACTACAACTAGAATTTCCCTTTTGGATCTTTTAAGATCTTCTCCTACCCATAGGGATGAATTAATGCTCACATTAAGCCAAATGATGGTACCACAAAATATTCAGCTTGAAGCCATGACCAATACTATCATCACTCGAGAAGTCGATTGTATTGACTTCCGAGATAGAGATATACCACAACATAGTTTACATAAGGATAATCCTTTATATATTACTGCCCTAATTGGGGACATAGTCGTTAAACGCGTCTTGATTGATAATGGTTCATCTTTAAACATATGCACTTTTGACTTCTACCAAAGATTTGGCTTTAGGAGTGACAAAATGAAAAGAACGGATATGATCATAAAAGCCTTCAATGACGAGACACAAGAAACGTGTGGAGTCATTACTATACCCTTGCAAGTTGGTCCTAGAACCCTAGATACGACCGTGTTTATTGTACATTGCCCTGCATCATACAATATACTTTTGGGTCGCCCTTGGATCAACGTGATGCGAGTAGTTCCATCCACTTTACATCAATGTGTTAAATTCAAATTTAAAAACCAATTGGTTACCATTCATGGTGACCCCAGACCCTTTGATATGTGTGCTTTGGCAGAACCAGTTGGAGTTCAATTTTGCCCTGCTTTGTCATCCACACATCCTAATTCTCGTCAACTGCCCAAACGTGTGAAACACACACCCATAACATCATCTACCCCATCAACTACACCTCTACATATAGCTCAACCGCTTTCTGAACAAACTTCATTAGGACCTCGAAAAGATCCCAGAACCACAACCAATGCTTCTTGTTTTACCCCTATAACTTCCACACCGATAGACTCATCCATCGATATCCCTATAACATCTCCTACAGGCATCCTTTCCACATCAGAAGATCTAAGAAATGTTCCTTCTACCTCTTACGCTCTTACTGATGAACTCCTACCCGATTTATCTAAAATTCTTATATCAGAAGAGTTCAACCCGGCCATGCAAGCTTCCCTTGTTTTAAATAAACTCCCACCTTCTCCTCATACCTTGGGCCTCCCACAACCTATGGGAAGTATCTACCAAGTCGAAAGTTGTGCTTTTGTTTATAAGGGATATGATTGGGGAAGAATACCCCGAAACATCAAGACACATTGTGATGGATATGCTCGATGCTATTTTGCTAATGAATATATTAAAGCTAAACCCATAATGCTTAAATTGGGCTATAAAGGGAAAGGTTTGGGACCTTTCCAAAATGGTATGAAGGAACCTATTGAGGTAGAACCATGGCCTGCCCGATGCGGTGTGGGCCTATTTCCTAATAAAGGTCAACCCTTCCCATTTGAGGAGGATGACCATCTTACATGTTATCAAGATTATCTCGATAAACAAGATTCTTTACTTTCAAAAAATAATCCCTTTACCTGTCATATGCTATCTCTCGCCTACCCTGAGATGATTTTTGAATCTGACGATGAGTTGGAAGGGGATATCTTCCATGATGTCTCCGTTGATGATTTATTACATAACAAATTTTATTTTGATGGCTCTATACCTAGTATAGCCCGAGCTTGAGGCCTCGACTCCTCAAGACGAATTATCCAAGCTAACCTTGGAAGAATTACAAGAATTGGGTGTTTCACCCGCCCCACCTAATTTTGAGAGAGATTTACATATGGAAGTCGAAAACGGTATAAAAATTAACATTGGAACCGAACATAACCCTCACATAATCAATATTGGATCAGAATTAAGTCAAGAAAAACAAGATGAATACATTTCATTTCTTAAAGACTATGAGGATGTCTTTGCCTGGACATATGAAGACATGCTAGGTCTGGACCCTTCTGTAGTCATGCATCATCTAGTAGTCCATCCAGATGCTAAACCTGTTAAACAAAAACTTAGAAAAATGCATCCTAAAGTGGCCTTACTAGTCAAAACAGAACTAGAAAAACTGTTGAAAGTTATTTTTATACAAGCCATTGATTATGTTGAATGGATCTCAAATGTAGTTCCAGTAACTAAGAAAGAAGCCACTAAAGTTAGGGTTTGTACAGACTTCAGAGATATTAATGTTGCCTATCCTAAAGATGATTTTCCTCTTCCTAACATGGATCAAATCATTGATTTTACTACTAGAAGTGGAATGATATCCCTAATGGATGGATTTTTTGGTTACAATCAGATCAGGATAGCTCCTGAAGATTAGGCTAAAACAACCTTTATTACTCCTTGGGGAACCTTTTGTTGGAAAGTAATACCATTTGGTTTAAAGAACATAGGCGCAACCTATCAACGAGCTATGACTTATATCTTTCACGATATGATGCATGATATTCTACATGATTATGTAGATGATATTATAGCTCGTTCCATCAAAGAAGATGATCATTTAAATGACTTGAGAAAAGTATTTGATCGGTTAAGGGAGTATCTTATCCGATTGAATCCCACCAAATGTATCTTCGGAGTTAAGTCCGATAAATTATTAGGGGTTATAGTTTCCTTACGTGGCATTGAAATTGATCCTCTCAAGATCGTGGCTATCACTGATATGCCCACACCCACCAATATATCTGAATTACAAAGTTTACAAGGTAAGCTTCAAGCTATTCGTCGCTTTATTGATAAGTTGGCAGATAAAACTGGACCTTTTCTTAAACTTCTTAAGAAAGATGTCTCTTTCCATTGGGACGAAGAATGCCAAGAAGCATTTGAAATCCTCAAGCAATATCTCCTCCAACCATCGGTGCTTTCCTCACCTAGATCTGATCGTCCATTTATTCTGTACATTTCTGCTTTCGATTTTGCCTTAGGAGCTATGTTAGCTCAGCTTGATGATGAGAAGAAAGAGCGTGCTACTTATTACATCAGCAGAACCCTAATCAGTTATGAAACTCGCTATACCATATTAGAGAAGTTATGTCTTACAGTCATATTTTCCACACAGAAACTACGACATTATATGCTTAGTCAAAAAACGTATGTTATTGCCAAATTTGACCCTTTGCGATATCTTATGAGTCGACCGTATTTATCTGGTCGCACAGCCAAGTGGGTTCTTGTGCTAAGCGAGTTTGAACTCATGTTTATAGGACAAAAGTCTATTAAGGGTCAAATCATAGCAGATCAATTAGTTGTTGCACCCTTAGAGTCTACCCATCCCCTCATCATTGAGCTTCCCGATGAATGCCTTAAATTAGAGGCAGACCATCCTGAACAATGGTCCCTATACTTTGATGGATCTCGATGTATGAGTGGGGCTGGTGCGGGTATTATTTTAATATCTTCGCAAAAACATCTTATACCTCTATCCTTTAAACTAACGTTTTCTTGCACTAATAATACTGCTGAATATGAGGCTCTTATCCTCGGCTTACGAGCTACTTTGGCCCTAAAAATTAAAAATTTATTGGTTTTTGGTGATTCCCAACTTGTCATAAATCAAATTAATGATGTTTATCAAACCAGAGATGATAAATTACACCCATATAAAGCATATGTTTTGCAGTTATTATCCTTGTTTGATCAAGTTACTTTGGAAGCTATTCCTCGAACTAGCAATCATGCGGCTGACGCTATGGCTGCAGCTGCATCTCTTTTACCCTTGGAGTTAGACGATGAATATGCTACCATCATTATTCATTGACTCTAGGAACCCGCTTCAAGAAAATCATGCTTAGAACCTTTGGATGTGTTTCTAATCAACGAAACTACTCCCGAACCATGGTACACTGATATATTTAACTTTTTGCAAAATGGAACCTTCCTTGATGGTTATACTAGCAACCAGCGTCGATTATTACGTAGACGAGCAAGTCACTTCGTAATTGTGGGTAATACCTTGTATAGGAGATCTTTTGAAGGCATATTATTAAGATGTTTAAATCTAGAAGAATCTAGATCAGCTTTGAGTGAAGCCCACGATGGATCTTGTGGAGGACACTTTAGTGGTAACGCCATTGCTAAGAAGCTCCTTCGGATAGGATATTTTTGGCCTACCATGGAGAATGATGCACATGATTATGTGCGCCATTGCGAAAAGTGCCAAAAACATTCTGACCTTGTCCATGCGCCTGCACAAGAGCTGCAAGCTATTTCATCTCCTTGGCCCTTTTCAAAATGGGGCTTAGACATCATTGGGAAAATCAACCCTGTGTCATTTGATGGACACAAATTTATCATAACCGCTACGGAGTATTTCACAAAATGGGTTGAAGCTATGCCTTTAGCTTCTTGTACTGGAACGCAAGTTTCCAAATTTATTTTTAATCAAATTATTTGTAGGTTTGGCATTCCCGCCAATCTCATTTTCGATAATGGAACTTGTTTTAAAAATAAAGATGTCAAAAAATTATGTCAAAAGTATAAAATTCAACATCGTTGGTCCACTCCCTATTATCCTCAGGGTAATGGCCAAGCAGAAGCATCTAATAAAACATTACTTAAAATTCTCAAAATACTGGTCAATAAATCTGGTCGAGATTGGCACATCCAATTATATCCTACTTTATGGGCCTATCGAACTAGTGTTCGCACCCCCACTGGAACTTCACCTTTCGTTTTGGTTTATGGCGCTGAAGCTGTTTTTCCATTTGAATTAGAAGTTCCTTCTTTGGCTCTACTACTTCAAGATACTGAAGTAGGGGATGAATATCATGCTGGCAGATTTAGTCAGCTGGAACTTTTAGATGAAAAGCGCGTCAATGCTTTAGAGCATCTTCGTGCCTACCAAAACAAGCTTAAGAGAGCATATCTCAAGAAAGTCCACCCTCGATCCTTTGAAATCGGTGACCTTGTCTTAAAAGAAAATAAAAAAAATACTAATGCTACTAAAGACCTTAAAGGTAAATTCGAGCCCAAATGGCTTGGACCATATATCATCACTGCTAAATTTGGATCGGGAGCATACAAATTATCTACCTTAGATGGTAAAGAACTTAAAGAACCTATGAACATTATGCATCTCAAACACTACTATGCATAAAACATTGAATCATTTCATCATTTGTATATACTGTATTTTGCATATTGTTTCATTTTTCGCCATTTCTATCAAAATATTTTTCAAAGAACAATAATAATATTTCTTCTTGCAATTCCATCAATTAAAATCAAATACAAAATCATCAAAATTGTCAAAATCTTCAAAAACATTTTTTTTATATATACCTGTCAATTATTGGAATTTACAGTTATATTTTCAATTATTTTAGATAAATGAGCATTTATTTGGAATCCCACACTTTCACACTCACATGAATAAATATCTTGATTTTATTTTGTATGATTATTAATCTCTCTTATATCAAAGTCCACATTGGCATTAAATAACATTTTGAGCATAGAGAACTGATCTTGTTATTTACTTGAACCAAGTATATCTTTTCACATTAAAATGATTTCATTGCAAATTCAATATGATGCTACATAGCAGACGTGGTTTCTTGAGCGAAAAGTTTCCCCTGCTATCCTATCATGCACATGGTCTAGAATCTTTGAGAATTGACAAAAGGACAAGTTCACCCCTACCCAGAATAAAAATCCCTTGCTCTACAGCTAATCTGAGCAAGTATCCCTAGCATAGGAAGAAAAGAAAAATGCAAGAAAAAGAGAAAAAGAAAAATGTTATTTTGTATCATCACAACAATATTTCAGCATTATCTCAAAAATCAAGCAAAAAAAAAAAAAAAAAAGAGCAAAAGAGAAAAGCAAAATGCAATAAAATCCTTTCCCTACCCCTTGAAAAGAAAATAAGGGTGAATGAGCTTGAATCCCTGGAATTCTCAATTATTCAAAAACTGTGAGGTAAGCCCCATAACAGGTGGTTTGTGCCCAACCCACTTGGCCTTGGGTAATTCCTAGTGTGGTGATATGTCTATCACATTAGCGACCTTCTTTTGTATAGACCTATGTCGGCTTATGGATTAGCTAGCTCTTGATAACCTAACTTGCACAGTAGTCTGATACGATTATATGCATATAAATCATGGTTAACGAACATTCATTTGGTTAAGGCAAATTGCTTGTATCAAATTATCTTGCTCAAAATTGGTGAATGAACAATAGCACACACATTTGTATTTGAGAGATTGTGTATCATCATGATAAATCAAGATCGGTAATGAACTCACATTTGCACATGAGGATCCCTTATAAACCTACATTTGTTTTTGAGATAATTTAAAATATTTCTATAATTCTTTTCGGAATAATTTTATCCTCTTATTTCAAAATTTTGTTTTGTATAAAAACAATTATATACATTGTGTCACAAAATTTCCAAACGATTTCAAACAACATGTTCATCATATTATTATTTTATGTTTATCAAAAATCAAAAATCAAAAAATCAATCATGCAATAAAACTAAAATATTTATTTTATCTTTGGATTTCACGATGATGGTATAAGTCTATACCTATAATTCTATGCCTAGCGCAAACCATTGTTCTAATTTTATTTTTCCCATCCATTTAAAAAAAAAAACACATATGGCTTACATCATTATGTTACACAATTGTGCTTCAAAACTAATGAACACTTATTCTATTTCATGTCATTATGTCAAAACATTTCATCTTGCAACCATGGTATAATTTCTAAGGAATTATTCAAAAATTTATCACACTTAGGAATTTATGCCTAGCAAAAATCACTTTTAAACATATTTCATGCATACTTTTGTGGAAAAAATCTAAAAAACAAATTATCACCATCATCATTTTCATCATCACAACACAAAGTCTTAAGACAATCTCTTAAGCACTCTTTTACTTTTAGCAATATTTCTATACTAGGACTAGCTTGATGACCTAGCGAGTGGCAACTCCATGAAACGGTCTATAACAACGACAATGTCCTTTGAAATTATTGTTAGAAGTCCCTTTTATTTGTCATCAAAATCACACCAAAACAACCAATTTATGCACATCATATTATTTCATTTACAAATATATGGCATGACATAACATTATAATTTATTTCCAAATGACATAATTACATGAATCAACAATTAAAGCATCACAATACAACATATCCACAAGTCATATCATCAAAAATAATCTATATATATCATCAATCAATGATCTACATCATCTGGATTAGTATGCCACAATCAAAACCCTGGCATACTCAATCCCCTCACAAACAAATATATATATACATATATCATAAATCTGCACTCTGCAGTAGCTAGCCTCGAGAAGCCCTCGAGCTCTCAGCCTCATCATCATCTGGCCTTGATTGGCCACCGACGTCATCATACATCCTTGTATGGGGATCCTCATGATCCTCCATACGTCCTCTAGTGTGAAAGCCATCTCCCCTATCGGTAGCTAGAAACAGGACGACCCCAGATACCATCTCTCTGCTAGGGCTATCAGTAGCCCCATGTTAGTCGATACTTGTGGCATCTATGCCACATGTTGTAGCTTGACCTGTCCTAGTCGGTCATGCTTTGGTTGGTTAAGCATGGCTATGTCGTATCTTAGTCCATCGTATTTCCATTCTCAGCTCTCTATTAATCCCCTCTACAAAACAAATAATAAACAAAAAAAAAAATTAATAACCAATCAGTAAAATCAAATTAAACACATTTTAAAATCAAGTTAAAGATGTTATCATCCACCATTGGATGATATCATCCTAAATTTGGCAAAATCATCCTTTGTAGGATGAATTCGTCTTTGATTTCACAAACTCGGGGATCACCTCTAATTCATTGACTTTGCCCTTGGATGAAATCGACGATCTAGGGACGATTTCGTCCGGATGTCGTCGATGGCCTAAAAATGGCCGCAACATCCCAAATAATAAAAATTTAAATCCACAAATTGCACAAAGCAAAATCAAAACTAATCTACTAGGCTTAGATCCTTACCCGTAGCCCGCATCGGACCTCTGTCGCTCTGTGCGCTGTCTCCACCATTTTCTCTCTGCAGAACTTTGAAACAGTAAAAAAAAAAACAGTCAAAATGAATTAGGGTTTTACCCTATTTTTCTTAATTTTATTCAACATTTTAATTTTTACCTTTTCGTGTTTTACCTCAAACATTCGATTTGGGTAAAAACATGGAGGGGGCACCATAGTCAGTAGTTGTACGATTCAACCAAGAATCGTCATCTAAAAAATTGTGCACATTTTTACTTTCTCGTAAAATGGGAAAAACTCGTCTTTAACGCATTTTTTTCAAAAATTTTCTAAAGAGGGGGTAAAATGTAGCACCCTAAAATTGGCACGGTTAAAAACCTTAGTAAAATATAAAAGATAGAAATTTGAATTTTAGCCCCAAAATTGCTCCTACTACCTGTTTCCTTGTTTTTCGTGCCATTTTTAGGATTTATTTTGACCGATAGACGATATCGTCGCTGATTAGAAGAGATCGTCCTAGATCTGACGAAATCGTCATGGACAAAACATCCAGATAATTTTGTCTCAAAACCAAATTTTCATAATTAGCTTCTGTTTCAATAGCCTCTCCAACTTGGGCAGAAGCGCTTCTACGTAGTTGGAGATTGCCCTGTTGGAGATCTCCCATATTGGGATGATCCCCAACCTCTTAAAACTCTTCCTAAGCCTATATAAACTAGGATTTTCTAGTTTACCCCCATGACTCTACATGACCCCCTGATTCTGATTTCCCTAAACCCCTCAACTCACATATTTAATTCCTTATTCCCTCGCACTACTGTCTGTGTTTTATATTTTGTATTTTCTTGCAGGAATTCTACTATTTTGTAGTCGAAGATATCTCGGATCGGTGTAAACGATCTCAAATGATTACGGATGATCTCGTACGATTGGAGGCGATCCTGACTGTAGTCCATATTGGGGGCAATCCAAGTCCAGAGTTTGCATTCCCTTAGCTTCCTCTGCATTTTTTTATATTGTATTTCTACATTGTCTTAAATTATTATTTTTTTGCATCTTGGAGTTCACCTCATTTAGCATAATCACATGGTAAGGTTAAAATCATTCATTAAATCTACTATATTTCCTTATTTGTTATTGGAATCCATTAGTTAGGCATGTTTGCTGTTATTTCTACCATTATCTTTTGCTTTTGCACTTGCATATTTTGTATTTCACATCTATTTATGTGATTGCAGGTTTCTGACGAATTTGTCAGATATCAGATGATCCTGTATGATCTCAGATGATTATGTATGAACTGAGATGATCTGGACTGCTACAAAACTTAGAATCTTCATCAAACATCCGGAATCAGGTATGACATATTCTAATTAGCATATTCTTTGTTATTAGCACTCCTTCCTATTTTCTGTATCCATTTAAATTATCATTGGTAGATAAAATAGTCTAGATTCATCTTGGCAAAACCTAGGAGTTGAATGATCGAGTCTAAAAATAAACACATCAAACTCACTATCAACCTAGGCATGGAAACTGCCACTCAAAAGTTTCTTGGTGAACCCACCATCCGTTGAAAATTCACCTTTATACTCCTCCATCGAGAGGCGGGACCTTCAAAGGGCCTCTCAGTCCGAGGTATTGTCCCATCCTTCTCGCATCCTCCTTCTGGGCATGGATCCTATAGCCTGAGGGTAAGGATGCGAAAAATTTGGAGTGATACAGCAGTATCGGTGTGGTAGTTACTTCTTGAGATTGTTATGGAATCCAGGAATTTGATGGACCTCAGCCAAGATGCAAACACTTGACTGGAGTATGTATGCATATTGCTTGAGGACAAGCAATATTTGGGAAGGACGTACTATAATGTCCCCTTTTTCTAAGTAGTTAGTGTGCAGAATAGTTTATCCTACTCACAAGTTATCATAGGCTAGGGTAGATTGCAGGGGAGCCTAACTAGAGTTCTAGGAGGGGATAATTGAGTGAAATGGGTTTTCGAATCAACTCTCAGATGTTGAATCAGATGGATAAAGCCTTGAATTACTATTTTTAGTACGTTATTTTTTAGGGTTTCGGGAAAAATGGACAGTGCAGTGATATTCTTCATCGAAATGGGTATCCGTATTTATCCTCAGTTTGCGGATCGGATAATCAGAAGGCTAAGTTTTTAATGTGCAAAGGTTTATTTATATAAAGTAAAATTATTTAAATACTTTATATAGTTTAAAACCTTATTTTATAAAAAGGGAATGTGGGACTTAAAAAAGAGTTATGTTTCATCATTTATCCCACATTGAGCATGAAAAAGGAGTTTGTTGAGGAGAAGCCTATTTATTCAGTGGCTTGGTCTCATTTCAGAGGTTGGATATTGTTTTCATTTTGGAGAATTGTGTCGATGGCTGAATTTCTTCTTCAACAGGACGGAAACCCCGAAGGTCTTCCTGAGGATGAAAACCCTTGGGTTTGGAGCTAGACAAAAACCCAGTTCTATGTAGGTGGATTCATTCAGGTTTCACGCTTGTGCTCGATTGGTTGCATATTTTGGATATCTGGAAATACCTTTTTGGAAATATTGTAATTTGTGCCCTAGTTATGAAATCTAAAAACTGATGCATATTGTTGCAATTTGGGTAATGTTTTATATGGAAATTGAAGTTCTTGTTTTTGCAAAATTTATTTCAGCAATAAAATTCGAATCAAAAAATTTAAAAGTCCCAAATTAGGGGGGAAATTACACTCCCCTCCTCTTCCAATTCACCATCTACTTCTTCTAAAGGAAAGGAGTTGGTCGTGGGTTTCTCAATTGTTTGCCACATCATCGACACTGACTTTAATAAGCCCACAGGAGCAAAGCTAATGTTCATTATTTTCTGCCACCTTGGTGATAATAAAAAATAATGTCAAGTACGACCCAAGGTGATGAAAAGGATAACTAAAGTCGGGGGATTGTCTAATATTTTGAGAGGTTATGAGGTGCAAATCCCCATGTAGTCCCCTACTCGCAAAAGTGTTAGGACCGAGTCCTCGGGTCAAGAATTTGAAAGTCTAACAATGGTGAGGGTCATGAACACCTACTAGTTCATGGATAATGAGGAGGACCGGATCCAAGATATGGAAGAGCAAAGGTCCCCTAGTAAGGGGATAGTTAGGCATAGGGAGATAGCTGGGCAAGGGGCCACTAACACACCTACTGCCACCTTTGAGATCCCCTTGCCACCTAGCATGAAGGAGGCCACTATTGATGTGAGTAAAGGTGTCATCAAGGCATTTGCTGCACCTATTGAAATTATGAAGTCCTAGATGGCCTCTCAAGCATAGGTGGTTGAGGAAATAGAGAAATAACTTGAAGAATGGAAAGCCAAGGCTACAGAAGTGGGGCCATTACATCTCAAGGTCAAGCAACTTTAGGAAGAATTCGATAAACTGAAGATGCCCACTCCTTCCACTGTGCAGGCTAGTATCCATCTTGGCTTGATAGATGAGCTCAAGCAAGAAATGAAGGAGAAGATCCAAGAGAAGATGAGGGATTTAGAATCTAGTCTTGTGGACATCTATGTTGTTTATAATACAGTAGGCCTCATCCAGAACAATCTACATCAAGGAAGGCAGAGGATAAATGTGATCATGCTGATCTACCAAATATTTTAGGACTACATACCCATTGCCGGAATGACAGCTACCCTATCTGATGACTCTTTCTCCTTCTTTGCAGAGGAATATATCAAGGTCTTCTTGTTTTTACAAAATGAGTAGGGTTACCTCAAATGGAACTAGGAGGTGGAAAAAACTAAGAATGGGGCCAACGATGAGTTGGCAGACTGTAATCTTTCCTTCGAGGACTTTGGGTGGGCCCCAGTAATTAAAGATTTTATTTTTCAAAGGATCTAGAATTTTGACGTAGAATCTGATGACAAACCATATAAGAACTTTGTAGCTTTAGTGAAGATGGTAGACTTCCTATGTAGCTTTACCAATAACCGTGTATAGTGGGCCAGGGATAGAATAAACAAGGCCACGCAAGATTTGAACCTACTACTTTTCTTGCTTACTTTTCATGATGAGGCTTGGGAATTAATTAACCAAGCCATTCAAAACTTGCGAGTAGGAGTGGGGTCCACTATCACATAAACACACGTGCTAGGAGGACCACAACCACCAACATAGGGTAGTACTAGTAGTGATACACAACCACCACCTACATGAAGAGGAACGTGGGCTACGTGCCAATTTTTTAATGCATCCTGATTTTGGTACAACAGGATTCCTCCAGCCAAGACAGAAGGTTACAATAACCAGGTGGTCTTGCCCTATAAAGGGGAGGAGTGTTGTAGCTAAATATTTTTCATCGAACCTTTGAGAGATAAAATCCAGGTATAGCTTTGTTTGTTGTTTGAGTCGTATTTTCCCTTGTATCTCCTGTGTGTGTTTCTTATCGCCCTTCTCTTATCATTTACCAGGGACTTTCAAGTGCATCATTTGCTATAATTATTTCTTGTGGAACGCACTGGATTTGAGAACTCTTACGTCACTGTAATCAAGATGGAGAGAAGATACCCCTTGTTCTAAATATTCAAATTAGGGGTTTATTGTAATAAAATGGCACATGAGGATCAAGCAATCTATTGATCTATTCTATGCACATCTTTTATTAATAAAAATATCAACTCTCCCCTTGGAAATTTTTGTGTGATTTTATCGTGTTAGCTTATTTATGTATTACTGCAATCAGAATCCTTAAATAATGCCTTCTTTCACTAGTTTAATTGTTTTATTTACATTACATCATTTGAATAGAGTAAAACAAACTAGTTCTTCTTTCTGTCATCTTTTCCTAAAGTCATTTATCAAATTTCTAGGACTCTGTAATGGATAAGGCACTAGTTTGGGCTTGATGAGAACTCATATTGATAGGTTCGATCACCCAAAGTCATCAAAATGATAAAGTAACAATATTTTGTCTAGCATAGAGGGCATGGGAACAATAGGCATTAGTAAAAGGATCCACTGTTTGGGGTTTCCTTACCCAACCTGATATGTTTAGATTTGTTTAAGGTAGTCTATTCCTAGGTTAATGAGGTGGATCATCCAGAATCCATAGTGCTAGTTGTGATTTTAATAGTTTCTCGTGATGTGATAGATATTTTAAGGGTAAGCGGGAAAACTCCACAATAGTTTTTGGCACCGTTGTCGGGGAGGGCCTTGTTAATTTATTTTTATCATACTACTCCCCTCCTATGACATATATATATATTTTATTTTTCTTGTGAGGTTTTTGGGCTGAGCAATCTTAGCCGGAGAGAGTATTACATTTTGCACCCAATGCTGGTGACTCTAAAAAAAAGGAAGCTGATATGGCGACCACAAGATAAAGTGATGAGGAGATCTACCCTGAAATACCAGACCCTAAGGTACTTTTTGAATAAGTTAAAAGCAAAAGTGCTCTTTGTTCCTTCTAGTAGTCATAGTAGTAACAGTCCCCCACATATTCCTCAAAAACCTCAAAATAGTACTTCACCCATCATATTTTTTGTCTCGAGGGGCCCAATTCCACCAATGGCCAACCCAAATTTGAATAACTAGCGTTTGAATAGGTATATACCCTTTGTCTTGCCTCAGGTATTAAACCCCCTACCCCCTAAGGCTCATAAATACTTACCCAAGTTTCTAGGGGACAATACCGTAACTAGGGAGGATCACGTGAAGGATTTTTTGTATGCCATGGATAGTTTGGAGGTAGAACATGAAGATTTTGTCCTCCGATTATTTTTGTAGACCCTAGAAAAGGATGCTAGGGAATGGTTTAATAGCCTCCCATCCGACACTATTGGAACTTTCCACGACCTAGAAGAGACCTTCCTAAGAAAGTATGGGGAAAAGAAAAATGAACAGTCCCTTTTGACTAAGTTGGACACCATGAAGAAGAAAGAAAATGAGAATGTGGATGACTTTAACAGGTGGTTTACTAAACTCAAAAATATAATCCCCACTACCCTCAGGCCCAATGACCACCAGTCTATATATTTTTATAAAAATACCTTCTTGAGAGATTTTAACTATGAGCTGAGACATCAGCCAACACTTACTATTGATTCCTGTATGGAGAGGATCATTGTGATAGAAAGGGACATGGTAGATAGTGGGAAGATGAATTGTACCTCCATGTATCCTATTCCTAGCCAACCAGATAGAAGGAACAAGAAGGTGGGGTTTGGGATATTAAAGAAATCATAACAAAACCCCATTGAGAAACTATCCTCCCAGGTCACTGAGATGTTTCTATCAATGAATAACCAACTGTCTAAAATTGAGAGAGACAAAAATTATAGTGGGGAATCCTCTCAGAACCAGGACAACAGTAGACCTCCCTTCAGAAGAAATTTCAATAGAAATTGGAGCAATGAGGGGGGCAGAAATCCAAATAACAGTTGGAAGAGAAAATAAAATCAAAAGGATCCAGATGTTGTTCCAAATATTTTGTCCTCAGTCAATGTAGCTTCTGATTTTCCATTCTTCTACCTAGCCTATGATGCTCCTCACAATCCTATTGATTGTGGTGTTTTCCATGGCTTGCATTCAAAATTTAATATAGATGAAGAATCTAACAATGATATCAGAATAAATGCTTACTAGACGTGGGAAGAAACAACAGACACCCCTTTTCTTAAATAAATACCCAATGCTGAGGGATTGAATCAATTGCAGATGCTGAATCAGACAGGATCCTCACCACTGAAATGTGGACTTTGACATTTGATGGAGCCAAGTCACAAGCTGGGGCTGGGGCTGGGGCTAGAATTAACTTGACCAACATAAAAGGTAACTACCTGGGTGTGCCATACATATTGGAATTCCCCTGCACTAATAACATGGCAGAGTATAAAGCCTTACTACTAGTATTAATAAAGGCGAGAGAATTAGGGATTAACTATCTAACTGTGTGTGGAGATGCAGAGTTAATTATCTAGCAGATAAAGGGCAGGTACCAAACCAAACACCCCAGATTAAAACAATACAAGCAAGCTATCCTAGATGAAATAAGTCGATTTTGGCCTTCAATATCTTGCATATCCCAAGGGAGAAAAATCATGTGGCCAACCTACTGGCTGTAAATACCTCTCAGGCAGATGACCTTGAAATTGATACTGAGTTTATGGATAGATTTCCCACCATTTATGTTTATCACCCCTCTATCCCAGACAATGTGGTATACCTAGAAATTTTTTAGGATGATGCAGATATAAAGGATTTCATGACAGTATAGAGCTAGTTTGCAGGAGTAATCTATGAGGAAAGGCTACAACATGTTATAGGAACCCCCAATGAGGTTATACAACTCAAAACAAATAAAATTCCTAGGGTATTTGTGGCTCTGGAATATTTTTTTGATGATTTTGGCAAAGCCCATAGGACTGCACCTAGTGAGTCAAAAGGTGAGAAAGACAATATTGGGATAGCTGGAAATCCTAAAATGGTGAGAATTGATAAATCATTACTTGCCAAAGAAAAGAAGCAATACATAGAATATTTAAGAAAAATAGATATAGTTTTGCTTGGGGGTATGATGAGTTAAGAGCATCTGATATGAAGGTGATGACCCACATTATTCCCTTGAAGGAAGAAGCCAAGCCCTTCAAGTAAAAATAGAGAAAGTTCAATCCCACAATGCACCCCGTCATGCAAAAGGAAGTACAAAAATTGTTGGATGCTAAGATAATCAAGTGAGGTTTTCCTCGTGGATAGCGAAACTGGTGCCTATTAGAAAAAAGAATGGGGAGATTAGGCTTTGTGTAGATTTCATAAATTTGAACAAAAGGTCCTTCAAGGATAACTACCCCTTTCCAAATATGGAGCAACTATTGCAAGCATTGGTAGGATCTTCCCAAATATCCCTGTTGGATGGTTTCTCAGGGTACAACCAGATTCTAGTAAATCCTGAAGACCACTTTAAAACTGCCTTCACCACACCTTAGGGTACTTTCAAATACCAAATAATACCATTTGGGTTGATGAACGTTAGGGCTACTTTTCAAAGGGTTATGGATTTTGCTTTCAAAGGGCTGATATTCAAAATAGTGGTGGTTTATCTAGATGATATCACTGTATTCTCCAAGGATCCTGTACATCACTTCTCTCACTTATCCCAGGTATTTCAAATATGCAAAGAGTATGGAATCTCATTGAATCCAAAGAAGTGTCTTTTTGGGTCCACCCATGGTAAGTTATTGGGACATGTAGTCTCGAAAGAGGGCATCAGTATTGATCTTAAGAGAACAAAAACAATTGTACAAATACCACCCCCATGAGCCTCAAAGGAGCCAGGTATTTCTTTAGCAAGATAAACTTTGTCAGAAGGTTTATCCCAATTTTTTTTGAGATTGCCAAGCCGATAAATGATATGATTAAAAAGGATGTCAAAATTAAATGGGAAGAGGACAACCTCAAAGTATTTTAGTAGATTAAGGATGCCATTACTACTACCCTAGTCTTGATTTATCCATACCATTCAAATATTTTTAACCTATACTCCTTTGCCTCAGAGAACACTATAACAACTGTATTATCTCAAAAGGAAGAGGGGACTGATCTTCCAATAGCATTCATGATTTTGAGGATGAAAGGAGCTCAACTGAGATACAAGCCAATTGAAAAACAAGATTATGCCCTCATACAGGCTTTGGAGCAATTTAAAAGCATCTTTGGATCTTGCAAGGTAGTTGTATGTATCCCTTATATTGATATTAAAGATGTTCTTACCCAATCTAAGCCCACAAGCAGTTCAACCAGATGGATGATCAAACTACTGCAATATGATGTGGAATTTAAAACAATAAAAATCATTCAAGGTCAGGGATTGGCTAAGTATATGGCTTGCAAAGAGGGGCAGGGAGCAGATGATGTTGTCCTCATGCAAGATGGACAACATGATGGACAACCATGGCATGAATCCTCTGAATGATATAAATACATCTTATTTTATCTCAAAAATTTGTCCTTACCTAGAAATACTATCAGTAGAATAATAAGCATCAAACAACAATCCCAAAGATACCATCTCCAAGGAAATAAAATGTACTGGAGACATTCAAGTGGAGTGTTAATCCTGTGTGCAACTGAAAGAGAGGTTCCCAAAATCATCAAGGAATTTCATTCTAGCTTTTGTGGTGGCCATTTTACTCCCAAAGCAACTACTAATTAAATTATGAGGGTAGGGTATTTTTGGCCATCATTATTCAAATATGTTTACCAAGAAGTCAGGAGCTGTTACAACTACCAATTTTTTATCGAGAAGAACTTGCCTGCTATGCCACTCCATCCAATAATTGTTGAAACTCCATTTTCTCAGTAGGGGATAGAATTAATCAGGGAAATTAATCCCAATTCTTTAGGGGGGCATAAATAGATTATTACTGCCATAAATTACTTAACCAAATGGGTAGAATTCACCCCCTCTAAGAAGATCAACAACAGTCAAAATTATTAATTTCTTGGAGGAAAATATATTAACCAGGTTTGGGGTACCCAGGAAATTGGTAACAGATAATGCCAAATATTTTACCTCCTATGAGATGAATGACTTTTGCAATGAATATAGCATTGAACTATCTCATTATACCAATTATTATCCTCAAGGCAATGGGCTAGCTGTGTCCTCAAATAAGAACATCATCACAAGGATTAAGAGGTCATTAGGGAAGAATAAGAAAGGATGGGATAGTGAGCTCAAGTATGCTCTATGGGCAAACAGGTTATCGATAAAAAGGGTCATCGACATGTCACCATATGAGATAGTTTATGGAGAAAGAGTATTGTTACCACCACATCTGGAAAGGACAACCATCTCCTTACTACTGTAAGACCATGAACAACTAGACAAGTTGCATAAATGGATGGATAAATTGGTAAAATTAGAAGAGGATAGGAGAGAGGCTATTATAAGGATGATCAGCCAAACAAACAGGACAATGGAGTTATTCAACAAAAGGGCCAAAGGATAGACTTTTGTTGTGGATGATATGGTGTTGTATTGGGACCCTAAGAATGACAATCCTGGGGAGAAGGAGAAATTTGAGCCAAAATGGCTAGGACCCTACCAGATTTCAAAGTAGTGGATCAACACACCTACATATTGAAGTATATGGATGGAGAGGATTTGCCTATACCATTCAATGGGTAGCACCTCAAGAATTTTGGACCCACAGGCTAAGACCTTATTAAAAAAAAAGAGATAGAGAAAAAAGTGTGTGTGTGTGTGTTATTCCTTTGTCTCTCAAGAAGTCTGGCATTCTAAATTTGTTGTCTTCCATCCACCCCCTTGTTCCATTCAAAGTCGGTGTTGACCCCCAAAAGGATAGTCCCATTTTTTTGGAGTCCAAATTTCCTTCACCTTGAAGTGCATAGAGTTGTGTGCCACATTCTAGCTTTGTGTGCTCCAAAGGAGTGGATCACACTCAAATTACCTTAGGTGCACAAGCTGTGCACCCCAAGTCGAGCTTGCATGCTCCACTAGTGGAGCGCAGAAAGACCCAGTCGAGTGCACTCCCTTGTATGCCCACCCATAGCCCACATGCCCTATTTGGTATGGGATGCATAAAGTACCCTAAGGGGTACACGAGCCATGTACCCAAAAGTTAGCATGCTCCACAGGAAGGTGGAGCACACATCAATCCCTTAGGGCACACAACATGTGCACCCCAACATGAAGTCGCATGCTCCAAAGGGGTGAAGCATGCATTAAGCCAAAATGGGCACACCACCTAGTGTGCCCCAAAGAAACCCATGCGCTCCACTCCAATGGAGCGTACATGATACCTTGGAGCACACAAGATGTGTGCTCCTCTCCTAGCCAGTGCACTCCACTTTCAAGGTGAAGCACATAACTTCCATTGGGGTGCATAGGGTTGTGCACCCCAATCTCGTCTATGTGCCCCACTTCCTCGGGGCATCCAAGTGTCCAAGTCGGTCATGTAAGTGGTGCACCCATCTTTGGGTTGTGTGCTCCACTACAGTGGAGTGCATGAGGTCTATTAGGGGTGTAAATCTTGTGTGCCCCAAAGAGGCTAGTGCATCCCACTCCCTTGGGGTGAAAAAAGGTCAAGTGGGCACACGAGATAGTGCACCCACCTCGAAAGCTATGCGCTCCACTCCCCAATGGAGTGCACGCGTGAAAATTAACTCCAGGGCACTTTGTGCTTGTGCACACCTAACAATGTTTGCCTTGTCCACTCCAGAACCACCACATGTACAAACTGCTCTTCCCAACCACAAAGTGGAAGATGACATGGTGCACATGACCAATAAAAGAATGTAATCCCACAAAAAATGCACGTGCCATCTACCCAAATTTAATGCACGTTATTTATAAGAGGGTGGTAGAATTTTTTACGCCATTCACACATGCAAATCTATCCATTAACAATATCAAGCACAAGGTAAAGGGTGAAGAACAGAGAAAGAATTATAGAGGATTGGTAATATTACTGGAGCATGGCCCATGGTAAGAAATTCAGGGAGGGCTTAGAATCCTAAAGTATTTAAAAAATTTCTAGATACCAATAGGTACATTACCGAAGAACATCAAAGGGAAGTAGAGGGGTTCACCATTTATGCCTTCGACCCCATGGAGGAAGACAACCAGTGTCACCCGACGCTAATGAGGAGCCTTCACATGGGGGCATACAAAGACAACACCTTAGCAGCTCCAGTATATAATAAGTGGAATACAAATCTGGGTCGGTTAACCCACCTAAGTGCATATCACTCTTTTGACCTGTTAGCATGGCTCACGGTCTCCTACAAAACCAGGGCATGCACCATTTGTGATTACAAATTTTAGGCAGTGGCTTGGGTGTCGGCCAATATAATCGATAGGTCTTCGGCTTAGCCACCGCATTGAGGGTGGTGGACTTCAAATCATTGGCCCTCCAGGCCAACTATATGCTAAATACCACCTTTCCCCAGTCACTATTGAATAAGGGGAAAAACAAGCCAACCGAATTTCCCATCAAAAAATTATGGCTTCTCCCTTGGGCACAAGACTATGCCGATATGATAAATTTGGCATTGGGAGTGAAATATTTAGAATCAATCACCAAGGAGGTGATGTTTTTTATCCTCCAGTGCAATAGAATTGACAAGAATCCTCTCTACTAATGGGAGGATATCATCAACGATAACCTGGACAAAGAACTAAAACTATTGTAGGAGGCTATATTGGTTGAGAAGGAGGAAATGCCTCCCTTTTCTTATTACTCCTTTATTCATCTGTTCATACCACAGTTAGATAGCCCTTGTTGGCCCAACTAGGAGGAGTGATGGTACCAACTATGCAAGACCGATTATTATGTATCCAGGAAGGCTACACCAGTTACACAACCTTCTTCGAGAAGGTCCTCCCCATGGTACACTTCAGATTATGTGGGAATTTCCTAGAAAGAATTGGGGTGGGGGTTTGAAATTTTCTACATCCAGAAAGAATTGGGGTAGGGGACTACTTCTATGTAGAGTATTTCTCCTACATTAGAATATATGGGTCGAAGCTACCCCCAAAAGTGCTCCCACTACACTGCCCAACTTCCATTGCAATCTTGGAGATCACCTGACAAATAGCCAAGGAAATTAAAATTAGGCACCTGAGGAAGAAAGGACTAGTAAATTGGCTGCCCATTCCTTGTTCAATGGGCCATTACACTTATCTTGGCCATTTTTCCATGCTACGGGCTATCTAGAACATGGACACATACTATTTTCCATAAGTCACTTGGAGGGCCTATGATCTAGAAGGCCACCACAGAGCATATGTTGCAAACAAGATCACCCTTCTGCAAGTTACACACAACAAATATGACTTCAAAGATGAGATGCAAAAGGCTTTTAGGAGCAATAAAACCTTTTATTTGGTATGGAGGATGGATAAGCAGCCTTACATAAAATTGGAGGCTATTGGCGATTATGGTACTCAGCTAAGGTTGCACCACAACTAGTTATTTGACAAGATGGTACCACTGGTCCTAGTGGCTCTCCCAAAAGAGTTTGAGGATCCCAATTTTCAAATTGCTCAGTAATACATTTACCTCTTCGAGGTCATGATGAAGATCGTGGATGATGCTCAATAGGAATAGATAAGGCTCCCCTCCTCTTCCAACTCACCATCTACTTATTCTGAAGGAAAGGACTTGGATGTGGGTCCTTCTCAGCCATTTGCCACATCATCGACATTGACTTTAACAAGCCACAAGACCAAATCCAATTGGCAGAAAGCCAATGTTCATTGTTTTCTACCACCTTGGTGATAAATAAAAAAGAACATCAAGTATGACCCAAGGTTATTAAAAGGATAATTGAAGCTAGGGGATTGTCTAATATTTTGAGAGGTTATGAGGTACAAATCCCCACATAGTCTCCTACTCGCAAAAGGGCTAGGACTGTGTCCTTAGGTCAAGAATTTGAAAGTCTGACAATGGCGAGGATCACAAGCACCTGCTAGTTCAAGGTTAATGAGGAGGACTAGATCCAGAATATGGAAGAGCAAATATCCCCTAACAAGGGGATAGTCAGGCATAGGGAGACAGCTAGGAAAGGGGCCACCAACACACCTACTACCACCTTTGATATCCCCTTGCCACCTAGCATTAAGGATACCACTATTGATGTGAGTACAGGTGTCATCAGGGAATCTACTGAACCTATTGAAATGAAGAAGTCCTAGATGGCCTCTCATGAATAGGTGGTCGATACAATAGAGAAATAACTTGAAGAATGTAAATATAAGGTTGTAGAAGTGGGGCCATTACAACTCAAGGTTAAGCAACTTCAAGTTGAAGTCGATAAATTGAATATGCCCGCTCCTTCCACTATGCAGTCTAGTATCCAGCTTGGCTCGGAAGATGAGCTCAAGCAAGAAATGAAGGATAATATCCAAGAGAAGATGAGGGATTCATAATCTAGTCTTGTGGACATCTATGTTGTTTGGCATATAGTAGGTCTCATCCAAAAAAACCTGCAGTAAGGAAGGTAGAGGATAAATGTGATCATGTCGATCTACCAAAGATTTCAGGAGGACTACGTACCCATTTTTGGAATGACAGCCACCTTGTCTGATGACTCTTTTTGCTTCTTTGCGTAGGAATATATCAAGGTCTTATTGTTTTTTCAAAATGAACAAGATTGGCTCAAATGGAACCAGGAGGTGGCAAACACTGAAAATGAGACCAACGATGAGTTGGAAGACTACAATCTCTCCATCGAGGACTTTGGGTGGGCCCTAGTAATTAAAGATTTTGATTTTCAAGGGATTCAAAATTTTGACTTAGAATCTGGTGATAAACCATCTAAGCACTTTAAGGCTTTATATACTGCCTGTGTAGCTTTGCCGATAACCATGTATAGTGATCCAGGGATAGAATATACAAGGCCATGCAGGATTTGAACCTGCTATTTTTCTCGCTTACTTTTCATGATGAGGCTTGAGAATTTATTGACCAAGCCATTCAGAACTTGAGAGCAGGAGTGGGATCCACTATCATAGAAACACATGTGCTAGGAGGACCACAAATGCCAATGCAGGGTAGTACTAGTAGTGATACACAGACACCACCTACATGAAGAGGAACGTGGGCTACATGCCCATTTTTGAATGCATCTTGATTTTGGTACAACAGGATTCCTCCAACCAGGATAGACGGTTACAACAGCCAAGTGGTATCACCCTATAAAGAGGAGGAGTGCTACAGCTAAATATTTTTCATTGAACCTCTGAGATAAAATCCAAGTATAGCTTTATCTATTGTTTGAGTCGTATTTTCCCTTGTATCTCCTGTGTGTTTTTCTTACCGCCCTTCTCTTGTCTTTTACTAGGGGATGTCAAGGTGCACTGTTCGCTATGATTATTTACTCTGGAACACCCTGGAGTTGAGAACTCTTACATCACTATAATCAGGATAGAGAGGAGATAACCCTTGTTATGAACATTCAAACTGGGGGTTTATTGTAATCAAATGGCATATGAGGATCAAGCACTCTACTGATCTGTTCTATGCACATATTTTATTAATAAAAATCTTAATTATCCCCTTTGCATATTTTGTGTTATTGTATCATGTTAGCTTATTTATGTATTACTGCAATCAGAATCCATAAATAATGCCTTCTTTCGCTATTTTAATTGTTTTATTTACATTACATCATTTGAATGGAGTAAAATGAACTAGTTCTTCTTTCTTTCTTTTCCTAAAGTCATTTATCAAACTGCTACGACTCTGTAATGGATAAGGCACCGGTCTGGGCTTGATGAGCACTCATATTGATAGGTTCGGTCACCCAAAGTCATCAAAATGATAAAGTAACAACATTTTGTCTGGCATAGTGGGCATGTGCACGATAGAGCATTAGTAAAAGGACCCACTATTTGGGGTTTCCTTACCCAACCTAGTAAAAGGATCCATGTTAATGAGGTGGATCAGCTAGAATCCACAATGTTGTTTATGATTTTAAGAGTTTCCCATGATGTGACAAATCTTTTACGGGTAAGTGAGAAAACTCCACAATAGAAACCAGCTAAATCAATCAGTTTGGTAGGTTAGTTAGCTAACCTTATGTTAGGGAATAATTATAGCTAGAATTATTCAGATCCAAGAAGTCATGTGCTGACTGTAAAAATAGAAGGTTGTATTTTATCCAAAACACTAGCAGATTTGGGGGCTTCCATCAATGTCATGCCCCATGAGACCATGCAAAAACTAAGATTGACCAACTTGAAGCCCACTAAAACTATCCTATAGTTGGCAGACAGGTCTATAGTACTTCCTGATGGAATACTAGAAGATATCACTATTACAGCAGATACATGGGAGTATCCAGCAGATTTCTTAGTGTTGCAATCTAAGTTTGGACTAGGTGGATACCCATTAATCTTAGGTAGACCTTTGTTGGCAATAGTTGATGGCTATATAAGCTGTAGATATGGGCAAATGGCCATTTTAGAAGGTAAAAATATAAAAAAACTAATCATACATCCACCTGCATAGTCTACAATTTTTTTGGGAGAACCTAAGGATGAAAATAAAAATATTGATGGTCTATCAATGATCCAACCTATGATGACACTTGAGGAGCTGGAAGATGAAAATAATGAGGATAAGATAATATCCCATTTTTTTAGGGAGAACCTTCATGTCCTCCTCCTGAGTTGCCATTAGTAGGAGGAAAAGACCACCATATTTAGCAAATAGAAGTTTCACCTGGTAGAATGTTGAATGTAGATAAAAAGTTGACAACTGAACAACAGACCAAACTAAAACAAACATTGGAAAAACATCAAGATGCCTTTAATTGGGAGTATTCTAACATGAGAGGAATAGATCCTGAGACCTATACATATAATATATCTAAAAGATCAGGTCAAACTAGTAAGATAACCATAGAGGAGAATGAACCCAACCATGAAAGAAATTATCAAAACAAAGTTACAAAAGCTCCTCATAGTTGGATTCATCTACCCCATTTCAGATAGTGAGTGGGTATCACCATTAGTAATGGTGCCCAAAAAGAATGGAAAGTGGAGAATTTGTGTTGATTACAGGTTGCTGAATAAAGAAACCAAAAAGGACCACTTCCCCTTTCCATTTATAGATCAGATCCTTGACATATTAGTAAGCAAGAAGTACTTTTCTTTCCTGGATGGGTTCAGTGGATACAATCATATCCAAATATAGGAGGAATATCAAGACAAAACCACCTTCACTTGTCCATGGGGGACATTTTCTTATCGAGTTTTACCATTTGGCCTATGCAATACACCTGCCACCTTTTAGAGGGTAGTTCTTAGCATTTTTAAAGATATGATTGGAGATACTGTGGAAGTATACATGGATGATTTCATTATATATGGTGAGACTTTTGAAACTGCCACAAAAAATCTAGAAAATACACTTAAACATTGTGAGGAAACTAACCCGTCATTATGTAACAAGAAATGTTATATGTTGATGCAGGAAGAGATAGTTTTAGGATATCACCTTTCTGTAGAAGAAATCAAAGTAGACAGAAATAAAATTGAAGTCATCCAAACCCTGTTTACTCCCAAAATACAAAAGGATATTCATATTTTCCTAGGATCAATCGATTATTATAGGAGGTTTATATCAGAATTTAGAAAAACTACTAAACCTCTTACCACATTATTAACAAAAGATGTAGATTTTGTTTGGACTGAAGAATGTGAATAAGCATTCAATACCCTGAAGGAAAAACTGATTACTGCTCCAATGGTGAGAGGTCCAAATTGGACCATATCTTTCCAAAGATATGATGATGCATCTAACAATGCAATAGGCTCAATACTGGGATAGAAATATGGTGATGATTTTTATAACATCTATTATGTTAGTAAAAACCTTATAGGTGTTGAACTAAATTATACAATCATAGAGAAAGATTTTCTTGCAGTAATACATGCTATTAACAAATTTTGTCATTATATTATAGGTTATCAGGTATTTATACACACGAACCACTCAAAAATTAGATACTTGACAAATAAACATGGGATTAGTGGTATAATTATCATATGGTTTTTTATCTTGTAGGAATTTGATGTGATAATAGTGGATAAGCCAGGAAAGGATAATGTGATAGTTGATTTCCTATCCAGAGTGACACTTCCAGACTATGCAGCTACAAATGACCAATTTCTAGATGAGCATTTGTTTGCTCTAAATGATCATATACCTTGGTACATAGATATGGCTAATTATTTAGCCAATGGTAGAGTATCCCCTACACTTTTACCTCATGAAAAATATACTTTAATTGAGAAAAGTGTAAATTTCTCATGGATTGATGGGTGCCTATTCAAAATAAGACCTGATCAAATCATGAGAATATGTGTTGTTGAAAAAAAATAATTGAAATACTAAAGGATTGCCATGATGAACCTTAGGGTGGCCATTTTGCAAGAAAAAAGACTGCATATAAAGTGTTGCAAGTTGGTTATTACTGGCCTTCACTATTCAAATATGTAGCCAAGTATGTGAGCCAATATGATCAATGTTATAGGATGTGAAGACCTACTCTTAGAGATGAGATGCTACTCCAACCACATGTTCACATTGAACCATTTTATAAATGGGGGATGGACTTTGTAGGACCTATTAATCCGTAGTTAGGAGGTAAGAGGTATATCCTAGTTTGTACTGACTATGTGACAAAGTGGGTTGAAGTATAGGCTTTGCGTGATTCAAAGGAGAAAACTATAGCAAATTTCTTGTATTCAGTAATTTTTACAAGATTTGGTGTCCTAAGTGAGATCACAATAGATGAAGGGCCTCAATTTACTTCAAGGATGATTCAAGAACTTATGCAACAATACAAAATTAGGCATAACAAAAATGCTCCCTACCATCCATAAGCAAATGGACAAGTTGAGGTGACCAACATAGAATTAGAGAATACCCTGACAAAGACAGTGCAACAATATAGGAAGGACTGGGCTACTAGATTACTAGAAGCAGTGTGGGCCTACATGACCACCTGGAAGACTACTATTGGTTTCACACCAATTCAGTTAGTCTATGATAAAACAACCATGATGCCTATAGAGTTTGAAGTTAAAACACTTAGGACTGTTGTAGAATTGAATATAAATCTAGATGATGCACAAAAATATAGAATTTAGGAGCTTAATCAGTTGGATGAATACCGCCTTGAGGCTTTGCAAAAAATAGAGATCATTCAAAAATAAAGTTCCAAGTGGCATGACTGCCACACCAGGACAAAGCAGCTTAAAGTGGGAGAATGGACATTACTCTATGATTTTCAGTTCTAGGAAATGAAGGGTAAGCTCATGCAATTTTGGATGGGGCCATATTAAGTGACTCAAATCATCAATAATGGGGATGTAAGAGTTAGAAAAATAGATGGTAGCAACATTATCTTAACAGTCAATGGCCACCACCTACGTCCATACTATGTGTTTGAAGCATACATGATTGAGTCTAGATTAGGCATGGGGGAGACCCCAATTGATTCTAATTTTATTTTGAGTCAGTGAGATGTGGACCTAGTGCACATAGTCCCAAAGATAATTATTATTTTAAAAAAATTCTTTTTTTTAGTTTTTTTCTTTTTGTAGGAACAATGCCCTTTGTGCAGCTGTTAGGCATCCTAGGAAACCTAGGCCTAACAAGCACAAGATACATGAACTTGCGCTTTCCAATATTTCTAGGAGAACTTGGTTGTAGTAGGAGTAGTTAGTCATTCAAAAATGGGAATATTAAACTTGAACCTGCACAAGAGTGTTTGGATTGGTCTTTTTGGAAAATAAAACACTCAACTGTTGGTTCAGGGATGGATGCTGATTATGTACCTATTTTTCAATTAGAAGCATTGAAGGGCTTGATCAACCTGACAACACATATAGGTTAGCACCCATTGAATAAAAGAAAAGCACCATGTTTTTTATTTGGATGGGGAGGCACCTGCTTCTCGTTGTATGGTGGAAGGCACCTGCTTCCCATTGTACGGCAGAAGGTATCTGCTTCCCATTGTATGGTGGAAGGCACCTGCTTCCCGTTATATGCTTCATGGCACTTGACTTCTAGTATTTTATGAAGATGACACATGTATCCCATTTTATAGTAGATCAATGCCTGACTCTCGATTTTTTAATAGAATGATTGACTTCCAATTTTTAGGAAACTAACACCAAATATTCTTAGCATATGTAAAAAAAATGAAGTTTTTATAAATTTTGTTTTATAAGTACAACACCCGACAGTTTGCAAAAAGGTGTATGCTTTCCATGTTAGGCATAAGTGCTTGATTGCTAAGGTGTCTGCTTCTCGTGTTAAGTAGAGTGCTTGACTGCTAAGTTGTTTGCTTACTATGTAAGCAAAGCGTCTAATTCCTACGGTGCCTATTTTTAGGTTCCAAGGCACCTGCATGCCATAATTTGAAAAGAAGGTGTCTGATTTCCTTACGAAAAAGGCACTTTATTTTCATTTACTACGGTCCTTTTTTGCCTTGACATAATAACACATCAGTATTGGGATGTGGTCCAATCCACATCAGCATGCCATGCACGTGCAAATTCGAATCCACCACGAAAAAAATTAAAAGTTGACATCAAACAAATTTCGAGGAGGGGACATTTGTTGTCCCAAGGCAATATGATTTCTCATTTTTATTTTTAATTTTTGTAGGATTTCTTAAATAACACACAATATAGCTACCAAGAACCAATCACGTTGAAGGAAATTCATTACATGGGAACCATGGCCATCGTTGTCTAGTGCAGTTTATCCCATCATCAAATGCCAACCAATAGCGATGCACCATGGATGTCTACACATATGCACCCATGAAACAAAGTTAGGTGCAACCCCACATTATTACCCTAACACTTGAATAAATCCACTTGGCATGGTGTTGTGTGGTACACCTCTTATTGGTTGATAGTTTATGGTTATCATCTCTACACAATCGGGCACATGCTCGAAGGAAATTTACTATGAATAACCATAATCACTATTGATTATGGTAATTAATCGTCTGCATGCATGAATGCAATTGTTTTAAAAAGCTATTTACTAGCTACTATGCATCCAACTTCAAAAAAAAAAATAGAGGAGTGAGACACAATAGTAATTCGAAGGGGAGGTAGTAACATTGTTGAGTAAATTGTGAAATAGAGGCAAAGCATGGGGGGAAAGTAAAAAAATCATGACCTTAAAAAGAGTGAGCCGATCGATTGCTCAAGAATTTCTATAGACATCCAAACATAGTTGGATGTTGTAAAAAGGGATAGACTATTGTCAACTGGTCAGTGAGGGCTAGGATGTGGTAGTATCAAATGAATTTGTGATGTTGATGAGCGATGGGGTCATGTGTATGCATGGGTTGGAGATTCCAGTCATTGAGAACTATATCTCTAGAGTTATGGGCCTCCATATTACAAGGGAGCACACATACAAGGAGGATAATCTTACCCTCTATGTGCAGAGATATTTTGGGGCACCAACTGAGTACTTGATGCACGTTGGCTTGCCAAAATGACATATTCCTGAGATTTGGAGGGTCATTTTTAAACCAATCATCATATCTTCACATGCTTTGGTAGGTACTCCCACCTGAATACCAACCACTTTTGTTTCCTCAATCATATTATGTATGGGGACAAAATAAACATCCCCTACTACCTTTCATGCACCTTAAAATATGAGGCTAGGTGATACCAGGTAGGCACCACCTCTTCCCTAGCTCACCATGGCCTAATTTTTGCCTTGGTGAGATATGCAGTCACATAGAAATGTGACAGTTGAGGAATATGTGGGCACTAGTGTAGTGTCAGGGGCACAAGAAGAGGAGGAGGTGCCAATTCAAAATGAACAGTTTTCCTAGGAGGTGAAAAAAAAAGAAAATATGGTTTCTGCATCCCAGCCTACAAGAAATATAGGGGAAGTAGGACAGGCCTCGTCCCTTGATTTTCTCAAATTTTGGGAGTTTGTAGGGCAAGATCTATCCCCTTCTATAGTATAATTTGAATATGAGGTAGATCAATATTTCATGCCTATCTCCACCAGAATGCGAAGAAGAAGAATGAGGGTATAAAGGGTGGTTTTGAGCTCATCCAACGAGGAGACACCAATCGATGAGCTCAACAAGGAGGAGTATTTGACCCACATTTTACAGGAAATTTCCTGTGGCCCAGCTCCTCAACAGAAGGTGACCATGGTAGATGTACCACCAGAAGGCTAGGTGAAGGATTTGCAACAACAACTACAAATTGTGAAAGAATAGGCTTCCACTTGGAAAGCCAAATTTAAAGAAGAATGAGATCTATTTGAAGAGTCCAAAAAGGAGGCCACCTTAAATATGCATGAATTATATCAAAAAATTTGGTAACCATGGAGATAATTGTAGTTGCAGGGTATACCAGGAGGAGCTGAGAAGTAGACCAGGGTTGATGTAGTAGTGCATACCGATGGGGCAACAAAAGTGCCCCCTATTGATAAATAAATAGAACAAGAAGACATTGTTGCAATGGAAGTAGAGCAGCCCTATTTTACATCCCCCTCTACAAAGTAGGTAATTTAGGAGGATGAGGTTGAAGTTCAATATTCTCAAAAAGCAAAGCAGCCTGCAAAGGAGGGAGAATATGGAGAAAAGGATATGGAGGTTGAAGAGCCTCAAATTACAGGTAGAGAGGGAGAGGCAGAGCACTCCCTAATTGATGTAGGGGCTTGATAGCCTCAATAAGAAGAAGTAGTACCTAATGTGTAGTAAGTAGATGTAGAGGAAAAAGAGACTCAGTAGCCTAAATCCCCTGTACCCTAGGAGACCTTGGGCATTGAATCTAATAAGGAATCAGAGCTAGATTCTGATGAGGAATGGGAGGCAACAAAGAATCTATTTACTACCTAAAAAAAAATTGAGAAGCTTAAGGAGGAAATTAAGGTAGATAAGAAGAACTGGAAGAAGACCTCCAAGAAAGCCCTCAAGGAATCAGAAAAGGAGGTAAAAAAATAACCTGGAAGACCTCACAGGAATATTCTAGTTGCTCAACCTGAGTACTTTTTGCATTTGTATGGATTAGAGGATGGAAAGCCTTCGAGGATGCAGGTATATTTTACATGGATGGGATTTCTAGTCTCGATGTAGAAGGAAGATCTAGCATCGAGAAATAGAACTATCCTTGTATCAAAAATAGAGGTCAAGGTTGAACCTGAGCTTGACCCAACAGGGGCATATTTATCTACAACTAGGGTTGCTAAGGAATCTAGCATCCCATTTGGAGATAAGGAATTAGTGCCTGTGGGTGAGAAGTTGCCACCTCACCATGAGTATTGGAAAATGGTTGAGCCTGCATTCTAGAAGGATGCCACCAAATTCTCTAGTTTTTATCTAAATTTTAATAAAGGCAAAGTGGCCTAGACCAGAGAACTACCCAAAAAGAGAGTAGGGCCAAGTGAACCACTTCAATGCAACAAACTCCAAAAGTAGAAAGGTCAGGATACAGTAGCTCCCAAGGCACCGAAGGGGTGAAAGCCTTAAGATAAAGAGAAATCCAAGGCCACTAAGAGGAAGATGACACATACCAACCAGGCCTATTAGGATGAAGTGAACAGAATTGGTAATTACCATTTCAAAGTGGCACAGGGACGTGAGACCCCTTAAGCATGGGGGGATGATGAGCCATAGAATTGCTCATTTTTTGTACTCTTTTCCCCATAATGTGTGGTATATATTCTTGTAGATATAAATGTTTTATAGAAATTATATATATAATTAATAGTTTATTTTGCATGTTCTCTAATATTTGTCTTTAAGTGTAATTTGTGTAGATTTAATGTAAATTGTTGCATTTTGGCATGTTTTTGTCGAGGTCCCACTCGGACCTGGAACTTACAAATTAATGAAGGAAAAATATCTGTGGAATATCGGTAAAGAGGTACGAAGTCAGGTGCCCGATTTCTTTGAAGCACCTGAATTTTGTTTGACACCTAACTATTAGGTGCCTAATTTCCATTAGGCACCTGCTTCCCATTGTACGGTGGAAGGCATCTACTTCCCATTGTATGGTAGAAGATATCTACTTCATGTTATGCGATGGAAGGCACATGCTTCCCGACTTCTTCAACTGTGGTGCCTAATTTCTATTAACGACAAACTTCAACATGACTCTGTGGTCCGTAGAACATAGCAAAAACATCGGCAACCAGCATGAAGGGATTTCCAGCATCACAACCAAACATGAGACAATGTCAAAGGTGACTCATCATCCATTTTTAGCTGATACGTAAATTAATTTTGCAAGTCGGGTAAATCAAATATCAACATATTCTGGATATAGAATAAGCATAGATTTTGCATGACTACTCATAAGACTACGAGCTACCCCGGGTTGACAATTAAATGGAGGCAATTTAATTGAACCATAGAAAAACTAACCAATTTTTTACCCAGTAGTATGAAGAGGTCCTATGGTTCTTTATTTTATGATTACATGCAAGATTAAGGACTTTTTATGCTAAGGTTTGTTATTCAAATATTGGTGAGCTTTGTCAATGATAGATATTATGAGTTTTTATAATGATAGATCTAGTGAGCTTTGACAATGGAAGATTTGATGAGCTTCAATTGTGGTAGATTTTAAGAGCTTCAATAGTGGAAGATATGATGAAGTAGTGGTAGACTTGGTGAGCTTCGGTAGCTACAAACCTGGTGATCTTTGACAGTGATAGATATAGTGAGCTTTGATAATGATAGATCCAGTGAGCTTTGATAGTGGTAAATCTAGTGAGCTTCAATAGTGATAGATCTTGTGATATTCAATAGCAATAGATCTAGTGAGCTTCAATAGTGGTATATCTAGGGAGCTTTGGTAGTGGCAGATCTAGTGAGATTTGATAGTGGTAGATCTCATGAGCTTCGATAATGATAGATCTAGTGAGCTATGATAGTGTTAGATATAATGAAGAGATACAAGGGTTTACGACTTGTTGCAAAATTGAGTGTGTTTCATAAATTTGTTGAAAAATTCTTGAGATGGTTTATTAGTTGTACCACAAATTTTGGGTAATTATTAACTATTGTAACTGGTGTAGCTTATACCTGAAGAATCTATTGTAATAAATGTGGTTGGATTATTGGCTACTATAACTGGTGTATCTTGTAGTGTTTTTAATGCTACTATAATTGGTGTAGTTCCCAAAATATATTGGTGTGGATGTTAGTGGTGGTTGTCTAGTGTAATTTTCTTAGAGTTAGCTTCAATAATTATTGCAATATTTAAAAAATGGTATTTTAGAATTTTTTGTTACCTTTTCGATATATGGTTGAGGGTAACATGTGAATATAATATGTTTAGAAGGTTGGAGGTATATTGTAGGGTGGATATAGGTCATGGAAGTTATAGACCTAGAGGCTGGTAGTAAGCGGGTTAAGGCTACTTGACTTTAGAAGGACTAGTTTTAGCTTTTGCCCATGAAGCATGCACATGTGATTTAGTAGAAATAGATGCTAGGGTTTGCCTTATAGAAGATGCAATGCAGTATTTACTTGAGATTGCTAATGGAAAAAATTGAAATATTTGGACATCCCCCAAGGGGGGGGTTTTCCCTTGCTATTCTCTTCTTTTGTGTTTGCATCTTTATTTTGTTGCTCCTTGACATGTTTAGCTCTCTTTATACTATAGAAGTACAAATAATGTTGGTATTAAATGCCTATGTAATCACATAGATGTAATATGGTTCAACGTCCAAGAATGAGGTTTCAATGTGTAAGGATGAGGTTTCACCTTGCATGTACATGTGAGTTGTATGGAATAAGTGCTAGGGTTTGCCTTGTAGAAGATGCAATGTAGTTTTTATTTGAGATTGCTAATGGAAAAAGTGGAATGTTTGGACATCCTCCAAGGGGGGTTTTCCCTTGTTATTCTCTTGTTTTGTGTTTGCATATTTATTTTGTTACTCATTGTTATGTTTAGCTCTCTTAATTTCGTATCAATGTCATGTTAATATTTTACAGTGGTATTAGAGCCTCACCCCAGGATCAAATACCCTTATTCACATCAAAAAGGGGGTGTTGGACTAACCACTGCACCTCAAGGATTTGACTTAGTGGACTAACTACCACCCTCTACCCTGGGACTAATTACCTTTTGAGGTATTCAAATATAAAGATTGTATCCAATACTAACATCTCAAGGTTTTGGTGTAATGGAAACTCTACATCAAATAGATAGATTTATTACACCTAGATAAGAAAAAAAGGTTTGTAAATTGACTAAATCTCTTTATGGTCTCAAATAATCTCCTCAAGTTTGGTATATAAAAATAGATGAACATTTTGAAAAACATGGTTTGAAGAGGTCATTTGATCCAAATATATACCACAAAGAGCAAGGGGTATGTTGGGATCATCATTATAGATATATATAAATAGATGATTTGGTCATCATAAGTAGTTTTGATAAACTAATTCTTGCAACAAAATATAACCTTGAAAAACTTATTTGACATGGTCAATATTAGACTATTATGCTATTGTCTAGGATTGGAGGTGTGGCAAACACACTACCATATATTTGTCTCACAAATAAAATATGACAAGATACTTGAGAAACATTTTATGAAAAATTAAAAGCCCATGATGACTTCTATGTAACTAGGGCTACAATTTTTCCAATTTGAATTTTCTCCACTGGTAAATGTAAATTTGTATTGATAGTTTGTTGGAAGTCTCATTTACCTAACATAAACTAGGCCATATATCAACTTTAAAGTAAGTTGCCTCATGATTCATGCAAGAACCAAAAATATTCTATTGGAAGGTAACAAAGTGAGGATTGACGTATGTATAAGGTACCATTGAGTATGGTCTAGAATATAAGAAGAGTGATCAATTCTTCTTAACTTGTTACCCAAATGTAGATTATGCAGATACATATCCATTTATGGTTATGTATTATTTCTAGGATCTAGACCTAGATCAAGGGGAAGTAAGAAACAAAAAATAGTTGCTCAATATTCCATAGAAGTAAAATATCATGTTTTAGGAGTTGTCATTGAGGAAATATAGTTGAAATGTATGTTAGCAAGCATGGGAGTACCACAAAATAAACTAACAACTATGTGTTATGATAATCAAGGTGTTAGAAACTATGGGAGTGCCACAAAATAAACTAACAACCATGTATTATGACAATCAAGGTGTTTTAAATCCTATTCATAATTTAGTGTTACATGAGCACACTAAACACATTGAAGTTTAGTACTATTTCATATGCAAATATGTTCAACTCAATATTTAGTTCTAAATTTGCCCTACTTATTGTGACTCCTTCACAACGACCCCAAAATTGGGGACCCACTTGAAATTTTAAATTTATTCCAAATTTTGTTTCACATATTATTGACTAGCATCATCATTTGAATGTCAAAATTCATCTTCATGAAAGTGGTCTTATAGTTGAATTTATGGTCAAATTTGTATCATGACCCAATGGGTTTTTGATTGTTTTGGTATGGTCATGTGGTGGTGGTTAAAGTTCAGTATGTCATGTTTTATTTTGTTGTTATGTTACTTTTGTTTGTTAAAATGTTAGTTTTATTATGTTTTGTTGTTTGTTATATTTTTGTATTTTATTCTTTTATATTATATGTTATGTTTTTATTTTAGCATGCGTGGGTTTTATTTTAAGTTGTATTATGTGTGTTTTATTTCTATATTGTTATGTTGTTATTATAATAGGTTGTCTTATTATTATATGTTAATGTTTGTGTTAAGTTTCTATTTTTATTTTTATGTTAGTCTTTTTTTTATGTCTTGTTTATATTATCTGTAATATTATTATGTTAAATTTCTATTTTCATTTTATGTTAGTCCTTTTGTTTATGTCTTGTTAATGTTATTATGTTAAGTTTCTATTTTTATTTTTTAGATTTGTTTTAGATTATGTTTATTTATGTTATGTTTGTATTGTCATTGGTCATTATGTGATAGATCATATACCTAGGTGTTTATGTTGTATAGTTTAAATTTATATTCAACTTGCATGACGTTTTGAATATAATTAGTAATGTTGGGTCTTTAATATTTTAAAGTTTTGAAAATTATTAATGATTATTGTTTCATGATTATTATAGGTATTCAGTGCGATTTTAAAGCGAGCAAAGATTTTGGTTGTTGAAACGAACAAAGAAACATTTGGGAGTTGGCACGCAATTTGAAATGATATTGAAGATATGCATGTTCCATGTTTTCATGAGAGCGAAAAGTGTAACGACAACACAACACGGGTCAAATAGGTTGAGAGAGAAGATCAAGAGATTGAAGGAGTAAAGCAGAAGATTGATCTGCAAAAGCCTACATTTGCAGAGGAAATACAAATACTTTGGATTTATTGTAAGACTCATTATATTATATCAAATTCATTTTTTTTTAGAAGCAAGCACAACAGTGGTGTTTTTAATGTATAAGTTGATTGATATGATGTTTTAATTTCAAGTTCCATAGAATATTGCATCATATTTGTGTAATATTGTGTGAAATATGATCTGCACAAGTTTGGTTTTAAAATTTTGTGTTTCTATGTTGTAGCAAGTTTGTTCGAAGGTTTTCTTTTAAATTTTTTACTTTAACTAAGTATTTTCAAATTTATTTGAGAATTTAAATTTAAATTAAAGCCTAGTTATTTTATGAAGGATTTAAATTTCATAACTAGGTTAGACTGGAATTATATCACTTGAATATTTATTTCTATAAATAATTCAGGTGAATTAAAAATCATATTGAACTGTGATTTTTAAATCTCATAAATTTAAAATTTCATTGTTGTCTTTATAAAGTTCTGATCTATAAAGATACAGAGTTACAAAAGGATTACAAAATTTATTGTAATCAAATATTTAAGCTTATAAATATTTGATAAATAAATTTCAGAGAAAAGAAGGATTGTCATAGATAATTGATTTTAATAGTATAAAATTGAAAATCTATAGTTTGAGATTTATTTATGATATTAAAAGTTTGATGTATTGAAATTTTTAAATCTCAAATCATAAGTCCAAAGCTTACTATTGAAGGAATTAAATTTATTTAATTCAAATATTTAATCTCATAAATATTTGAATAAATAAATATTGGATTTAAAGATTATATGAATTCTAAATTTCATATTATAAAGTGTAAACTTTATAATTAGAATTCAAATATTTTGAGTTCTCTATCTTGTGAAAGAAGCAAAGAAATAATCAAGTTTAGAATATTCAAAGGCCCTAGCATAAAGTTTTCACATTTTCTAATAGGGTTTTGTTTATCTTTCATTTAAAGTTTGATTTTAAAAGCTTTATTCATAATATTAATGTTAATGCTTTGAAATGCATTCAAGTTATTTTTTAATATAAGTTTAAAGCATTAAAGTTTATACTTTCAAATAAATTTGCATTCTCAAAATATTAATTTTCAAAGGATAAATTTATTCATTTTGAGGAAGTAAAGGTTATTTATAAAATGCAAATGATAATTTCAAATTCAATATACTTGTTATACTAGGCCCCTTGTTAATAGTTGAATGTTAATCCCTGAGATGTTCTATGTACTTAATCGACATGTTAGCATAAACACATAATGTGTTACGTAAAGAACCTTAGAGAAACATAATATTCTTTACAAGAGAGGATTTTTATCTTACTGTCAGGTGATTTTGTATTTGGAAAAAATCACACCTCAACAGAAATGGCACTAGAAGAAGGGCCTGAAAATAGGTATTTGATTTTAAGCATTTGAAGTTAAAAAAACATGATATTTTCCTATTTACAATACATTAATGTGAATTTGCTATAAATTTGGAAATATAGTTTAAAATTCAATTATTGAAATTTATTCACACATAGTATTTCATGCTGAAATTGGTTCAATGGCAGAAAATGATTTACCTTATTATAAGCATGATGGAATGATTACGATAGAAGAACATATTCATGCATATAAAAATATTATGTTTCATTTTCAAATTATGTAGGAAAATGTTCTTTGTAGGATGTTTCCATACACATTGGATGAAGTTGCTCATGATTGGTTTATTAATTTACCTACATGTTTTGTTAATTCTTGGGCTCAACTAGAAATAATATTTTTCAAAAAAATTGGAACATTGGTTGATACAGATTTGTTATCAAATCAATTACCTCTAAATATAAAGAATCTAATGAATCTATGAGCCAATTTAATGATAGATTCCATAGGTTATATACTGAAATAGAGACATATTTCATCATTTCAAAAAAATAAGTCCTTCAAATATACTTGGAAGCCTTAGATGTCTTTACTTCTACATGCATAAGGATAAGTCTTAAAAAGCCATCCTTGTCTAGAGCTTACAAAGGTAATATTCATAGAATAAAAGTGTATTTGGAAGGAATTGATGTGGACCAACAATGGTGTATTTTGAAAGATATTGAGTTAGGTCAATTATCATTACTTAATCTTAAGGATCAAAATCATATGTCACCCATGAGTTAGATAGAAACACAACCTTCTCCCATGATGAATTATTCCTCGGGAGATATGGTTTTAAATCAATGCCAACCATATAATATGGCACCTATGAATCTAATGATGTCTAATGTGAGCAATCAATATGATGAAATTGAATGTCCCAATTTTACAACCACCTTTATTGATTAGCAGGAAGAGCAAGTTTCAAAACCAAAATTCACCAATGAGGTTTGTGATAAACAAGCTCATAAATATGTAGAAACTAACTCAGTTTTAGAAACATGTGAACCTTTAGAAATAAAATATTTAGAGCCATTATTCACAAAGGAAGAGTGGGATAAATTTATGAAGCAAAATATAAAATTTGATCCCATTGAAGGAGGTCTTGACTCACCAAAAGTGGTTGAAAGTAAATTTGAGGGGAAATCAATAGATGAATCTAAAGAGTGGCTAGAAGATATGATATAAGTTCATCACTTGTTATCAGAAGATAATTCACAAAGGTTGATTACAAATAAATATTGCGATGTGATGCAGGAGCATCCGGTGGCGAAGCTGCAATCTTGCATCACCCAAAATGTATTTTTTTTCCTTAAGTACTAAAACTGTCGCGATATCGCGACGCTTTTTGAAGAAGGTCGCCAGCGGGCCAAACTATCGCGATATCGCGACGCTTTTTGAAGAAGGTCGCCAGTGCCAAACTGTCGCGATATCGCGACGCTTTTTGAAGAAGGTCGCCGAGGCCAAGCGTCGCGATATCGTGACGCTTTTTCATGGAAAGGGCCAAGGCGTGAAACTATCGCGAAATCGTGACATTTTTGAAGAGAAGCGACTTCGGCGCAAAACGGTCGCGAAATCGTGACATTTTCAAAGGAATGCGGCTCAGCGCCAAACGGTCACGAAATCGCGACAATTTCGGAGGAAAGCGACTCAGCGCCCAACGGTCGCGAAATCGCGACAGCTCCGAGGCAAAGTCACTTGAGCGCCAAATGGTCACGAAATCGCGACGCTTCCGGGAAGCAAGATTTGAAAGCACAGGGACATCTTCGGCAAAATATTCTAAGGCACAAGAATGGTCGCGAAATCGTGACACCTTCGAAGGCAAGCTTAAAGGACGTCGCGAAATCGTGACACCTTCGAAGACAAAGTTTAAAAGACGTTGCGAAATCGTGACACTTATGGGAGGCAAGACTTGAAAGCATAAAGACATCGCAACACCTTCGAAGGCAAGCTCAAAGACGTCGCGAAATCGTGACACTTCCGGAAGAAAGGTTCTTAAACGCAAAGTGGTCGCGAAATCGTGACACTTCCGAGCCGAAGACTCAAGGGCGTGAAATGGTCACGAAATCGTGACATGTCGCGGTTTCACGGCCCGAAACGAAGCAGCAAGTACGGAATGCAAAGATGTCATGAAATCGTGACATGTCACGGTTTCGCGGCCCAAAGGAGGAAAGCGAGTAAGAAAGGCCTAGACGTCACGATTTCGCGACGTGTCACGGAATCGCGGCCCCAAGGAGGAGAGAGAAGCCTAACGCCAAAAACGTCGCGATATCGCGACCAAAGAGGAGAGAGAAAGTATTGGAGCAAAAACGTCGCGATATCGCGACCAGAGCTCTCACGACGTTGACCAGTCGGCGATTGCAGAGACCGGTGCGAGAGGGACACGTGGCGTGAAGTTACGGGTGGCCGAGAGTATGGAGCGGTTACAGGGACTCTGGCAAGGGGACGCGTGGCATCAAATTACAAGCGGCTGTGACGCATCCCTTTGAATGATGAATTGGCGAAAGGATTGACAGGCGGCCGCAGCGCACTCCGCCACCCCAGACCATGATAATACGGGGCACAGGCGGCATGTTGCGGGCGGTCACGGGACATTCGTGCGAAGGGTTACAGGGAATCCCGCACTTGATGTAATGATGGAAAGAAGTTGGGGCCGGTGATATAAAAAGACCGCGCATGCATTGTATTGGGGGACTCCTGGCCATTTATTTTGGGAATTGCTGTGTATTCGAATTAAGACCTCTGTTTAATGAAACTTTCTAGAATTTTGGCCTGTGCATTGTTGATCTCGGCACTCTTGCTTGTGTGTTGTTTATAGCCCTATATCAAGTGGTATCAGAGCGAGGTTGGTTACGAGAGTGCAAACCGATCGCCGAACAGAGAGGCAGTTTGCGCCAGGATCGTGGTTGTGGGTTGCGAAGAAGAAGCGGGATGCCTCCGCGTAGAGACCGTGGTGGTATAAGGCACAGGCGAGCAAGAAGGGAGGAGGTCGATCTAAGAGCCCTGCAGAGGCAAGTTGAGGCCCTACAAGAGGAAATTCGAAGAGGAGTCGAGCCGAGAAGGGAAGAACCCAGCGAAGATGAAGTGTGGGAAGAAGAGGTTCCATCCGACGAAGAAGAGGCTTTGGATCCAGCAGAGGCTAGGCTGTATAGGGCCATCTCCCGGGATCGGGAAGAAGCCAAAATTTGACGTCTCCACTTACTCGGGGAACCTCAACCCCGAGGAGTTGATAGGCTGGATCAACGACATGGAGGAGTATTTTGAATACGAAGAGATATCGAGATCCAAATCGGATCAGGTTCGCGAAAACCAAGCTGAAAGGACATGCGAGCATCTAGTGGAAAGGAGTGCGGTTGGAAAGGAACAGGAGGGGAAAGGAAAGGATCACCAGGTGGGATAGGATGGTAGAGAAACTAAAGAGGCAGTTCATCCCTGCAGATTATGAGCTGGACTTGTTAAAGAAAATGCAGAGTCTTCGATAAGCTAGTAAGAGTGTCAAGGAATATATTGAAGAGTTCTATCAAATCTCAATCAGAATCGGCCATTCGGAGGCGAATAAGGAGAAGGTCGCACGTTACATCAATGGATTGTGAACCAGCATTCAAGAAGAGCTGGGGCTGGTTAGAATGAGCACGGTGGAGGATGCATATCAGTTTGCATTAAAAGTGGAGGAGAAAGCTGAATAGGAGGTTTGATGGTAAGCGAGAGAGGGAAGGACGGGGGTGGAAGAGGCTGGTGGAAGAGGCGGTGGTGGAAGATACAAAGATTTTGGGAAAAGCTGGTGAAGCTAGCGGTAGCCAAAAATAGAAAGAAGTGAAAGAGGAGGATGACCAACGCCCACGCAATCGGAACAACAACTACCCAAGAGGAAGAGGTAGGTGCAGGCGAGGGTTTGGCGAGAGGTGTCTTTCGAGGAACTCGCTTCAACTACGGAGAAGAAGGACACAAGGCATACAACTGCCCGCAACATCAAGAGAGGCCAAATCGAAGACACGAGGGTCAGGCCCGAGCTGTTGTAGCAGACGAAGGTGTAGAGTCTGAGCACTCGGAGGAGGCGAGAAAGAGGAGAAGCGATGATCATCAGAAGAGTCTGTTAAATGAAGAGAAAAGGGGAGACCAAAGGAACGGCCTGTTTTGAACAAGATGCAAGTGTGCAGGCAAGGTATGTAACATCATCATAGATAATGGAAGCACTGACAATTTGGTTTCTGAGGAAATGGTTGCCAAGCTGCAGCTGGAGAGGAGAAAACATCCACACCCTTATCGGATTGCATGGTTGCAAAAGGACCATCGGGTGCTGGTCGGTGAGCAATGCATGGTGAAGTTCAATATTGGAACTTACCAAGATGAGGTTTTGTGTGACATCTTGCCTATGGATGCATGTCACTCTTCGCTTGGGAGACCATGGCGGTTTGACCGAAGTGCTGTCCATGATGGTCGAGCCAACACATATTCTCTGTCAAAGAATGGAGTTCGCCACAAGTTAAAACCCCTGAAGGAGGCGGATGAGAAAGTATGCAGCAGTGCACGAGTCTGTCTAGTTGATGGCAAAAGATTCTTGGAAGGCCTGAAGCCGGATCATATGTGCTATGCTATAATCCCCAGGGTTAGGGAAGAAGGATGCAAGGAAATTCCAGTGGAAGTCATGGGACTGTTAGAAGAATTCCCAGATATCATTTCAGATAATGTTCCTGAAGGTTTACCGCCTATTAGGAAGATCAGTCACCACATAGATTTGGTGCCTGGATCGAGCTTGCCAAACAAGGCTGCACATCGAATGACGCTTGTGGAGACTGAGGAACTAAATCGGCAAGTTCAGGATCTGTTGAAGAAGGGACTGATTAGGGAGAGTCTTAGTCCATGTGCTTGTACCGGCGGTATTAGCACCCAAGAAGGATGGAGAATGGAGGATGTGCACCGACTCTCGGGCAATCAACAAGATCACCATTAAATACGGGTTCCCACTTTGCCAAGGATGGATGATATCATGGGTTGCTTGAGTGGAGTGAGTACTTCACAAAAATTGACTTGAAAAGTGGGTACCATCGGATTCGCATTAGAGAAGGGGATGAGTGGAAGACAGACCTTTAAAACCGGAGAGGGGTTTGTATGAGTGGTTGGTTATGCCATTTGGATTAACCAATGCACCTAGTACCTTTATGAGGTTAATGAATGAGGTTCTGAAGGAATTTTTGGGCAAATTTGTTATTGTTTACTTGGATGATATACTGATTTTTAGCGGAACCTTAGAGGAGCACTGATGCACATCGGGAAGGTTTTTGAGAAACTGCGGGAGGAGCGATTCTTGATCAATACGAAGAAGTGCAACTTTGTGAAGAAGGAGGCTGGTATACACGGGATTTGTTATATCGGCTAATGGTCTCAAAATGGACCCCGAAAAGGTGAAGGCTATCCTAGAATGGTCTGTCCCAAGAAGTGTGACCGAGGTTAGATCATTTCATGGTACGGCCGGTTTCTACAGAAAATTCATTAGAAACTTCAGCGGTATTTGTGCATCTCTTACGAGAGACAATGAAGGGGAACAAGAAGGAATTCCGGTGGACGGTTGGAGCGAGATAAAAGCTTTGCTATCTCTGAAGAAGAAGGTCACTGAACAACCCGTCTTAGCACTTCCAGATTTCAATAAGGTGTTTCAGGTAGACTGCGATGCGAGTGGCAGTGCGATAGGAGCCGTATTGAGCCAAGAGGGTAGGCCTGTAGCTTATTTCAGCGAGAAGCTCAATGATGCCAGGAGAAAGTATTCGGTATATGATCAAGAGTTCTACGCCATAGTCCAAGCGCTTAAGAAATGGAGGCATTATTTGTTGCCCAAGGAGTTTGTTCTCTATACCGACCATCAAGCGCTGCAGTATATTAACGATCAAGGAAAATTGAATCAAAGGCACCTGAAATGGGTAGAGTTCTGTGAGCTATACCTTTGTCTTTGAAGCATCGGAGTGGAAGATCCAATAGGGTGGCGGATGCACTTGAGTAGGAGGCAATGTCCGATGCTAGAAATGAAAGTGGAGGTTGTTGGGTTTGCTTGAACTCAAGAACTTATACCCTGTAGACCCCGATTTCGTAGGAGCTTGGAAAGCACCTATTGCGCTCGTTGCGTTGGACAGGACTAAATGGTTGGATTACCTGATTCAAGATGGAATGTTGTTTAGGGGGAACCGGTTGTGCATTTCGAGGAGCTCAATGAGAGAGAACCTCATTAAAGAAAAGCACAGTGGGGGTTTAGCTGGACACTTCGGTCGTGACAAGACCATCTCCTTTGGTTAGTGAAAACTATTACGGCCACAATTGCGGCGGGATGTGGCAAAGTTTGTGCGAGTTGCGGGATTTGCCGGATGGCAAAGGGTATGAGGCGGCCCTCTTGGTTTGTATCAACCGCTACCTATATCCGAAAGACCGTGGGAAGATATTAGTATGGATTTTGTGCTTGGTTTGCCCAGGACGGAGAGGGGGCACGATTCCATATTTGTGGTAGTGGACAGATTTTCGAAAATGGCACACTTTATCCCGTGCCAGAAGACTAGCGATGCGGTCCATGTAGCTGGTTTGTTCTTTAAGGAAGTGGTACGCCTTCATGGGCTGCCAAGAAGCATTGTGTCGGACAGGGGATACCAAGTTTGTAGGTTATTTATGGAAGACCCTGTGGAAGAAAGCGAAGACGGAGTTAAAGTTCGGTTCCGCATACCACCCCCAAACAGATGGCCAAACGAGAGGTGGTTAATAGGAGTTTGGGCAACCTACTGCGATGTTTGGTAGGGGACAAGCCCAAGGGATGGGATCTGGATTGCTAGAATTCGCGTATAACGGCTCGGTCAATAGGAGCACAAATAAATCCCCATTCCGGATTATCTATGGGAGCGGCCCAAGAAACGCTTCAGAATTAAGAAGGATAGATCCGAGGGAGAAATGCGGTCTTTGAAGCGAGAAGACTTTGCTTGAACACACGAAGGGAGTGCATGAGGAAGTGACAAAACACATTGCCAAGATGAATGCTCGGTACAAGGCAAGGGCGGATCAAAAACGCAGAGCTAAGGAGTTCCAAGTAGGAGATTCTGTCATGGTCCATCCGAGGAAGGAACGGTTTCTGCCAAGACCTACAACAAACTAAAAATGAAGAAATTTGGGCCATGTAAGATCATTGGCAAACGGGATTCGGGTAATGCCTACGAGGTGGAGTTACCAAGCGAACTTAACATCTCCCCCGTGTTTAACATCTCGGATTTGACCGAGTATCATGAAGGAGAAACGAGTGAGATACCCAATCCAGATTTGTGGAGCATTCCAGCAGTCATTCCAGTTGCGGACGAGATAGAAGAAGTTCTAGATACGCGCGAGGGCCGAAGTACTCGAAACAAGAATTACTGCGAGTATCTAGTCAAATGGAAGGGCAGACCCATGGAAGATGCGACTTGGTTATCAAAGGCAGGAGGTTGATCGCACGGGTCTACCTCGGAAAGATCAGAAGTGAGGTCACTTCTCAAACTCACCCCGGGTGTCTGATGCAGGGAGCATCCGGTGGCGAAGCTGCAATCTTGCATCACCCAAAATGTATTTTTTTCCTTAAGTACTAAAACTGTCGCGATATCGCGACGCTTTTTGAAGAAGGTCGCCAGCGGGCAAACTGTCGCGATATCAGATTTGAAAAGCGATATCGCGACGCTTTTGAAGAAGGGCCGGCGGGAAAGCGTCGCGATATCGCGACGCTTTTTCATGGAAAGGGCCAAGGCGTGAAACGGTCACGAAATCACGACATTTTTGAAGGAATGCAGCTTCAGCGCAAAACGGTCGCGAAATCGTGACATTTTCAAAGGAATGCAGCTTCGGCGCCAAACGGTCGCGAAATCACGACAATTTCGGAGGAAAGCAGCTTCAGCCAACGGTCGCGAAATCGCGACGACTCGAGGCAAAGTCACTTGAGCGCCAAATGGTCACGAAATCGCGACGCTTTCGGGAAGCAAGATTTGAAAGCACAGGGACATCTTCGGCAAAATATTCTAAGGCACAAGAATGGTCGCGAAATCGTGACACCTTCGAAGGCAAGCTTAAAGGACGTCGCGAAATCGTGACACCTTCGAAGACAAAGTTTAAAAGACGTTGCGAAATCGTGACACTTATGGGAGGCAAGACTTGAAAGCATAAAGACATCGCAACACCTTCGAAGACAGAGCTCAAAGACGTCGCGAAATCGTGACACTTCCGGAAGAAAGGTTCTTAAACGCAAAGTGGTCGCGAAATCGTGACACTTCCGAGCCGAAGACTCAAGGGCGTGAAATGGTCGCGAAATCGCGACATGTCGCGGTTTCGCGGCCCGAAACAAAGCAGCAAGTACGGAATGCAAAGATGTCACGAAATCGTGACATGTCACGGTTTCGCGGCCCAAAGGAGGAAAGCGAGTAAGAAAGGCCTAGACGTCGCGATTTCGCGACGTGTCACGGAATCGCGGCCCCAAGGAGGAGAGAGAAGCCTAACGCCAAAAACGTCGCGATATCGCGACCAAAGAGGAGAGAGAAAGTATTGGAGCAAAAACGTCGCGATATCGCAACCAGAGCTCTCACGACGTTGACCAGCCGGCGATTGCAGAGACCAGTGCAGAGGGACACGTGGCGTGAAGTTACAGGTGGCCCGAGAGTATGGAGCGGTTACAGGGACTCTGGCAAGGGGACGCGTGGCATCAAATTACAAGCGGCTGTGACGCATCCCTTTGAATGATGAATTGGCGAAAGGATTGACGAGGCGGCCGCGGCGCACTCCGCCACCCCGGACCATGATAATACGGGGCACAGGCGGCATGTTGCGGGGCGGTCCACGAGGACATTCGTGCGAAGGGTTACAGGGAATCCCGCACTTGATGTAATGATGGAAAGAAGTTGGGGCCGGTGATATAAAAAGACCGCGCATGCATTGTATTGGGGGACTCCTGGCCATTTATTTTGGGAATTGCTGTGTATTCGAATTAAGACCTCTGTTTAATGAAACTTGCTGGAATTTTGGCCTGTGCATTGTTGATCTCGGCACTCTTGCTGTGTGTTGTTTATAGCCCTATATCACGATGTTCACACAAATATGAATTCATAAGCATGGATTTCACCATAGAAACCTTTGAGCCACTAAAAATGGGTGAAGGTGAACTTGAAGATGAGTTTCTTGAAGAACTTGAAAATTGTGAAAAATATGCAATATAGTTCCATCCCATGAGTCTAGATGATCATTATTATAATTTTTTAAAAGGACATGAGAAATCATTTTTTGCTCACAATCTTACTGATGAAATTTCTATTTCACTTGATATGCAGGATGCTGAAAATTCTACCTCAAATGAAGATTTTACAATTCCCAGCAAGCCACTTGCAGAAATAGAGAAGGTTTCAAAATTCAATTATTTTGAAAATAATTTTAATGCACACCTTGTTGAAATTGAAAATTAAAACATGGTAAATATTTCTTATGACTCATTTTTTAATAATTAGAAAGAGGTAAAGTCATCTCTTTTACCCTTGAATAATGAAAATTTGAGTATAAATTCACATAAATGGTTTGGATTTAATGTTGATGATGACATAAAATAAAATGTTGATCTATTTCAAGTAACTCAGGTGGTTGATCAAGAATATTTATTATTTAACACATCTTATGATCAACAAGATTTGTGGTTTGAAAAGGATGGGCATATGTTTAATTGGGTGCCTAATTTTGGTATTTTTGAAAAGCAGGTGTTACATGAAGATAAAGAGCTACAAGATGATAATGATGGAACTCATGAAAAAATGCAATGGCTTGCCAAATTTTTGTAAATGATACTCATGATGTATTGATTATGGATGACAAGGTAGAATCTTCACCTTTTTTATTGATGGAAATTCTAGTTAACAAGTTGTATGATTTTCCTTTAGATGCTCATGATTTTGATAATAAAATATCAAGTTTTTTTTAATAAGGAATTGGAAACAACTTCTAAATATATTGCCATAAATAAAATAAAATAAGACATGCTTGAATCATTGAACCAAGTTCATCAACATCTAATAATTCAATCTAGGATATAAAACTATAATGATTTTTATTTTGCAAATATCCTAGATTTTTGTAAATTGTTACATGAATATGATTGGCTTAAAAATTAGGTGATGATTTTGCTTTAAAATTTTTAGAAGTTGCTTATTATTTGAAAGAAGTCCTATATGCTTGCGAAAATAATAAATTAAGTCAAAGTGATGAATCAAGGTTTGGAATTGCCATATTGTTGAATAAGCATAAAATCATGGATGAATCAAATCTTAAACATGGAATTTTTTATAAGTTTGAATCAAATAAGTGGGGTGTGAAAGGCAAAATGAAATTTGTTATATGGTTTGGCCTAATCCTATTTTGGTTAGAATTATGTAAAGCTTGGCATTCATATAATCATATATGTCTTTTATAGCGTGCCAATCATGTTTGGGATCCAGGGAAGTGATAGCATAAATTGAGCATCATTTTGTTTATAGTGTATATTTTTTGTAGATTTTTTTGGTTTTCTTGTTTTTATAGTTAATTATTTTTTGTGAGTTTTTCAGTTGGTTATTTTTTTTTGTTTATGTTTTGTTGAGTGTTTATCAGATTTTGGTTGTGTTTTGTTTAGTATAGCACTAAATTGTCTTTGTCATATTTTGGAATTTTATTATTTTTATGTGTAGTTGAGTTTAATGAAGGTTAGTGAGGTTTTCATGATTGAGGTGGTTTTTACCGAGACACTAGTCATTTGATGGTTTTTTTTGGTATTTGGTCCTAGGTCATATAGGATGAAATTACCTGTTTTGAAAACCTGTAAAACCTGAAGAAAAAGAATGTGATATGTTAGAGTATATCTTCATGAATTTGAACTAAGATAATGAAAATTGAAAATATTATAATCATATTGCAAAAGTTTCACGAGTACCACAAACGCATTAAGGAATATCTTTTGGAATTCTGGAAGTATGAAGTTATCAGTTTTGCAAATTAAGGTGAAAAATTTTATATACTCTTTCAACCTTACCTGATATCTAACGCATATGGCAGGTGGATTTATTGCAAAGTACCATATTACAGGATAAAAAGAGAAAAGGAAAGAAAATAAAAAGAAAAAAGAAAAAAATGAGAGAAAAAATGATGAATACAATGAAAAGTAACATCAAATATGTCAGTATAAACTAGATAACCTTCATTGAAGCTATAGATGCTCGGCTGGCAGTGAAGCTATGTCTATAATAAAAGGAAATGCAATGTACAAAGTTCACCTACTATATGGGAGTTTCATGTAATATCTATCGGGGCTATGAACGCCTAGCCGATAGTAGAGTAATATCTGAAGAGAATCAGGTAAAGGTATTTCTTCAAGGAGAAAATGTTGATAACTTGAAATGCAAAATTGATAATGGAAGGCTAAATAGTTTTAAAATATATAGAATGGATCACTTTACACACACCAAGCTAATTTTGATGATTCTGATGGTTCATGTTGAATTGGTCTATTCACATTCTCTGGATATTATTGACACTCATGATTCTAATATTTGGATTTTTGTTGTTTTGGAGATTGGGTTCTTAAGTCTAAAATATCCAGGGATATTTACCAGTAGAGTCACCATTTGTTGTAACTCCTTCACAATGAACCCAAAATTGGGGACCCACTTGAAATTTGGAATTAATTCCGGAGTTTTTTTCACATATTGTTGACTGTCGTCATCATTTGAATGTCAAAATTCATCTTCATGAAAGTGACCTTATAGTTGGATTTATGGTCAAATTTGTATCATGATCCAATGGGTTTTTTATTTTTTTGGTATGGTCATGTGGTGGTGGTTAAATTTCAATATGTCATGTTTTATTTTGTTGTTATGTTACTTTTGTTTGTTAAAATGTTAATTTTATTATGTTTTGTTGTTTGTTTTATTGTTTTATTTTGTTCTTTTATATTATATGTTATGTTTTTATTTTAGCATGCGTGGATTTATTTTAATTTGTATTGTGTGTTTTTTGGTTCTATATTGTTATGGTGTTATTATAATAGGTTGTCTTATTATTATATGTTAATGTTTGCATTAAATTTCTATTTATATTTTTATGTTAGTTTTTTTGTTTTATGTCTTGTTTATATTATCAATAATATTATTATGTTAATTTTCTATTTTTATTTTTTAGATTTGTTTTAGATTATGTTTATTTATGTTATGTTTGTATTATCATTGGTCATTAAGTGATATATCATATACCTAGGTGTTTATGTTGTATAGTTTACAATTTATATTCAACTTGCATGACGTTTTGAATATAATTAGTAATGTTGGGTCTTTAAGATTTTAAAGTTTTAAAAATTATTTGATTGTTATAGGTATTTGGTGGGATTTTAAATCAAGCGAAGGCTTTGGTTGTTGAAATGAACAAAGGAACATTTGGGAGTTGACACACAATTTGAAATGATATTGAAGACATGCATGTTACCTATTTTCACAAGAGCAAAAAGTTTGACGGCAGCACAATACAGGTCAGACAGGTTGAGAGAGAAGATCAAGAGATTGAAGGAGTAAAGCAGAATATTGATTTGCAGAAGGCTACATTTGCAGAGGAAATACAAAGACTTTGGATTTATTGTAAGATTCATTATATTATATCAAATTCAATTTTTGTTAGAAGCAAGCACAACAGTGGTGTTTTTAATGTATAAGTTGATTGATATGATGTTTTACTTTCAATTTCCATAGAAGATTGTATCATATTTGTGTAAGATTGTGTGGTCTTAAAATTTTGTGTTTCTATGTTGTAGCAAGTTTGTCCGAGGGTTTTCTTTTAAATTTATTACTTTACCTAAGTCTTTTCAAATTTATTTGAAATATTTAGATTTAAATTAAAGCCTAGTTATTTTATGAAAGATTTAAATTTCATAACTAGGTTAGAATCGAATTATATCACCTGATTATTTATTTATATAAATAATTCGGGTGAATTAGAAATCATAGTGAACTTTGATTTTTAAATCTCATTAATTTAAAAGTTCATTGTTGTCTGATCTGTAAAGATATAGAATTACAGAAGGATTACAAAATTTATTGTAATCAAATATTTAGGTTTATAAATATTTGATAAATAAATTTCGGAGAAAAGAAGGATTGTCATGGATAATTGATTTTAATAATATAAAGTTGAAAATCTATAGTTTGAGATTTATTTATGATATTAAAAGTTTGATGTATTGAAATTTTTAAATCTCAAATCATAAATCCAAAGCTTACTACTGAAGGAATTAAATTTATTTAATTCAAATATTTAATCTCGTAAATATTTGAATAAATAAATATTGGATTAAAAGATTATATGAATTCTAAATTTCATATTATAGTGTAAACTTTATAATTAGAATTCAAATAGTTTGAGTTCTTTATCTTGTGAAAAGAAGCAAAGAAATAATCAAGTTTAGAATATTCAAAGGCCCTAGCATAAAGTTTTCACATTTTCTAATAGGGGTTTTGTTTATCTTTCATTTAAAGTTTGATTTTCAAAGCTTTATTCATAAGATTAACGTTAATGCTTTGAAATGTATTTAAATTATTTTAATATAAGTTTAAAGCATAAAATTTTATACTTTCAAGCAAATTTGCATTCTCAAAATATTAATTTTCAAAGGACAATTTTTTTCATTTTGAGGAAGTAAAGGTTATTTATAAAGTACAAATGATAATTTCAAATTCAATATACTTGTTATACTAGGCCCCTTGTTAATAGTTGAATGTTAATCCTTGAGATGTTCTATGTATTTAATCGACATGTTAGCATAAACACATAATGTGTTACGTAAAGAACCTTGGAGAAACATAATATTCTTTACAAGAGAGGATTTTTATCCTACTGTCAGGTGATTTTGTATTTGGACAAAATCACACCTCAACAGAAATGGCGCTAGAAGGAGGGCCTGAAAATAGGTATTTAATTTTAAGCATTTGAATTTAAAAAAAAAATGATATTTTCCTATTTACAATACGTTAATGTGGATTTGCTATAAATTTGGAAATATAGTTTAAAATTCAATTATTGAAATTTATTCACACATAGTATTTCATGCTGAAATTGGTTCAATGGCAGAAAATGATTTACCTTATTATAAGCATGATGGAATGATTACAACAGAAGAACATATTCATGCATATAAAAATATTATGTTTCATTTTCAAATTATGCAGGAAAATGTTCTTTGTAGGATGTTTCCATACACATTGGATGAAGTTGCTCATGATTGGTTTATTAATTTACCTACATGTTTTGTTAATTCTTGGGCTCAACTAGAAATAATATTTCTCAAAAATTTTGGAACATTGGTTGACACAAATTTGTTATCAAATCAGTTTACCTCTATATGTAAAGAATCTAATGAATCTATGAGCCAATTTAATGATAGATTCCATAGGTTATATACTGAAATAGAGATATATTTCATCATTTCAAAAAAATAAGTCCTTCAAATATACTTGGAAGCCTTAGATGTATTTACTTCTACATGCATAAGGATAAGTCTTAAAAAGCCATCCTTGTCTAGAGCTTACAAGAAGGTAATATTCATAGAACAAAAGTGTATTTTGGAAGGAATTGATGTGGACCAACAATGGTGTATTTTGAAAGATATTGAGTTAGGTCAATTATCATTACTTAATCCTAAGGCTCAAAATCAGATGTCACCCATGAGTCAGATAGAAACACAACCTTCTCCCATGATGAATTATTCCTCAGGAGATATGGTTTTAAATCAATGCCAACCTTCTAATATGGCACCTGTGAATCTAATGATGTCTAATGTGAGCAATCAATGTGATGAAATTGAATGTCCCAATTTTACAACCACATTTATTGATCAGGAGGAAGAGCAAGTTTCAAAACCAATATTCACCAATGAGGTTTGTGATAAACAAGCTCATCAAGATGTAGAAACTAACTCAGTTTTAGAAACATGTGAGCCTTTAGAAATAAAATAGTTAGAGCCATTATTCACAAAGGAAGAGTGGGATAAATTTATGAAGCAAAATACAAAATTTGATCCCACTGAAGGAGGTCTTGACTCACCAAAAGTGGTTGAAAGTAAATTTGAGGGGAAATCAATAGATGAATCTAAAGAGTGGCTAGAAGATATGATAGAAGTTCATCACTTGTTCTCAGAAGATAATTCACAAAGGTTGGTTACAAATAAATATTGTGATGTTCACACAAATCTGAACATAAGCATGGATTTCACCATAGAAACCTTTGAGCCACTAAAAATGGTTGAAGGTGAACTTGAAGATGAGTTTCTTGAAGAACTTGAAAATTGTGAAGAAGATGCAATAGAGTTTCATCCCATGGGTCTAGATGATCATTATTATAAGTGTTTAAAAGGACATGAGAAATCATTATTTGCTCACAATCTTACTGATGAAATTTCTATTTCACTTGATATGCAGGTTGTTGAAAATTCTACCTCAAATGAAGATTTTATAATTCCCAGCAAGCCATCTTGCAGAAATAGAGAAGGTTTCAAAATTCAATCATTTTGAAGATGAGTTTAATGCACACCTTGTTGAAATTGAAAATGAAAACATGGTAAATGTTTCTTATGACTCATTTTTAATAATGAGGAAGAGGTAAAGTCATCTCTTTTACCCTTGACTAATGAAAATTTGAGTATAAATTCACATGAATGGTTTGGATTTAATGTTGGTGATGACCTAAAATAAAATGTTGATCTATTTGAAGTAACTCAGGTGGTTGATCAAGAATATTTGTTATTTAACACATCTTATGATCAACCAGATTTGTGGTTTGAAAAGGATGGGCATATGTTTAATTGGGTGCCTAATTTTGGTATTTTTGAAAAGCAGGTGTTACATGAAGATAAAGAGCTACAAGATGACAATGATGGAACTCATGAAAAAATTGCAATGGCTCACCAAATTTTGGTAAATGCTACTCATGATGTGTTGATTATGGATGACAAGGTAGAATCTTCACCTTTGTTATTGATGGAAATTCTAGGTAACAAGTTGTATGATGTTCCTTTAGATTCTCATAATTTTGATAATAAAATATCAAGTTTTGTTAATAAGGAATTGGAAAAAAATTCTAAATCTATTTCCATAAAAAAAATAAAAGAAGACATGATTGAATCATTGAACCAAGTTCATCAACATCTAACAATTCAATCTAGGATACAAAACTATAATGATTCTTATTTTGTAAATATCCTAGATTCTTGTAAATTGTTACATGAATATGATTGGCTTAAAAACATAGGTGATGATTTTGCTTTAAAATTTTCAAAAGTTGCTTCTTATTTGAAAGAAGTCCTATATGCTTGCGAAAATGAGAAATTAAGTCAAAGTGATGAATCAAGGTTTGGAATTCCCATCTTGTTGAATAAGCATAAGATCATGGATGAATCAAATCTTAAACATGGAATTGTTTATAAGTTTGAATCAAATCAGTGGGGTGTGAAAGGCAAAATGAAATTTGTTATATGGTTTGGCCTAATCCTCTTTTGGTTAGAATTATGTAAAGCTTGGCATGCATATAATCATATATGTCTTTTATAGTGTGCCAATCATGTTTGGGATCCAGGGAAGTGATAGCATAAATTTAGCATCATTTTGTATATAGTGTATATTTTTTGTAAATTATTTTGGTTTTCTTGTTTTTATAGTTAATTATTTTTTGTGAGTTTTTCAGTTGGTTGTTTTTTTTTTGTTTATGTTTTGTTGAGTGTTTATCAGATTTTGGTTGTGTTTTGTTTAGTATAGCACTAAATTGGTTTTGTCATATTTTGGAATTTTATTATTTTTATGTGTAGTTGAGTTTAATGAAGGTTAGTGAGGTTTTCATGATTGAGGTGGTTGTTACCGAGACACTATTCATTTGATGGTTTTGTTTGGTATTCGGTCCTGGGTCATATAGGATGAAATTACCTATTTTGAAAACTTGTAAAACCTGAAGAAAAATAAAGTGAGATGTTAGTGTATATCTTCATGAATTTGAACTAAGATAATGAAATTTGAAAATATTAGAATCATATTGCAAAAGCTTCACGAGTACCACAAACACATTAAGGAATATCTTTTGGAATTCTGGAAGTATGAAGTTGTCAGTTTTGCAAATTAAGGTGAAAATTTTTATATACTCTTTCAACCTTACCTGATATCTAACCCATATGGTAGGTGGATTTGTTGCAAAGTACCATATTACAGGATAAAAAGAGAAAAGAAAAGAAAATAAAAAAAAAAAGAAAAAAATGAGAGAAAAAAATGATGAATACAATGAAAAGTAACATCAAATATGTCACCATAAACTAGATAACCTTCATTGGAGCTATAGATGCTCGGCTGACAGTGAAGCTATGTCTAGAATAAAAGGAAATGCAATGTACAAAGTTCACCTACTATATGGGAGTTTCAGATAATCTCTATCGGGGCTATGAATGCCTAGCCGACAGTAGAGCAATATCTAAAGAGAATCAGGTAGAGGTATTTCTTCAAGGAGAAAATGTTCATAGCCTGAAATGCAAAATTGATAATGGAAGGCTGAATGGTTTTAAAATATATAGAATGAATCACTTTACACACACCTAGCTAATGTTGATGATTCTTATGGTTCATGTTGAATTGGTCTATTCACATTCTCTAGATATTATTGATGCTCATGATTCTAATATTTGGATTTTTGTTGTTTTTGGAGATTGGGTTCTTAAGTCCAAAATATCCAGGGATATTTACCAGTAGAGTCGCCATTTGTTGTAAATCCTTCACAATGACCCCAAAATTGGGGACCCACTTGAAATTTGGAATTAATTCTAAAGTTTGTTTCACATATTGTTGATCGTTGTCATCATTTGAATGTCAAAATTCATCTTCATGAAAGTGACCTTATAGTTGGATTTATGGTCAAATTTGTGTCATGACCCAATGGGTTTTTTATTTTTTTGGTATGGTCATGTGGTGGTGGTTAAATTTCAATATGTCATGTTTTATTTTGTTGTTATGTTACTTTTGTTTGTTAAAATGTTAGTTTTATTATGTTTTGTTGTTTGTTTTATTGTTTTATTTTGTTCTTTTATATTATATGTTATGTTTTTATTTTATCATGTGTGGGTTTTATTTTAAGTTGTATTGTGTGTTTATTGGTTCTATATTTTTATGGTGTTATTATAATAGGTTGTCTTATTATTATATGTTAATGTTTGCATTAAGTTTCTATTTTTATTTTTATGTTAGTTTTTTTGTTTTATGTCTTGTTTATATTATCTATAATATTATTATGTTAAGTTTCTATTTTTATTTTTTAGATTTGTTTTAGATTATGTTTATTTATGTTATGTTTGTATTATCATTGGTCATTATGTGATAGATCATATACCTAGGTGTTTATGTTGTATAGTTTACAATTTGTATTCAACTTGCATGACGTTTTGAATATAATTAGTAATGTTGGGTCTTTAAGATTTTAAAGTTTTGAAAATTATTAATGATTGTTATAGGTATTTGGTGGGATTTTAAAGCAAACAAAGGCTTTGGTTGTTGAAATAAACAAAGGAACATTTGGGATTTGACACACAATTTGAAATGATATTGAAGACATGCATGTTACCTGTTTTCACAAGAGCGAAAATTTTGATGGCAGCACATCACAGGTCGGACAGGTTGAGAGATAAGATCAAGATATTGAAGGAGCAAATCAGAATATTTATTTATAGAAGGCTACATTTGCAAAGGAAATACAAAGACTTTGGATTTATTGTAAGATTCATTATATTATATCAAATTCAATTTTTGTTAGAAGCAAGCACAACAGTGGTGTTTTTAATGTATAAGTTGATTGATATGATGTTTTAATTTCAAGTTCCATAGAAGATTGCATCAGATTTGTGTAAGATTGTGTGAAATCTGATCTGCACAAGTTTGGTTTTAAAAGTTTGTGTTTCTGTGTTGTAGCAAGTTTGTCCGAGGGTTTTCTTTTAAATTTATTACTTTACCTGAGTCTTTTCAAATTTATTTGAAATATTTAGATTTAAATTAAAGCCTAGTTATTTTATGAAGGATTTAAATTTCATAACTAGGTTAGACTAGAATTATATCACCTGAATATTTATTTCTATAAATAATTTGGGTGAATTAAAAATCATAGTGAACTTTGATTTTTAAATCTCATAAATTTAAAAGTTCATTGTTGTCTTTATAAAATTCTGATCTGTAAAGATACAGAGTTACAGAAGGATTACAAAATTTATTGCAATCAAATATTTAAGTTTATAAATATTTTATAAATAAATTTCATTGAAAATAAGGATCGTCAATAGTTGATTTTAATAAATATAGAGTTGAGAATCTATAGTTTGAGATTTATTTATGATATTAAAAGTTTGATATATTGAAATTTTTAAATCTCAAATCATAAGTCCAAAGCTTACTATTGAAGGAATTAAATTTATTTAATTCAAATATTTAATCTCATAAATATTTGAATAAATAAATATTGGATTAAAAGATTATATGAATTCTAAATTTCATATTATAAAGTGTAAAATTTATAATTAGAATTAAAATAGTTTGAGTTCTTTACCTTGTGATAAGAAGAAAAGAAATAATCATGTTTAGAATATTCAAAGGCAGTGCCATAAAGTTTTCACATTTTCTAATAGGGTTTTTGTTTATCTTTCATTTAAAGTTTTATTTTAAAATATTTATTCATAAGATTAATGTTAATGCTTTTAAATGTATTTAAATTATTTTAATATAAGTTTAAAGCATTAAAGTTCATACTTTCAAATAAATTTGCATTCTCAAAATATTAATTTTCAAAGGATAAATTTATTCATTTTGAGGAAGTAAATGTTATTTATAAAATGCAAATGATAATTTCAAAGTCAATATACTTGTTATACTAGGCCCCTTGTTAATAGTTGAATGTTAATCCCTGAGATGTTCTATGTACTTAATCGACATGTTAGCATAAACACATAACGTGTTACGTAAAGAACCTTGGAGAAACATAATATTCTTTACAAGAGAGGATTTTGATCCTACTGTCGGGTGATTTTGTATTTGGATAAAATCACACCTCAACAATACTTAGGAACAACATGTAGACATATTCAACAAGTCACTTACATGTGTTAAGTTTGAGGTATTCCAGTATTCCTCTCTAGGAAACTCTAAACTATGATGTAATAAGGGGGGAATGTTAGAAAATTATTATCATCATAGTTTGTTAGTATCAGAATAAGTTGAGTAGTTTTAATCACTCAATGTAGGATTTATGAGTTAAGTATTAGTTACATGTGGTTGTAGGTAGTTTTTACCCTATTACAATTTGTTGTGCCATATTAGGTAACACCTTATGTACTTAACCAATCCTAACCAATGAAGATATCATCAAAGAATTTCACCAACTTTAGGCAATAAAATATATTGTCCTCAATCCTTTATTCATAGGAAAATGTGCATGAACATCATGATAACATAGGATTCTATGACTTTGGTTAGTATGATTTTGATGTATAGTTTGAGCCTATCATGGGATTATGTGATTTATAGAGGGAATGCATACAATTGTATCCCAAATTTAATCTATTTTTGTTTGCGGTTTGGTGATTTGATCATAGTTTTTTAGTTAATCTAAAACATGTCTAACCAAACATGCATAATATCATATAAATCAATTCCATGATTTTTAGTCATAAAGCATCTAGTTGAACAAGTTTCATCTTAGTATTCCTTAAACTTTCAAATCATATTTGATATTATGTTATCCAAATGAATGATTTATAAGGTGCATTACTAATTTTTTATTGGTTGCAACAAAATATGTCAAGTTGAAATATTTTTCTAAGTTTGATCACCCACATTTGCATGATGGTCATATATGATGCTTAGCTCTATATATCATGGAGGCGAATCCCCTTCCTTACCTCATCTAAAATCTCTTTCTATTTCCCTTAAAATGAGAAACACAACAAATAGGGTATTTTTACATTTATTAGAAATGACAAGTGAAAACAATAAATAATTGTCCCACGTGTTTAACGAATACATAAATTGTATATAACAATCATATCACTACAATTTTATTATGTGATGAGGAATGTTATTATGAAGGTTTCTCTTAACCATGGAATGAGTCACTACATTGTAGGTATTTATATACATGTCATTGCTATTGCTATTATGGTTCCTTTTGCATAATGGTAGAGTGTCTATTTATTTTATATAAAAAATAGTTTTTAGTTCTAACAAAAAACTTATATATTAAATATTGTTATTAATTTTCTATAGGAAAATCCATCTCAATCTCACATTTTGGATGATTTTCTAGATTTTTATATTGGGTTTATTAGGGTCTATAGTACTCACTTGGGTGTTGATTGAAATTCATTTATATTTTACTGACATTGGTGTTGGTAATTTTACGTCTTTTAAATATATTTTTTTTCCAAATTGATTTTTTCGAAAACACAAACCCTTTGAACATAAAATTTAAAAAGAATAATTTAGTTGAGTAGTATTGTGCCATTAAAAAAAACAAATGTTCATATTAGAATAATGGATTGCATATAAGAAAATCAATTTCTTGATATTTTATAGTTCAAATATTTATTTAAAAATAATATTTATCAAAATACTTTTGAAATTGTCTCTATCAGACATTGGTCAGTCACATTATTCAAATACATTTTAATGCTCTATATCATATCAAATCATGCATTTTATTAGAAATGAAAAATATAACAACAATCTACATTAAGAATACTTAGGTTGATATAGACAATGTTAACTTGCACAAAAACTACAAAAGTCCCTATAAGTAAGACTCATTATCTTACACTCATCATAAAATTACACTTTATTAAAAAAATGAATTAATCATGTATGTATGTAATTTTTTTTATTAATGTATTTATTTTACATATAATTTTACTTGAGAGGAGAAGAGGTGAAAGACAATTTGAAAAAGAGATTAGATGGTCAAAGAGCACATCTAGTGGATAGTCTACAAATAGGGAAGGATACAAGGAAATGTTTGAAGATAATAATGAGGAGGTCCTTTTGTCATGACCCTCCCTTGAAAAAAAAAATCATATAACAAGCTTATTAATTTATATATTATTTCAAATGAAAATATTTGGATTTTATGATGATTGGTAGTTTTAGATTATTGTATATTACTAATGGATTTGTGGGTTTCACAGGAACATGTGTTCTCTTGAATGAACAAATAACCGATGGTAAATATAGCCAAATCGCTTGACACGTAAAATCCACCATTAGACCTAATTCACAATTGTGCACTTTGCATTTATTTCTCTTGTTGTGATTGCATGGTATTATGTCTAAATATTCAAGAAAGGATGAGTTACCTTAAATAGTTTTAAAGCAACATAGAATACTAAGGGGTGCTTATTGATAATGTTTAGTAGTAAAGGAATTACTAAGTTTTCATGGAATAAGCCTTAGTTGCAATAGTAGTTACTTATGAAATTGAAATGATGAGTTTCATTTGTTAAAAGTTCCTTATGTATGAATTAAAAAGTAGATTTCTAAGTCTCAATAAGAAAATAATTTAATGGTAGGAACAAGTGACTAAGGTTTTGAACTTTAGAACTATCACAAATATTAAAAGAACAAATGACTTTGTATCTTTGTTTAATGGAAATCCTTTTTGAGAGAATGAATAGATGCAGACAATTATGGAGTTCATTTTCAAGAATGAACTTGCCCTATTCTCTTTAGAAAACCCTTCAAGGAGGAAAGGGGAGAAAATGAAGGCTTTTAGTTTTGAAGAGGGAACACTTTATAGATAAGGGAGGATTTGGAAGCATTGAATAATTAAATTGGTGAAAGAATGATCCATTTGTGAGCATTAGAGTCATCTCCAAGACATCCATTGAGTGGATAAAGGTACCCTCTCTGTAATTTATTGATGTAGTTGTTTTTAAACCATGGCATAAGGAAAGCTTGAGTATGTTTTTCAAAGCCTTAAAGGATTGCTTGGTATGTAAAAATGTATAATTACATGCAATTTAGAACATCTTCATTATATAGGTCACAACCTTGTTGCTATATATACCTATGGAGACACAGTTTGACCATATGCTTCTTCTTCCTCAAGCATAGTAAATTGGGTAGCAAGAAGTGTGCATGTGCATGTCTCTTTAGGAGGTGCCACTACATAATGGAACCCAAATTTGGTCTCCACATTAAACCCATGTCTATCTATAGCATATTAACCTTGATAATCATTAAGTTTACCTTAGCATAGGGAACGTTTCTACTTTGTGTGTCTTGAGCCATGGACATGTATGGCGTAGCGATATCCGTACAACAATTGAGAATGTCTTGAAGGCTTTATTAAGGAATGATTTTGGAGGGATATCTTCTATCTTGGGCCACCTTATGTTATATGTTAGGTTGAATTCGTTAGATCGAATTATGGCATTATGAGCTGATGCAACCCCATAGGAGGAATACATGTCTAACAATCCTTTTAGACTATAGATGCCACCGTTATTATATCTTTCACCCTGCATATAAAGCACAAACTAGGACTACATCCATATGAAATTACCTTGCAAACTAAAATATATTATTATTATTATGTGAGTATCATTTGGATAGGCATCCCGAGAATGGTTGATTCACCTTAGAGGAGTAGATTATCTTATCCTAAATAAATGAACTTTATATGGATCCTTAGTATGTTAATTCCAAGATAATTGATTCAATATGTTAGTTGGCTAACACATATTGTGAAGTAATATACTTTGGAGGAATGTTATAATAAAAATTGAATGCTCTTTAATTTGGTTTGGAAAGGAACTTAGATTGTATAAGATGGGTCTTAAATCTTTTTATATCATATTGCATTTTGGAAAGAAACTATTCTGTAGAAGTGAAGAAATTCATTTGAATCTAAAAGTAGCTAGAAATGATCCTTAGAATAAATATAATGTGTTTTAATTAAAGGACAAAATATTATTATGATTATTTATGAATTAGATAGTTACAAAATTAACCATCTTAGAGAAATGTTGAATTGATCTATTAAATATTCTTACAACTGATTGGTTCATTTTGAAATAAAATATTGTGGTTGTTTAAATGATGAGTAGATTGAAAAGAAAGTTGGAATCATGCTTATTTTAGATAATTAGAGAAGGATGGTGTTATTGTATCCATGTTCACCTTTTTGGAAACTAGATTGAGGCTATTGTTAAAATATGAATGGCATCCTTGTATATTTTAATCATGTAGTTGTCTAGATATTAGAATAACTAGATATTTGTATATGATTATCTTAGGAGATATGTATGGATAGTTTATGCATGTTGAATCTAAATGCTTATTGTGAAAATAGAGAATCTATTGTTTTATATAGAATTAATGAAGGTTTTTGGGGCATGGGGCCCAATCAAAGAAAAATGAACTTATGGGGTTCCACAATTATTCTTTTGTAAGAATTCACTCAAGGAGAGGACTCTGGGTGTGATTAGATTAAACAAAGAATGGGGTTAATGAGAGGGAATTATAGGGTTCCCTCACTTTTGTAAAAAGGTATATACAAAAGGGTAAGAACATAAGACATGTGTAGATTCTTATACAATGGATTAAGATTATGATAAAAGGAATAATGGATTCCTTATTGTAGAGTGGCTAATAGACTTGTAATGAAAATAAAGTGTTAGCATTTCATAACATAGTAATACTTTTATATTTTATTATTAGCATGTAAAATGGAAGCACATTCATGCTATCTAGTTAGTGAGTTGGTTTACCAACCAACCAAGGTGGTTCAACCACCCGAACCACCCGATCAATGTATTTAAACTTCATCATACTCAATATACTGGTTACCTCAGATTTTCCCAATATTGCAACGTTCCTCATTTTCACATGGTACCAAAGCGCAGGCAAGGTTGTTGGACATGAGGAGGGCTCGATATTCAAGGTAGAGCAAGGGCTCGGGATTCGAGGTGAGTTTTTGTTGGACACCTGACACAGAGGTCTCGGAAGAACATTCACTTTTGTGTTTGATATGTGATGCAACAGACTAAGGTAGACCCTAGGCATGCATGCAGACCAAGGTAGACCTCAACCATGTGCCATAGACTGAGGCAGACAATACTGATGATGTGGTAGTAGGATCAATTAGGTGATGTGGACACACAGGTAGACAAGATCGGTGACATGGTAGTTGACCAAGCAGGTGATGTGGATACGCAAGCTGACAAGAACTGTGACATGGCAGCTGACCAAGCAGGTGACGTAGAGACATAGGCTATGATATGGCTGGGGTAGGCAACATGTTAGGTTGTTCGAAGGTAGACTAATAGATTGTTCGAAGGTAATCAGTGTTAACACTGTGTTTTGATGCTAATAAAGCATCAATCATCTCTTGTATGATCGATGTGGGATAAATAAATCCCACACAACTCGTTCTTTACAGGTAGACGAAGTTTTAAAGAGGGGGAATCTCCTCCTTTACCTCTATCTGCCCAAGTAGACAGAGCGGTCTACATTGTAATTTGCCAAGCATAGTTCACAGGGTCCATTCTCATGGGCGCTAGAGTTTTTTTTCCCCACATAATGGGCAGAGTTGGTTAAATAGGAGGTTCACCTCCTTCACTCTCATCCACCCACCCAGACAGAGTGGTCTGTGTTGTCTATAAGTCCAGCACAGGTCATGGGGTCCATTCTCATGGGTGCCAAGTTTTTTTTGTTTTGTTAAAAAAAAAAACCAAACAAAGGTTAAAAGGAGTTTTTCCTCCTTCTTTATCATCTTCCCCCTTGATCGAGCGGTATGCACGGTTCTTAGCGCAATGTTGGTTGCAGGGTCAAATCCCATGGATGCATTTTTTTTCACCAAATCCCATTAACAACATATGTCTCAATGTTTTTTTTTCCTTCAAAGTTTCAAGACAATTTTTTTCCTATTTTTTTGCACAAGCAAAAGGGGGGATCTTCAGTATTCCTTGTTGCAAAAATTCCATGATACAGGGGGAAGAAAAATTGTTATAAGAAATCTTCACAATGTCGTATGTTCACAAGTATCTCTCAGATTCCCAATTGTTGAGAGGTCCTAACTTTGTTCCATGGAAGACAAAGATGAGAGCCATTCTTCAGATGGAAGATTTATGGGATGTAGTGATTGGCACTACAAAACACCCTCAAACAATAGGAACAAATCAAGATGCTTGGGATAAGAAGGACAAAAGAGGTCTCATGTTTATCTTACTTGCTACTACAGATGAGGTGCAACCTCATATTTGTGATGCAAAAACCAGTAAGGAAGCTTGGGATGCTTTGATTACCGTGTATGAAGGAAAGAATCAATCCACGATTCTACACCTTCAAACTCTACTACATACCCTTAGTATGAATTCTGGGGAGACAATTGATCTATTTCTCTATAGAGTGGCAGACTTGAAAGCAAAATTGAATGCTATGGGAAAACCAGTGGACGATGATATCTTGAATTCTGTCATCTTGAGAGCATTTCCAGATTCCTACAAGATGTTGATCACTTCCCTCAATGTTTCTGGTAGACAAGTAACATTCGTGGAGCTGGTAAATTTGCTTCAGACTGAGGAGGCAAATCAGGTTCAGAAATATGAGGTGCCAAATAATGCCCTTTCCACCCAACAAAGGGGTAAGAAACAAGGTCAATTTCAAAAAGGGGGTTCTTCTTCCAAAGGAAAAGGGAAGCAAAAACAATAAAAAGATAAACAATATTGCAAGATCTGTGATATGAATAACCATGACACCAACAGGTGTTGGTTCAAAAAAAAGCAACAAAAAGACCAATCTCCTAAGAAGAAAGGCAAAGACAAACAGAAATATAAAAAGAAACATAAGCAACCTAAGGGCCATGTTGCATATGCTGACTCCAACTCAGAATCAGATTTCCCTCGGTCCAATTCAGATTCTGACTCTAAAAGAGCACACAAGGTGCTCATGACCCATACTTCATCTTCCCAGATAGATGTTGTATGGTATATTGATTCAGGAGCTAGTAAGCACATGACTAGGGACAAATCATGGTTTGAAACTTTTGAAGAGAAAGAAGGTAAACCAGTCACAATTGTTGACAATCAAATCTACCAAGTGAAGGGTGAAGGGGATGTTTATGTCTCTCTTCCAGATGGTAAATTTCAGATAGAGAAGGTCCTCTATGTTCCTGGATTAGCCAATAATATGTTGTCTGTTCCACAAATGTTGGATAGAAATATGGATGTTGTGTTCCAAGTTGTGAAAGGCAAGAAGAGATGTTTTATAACCCACAGAGGTAAACATGTAGCAATCGGATCCTACAAGCATGGCTTATTCATTCTAGATGCTCTTTCAATGCCTCATGTTGCTCTGGTTGCAACTACAAAGGAGGCCACTTCTCTCTGGCATAGATGTTATGGGCATCTAAGTTTAGGATATTTGCTTGAATTGCATAAATATGAGATGGTGAGAGGACTTCCTCACCTCTCCTCTGTCTTACCAGTTTGCTCGAATTGCTTAGTAGGGAAGCAACACCGAGTACCTTTTGAGGCTAGCTCTTCTAGATCTAAGAAACCTTTAGAGTTGGTACACACCGATCTGTGTGGTCCCATGCCAACCAACTATGGTGGAAAGAAGTATTTTCAATTGTTTGTTGATGATTACTCATGGAAGATGTGGGTTTTCTTCCTTCAATTGAAATCAGAGGCTTTTTCATACTTTCAACAATTCAAGAAACTTGTTGAGAAGGAGTCGGGATGTTTCATCAAAACCCTCTGCTCAGATCGAGGGGGGGAATACACCTCTAAATAATTTTCATCATTTTTGAAAGAACATGGGATTAAGAGACAACTTACTACAACCTATACACCTCAGTAGAATGGAGTTGCAGAGAGGATAAATCGTTCCATTGTGGAAATGGTTTGATGTATGCTCAAGGGAGCACATCTTGAGGATCAGTATTGGGCAGAAGCAGTAAACACAACATCATACCTCCTAAATAGAGCACCCACTAGAGCTCTACAAGGAAAAACACCACAAGGAGCTTGGAGTGGTAAGAAACCCTCCATTTCTCATCTAAGGGTTTTTGGATGTAAAGCATTCATGCACATTCCAAAATAGAAAAGGAAGAAGTTAGATGAGAAGACCCTACAATGTATTTTTCTTGGTTATGATGAGTTTTCAAAGGGATATCGCTTGATAGATCCGCTAACCAAGAAAACACATATAAGTAGAGATGTAGTATTTGATGAAGCTTCCACATCAGATATCACATCTACAAATGTATACCTTGAAGAAGAAGAAGAACCTAAGAAAGAAAGCTCATCTCCAAAGAAAAAGGTTCCAAAATGGTATACGAGTACATTGAGAGATTCAAAACTGAATACACTTCCAGATCTAACTCAAGATCGACCATGCACTCGGAGTATGACACAACAGAGAAGAGCAGAGGCATCATCTTCAGAGGTTGATGAGCTTTGCCAACAGTTTGATGATCTATATGTAGATGCAGAGGAAGATAGAGACATAGATATGGATAATGAATAGGTTTATATGACAGCATTGGATGAAAATGAGCCTGTAACAGTTCAAGATGCACTTAGTGAGCCTCAATGGAAGGTTGCTATGGAAGCAGAGCATACATCTCTCATGAAAAATTACACATGGAAGTTAGTAAATCTGCCTTCAAGAAAGAAACCCATTGGTTGCAAATGGGTATTCAAAGTAAAGTATAAGGCAGATGGTATGATTGATAAACATAAAGCCTATTTGGTTGCAAAGGGCTATGCTCAAAAAGAAGGTATTGATTATGAAGATACTTTTGCCCCTACTACAAAAATGACTACCATTCAAGTATTGTGTGCCATGGGAGCTCAGTTTGGGTGGAAGTTACATCAGATGGATGTAAAAAGTGCCTTCCTTAATGGTGATCTACAAGAAGAAGTATACATGACCCAACCTGAAGGATTTTTTGTTAAAGGGTAAGAACAGAAAGTTTGTAAGTTGATCAAATCCTTGTATGGGCTAAAACAAGCTCCTCAAGCTTGGTACATAAAAATTGATAGTCACCTATTGCAACATGGATTCCAACGAAGTCCGTCAGATGTGAATCTCTATATAAAGAACAATGGTTCTGATATAGTGATTCTGGTGCTATACGTAGATGATTTGATCATAACAGGTAGTTCAGATAGTATGATTGATACAGTGAAAAATTATCTAAAGGCATATTTTGAAATGATAGATCTGGGACTTCTACACTATTGTCTTGGTTTAGAAGTAACTCAAAAGAAACATCATATCAGAGTTACACAAAAAAATATGCCAAGACTTTGATTGATAAATATCGCATGACTGATTGTAAGTCAAAAACTACTCCAATGGAAGCAGGACTTAAGTTATCTAGATATGATCAATCTCCAAAGGTAGATGGCACTCTCTATCATCAATTGATTGGGAGTCTTTTATACCTAACCAATACCAGGCCTGATCTCAGTTTTGTTGTGGGATATCTTTCATGGTTCATGCAGGAACCCAAGGTAAGTCATTGGAAAGCAACAAAAAGAGTTCTACATTATGTCCGTGGTACAACAGATTTTGGCTTGGAATACAAAAAGAATAACAAGTTTTATCTACAAGGATACATGGACTCCGACTATGTTGGATCCATTGATGATCGAAAATCAACTTCTGGATATATCTTTCATCTTGGCTCTGGTCCTGTCTCTTGGCATAGCAAAAAATAGTAGGTGGTTGCAATTTCTTCCATAGAGGTAGAATATCGCACAACTAGTGGAGCAGTCTACGAGATAATATGGCTACGTCGCATTCTTTCAAATATGGGTCTTCCAAAGAATCTTCCACTACATTTGTTTTGCGACAATCAAGGTGTTTTGAACCTTGTCAAGAATCCCATTTTTCATGATCGCACCAAACACATTGACACTCAGTGTCATTTCATTCGTGATGAAGTTCCAAAGCACAAAATACAGCTCCAGTACATTCCCACTAATGAGCAAGTTGCAGATATCTTCACTAAAGCACTTGCACGTATTAAATTTGAACTATTTCGCAATACTCTGGGTATTTTCCAATAATGTAATAAAGGGGGATGTTATTATTTTAAATAAATTTAGTGTAAAAATTGGGTCGAAAACCTTATGAAAACGAGGCGAATTTACCCTAAAAAAATTAGATCCCAAAATTTTCGGATGAACGGGCCGAGCTCTATGGTTCCAAAAATCACAAAATTGACATTTTGGAAATCCAAAAATTCGCGCTAAATTGCAAAATTTGCCACTAAGAAAAACCCTGCTTGAGAGCGGTAAAAGTCTATTGGTCTCACCGATCCTCTAGTGATCAGTTTGTCTCCTTGAACTGCTATCAATTCCTTATTTGATTTTCTATCCACTCCTTGAAAGCCGATACTATTTTATCTCTTTTCCACCTGAGTTATTCCTAGAGTTGATCTTTCTTTATTCTTTTATGTTATACCCATGATGACATCCTTAATTATCATCTACTCAGAGGTTATGCACTATCAATGCCCTTGCAATATTTGATTGCGGTAACTCACTTTACTCAATTAACTGCTCTAGGAAGGGAGGAGGTGAAAGAGGGGCTTGAACATGGTTGTGATTATTTTTATTATTTTCATCTACTCCTTCCATGAATTTTTCTTCTTCCTGGTCGACTAGTATCTTGAAGATCTCATACCTATTGGAGGGATTGAGTTGGGTTTGCTCTTTACCATCTTTTTTATTTTACCTTCTCCTTTTTTTGGTTTGTTCAAAACCATCTCCTTGTGCTTCTTTGCCTTGAGAAATATTGGTTTTTTCTTTATTGATTATTGACTTACCCTCCTTAGGAAGATTTGACATTCCCAGATGAGCCTCCATTTTTATTTTCATTTTATTTGGGTAGGATCGTGTCAAATGCTCATATTTATGGTTAACTTTGCACCTGAAGGGCAATGACTCATAATCCAGTTGTTGAATTCAAGATAGTCCTGCAAGTTTGAGTTTAACCTCTATCGACAAAGGTTGGATAAGATACATTTTACACACATAATCTAGCATAAATGGTTGTGTTTCCTTCTATTGTGTCTTTGGAAACACCCAAATATCTTCCAAGGGAATTACTGATAATTTCTAATACTTGCTCACTCCAAAACTCCATTGGAAGTGCATACAAATGGATCCAAACCGGGACAATAGTGGGTTCAATTCGAGGATCAAATCCCACTCTCCAAGGCTGAACAAATAATCCTATCGAACCATGATTTCTCTTTTTTGATTTGAAAGCCCTATTTCTATCGACAAGTGAAGAAAAACTAATAATAAAATATCCATTGCTAATAAACCACAAAGAATACTCACCAAGAGGCTCCTAGTTTTGTTGGATCCAAGAATGCAAAAAAAATAGGATAGGGTGAATACCCATGAATTTATAGATCATATCATGATTGGCTCTATATAAAAAATTTCTTCTACCATCCTTTGCTCAATGACAATCTTTGACCTTGATTATGATTGTGGTAAGTATCCATTAATTTGTTGATATGTTGATGTATTTCTAGCAGCTGTAAAGAGCATTTTTTATGTATATTTTTATGCTTCTTCAGTCACTGCTGAAGATTTATCCCTTAACAAATCTACAAATGAACTATATCCCTCTAAAAGAGGATCCAAAGGTGTCCCCATTGGGCTCTCCTAGGGCAATAATCTTGTCTTCAGTTCCACAACAACCTATTTATTTTTATTTTTAACATACTATGGATATATGTTTTGATGTATCATGATTTGCTTATGACTTAGTCAATCTTGCGAAGAAAATTTATTTTTAAATATTGTTACATAATTTCATAGAAATTGAAAACAAAATTGAATGAAAAAGTTTTCAAATTAATTAGTTTTTTAATGTAATTATGTAATAATATTATTATTTATTAATATTTATCAGCTTCTTAGAATTAAATTTATATTTAAGAAATTTATTTTAAAAATTATTTACAATGTAAGTATTAAAATCCTCTTATACCTATCTATTTAAGAAAAAAATAAAAAATATCATTGGTTTTCCTTGTTTTTAAATAATATTTATATAAATATTCAAAATAAACTACATAGAGGAAAATCTTTATAATTAGTTAAAAATATAAATTTTAAGATATTATTTTTTATTATATATATAACTTTCTAAATATATAGGAAGATAGATAAAGTATTCATTTTCATAGGATTCAAACAATAAATCTTTTTTTGGTAAGTTTAATTAGTTTCAAATTTTAGATAGTTTAAATAATTATGTTTTTTTTTAAGATAATTATGTTAACGAAGGATGGTGGAGGTTTAAGGATTATTTGTGTTTTATTTAGGTATTATTGTTGTAATACATTCTAATATATTTTAACTGTATTATCACTAGGGTGTCTATTATAATGTATGAACACTTAACATAATTGCTTGTTATCAATTATTTGATTTATAATGATTTGGGTAAATGTTAATATTCATCCATTTGACCCATGTGATTCAGGTGAGTTCGAGAGGGTAGGACAATCCTCCAAAGGAGGTCTTGGTTCGAATCTCCACCGTACCAAACATCATTGGGTACCTAAAATTCAATTGATAATTTTAATGCGATCAAGGTTGGACACGACTCCCAAGTGATTTTGATGGTGTAAAACCCTCTAGTCGTGATTTTTCGGACCAAAGCAGCCCTGTAAGGATTTTTTTTTTTTTGTTAAAATAATAAAAAAATCATTCACCATTTGAAACTCCTCTCCCTATACCACTTTAACAAAACTTAATAGACCTCATATTATAGATCACATGTGGAACTAAAGGTTTATAATGTAAAAACTATTAACCTTAATGGATCTGGTGCTAAGGTTCACCATGAAATTAAAACCTTGACTTATAATGTGAAAATCCTTTATGTCCATTGCTTGCCTTAAATTTATTGGAAAACTAAATTCTCTTGACTATAAATAGCATCTTCCTTAATTTTGTGTATCTTTAGAGTAGAATCATAATATCTACAAGTAAGTTAGATGGATAAAAGCACATGTTTTTTTTTCAGGAGAATGTTTACAAATTACATCAACAACCACCCTCAAGGGATTTGAATATAAGACCACTTAAAAAACAACCACCATCTTTAGCCACCTGTCGGCCCAAAAAACACATGTTTTTTTTTTAAACTTCCACTTCCACTAGATTTTATATGTAATTTGAATGCAATATTTTACGTGTTTGAATGAATCATGGTATTTTCTAGAATCTAAACTAATCCATAGTAGGTTAAATTATATACTCTCCTTGTTTAGAAACTAAAAACACTTTTGTTAAATAGCGATTCTTTAAAAGATGGATAAAAGCACATGTTTTTAGAAACTTCCACAAGATTTATATGTAATTTGAATGTAATATTTTACGTGTTTGAATGAATCATGGTACTTCCTAGAATCTAAACTAATTCATAGGTTAAATTATACTCTCCTTGTTTAGAAACTAAAACACTTTTGTTAAATAGCGATTCTTTAAAAATAATATTTTTTCTATAGATTTTAAGTTATTTGGATTGAAATGCTAACAATTATTGTGTATGAAGTGAACATTTAAATGTTTATATATTCCATATTTATGTGGTCTATCTAACATCTAAATTTAAATGTGTTAGAAAATATGTGTTTAAAAAAATATTTTATAAAAAGTGGTATGGATTTCAAATTTTAAATGATATATCTTTGAAATGATAAAAAAATAATTTTTTGTTCATTAAAAACATTTTAAAAAAGAAATAATATTAATGTAAGGGATTTGATAGAAATATAACTAACTTGTACGAATGTCATAATATTTAATGTTTTTTTATAAATTATCTCTATTTTAATCATAACTTATGGTTGTTTAGTTTTATTGAGTTTTTTTTTTTTATGTCATACCAAAATTATTTCCTTGGGGTTTTACAATTTTTAAAGTTCATAACCATCCTCTAGCTTAGATTTTTCTTGATATGCTATATGAGGACAAATCAATGAGCTACAACTGATAAGATAACGTTCATGAATGATTTTTGAACATCTCCACATTAGTAATGTCACCTTTTGTAATCCTTAAGATTTTCAAACTACAAGTGCTTCTTGAATTTCTCTTAAATGCTTAAGTTTTGGCTATAGTGCTTCATCCAAAGATCATTATTTCTTAATTTGTTTTACTTACTCTCTTTTATTTGCTTACATAATTTCTTCTCTTGCATAGTTTTATGTTTTAATTTAGTAGGATATTTTCTACAAAAAAAATGAAAAGAAAATAAACAAAGTTACAATGAATAGTTTTGTATAAATCGATAGCAAAATGGGTCCAAATATCACAATTCTATATTTCCCAGGATTGTATAATCTCATGTATATAATATCATTCAATTATAATAAAAATATTGCATAAAATAAGAAAATTTATTGATAAAACATTGTTGTATTGCATTACATAACATAGAGCTTTATCTCCAATATAAAGCCTTATATGAGACTCTTCAATGCACTTGAAGTTTGCTCTCCTCAAACTCTTGAGAGAACTCTTCACATTCCATTCTTACATAATGAATCTCACATAATGACAAAGTCTCTCATGATTACATCACACTCACACATAACTATCACTTACACACATGACACCTCACACAACTCTTCACTTACTCACATGACATATTTCACTCATAACTCATACTTGCACACATGACACCTTTCACTTATAACTCACACTTGATTACATGACACATAAACATACTTCACAACTTGACACATACTATATAATAAACTCATATCCTAATATTAATATTTACAATGGTACTTAAGGTACCAAATAATGGAATACCTTCAACATAAATTATACGTTGTTGAGATGTTGTCCATTGATGGATATGGGAAATTCATCACATTGCAGTTTTTCTAGTTTGAATACATTGATGCCTTTGTGTGTGATGATGTGATATGAGTTAGACTACAAGTAACTAAATTGTGCATGCTTTTTGTTGGAAAATGATGCTGACATGTGTGCATTTTTGGATTAGAAGGCACAAGAGTGCATGTAACCACTTTGTAACAAGTGTAGGTGTAGGAATATTGTAGTTGTAACAGTATTGAATGGTTACTTTGTTTGTAACTGTCATATATTATTTAGGATTGAGTTCCAATATAGATTAAGATAATTACTATTGCATTGTACAAGTTTGGTGTGTGAAAAAACATGAATTGAAGGATAAAAATCAGTTTTTTCAGCGTGCTATATTTTCTTGTATGTTGTAGTCCAGATTTTACAGAAAATCCTAAACTACCTAATTTGGAGGCTCTGGAAATACCTTGTATAGCTACCTTGTAGAGCTCATAACTTTTAACTCATAACTCTATTTTGCATGTTCTTTACACTGTTGGAAATATCTTAGAATATGCTTTCTTTCCATATAAAATTTACCTCATTCTGATCTTGTTTGGACCTTCATATTGTGACTGCAGTGTTTTGTTATTGAACTTTGGTGCTCTGTTTCAGCCTTCAAATCTTCATTTGGAGCCTTCAAATATTCATTTGGTATCAGATATTTGTTCAGTTGGAGGGTTAGAATCACCTTTGGTCTTGCTAACAATTTTTTAAGTATAGGTTCATAGTTGTGTGGGTGTAATGGCCAAAAACACTAACTCATTGTCAATCCTTGAGTTTAATGGAGATGACAATGAATATTGGAGCATCAAGATGAAGATCTTGTTGATGGGAAAAGTTTTATGGGATATTGTAGAAGATTGGTACAAAGAACTAGTAGATTGGACCACACTTGCAGTAGCAGGTAAAAAAACAAATAAGGATGCATAAATGAAAAAATCCATAGCCCTTTACCACATACAGTCAGTCTTGGACAAGAGTTTATTTCCAAGGATAGCTAACTTTAAGATAATTGAAGATGCATGGAAGTATTTAAAAGAAGGCTACTAAGGCAGTGACAAGGTTAAAGAGATCAAATTGCAAACTCTAAGGAGAGAGTTTGAGAATCTCATAATGCAAGAAACTAAGAAAGTTGGTGACTATTGTGTGAGGGTGAAGGCAATTATCAATAAAATGGTAACTCTTGGAGTTAAGACAGAAAAAGAGGTCATTGTGAAGAATGTTTTGAGGACTCTCACCCCAAAGTGGAATCATGCAGCCATTATTATTGAGGAGAGTAAATATTTGTCTACTCTTGAGTTCGATAATTTGATAGGATCTCTTATGTCTCATGAGGAGAGGCTAACGAAAACTATTACTACATTTGATGAGAAGGTGCTTCTAAAGTTTCAATTTCAAAGGGTGATGGGTCAAGCTCTAGTGGCATGGAAATGGCCAAGGAAGAGGTAAAAATTAGAATTCTTCAATAGGAATAGGAGGTAGAAGAGGAGGAAAAGCAGGTTGAGGAAGAGGTAAATTTAATAAAAGAAACATACAATTCTATCATTGCAAAAAGTATGGACATTATGAGGAGTGTAGGTTGAAGGTATGAAATGAAAGCAAGAGGGCCAACTATGTTGATGAGAATGAGGCTACTACAATAAACCTCTTCTTGACCTACAACAAGGCTGATCAAAATATTCAAGAGACCTGGATACTTGATTTTGGTTGCTCAAATCATATGACAGGAAATGGGGAGCTTCTTGCTTCCATGGATGAGTCCTTCAAGTCCAAGATCAAAATTGGAGATGACAAAGCTTTGGAGGTGGCTGCCAAAGGTGTAATGGATGTGAACACAAAAGAAGGTAGGATACATGTTCATGATATCTATTAAACACAAAATTTTAAACATAATTTGTTAAGTGTAGGGCAACTATGTGAAAAGAACTACAAGGTAGTCTTTTATGATAAGAAATATACCATCTATGATAAGAACAATAGCAATAGGATTTTTACTACAATTTATATGACCATCAACATATTATTTCCTTTGAAGTTTGGAGGACAAGGGGGTAGACTTTCTAATGTTGTTGTTGAAAACAAGAGTTGGTTGTGGCATCTCAGGTATGGTCATTTGAATTTTGTAAGTTTGAGGCTGCTAACTTCTCAAGAGATGGTTTGTGGTTTGCCAAAGGTAGAGGAGCATAAAGGTGTTTGTGATGGGTGTGCATTGGGTAAGCATGCAAGATAGAATTTTCCTAAAGGGAAAGCATGGAGGGCCTCATACCCACTTTAATTGGTCCATTCTGATATTTATGGACCTATGAAAACCAAAATATTGGGTAATAACTCTTACTTTCTTACATTTATTGTGATTTTCTAGAATGTGTTGGGTGTATTTTTTGAAGCATAAGGATAAAGGATTTTCTTATTTCAAATATTTTAAGAATCTTGTTGAGAATCAGAGTGGTTGTAGCCTTAAATATTTAAGGACTGACCATGGTGGGGAATTTTTCTCTAATGAGTTTCTCTATTTTTGCAAAGATAATGGTATTAAAAGGCAACTCACTACTACCTATACCCCACAACAAAATGGAGTAGCAGAGAGGAAGAATAGGATTGTTGTTGAGATATCAAGAAGTATATTGTAAAGTAAGAGACTTACCTATATGTATTGGGTTGATGCAGTCCGTACAAAAGTCTACATACTGAATAGGAGTCCCACTAGCTCATTGGAGAATATGAATCGTTATGAGGTGTGGTATGAAAAGAGGCCCAATGTTAACCACTTCAAAATTTTTGGTTATTTGGATTATGCTCATGTGGCTGATGAACTTAGGAAGAAACTTGATCCTAAGAGTGAAGCATGTATATGGTCATAAATAACCCAAAAACTCACAAAGTGGTGGTGTCTAGAGATGTGATTTTTGATGAAGGGGGAGTATATGGTCATAAAAAACTTTATGTTGATGATGGAATTAGTGGTGGAATTTCTTCTAATGTGCAGCCCAATTCTTCTAATGTGCAGCCCAATTTAAAATAAGTCCCACAAAGTCCACCAACCAGCTCTTCAAATAGTCCCAAACAAAGCAGTTCTAGTCCCTCTTCAAGTGATGATTCTCCAAACATATTTTTAGATGTTATGAAGATAAAAAGGGGGAAAAATGCACTTCAAATTCATCCTCCTACTCAGGTTTTGGACAATAATTTCCATAGAAGACTTACTAGAATCCAAGCTCAAGAAATTGACCAAGTTGTTCAAAGGCTTGAGAAGATGCACATGTATGGTGATGAAGATGAAGGTGAGACAAAAGGAGATGTTAATTATGCTTTGATGACTATTGCTGATTTTGAACCTTCTTGTTATGAAGAAGCTTGTACTAATGGTGTTTAGATGCAAGGAATGCAAGAGGAAATCAATTCCATTGAGAAGAATGACACTTGGGAGCTTGTAGAATTTCCCAAGGGAAAGAAACATGTGGGTTATAAGTGGGTCTATAAGACTAAGTATAATAGTGATGGCAGCATTGAAAGACACAAGGCTAGACATGTGGCTAAAGGCTTCACACAAAGGTATGGAATTGACTATGAAGAAACTTTTACTCCTATAGCTAGACAAGAAATAGTAAGGATGGTACTTTCTTTGGCTACCCAAAAGCAATGTATTTTACATCATTTATATGTAAAAAGTACCTTCTTCAATGGATATTTAGATGAGAAAGTGTATGTACATCAACCTCAATGATTTGAGGTGAAAGGTAAAGAAGAACTTATCTACAGGTTGAAGAAGGTATTGTATGGCCTTAAACAAGAACCTAAAGCATGCTAATCTAGGATTGATGGATGCTTTCAACAGAGTGGCTTCAAGAGAAGCAAAAGTGAACCTACCTTATACTTCAAGAAAGAAGGTAATGATATTTTACTTGTTTGTTTGTATATTGATGATTTGATTTATATAGGTAGTAGTTCTAATTTGAAATATGAATTTAAGGCTGCCATGATGAGTGAGTTTGAAATGAAAGATTTAGGATTGATGCACTACTTTCTTGGCATGGAGTTATATCAAAGTAAGGATAAAATATTTATTTGTCAAAATAAATATGCCAAGGATATGCTGAAAAAGTATGAAATTTATAGTTGTAAACCAGTCCCTACTCCCATTGCTCATGGTGAATTGTTATGCAAAGATGATGGGGCTGAAAAGGTGAATGTGACCAATTATAGGAGCATTGTTGGGAGCTTGATGTTTCTCACAAATGAGTGAGTCATCTCTCTTGAATTTGAAGGCTACAAAGTGAATTTTGAGGTATGTTAAAGGTACTATTGACTTTGGCATACATTACTATCCTACTGAAGAGATGGATCTAGTTGGTTTTAGTGACTCAGATTGGGGCAGCAACTTGGATGACCGAAAGTCTACATTCGGTAATTATTTTTCTCTTGGATATGGGCTGATCACTTGGAGCTTAAGGAAGCAAGGATCAGTAGCACTCTCTTCAACAGAGGCTAAATATATTATTGTTACTTCAGCTAGTGCTCATGCCTTATGGCTTAGGAAAGTGTTGGAGGAGATAGGTGAGAAACCAAGTGGTCCTACTACAATTTTTTGTGACAATATGAGTGTCATACAATTGGCAAAGAACCCTATCCACCATAGAATATCTAAGCATTTTGATATGAAGTACCATTTCATCTGTGATATGGTGGAAAATAAAATATTTGAGTTGAGTTATTGCAACACCCATGATCAATTGGCTGATGTTTTCACTGAAGGTGTTGCTAAGGCTCAATTTCTTAAACTTAGAAATAGTCTTGTGATCCCTTTCAGCATCAAGGGGGATAATATTGGAAAATGATGTTGACATGTGTGCATTTTTGGATTAGAAGGTACAAGAGTGCATGTAACCACTTTGTAACAACTTTGTACAAGTGTAGGTGTAGGAATATTGTAGTTGTAACAGTATTGAACTGTTACCTTGTTTGTAACTACCATAGATTCTTTAGATTTGAGTTCCAAGATAGATTATGATTATTAATATTGCATTGTACAATTTTGGTGTGTGAAAAAACATGAATTGAAGGAGAAAAATCAGTTTTTCAGCCTACTATATTTTCTTGTATGTTGCAGTCCAGATTTTACAAAAAAACTTGAACTGCTTAATTTGGAGGCTCTGGGCAGACCTTGTATAGCTACCTTACAGAGCTCATAACTTTTGAATCACAAATATGTTTTGCATATTCTTTACATCATTGGAAATCTCTCAGAATAAGCTTTTTATCTATATAAAATTTACCTCATTCAGATATCGTTTGGACCTTCATATTATGATTGCAATGTTCTATTGTTGAACTTTGGTGCTCTGTTTCAGCCTTAAATATTCATTTGGAGCCTTCAAATCTTCACTTGTCTAGCTTAGCTATGTTCACATTCTATTTGAGTATCAAGTCATCTTCTCTGGTGTGCATTTGGGAGGATTTCTTAGCTAACCATATTTTGACTATGGCTTGATGCTCTATGAATATCTAAAATGGTTAGTTACACTTTTATTTTAAGAGAATAATTTAATTCAATCGATCCTCCAAGGTTTCAATGTGTATCTTTTGTAATTAAACTTATATTACCATGTGATGAGTGTTGGAATTATCTCTTTATGTACATATATTTTATACTTTTATACTATATTTTCCCTTGATTCTTATAGTAATAGAAATTATCTTTTTATATCCCAAAATGGTGAATTTATGTCATTTCAATTTAATAACATAATTAATAGTTTTCACAGTTAAACTACGCAATTTTTACTAATTTGAATGAAAACTTACATCATGGATACTAATAGATTCCTTTATGGAAAGATTCTTGTTAATAAATTGATTAATTTTTCAAGCAAAAATGGAACCTAAATAGTCTATGGAATAGTCACCTATAGAATACATACCTACAAATATCTTAAAACATGTATCTTATAGAATGAAAATTGTAGTTATTCATGGAATTTTTGGACAAGTGATGTCTATATCCAATTCATAACAACCTCTAGATATATAGGATCTAAATCTATAGAAAATCAGTACCCAAGGGTCAATTTGGAAAACTACAACTAATGTGATTTTATCTATGTAACTGAGTTACAAGAAACAAATTGCTTTCTCATTTCTCTTTTAGGTTAGAATAGACTAGATTTTGTTCTTTTGTTGTAATAGTAAGCATGTAGTTTCAATATTTTATAGGAAAGGGTAGGTATATAAATATCAAATCATATCAAATAGAGAAAAAATAAACATGCAAGTTAGGATGTCTTTGATTAAGTAATTATAAATTAATAAAGTAGTTATATTCATATTTTTTTGATTGAAGGTGAAAAAAAGGTTTTGAAAGGCCCTAGAACCTTTTACATTAGAGGAGGTAGAGAAATATAAGACAAATTAAGCACAGGCCAGCTTCCAAGGCCAAAAGAAACAAAAATTAAACCAAAACAACCATCCAAAAGCAAAGACCAGCCCACCACCCAATAGGGCATAAAGGAGAATTTTTATTCAAATTTTTTTTAGAGACACCAACGATCTTGCTCTATTTTTGCATAAGACTAGAAGGGTAGTAAATACATCAAGATGTAGATAAAAAAACTCCAAACTTAGAGAGCAAGGATGAAGGCAAAACACCAAGCATATTCCTTGAGAATGGTAACCACTAGGGAGCAAAAGGGCCAGCCCCCAAAAAATACCCCCCAAAGAGAAGATCACTGCAACACAAATGAGATATCATCCAAGCAAAAAGACAATAAAAAGACCTATTGGATAAGTAGGCCCAATGCTTCAAAAGCAACAATTGGCATTAACCACAAAGGGAAATTGTCTTCCCAAATTCTAAATTGGCCACTATCCACACCAAATTGGCCATAACATCAGTAGCTTGGTTACCTTCCCTATAAATATGCTCAATTTTAACTTCTAACATACCTTACAAAATCTTCAAGGTGTCTTTAATAATATTCAAGATGAAATAATTATTAGTATTTCCAACCTATAGATCTAGAATGATGTTCAAGGAGTCACCTTGAATGAGAAGTCTTCTGAAGCCCCTCTCAAAAACTTGATGAACACCCAAGAAAAGTACCTTAGCTTCAGTTAGGTGGTTGGTTTGAATACCATAATCTTCAGCGTAAGCCCAAATGACCTCACCATTATAATTTCTAACAACACCCCCTCCACTAGCCCTCCTAGGGTTACCTTTGGTAGTCCATAAAAGTTTATAATGAACCACCCTTTAGCTGGTTTATGACATCTAGTAGCCAATATTTTTTTAATAGTGGATACAGAATCAGAATTTCCTAGTTTCAAATTCCAACTAACAACCCCTTTCTCCACAACTTCTTCCCTATCATTTCCAATAGCAAAGATATCCAAGTTATTCTCAATAGTAGCTTTAATCCTTCTAAAGACAAAGGATTCATCCCTAGAAATATCCTTGAAAATTATTTTTTTCCTCTTCCACTAGATACCTCATAAAAATGAGGAAGAACCAGATCCCACACCCTGGTGAGGCTGTGATTGATGAAGGAGGATTTCCACTTAGTGAAAATTTCCTTGAAATTATGAGGTAATACCCATTTGAAATAAAATGAATACAATAAAGTATTGAGCAATATATTCTAGAAATCACAATGGATGAAAATATGATCCATAGATTCAACATCCTTAGAACATAAGAGACAAATATTGGGAATATGGAATCCTTTCTTACATAAATGATCAATAGTCAAAATTTTGTTTTGCAAACACAACCATAAAAAATGCAATCTTGGGGATCAAATGAGGATACCAAAACATTTTTTCTAGAAAATATCCTCCCACAATGATTAGGTCTCATATATAGTCTTGATAGAAAAAAGGCCTTTAGGAGAATGAGTCCATAGAAGGAAGTCCTTGTCATTTTGTTGAGGAAGAAAGTATTGTTGTAGCAACATGTTCAAAATTGTCAAAATCTAAAGAATTAGAATATCAATTGTATGTAAAGTCATATGCTTCCAAATAATATTGCCATTAGTGATGATTATGTAATAATTTAATTTTTATCTATATTTTAGTGACAAAGGAGCCTTCAACTCATAAAATGCAGGACTAAGAAGGAGGGGTTTAGGAAGAATCCAAGTATCCTCCCAAAATAACACATCCTTACCATTCCCAATCTACCTCCGCATACCCTCTGTAATAAAACTTTTGACCTCTAGCAAACCATTCCATATCATAGAGCCCCTAGGAGGAGTAGCATTTCTTAAAAAAAAAAGGTGATTTTCCAGATACTTACCTCTAGTAATATATTTCCACAGATGGTCCTAAACACATAATCTCCAAGCTATATTTGCAATCAGTGCCTTGTTGAACAACAAAAAATTTCTGATCCCAAGACCACCTTCTTTCCTAGAAAAGCAAACCCTATCCCAAGATACAAGGGACACCCTTTGTTTATCCTCCACCCCATCCCATAGAAATATCCTAAATATCTAGTCAATCCTCCTCCATAATTTTAGTATCACACTTTTTTAGTGATTCTTGTATAATTAAATGGCATGAAATAAATATGTTAAGTTCTTTAACTTTTAATGAAGGGAGATAGATTCAAATTTTTTCATACATGCTTAATTGTCAAATTATATAATATGACTATGTGGTCATGATGTAGTATGTAATTAAAAAATATTGCTCTATAATATCATGGTTGGACCCACTAAAGAGATAGAGATAATTGATATTGTAGATATTAAATAGTGTGTTATGTTAGTTTAATCATAGGTAGTCATTGTTATCCTAATTTATATGATTTTTTCTCATTTAAGTTACATGTTAAATTAGAACACATGTAAAATCAATTGAATGTGATGTCATTAGCTATAAGTATCAATCCACTAGTTTATTTTTATTTTGAGTGTGAGTGATTTACATGTGGACTTTTCATTTCTAGTATAAGCATTATATTTTTAACGGATTGCTTTATGATTAAATGATTAGATGAAATAAATGAGTACTTGGTAAGTAGATAAATCCATAGATCCTTATGCTATAATAATATAAGGGGTATATATTTGACCCATTGATTGCAATAGACTTTGTAGACATCATTAGATTTTAGGTACTCCGATTGATAATTAAAGTGAAGACTTTCTAGTTCCATTGTTAGGGAGGTGTCAAAACTATTAAGATAAAAATTATATATGCCTTATATAGTACAAGGATGAGTATAGATTAGAGGTCAAAATGAAATCTATAGACAACCATGCATTTAAAATTCCCTTTTTCTTATACTAGTTGCCCATCTCTAATTTCCATGAATTGACCCAAGGACCAAAAAGGTAGATTTTATCTAAAGAACATTATTAGGAAGGTAGAAAAAGTAGGGTGGAATATACCTCCAAAATTATTTCATAGAAAAATAAGCCTATATATTTTAAAACCCTACTCATAGTTGGTTATCCTGACACAAGAGAGAACTCAACCAATCCTAACCTATAAATTTTGGAATATGAAGTTGCACATGTAATAACTAAAATAGACCTAGGATATGATGATCCCATAGGTGAGACTAGATAAATTTTACATTATAGTGTAACTCTTATACTAAAATACCTAATGAGATGCTTAAACAACTCAAATAATTTTCCCTTGAGATCCTCTCCTCGCTTCTTTCTTCCTTTGAGAACTATTGGGTGACTCCTAATTCTCAATTGGACCTTTTTGAATAGTGGTCCCTTTATCCTTTTCGTTCCCCTTTTTGTCATGCATTGTGGAAATTCTCCCTTCCCCATTTTTTGGGGGGTCTAGAAAGAGTGTAATAATAGGGCCTTCAACAATATTTCTAGAAACCCAGCCCAAGTTAGTTCTAGAATTCATTATTCTCTTTTTAAAAATATTTCCAATATTCCCTTTGGCCTTTCTCCCAATCCTCCTTTTCAACCTTCCCTAATTTCTAGCCTAGGCCTATCTATCCCAGAAGGTCCCTAAGCCAATACTCCTAGATGGAAAACTTTTGGACTCCTCCTCCTAGGGATTGCATAAAATTTATTTTTTATGGAGATTTAAAGGCAATCATGTCCTAACAGGAGTTGGAGGTCTCATTAGAAACAAAAAGGGAGATATCATTATCGCCTTTGCTAAAACTCTTGGAACTCAAACTAGCCATTTTGTTGAGGTGAGAGAGCTCTTCCAAGGTTTGACTCTTCTTACTGGGATGAATGTCAACAAATTCCTTTTAAAAATAGATTCACTTAATATCATCAACAACATAAATGGGAGATCCTCCACTAGTTGGAATATAGATAATATTTTGGATGAATCAAAGAGGGTCCTAAGTAACTTTGAAAGCTTTCAATGCCGACATATTTATAGAGAAGACAACTCATTTGCGGACCTTCTTGCTAACTTGGGTACCCAAATTGAAGGACTAAAGGTGTGGAAAGAGAAATTTTTGCATGAACTCATTATGGTAGCAAGAAGAGACTATGAGCCTCTCAATGAAGGTTTATAATATGTTATCTGTTGGGAGTCTTTGGATCTCCTCTACCTCTACTCGAGAAGGTGGTTTCTTTGGACTTGGTTCTTGTTCTCCTTGTGTTCTGATTTGTCCTATCTCTCTTGGACAATGATGTAATTATGTAAAAGTTTTGGGGATCCTTTCAAATCTTCTTCTTTCCATATTATTAAAAAATCAAATAATTTTCCATAGTTGTAAGATCATTTTAATTATTATATTGTGGTTGCCTTAACAAAGGTTGGTAAAAACCTATTACTACCTCTTTAGGTGATAGAGATATAAAAATAGCAAGGACTAACAAGGAAATTGACCGTTTATAATGTAAAAATATATATTTACAACATATAAAGGATAATTTAAAGAAATAGAAAATGCACCTACAATCTAGGACAATTTTGTCTCTCTTATAAGATCTACTAATTAACCAAAGTAAAAAAATAAAATAAATCACTCCCTAAGGTGAATAAACCAACATGATGTAAATCAATCTAATTTTAATACAATAGGTATTTTTTCAATTTAAAGATGACAAATCAAGCTAAAAAAATGGTTGTTACATTTTAGTCTTCCATAACAAAAACCACTAGGGATATTAAAATGAAAAACAATTCCCCAATCAATCCTTTCTATATTTCACAAGCTCAAAATAAAATATCTAGATATGTTTCTAATTCATTTTCATATTTTGCATAGTAGTTATAATAATAAAATGGGTGCATAAAGGATAAAAAAATCCTTTCCACTCTTAGTGATTCAACCCTATGATTTTTTATGGGGTTAGAAAATAAACCAATTAGGACATGAGATGACATAAAGAAAAAATATTGAAGAAATATTAGATTTTTTCAAAAACCAAACAAGCCAAGTATTAAGTCTTGCATGTGACCCATAGGGATGAAGAAATATTAGAAAATTGTATTGAAATATTTCAACTCAACCTACAATGCTCTAGATGAAGAAACCTTGAATGTTATCTTCTTAAGATTTTTTAAAGAGGAGGCATTGGAATCCTTAAATTTGATGGTTGGTATAGAATTCGATATTATTATGATCCTTTATCAAAATTATTTTAGATAGACTTTGTAGAAATGAAAAATCACTTGAAGAAATTTAATTATTAAAACCTATATATATGTTACATAAACTAAAATTTAAAATATAATGGAGGATATGAAGATTGATATCCTGGCTTCTTTAGCCATCCAACTCAATACATTCTAGTCCAAAAGGAAACAAGAAGAGATAAAAATTTATCTATTTTCTATCCAAATTAAACCAAATATTTGAAAAACATGAGTGTCCATTAAAAAAAACAATGAAGAATTGTATCTGCTTAGAAGATCATACCAATGATAGTTGTCTATCTTTCCATAGAATCAAGGAAGATGCTAGGAAGTAAATATGAATATAGATGAAACATAACACATCAATTCATGGGGAATACAAAAATAGCAACCTCATTCTATGAACTATAGAAACCAATATTTTTAGATAGTTATCCACAATCTTGGTATCTATAATAGTAATGGCAACAATGACCACTAAATCAATATTCCTAAAAAAAATAATTTTAAAATCCTTTGCACTAATCCCACTAAGGCCACTATAGTTCTTGCAATGACCATATTTTCTAGCTAGTTATTAGTGAGTTCCAAAAAAACCATTGATATTGTCATCTTCCAATCTTAATACCAACATCAATATCAATAGTAAATAATATATTAATAATAAATTATAGCCCAGTTAGCATCAAATATCAATACTAGACTATAGACTATAACCAACTTTATGACTAAGGAGTTATAAATCATAATAAATCTATGGTTTATAGTCTAACCAACTCTATGAGCTAAAGGTAATGTTTTAATAAAATTATGAGCTATAATCAACTTTATTATGAGCTAAAGGTAATAATTTAATAAATTTGAGTGCTATAATCAACTTTATGACCAAGGAGCTATGTTTATAAATTTAGTGGCGTATACAACTCGTATAGTCCTATGCATTTCTAATAAATTTATTAATAAGTAAATAAATTGTGGGAGATGTAATTTCTATAGAATCTTGGGAATACCATAAAAATTTTATGGTGTTGAACTAAAAGCTAGCCTAAGAGGATGTCTATTAATATTTGGAATATCATGGTTACCCACAATTTATGCTTTAGAAATTATAGGATAAGAAGTATGACCATTTCTAATGAATCCTATATAAAGAGTTTGATGCAATATCCACAACTCAACCTTCCATTCTAAATTAAATTTCTATTTGGATAGATTAGGAAGAGAGTGAAGAGACCAATGCTTTTCATGTTCTGACTTTAGATAAATATTTGGTTCTAAAGGAAAAAAACGAAGATACAATTATCAGTAACTTCCTATAGAATGTGGATCCTATTAAATTATTTATTTAAAATACTTCTAGAATATTGAGAAAATAAATAGCATTGGGTATAGCTTGTGTGATATTCATTATATGGACAAAATCCATTCTACTAAGACTTCCAAAATAATTTTTAGTAAGTCTTAACATAACCAATTAATTAACAACCAAGTAGTAGAAAAAATTGAGTGATATAGTTATCAAGTATAATTTTTCCTTTGCTTGGAATCACCAAGATATGAAGTGCATTGATCCTAAAACCCAAGTACAATATATCTATATTTAAAACAATGCTAAACCTATATATCAAGCTCATAGGTAAATATATGTTGTTGTTAGAGAGATTGTTAAGGAAAAACTTAAAAAACTATTGAATGTAGGTTTTACCTATTCAACTCCTAATAATTAATGCATATCTACTTTGGTCATTATTCCTAGAAAAGTAGGAAAGGCGAATATACATGTAGACTATTGAGAATTAAATAAGGAAACTAAAAAATATCATTGTTTTCTCTACTCTATTGAAAAATTATTAGACACCTTGGTTAGGATTTAAAAAGTCATTTATTGGATATGCAAGCTGAAATTGAAGAAAATGGATTCTCAAGCGAGCTAAGCAATAAGGAAAAATTGATCATGTCTGATCTCCATAACACTCTAGTCCAATAATAAATCTTGTGGAAGCAGAAGTATCGGGCCTTATGGCTAAAGGAAGGTGACATAAACACAAAAAAAAATCACGTTTCTACTTTAAGACACATAAGTGCCAACCATATCTAGTAAATTGTCAAGGAGGATGGGTCCAAATTATCAGATATCCAAGAGATTCAAAATGAAGCTATTTATTTTTTAGATCTCTATTAGGTTTAAAATATGTAAGGGATGTGGAGGCAAAATATTTCCTACTACAATCAATTCCCTTAGTTATAACGCCTGACATGAACAGTTTTCTTGAAGCTCCCTTCCAGGATTCAGAAATTAAAGAAGTTGTATTTGCGATGGGTGCTTTGAAAGCTCTAGGTCTATATGGATTTCCTCTATTGTTCTTTCAGCACTTTTGGCACATAGTTGGGGGTGATGTTTGTGAGGCTATAAGAGATTACCAATGCTCTAAATATCCTCCCTATGGAGTGAATGCTAATTTTTTGGCCTTAATCCCAAAGTCTACCAAGGCTATCAGCTTCAAAGACTTTAGGCCAATCAGTCTTTGCAATAAACTTTATAAAATCTTGTCCAAATCAGATACTAATTGCCTGAAGAAGTTTATGCCCAAGTTAATTGACAAAGCTCATTTTGGTTTTGTTTCGGGTAGGCAGATCCTGGATGGCATTATCGCGGTTCATGAAACATTGCATTCCACCTAGAAGAGTGGTAGAGCAGGTATGTTTTTAAAATTAGATATGAATAAGGCTTACAACCATGTTTCATGGGATTTTTTTTTTGTAGTGCTTGCCAAATTTGGTTTCAACCACTACTGGATTGAGCTCATCAAAACCTGCATCACTTTGGCTAAATTTTATGTTCTCATTAATGGTGCTTCGACTCGATTTTTTTTTAACCTTAGGGGTTTGAGACAGGGTGACCCAATATCCCCATATTTTTTTATCCTTATGGCTAAAGCATTGGGAAGAACTTTTATCCACAACCCTATTATAAAAGGCATTAATCCTGCTCTAGCGGTTGATCCATTGTCCCACCATCAATTTGTAGATGATACCTTCCTTTCACTTCTTGCTTTGGTGGAGCAGGCTCAAGAGACAAAAGCCATATTATCTGCTTATGAAAGGGTGGTTGGGCAAAAAATTAATTTATTGAAGAGCCTTCTATTTTTATTGAACACCCCAAAGCATCGACAAAAGAAAATTATTGATATTCTTGGATGCAAGATAGATTCCCTCCCTAACTCCTACTTGGGTCTACCTTTGTTCATTGGTCGTATGAAAAATAATATTTGGGACCCGGTGGTAGAAATATTACAACGTCGCTTGGCCAGCTGGAAAGGCACTCTCTTAAGTTAGGCTAGGAAAATTCTACTGGTGAAGACGGTGTTGCAAAGTATTCCAGTTTACTTTATGTCTCTATTCAAACTGCCCGTAAAAGTCCTATCTAAATTAGAAAATTTTCAAAAAACTTTCTTATGGATAGACCCTCAAGACCACAAAAATTTCCATTTGGTTTCTTGGGATCAAGCTTGTGTGAGGAAAGACAATGGAGGTCTTGGGTTGTGGAATATCAGGTTAATGAATGAAGCATTGATTCTCAAATAGGGCTGGAAGGTGCTTAGGAATCAGGGGCCTGATTGGATCAAGATCATAAAAGAGAAGTATCTTCCACATAATGGAAATTTGTTGGCTGAGAACGTTACCCAGGAAGGTTCTATGTTCTGGCAGAGCTTGAGAAAACTCAGAATGAAGTTGCTCCTGGGTGCAAGGTGGGTGGTGGAAAATGGCTCTATCATTAATTTTTGGGAGGACACCTGGCTTCTTGATAGCCCACTTATCCTTAGTACAACTCTAGCCCCTATTGTTGCTCTTACCCGTAGATTGGGTTGGTCCAAAGTTGAATATTTCATTGAGTGGGAAGGGAACAAGAGGTGCTGGAAACAAATTCCTCAAAGAGTATTTGAAAATAGGGAGGAAGCGTTAGCCTAGGGGACCATTTATAATCATCTTAGACTCTATAGTCTTGCGAGCCAGGAGATGGAGGACTCTCTCATTTGGAAAGCTAAAAGTGAAGGTTGTTACTTTGTTAGATCAACCTACCACCTTTTTGATGTAGATCCTCAGCGTTGGTTTTTACCCAAAAAAGTTTGGCTTAAAAACCTGACTTCGAAAGTAAATATTTTTTATTGGTTGGCTATTCAAAATAAATGTTTAATAGTAGAAAATATTTACAAGAGGGGGATGGCTCTGATAAATAGATGCTACATGTGTGAAGCTTTAGAGGAAACTTGTCAGCATATTTTTTTCCAGTGCCCCTTCTCGGTTTTAGTAGTTTCTCAGGTGTTGTCCACTCTAGATGTCAGTTGGGTTTTGCCAAACACTATCTTTGATATGTGCCTGTAGTGGACTTCTCCTTTCAAGTCCCCTCGGTTGGAAAAACTTTGGTCTTTCTTACTCCCACATTTTTTTTGGAGCATCTGGTGGGAACACAATCAGAGAGCTTTCAAGAATTCAAGGCATGATTTGGATCAGGTTTCTTCTAGAGCTCTTGGAGCTGCTTTGGAGAATGTGTCTCATTGTTTTCCAGATCTCAAAGTGGATTATTTAGATGAAAGCCTTGTGGAGGCTAAAATTAGCTTTCCAGCTTCTTGCAAGTCATCTAAATTGCCTGCTACCTCAGTATGCTCAACCACCTCATGGTGCCCTCCTCCTGAGGGATGGGTCAAATTGAATTTTTATGGTGCCTCAAAAGGAAATCTAGGCCCTACGGCTGTTGGTGGGGTAATTAGAAATTCTAAGGGTGAGCTCATTGGTGCATACACAAAGAATATTTCTATCCAAACCTCTCATTTTTTTGAAGTCAGGGGTCTCCTTCAAGGGCTACTATTGGTAGAAATACTTAAATATCAAAAAATCATTGTAGAAGGGGACTCTTTAAATCTAGTAAATATTACCAATTCTATTAGCAAGCCTCACTGGAGCATTTCAAATATTCTAGCAGAGGTGTTTAGAATTTTAAAATCAAGAGAGGAGTTCAAAGTTCAACATATTTATCAGGAAGGCAATAAGGTGGCGGATTATATGGCCAACTTGGGTCTTTCTCAACAAGGCCTAAGGGTTTGGTTGGATAATTTCCCCCAAGACCTTGAATCTCTTGTTTTTGATGATCACAGTTAGCTGTTGGTTGTGTGTGAGGCTTGGTATGGGAGTTCACTCTGTGGACTCTTTGCTAGATGTTTTATTTTATGCTTTATTGAGTGGGCCATATTAATTGGTGATCTTCACAAGTCCCCTAACCTTTTTTAGCTGACTATCATCAGTTGGGCATATTTATGTGGATGTTGGTCAGAATTTTCTTGGCCTCGGTCCCAATGGTGTCCTCATTGTATGCTCTTCTGGTGATATGGTGATGTTTTCTGCTCTTGTAGTGATGTGTTCTTTTCTGGGTATATTGCAGGTTGTGGTCTCCTTTGTCAATGAGATTCGAGATATGGTTAACAAGTAGATGGATATGGCAACCTCAAACTAGATCTACTATGATGTTCTTTTAGTAGTTGATATTGGGTTATATTTTATGTTGGTTGTATGGGGCCCTCTCTATTTTGTTTTACTGAGAGAGGTCTAGTTCCTTTAGCTTTTGTTACTTGGATTTTATGGTATGTTGTTTGTATGGGGTCCTCTATCTATTTTACCTTCTTGAGGGTGGCCTGTTATTCCTACCCCTTGGCTGGTTTTGATTTAGTGTTGTAGTTTAGTGTATTCTCATGCCCTATCTCAACCTATTGTAATAGGTTTGGGGACCTCAAAACCCCTTCGTTTACCAAATAAAAAAAAAATAGTATTTTTATTTTCTACATGATTTTAGTGGATGTAATCAAATCCAATTTACCCCAAAAACCTAAGACACATTCGCCTACCCATGGTGAACATTTGCATACAATGTATTTTATTTCATGCTATGCAATGCACTTGCTACTTTTTAGAGAGATATTTTAAGCATCTTATTATACTTGACTACAGAAAGCATAGAAATTTACATGGATGATTTTATATGCTATAGAAACACCTCTTAAAAAATACTTATAAATATTGGATAAAGAATTAAATATGTTTTAAAATTATAATTTCATCTTGATCAATGATAATATTAACTTGTGATGAATTAAGTATTTTATTGGGGCATCACATATTCGTAAATGATATAAAAGTTGGTCCCTTAAAAACCATCTAATTTCTCATAAAAAAAATATGTGCAAAGATTTCTTGGTCACATAGGCTATTTAGATGGTTTATTAAGTATTTTGACATCATTTCTATTCCCTTGTATGACTTGCTTACTAAAGAGGTTAATTTTGTACAGATACATGAACATTAAAAATTCTTTAATGTCTTGAAGGAATAGTTAACCATAGTACTAATTTTATGAGGACCTAATTGGGACTTGTATTTTCATATTTATATATAGTCTTCTAATAATGTAGTGGTATATGTACTTAGTTATAAATATGGAAAGTATATACATATATATATCATCTACTATATAAACATATTATTAATAGATGTAGAGTTGAATTATATAGTAACCAAAAAAGAATTTATTGTAGTGGTACACTATAAATAAATGTCAACATTATATTGCATGTTATTCTATTATGTACATATTGATCATTCTACTATTTGATATTTGATAAATAAGTTTGTTTCAAATGGAAAAATTATCATGCAGATGTAATTACAATAAGAATTCTACATAACTATCTTGATAAGCTTGGAAGGGAAAATGATATTATTGATTTTATTTCTATAATAGAGAATGGTGAAGATAAAGAATTTGGAGGGTACATATTTTTTAATATGAATTCATAAACTAAGGTTTGTAGATATTATAAACTATTTAGTGATAGGGAATATGCCTCGATATTTCTCACATAGCGAATGCCACTAAATAGCCAATGAGAGTGCTCCATACACCTAGATCCATGGATATTTATTAAATAAGGTTTTAAATGGTACTTTATTACATTGTGTTCATGAATATAATGTTTATGATATCTTAATATCCTTGCATGATGATCCCTATTAGAACCATGTTACTAGGAAAAATATAGCCAACAAGATTTTGCATATAGTGTACTGTTGGCCAACAATATTCAAATATATCAAAGTCTATTTTGCTTAATGTGATTAGTATTTTTTTGATACATAGGAAAGTTGGTTACATCCACACTAATTTTAGTAAATACCAAGTGTAGGGTTTAAACCATAGGGGTTGCTCCCAACAAGCCTATACCACCTCATTGTTGTTGACCCAACATGAAGGGGACTGATGAACACAAGCTTATACTGAGAGGGGATGAACAGTATAAGAAAAAATTTTAATTTTCTTTCCCAAATATTAATAATCAATGTAATCAATGGAAATATCAATAGCAATAACCAAAGAAATGCACAAATCATCACACACAATAGAGACACTAATTTTAACATGGTTCACCCAATGTGGGCTACCTCCACAAAGAAAATATTTCTTCTAAATATTTCTCAAATAATATCATGGGAATCCTTCCCAATTGCAATGTTTATGGACCTCTGTCCAAAGGAGATGTTGATCCCCCAATCTCAATTTCATGGATATCTTCCACAGGAGAACTCTTTCCCCTTCTACTCTGGCTAGTGATATTCTAGAAGAATCTATCTCTCTACTATACTGACTGATGGATCTCTCTCCACTTGAAGACTCCTCACTCAGATCTGTCTTCAATTGTCCTGGTTGCTGGATATCTATCCACTGAGACTTTGTCCTCTGTACTCTATCACCTCCAAAGCTCTATCTCAATAGGTTCACTCAGAACCTTCTCAAATTTTTTCAACAAGCTCACTCAAAACTTGTCCAAATAGTCTCAACAAGCTCACTCAAAACTTGTTCAAATCTTCTCAACATGTCCACACATAACCTACTCAATTTTGGTCAATAGTTACACAGAACCTGCTCAAATATACTCAATAAGTCCTCTCTAGGACTTGTCCAAATCTACTGAATAAGTCCTCTCTAGGACTTCCTCAAATTTGCATAACAAGCTTCCAAAAAAGCTTACTCAACATTAGTCCACAAGCCTTCTCAACTACTTGTGTCAAATCTGCTTAACAAGCTCACATAGAACTTGTCCAATCTCATAGTGAAGAACACAAGCTTATACTGAGAAGGGGGTGAATAGTATAAGACCACTTTTTATTTTCTTTCCAAACCAATATCAATTAATGTCCTTAATTGTAATAACCAAATATAGTAGTGTGCATTAATAACTCTTATAGCAGTAGTAAGCAAGAGCACAAGTCACCACACAAATGAGACACCAATTTACATGGTTCACCCAATGTGAACTACTCCACAAAGAAAATATTTTACTAAAACATTCTCAATCAATATCTTTGCAAATCACTCCCAATTACAATGTTTATGGATATCTATCCAAAGGATAACTCTTTTCCCTTATTATCTGGCTATGTGATCTTCTATGAGACCCTGTCTCTTAGCTGCACTGACTGGTGGACCTTTCTCCACTTCAACTGTGCTGGCTACTAGATCTCTATCCATTGAGAATATATCCTTTGTACTATGTCACCTCCAAATCTCTATCAATAGGATCACTAAGAACCTACTAAATTGGTTCACACAAAACATACTTAACAAGCTCACATAGAACCTATCCAATGTTGAATAACAAGCTCACATAGAACCTGTCCAATTTTGAATAACAAACTCACACAAAACCTGTCCAATGTTGAATAACAAGCTCACATAGAATCTATCCAATGCTGAATAACAAGATCACACAAAACCTATCCAATGTAGAATAACAAGCTCACACAAAACCTGCCCAATGCTGAATAACAAGCTCACATAGAACTTATCCAATGCTACTCCAACAATCTCACTAAGAACTTGTCCAAATCTACTCTAGCAAGCTAACCAAGAACTTGCCCAAATATTCTCTAGCAAGCTCACAAATAACTTGCCCAAAACTATCCACAAATCTGTCCCAACATTATCATCAAATATGTCCCAACACTGTCCTCAAATATGTCCCAAAACTGTCCTCAAATCTGTCCCAAATGCCTTCTCAAAGGCTCAATCAATCATGCTCAAGTAGTACTCAAAATGAACTCAACAATGAATGGTAATCTCAACTCAAATCCACTTCATAGAAGCATAAAGAGAATTTTTAGAGACTCAATATGTTCTAATATCACTCTTAACCCAAATCAATCTCAACTCAACTCATAGAAGCATAAAGAGAATTTTTAGAGACTCAATATGTTCTAAACTCACTCTCAACTCAAATCAACCTCAACTCAATTCAAGTCAACCTCAACTCAATTCAAGTCTTATAGAACCATAACAAGAATTGTTAGAGACTCAATATGTTCTAACCTCAATCTCAACTCAACATAGAATGATGTAATAGTTTATTTTATAGAACTTGAACAATCACTTCACACATCACTTAACTAGGCTCAATCAACTCAACTCAACCAATCATCACAAGATACAACTCTCTCTCACACAACCCTAGTACAAGTATGTATCAACCAACTCAAATATTTCCAACAATTTTCAACCACAAATCTCACATAACAATGATACTCATGTTATTTTCTAACTCAAGTTCTTTCACAACCAATGGGCTTCAACCACTATTCTTATAACACAAGGTTTAAACACAACTCTCAAACTAGAAAACCTTGAAGCATTCAACTAACCACTTTCGAAAAGGAAACCACAATCAATCCTTTTCACTCCAATGATATTTCAGAAATCAACCACCATAAACAATCAATAAGTGAATGTGCCCATACCTTTTTAATACCAAGAATTTTTCCACAAAATCTGCCACACTAAACACAACTTTCCTTTGTCAATCTTCACAAGGGTTAGTAGATCACAAAACAATCAACATTACTCCACTTTTCAATAATAATCACCAAGGATTTTAATTTCACAACTTCCTTATCCCTCATAAAACCACTTGTACCATTAAATTTTATAAATCAAAATATTACATAACCTTATCACTCCCAAAACCACTTATACCTTAAAATAAAATAATTCACAATATTGCATACCTTGTCACCTCATGGAAGAATTAGTCCTCTTGAAAAAGAACAAGGCAAACTTCACTTTTGAAACCTTTTACAAAAATAGAAGAGACATACACTTTATTTGTCCTTCTAAATTAGTTAGTCAAATAGCCCTTGAAATAAGCTTTCCAACGATATATAATATGATTTACTTTTATAAAAAAAAATGCCAGAAATATCTTCTTTTCTAAAAGTGCTTTTAAACTTGCCTTCCAATAAAAAATCAAATCAACCCTCATCACCTTATTCCTCAAAAATTTGGCAATAATAAAAAATTCATTAATAAAAATGTTACTTGCCTCTTAGAGGGAATCAAACCCTCATCTATGCCCAAACAATCCTTAACCACAGCACCAAAGACCACGTGAGCTACGCACTCGCATAGGAGGAAGAGCGCATAATGTGCTTTTGTCCTTCTCCCCTTGCTCACATCAAAAAAATGTGGGCCAATTCTCTTGCTCAAAAATCTAACCCATGGGAATCGAACCTCGTCTCTTTCACAAGAAAAAACCTTTGCACTCCCCTCGCTCATCATTGGACCACGCTGCCACACGAAGATTTCGGCACTTTTCGTCTTATCTCCTCTGCATTCGATTCCAAGGATTTTGAAATAAAAGCCTTTGCATTTATATGCAACTTCCCTTTAATTTTACAAACGTCGGTGGTGCTTTTAAATTAATTTCTTTTTGATGATGACATCGACGCTGAGGTAATTTTAATTTTAAAATTTAAAATTAAATTTTAAATATTAAAATTTAAACCAAATATTCAAAATTGAATATCTCCATCTCCGGGGCACCTTTTTTGATGAAACAAAAATCCAACCTAGGTTTTAAGAAAAACCTATTTCAAATATACCATCCATGGTTTTAAATAAAACCTTTTATTTTACCTGCCTTAATTTTCATAAAAACCCTGTATATATCCATGCTCTTTGAAATATTAATGCTTTGGTCATAAAAACTCAATGTTACCTTGTGACATCAATGACAACATAAAACAACTCAAATTACCAAAAATATCCCCCTTTGTCATTGATGGCAACACCTCTAAAGCAAAAACCACAATCACTACAAAAACCATCTCTAAGAATCAAAGTTGCTCCCCCTAACTCAATACTCTCTATGGAGGATGCTCCCTCTAACTCAATACTCTCTATGGAGGATGCTCCCCCTAACTCAATGCTCTCTATGGAGGCTGCTCCCCCTAACTCAATGCTCTCTATGGAGGCTGCTCCCCCTAACTCAATGCTCTCTTTGGAGGTTGCTCCCCTAACTCAATGCTCTCCCCTTACTCAAATATCTCCCCCTTTGACATCAATGGCAAAAGGAACACCTATGGGGCTAAAATATATGACTCTTAAGCATAGCCCCCTCACCACCTTATCTCTTGAGGTGATTAATTTTGGGGTGGGAGTACCTTTACTCCCATATTACATTGATTCTTTCCTCTATCAACTTCCTTCCATGTTTTTTGATATCCTTCTCTTGATGAATTACTTGATCTTCTTATCTAGAATTTGTTTGACCTTCTTGCCTTGAACCTATTTGGAATTGAGTCCTGCACCATTTTGCAATATGCCCAAAGTTATTACAATTAAAACACTTGATATTGTAGCCTTTGGATGGTGCCCATGTCCTGAATTCTTTCTTGAAGTAATTTTCATATCCATTCCTTTCCTGAACCTTGTATTGTGAAGATCTATTTTCATGACCATTATTACCATGACTTCTGAATTGTGTAGCTTTAAAACAAAAACCATGTTGCTCATTTCCTTTGCACTGAAAAGCTTTATGACCAATATTGTTACATGAGAAGCAATGTCCCTAAAAATCATACCTTCTTCCTTTGAAGTTTCTTCTAGAAAAATCAAACTTCTTTGATCCATAGACCCTGCAATGTATAACCCTGTGTCCAAATCCATTACAAGAAAAACAATATCCTTGAACCCCTTTGTTCATGTCTTGGTTCCTCATACCTTTCTTGAACATTATCCCGATGATCATCTTCAACTTGTGCATTGCATCCTTAAACATTCTTTGTAGCATCTAAATCATCTTCCTTAATTTCTTCCTTGCTTTTCTCTTCAAGAGTTTCTTTTCCTTTTGAACTTGATTCACCTATCTCAAAACAAGATCCAAACTGAATATTTGGAGCCATAGGAACTTTGGAACTTTCTTCATAACACTTAGGTGTTTCCTGTTTCCCTTGTTCTTATTTAGAACTAAGTCTTGTTATGATGACTGATGACATTTATGCATTGATAGTCCTTTACAAGGTCCTTGAATTTTCCTCAAACTTGTGTAGCTTGTCCTTAGAACCTTTTACTTCCATCCTTAGTGAAACTATCTCATGCTCTAATATTTCGTACTCTAGATCTTTTGTTTTTAATTTTTTGGCCATACTTTCTTCAATTTTCCTTGTCTCTTCAAATTTGATTTTGAATTTGGTGAGTTCCTATAAAAAACTTGCTTTTACTCTTTCATCTTCTTGAGCTTGAACCCTTAATCCCGAGTTCTCCCTTTTTAATTCTTCAAGAGTAACCATAAGCCTTTCACATTATATCTCTTTTACCTTTGACTGTTCAACCATACCTTTTTCAACTCTTCTTGCCTTTTCAACCTTATCTCTCAAGTCCTGTAGAAGCTTTATCTTACATTTCTCGTCTTCTTGTATTTGATCCTTCAATTCTAAATTTTCTCTTTTCAATTCAACAAGTTCCTTAAGAGTGGATTCCTCCTTTTCTTTATCTGAATCTTCCTCTTATTCAACATCACTACTGTTGGAATTGTCACTGGAAGTGCTACTAGAACTATTACTAGAACAATTTTCTTGTTGCAATTGTTGTAGTACATGCAACCATCATCTAAATTCCCAAAGTCTTCGTATATGAAGCATTTTAGTATTCTTAGATCCTTCTTGTACCTATTTTCTTGCTCAATGGCTATAGCAAGTTCTTCATGTCGTTCTTCGATAGATATATCCTCTTCTTTAACTTCAATACCTAGGAATAGGTGTTTTGTTTGGAGTGGAAGTTCTTATTCTACTTCTTTTATCCCATATAAAAAACCTTCTTCATCTTCATTGTCATTATAATCTTCTATAGCAAACTCTCAAGATTTCTTTGACCATGTTTGTTTCCTTGATGTATCATTTCATCTTCACTATCACTGAAACCATTGCAATATCCTGATCTGTGATCTCTTTGACCACACAGAAAACACTGTTCTCTTTCACCTTCTATTCCTAGGAATAGATGTTCTTAATTTTTATCATCTTATTTATCTCTATCACTATGATCTGAGCTATCAATTACTTCTACAATGTAGTAATATTTCTTTGCCTTACGAAAAAATTTATTCTTCTCATACCTATTTTTCTTGAATCTGTCATCTTTGTCATGCTTATGCTTTCCATCTTCTTTTCTTCTTTGACCCTATTTTTCATCATCATTGTTTTATTCATGTGGACACTTGTATGCATAGTGACCAAGATCACCACACTTGTAGCATCTAAATTTCCTTATATCCCTAAAATTCCTTGAGTCCTTATTTCTTTTGATGAAGTTAGATTCCTCATCATTTTCTATAGCTCTATTTGTTTCTAAAACTTTCCTTTTCTCTTTCTATGAAACCTTGAATGCAATCTCTTTTATTGTATCATGATGCTTACTTACCATCATCTCATAAGTTGTGAGAGTACCTTGCAATTCTTCCATTGTTAGCTTGTTGATATCCATTATCTCTTCTATTGATAAAAACTTAGAATCATATTTCATGGGAAGTGATCTCAAAACCTTTTGAGTAAATTTTGATTCTTTCATATCAAAACCTAGGCCTCTCATGGTGTTAGTAATCTCATCAACTCGAAGTAAAAACTTTGCAATATATTTAGAATCTTCCATTTTCAATTCCTCAAATATTTTTCTATGAGTTTGTAGTTTTGCCAACTTTACCTTGGAATCTCCTTCATAAGTATTTTGCAACTTGGTACACATCTCATTAGCTAAAGTACATACCATGACATTTTTAAAATATATATCATGAAGCCCACTCAAGATACAATTCATTGCTCTTGCATTTATCTCAACCAAAATCCTGGTAGTCTTATCTTCCTCGGGATCACCTTCAACCTTATACTTTTTTTCAACCATCTGACATACTTCATATCCTTGTGATATCAAGTAGTTCTTCATTCTCATGCTCCAGAAAGCATAATTGTTACCATCAAATAGTGGAGCCTTATTTGTAGATAATCCATTCTGTGAAGCCATTTGTGTTCTTGTAGAATCTACCCTCAAGCTGTTAGCCTTTTCTGAAGGAACCCGCTCTAATACCAATTAAATAACACAAGCTTATACTAATATGGGGGGTGAACAGTATAAGACCACTTTTTAATTTCTTTCCAAACCAATATCAATTAATGTCCTTAATTACAATAACCAAATATAGTAGTGTGCATTAATAACTCAGATAGCAGTAGTAAGCAAGAGCATAAGTCACCACACAAATGAGACACAACAATTTATATGGTTCACCCAATGTGGGCTACTCCATAGAGAAAATATTTTACTAAAACTTTCTCAATAAATCTCTTTGGGAATCACTCCTAATTACAATGTTTATGGATCTCTATCCAAAGGAGAAATATTTCCCCTTTTGCTCTGGCTATGTGATCTTCTAGGATATTCTCTCTGTTGCATTGACTGGTGGACCTCTATCCACTTGAAGAATCCTCACTCAAATATGTCTTCAACTGTGTTGGCTACTGGATCTCTATCCATTGAGACTCTGTCCTCTATACTCTATCACCTCCAAAGCTCTATCAATAGGCTCACTAAGAACCTGCTCAATAGGTTCACACAAAACCTGCTTAACAAGCTCACACAAAACCTATCCAATGTTGAATAACAAGCTCACATAGAACTTGTCCAATGCTAAATAACAATCTCACACAAAACCTGTCCAATGTTGAATAACAAGCTCACACATAACTTGTCCAATGCTGAATAACAAGCTCACACAAAACCTATCAAATGCTGAATAACAAGCTCACACAGAACCTTTCCAATGTTGAATAACAAGCTCACACAGAACCTATCCAATGCTGAATAACAAGCTCACACAAAACTTGTCCAATGTTGCTCCAACAAGCTCACTAAGAACTTGTCCAAATCTACTCTAGCAAGCTCACCAAGAACTTGCCCAAATATACTCTAGTAAGCTCACCAAGAACTTGCCCAAAACTATCCACAAATCTGTCCCAACACTATCCTCAAATCTGTCCCAAAGACCTTCTCAAAGGATCAATCAATCATGCTCAAGTAGTACTCAAATTGAACTCAATAATGAATGGAAATCTCAACTCAAATCCACTTCATAGAAGCATAAAGAGAATTGTTAGAGACTCAATATGTTATAATCTCACCCTCAACCCAAATCAATCTCAACTCAACTCATAGAAGAATAAAGAGAATTTTTAGAGACTCAATATGTTCTAAACTCACTCTCAACTCAAATCAACCTCAACTCAACTCAAGTCTTATAGAACCATAAAGAGAATTGTTAGAGACTCAATATGTTCTAACCTCAATCTCAACTCAACATAGAATGATGGAATAGTTTGTTTCATAGAACTTGAACAATTACTTCACACATCACTTAACTAGGCTCAATCAACTCAACTCAACCAATCATGACAAGGGAAAACTCTCTCACAAAACCCTAGTCCAAGTATGTATCAATCAACTCAAATTTTTCCAACAATGCTCAACCACAAATCTCACATAACAATGATACTGATGTTATTTTCTAAATCAAGTTATTTTACAACCAATGGGCTTCAACCACTATGCTTATAACACAAGGTTTAAACACAACTCTCAAACCAGAAAACCTTGAAGCATTCAACTAACCACTTTCAAAAAGGAAACCACAATCAATCATTTTCACTCCAATGATATTTCAGAAATAAACCACCATAAACAATCAATAGGAGAATGTGCCCATACCTTTTTAATGCCAAGAAGTTGTCCATAAAATCTACCACACTAAACACAACTTTCCTTTGCCAATCTTCACAAGGGTTAGTAGATCACAAAACAATCAACATTACTCCACTTCTCAATAATAATCACCAAGGATTTTAATTTCACAACTTCCTTATCTCTCCTAAAACCACTTGTACCATAAAATAAAATAAATCAAAATATTGCATAACCTTATCACTCCCAAAACCACTTATACCTTAAAATAAAATAAATCACAATATTGCATACCTTGTCACCTCATGGAAGAATTAGTCCTCTTGAAAAAGAACAAGGCAAACTTCACTTTTGAAATATTTTACAAAAATAGAAATATCTCTATACATACACCTTATTTCTCCTTCTAAATGAGTTAGTCAAATAGCCCTTAAAATATGCTTTTTAATGATATATAATATGACATACTTTTATAAAAGTAAAATACCAGAAATATCTTCTTTTCTAAAAGTGCTTTTAAACTTGCCTTCCAATAAAAAATCAAATCAACCCTCATCACCTTATTCCTACAACATTTGGAAATAATAAAAAAAAATTAAATAAAAACATTACTTTTCTCTTAGAGGGAATTGAACCCTCGTCTCTGCCCAAACAATCCTCAACTGTGGTGCCAAAAACCATGCGAGCTACGCACTTGCATAGGATGAAGAGCACAAAATGCGCTTTTGTCCTTATCCCCTTTCTCACATAAAAAAAATATGGGTGAATTATCCTGCTTGAAACTCTAACCCGTGGGAATCGAACCTTGTCTCTTTCACAAGAAAAAACCTTTGCACTCCCCTCGCTCGTCGTTGGACCATGCTGCCACACGAATATTTTAGTGCTTTTTGTCTTATCTCCTCTACATTTGATTCCAAGGCTTTTGAAATAAAAACCTTTGCATTTATATGCAACTTCCTTTTAATTTTGCAAACGTCGACGGTGCTTTTAAATTAATTTCTTTTTGATGATGACGTCAACGTTGAGGTAATTTTAATTTTAAAATTTAAAATTAAATTTTAAATATTAAAATTTAAAATTAAATTTTAAATATTAAAATTTAAACCAATATTCAAAATTGAATATATCCATATCCGGGGCACCTTTTTCGATGAAACAAAAAGTCAAACTGGGTTTTAAGAAAAACCCATTTCAAATTTACCATCCATGGTTTTAAATAAAACATTTTATTTTACCTGCCTTGGTTTTCACAAAAACCCTGTATATATCCATGCTCTTCAAAATATGAATGCTTTGGTCATCAAAACTCAATGTTACCTTGTGAAATTAATGTGACATCAATGACAACATAAAAAAACTCAAATTTCCAACACATAGAATCATAAAGATAATTATTAGAGACTCAATATATTCTATACTTAATGCTCAATCAATATCTCAACTCAATATCATAGAAGCATAAAGAGAATTGTTAGATACTCAATATGTTCTATACTCAAATCCCAATCTCAACTCAAATCAATCTCATAGAAGCATAAAGAGAATATTTAGAGACTCAATATGTTCTATACTCAAATCCCAATCTCAACTCAAATCCAGAATATAGAATAGTTTGTTTTATGGAACTTGAACAACCACATGCATCCACTTGACTAGGCTCAATCAACTCAACTCAACCAAGCACCTCAAAGAACAACCCTTTCTCACAAACCCTAGTCCAAGCATGTATCAATCAACTCAAAATTTTTCCAACAATGCTCAACAACAAATCTCACATAACAATGATACTCATGTTCTTTTCTAACTCAAGTTCAAGTTCTTTGCACAACCAATGGGCTTCAACAACAATTCTTATAAAACAAGGTTTAATCACAACTCTCAATCCAAAACCTTGAAGCATTTAACCATCCTTTCGAAAAGGAAACCACAATCAATCCTTTTCACTCCAAAGATATTTTCAAAAATCAACCACCATAATCAATCAATAGGAGAATGTGCCCATACCTTTTATGAAGATGAAGAAGCCTCTTTGGAAATCTGCCACAATCACAATATTCTCTTGCCAAACTTCATGAGGGTTAGGAGAAATTACAAAACAAATATCATAACCTTTTACACCTTATTTCTCCTAGTCAAAAATCACATCCACCTCTAGAAAATAATTAAAAATAATTATTTCCTTAATTAATTAAGCATAGCATGAATATCACCACAACCATTTACCATTCCCTTATTTCTCCTAAAAATCACTTTGCACTAATGCACAACTCACTAAGCTCCTTAATGCAAAAATTCCCACATCAAATAGTGCAAAATATAAACCACAACTCATAAATCACATCACCATAGTATACCCTCAATAATGGTGCTTGAAACCTTAGCTTTGAAAAATTAAAACATTAATTATTCATTCTCCAAAAATTGTGGCGACAAGCATACCTTAGAAAATAAAATATTTTTCCAGCTCCGAAGAATGCGACGACAACAAACCATGCGAAAATGGGTTTTGGGTGACTCGAACCCAAGACCTGCAACGAGTGCACCTTTGCACTCCCTCCGCCCACCAAGTGGGCTAAGCTTCCCACGTGGAAGCTATTCCACCTTGTGCTCCTTATGCTTCTTCTTTTCACCCATGAGATTTTAAACAACGAACAACGCTTCAACCAATACAATGCTAAAATGATGCTCACGGGAATCGAACTCACGACCTCCGTGCTATCAAAACCTTTGCACAATCCAAGATGCCACTAGGCCACACTGCCCAATGTGATTTGGGAAGTGGTCGTTGTCTACTTTTAACCATTCGCTATGTCACATAAAACAAAACACAAGCTCTTTCCTTCGCATATACCATGCAAGATTATCAACGAGCAAGGATAATCGATTTAAAAACTTGGTGGCATATTTATATGCCTTTCCCTTCACTTGGAAACATTGGCGCTTTTAAAACTGCCCTCATGACGTCGGCGGACATGGCAGAAAACTTTTTATTTAATTTTAAAATTAAAATTTAAATTTTAAATAAATTAAAATTTAAACTAAACCTTTAAAATTAAATTTCTCCATCATCGGGGCACCTTTTTCGATGAAACGAAAAGCCAACTTGGGTTTTAAGAAAAACCCATTTCAAATCTGCCATCCATGGTTTTAAATAAAACCTTTTATTTTTCCTACCTTGGTTTTGATAAAAACCCTTCCTTGCACTTTCACAAAACATAGTGCATACCATCATAGATCCTTTTGACATCAAATAACCTTTTGACATCAATGACAACATTTTAGCTTAGGGACTCAAAATGTCCAACAATCATCCCCTTTGTCATTGATGGCAACCCATATTCATTTTACTAAAACCTGATCTTCTTTTCTGCTCCCCCTGGGACTTTGCTCCCCTAGCTCAATGCTCTCTCAAATATCAAATCTCTCCCCATATCAAAACTCTCCCCAATATACACAAATCTCTCCCCCTTTGACATCAATGGCAAAGGGTCACCTTTGGGGCTTGGGGCTAAGAATGAGCCTCTTAGCTTAGCCCCTCCCCCACCTCCACATGAGGTGGTTAATTCTGGGGTGGGAGTATTTCTACTCCTCGAAAGCACTGTTCTTTATCTTTATCTTTCTCTCTTCTTCTCTGAGTCTTCTAAATCCTCTCACTATTTCTTTCCAAGTCATCATCCCTGTTCCTGTCATCACTTATGTTCCTATTCTTGTCTTCCTTTTCTTTGTTCTCATCCTTGTTCCTGTTCTTATTCTTTTTTGAGTCTCTATTTTTTTTGAGTCTCTATTCATATTCATCTTCTTGTTTCTATTCATATTCATATTCTTGTTCATATTCTTGTTCATGTTCCTGTTCTTGTTCTTGTTCCTGTTCATGCCTACTTCTGGAATATTTGCTCTACACCATCTTGCTATGTGACCATCATTATTGCACTTATAACACTTAATGTTATTATTCCTTGGAGGTGCAACTATCTTAGGACTTCTCCTAGTGAAGCCATATCCTCTTCTATCATGAACCCTGCAATTCATTGCCTTGTGACCAAACCCATTGCATGAGTAGCAATACCCATGGAAAAGTTGTCCTTTCCCATATTCTTATCTTTCATGTGTCCTGCATTGTGAAGCCATATGCCCAAACCTGTGACATGAAAAACATCTTCCATTGAAGCCTCCTTGTCTTGACCTCATTGGTCTCCTGTTCTGATTGTTGTTCCATATGTATCTTCTTTGTGCATTGTTCCTCTCTTTGTTGAACTCTTTGTTGTCCAACTCATCCTCTGATGTCCCACTTTCACTTAAACTATCTTCTTCTGATGTATCTTCTTCTGAAGTTTCTTCTTCATCAAGACTTGAAGTAGATTCTTTTTCTTGTTTCTTTTGAACCTTTCCAAAGCCAAGACCTATTGAACATGATGTTCGTTGTTGTCCACAGATGAACTTATCCAAGTTCTTAGAGCTATTTGTGAAACTCTTCATCTTGATCTTGGAGTCCTTTAAGTCTTCTTTTAGAGTAGCCACTTCTTGTGCTAACTTCTCACATTCCAAAATATTTGCTTCTAACTTATCCTTGAACTTGCTTGCCTTAGCCTTTGACTTTTCTAAATCCTCTATGAGCAATAATCTTTCTTCATCACATTCTTGAAACTGACTTTCAAGCTTAGAGTGTTGCTTTCTAACCTTCTTTACTATGTCAAGGGCATAGATAAGTTCTCCCTTGAGATCATATCCATTCTCTATTGAATAATCCTCTATTTGTTTACCTTTTTCCACATCATTACTTCCTTTTGGCTTGTCTTCTATAGGATCACCTTCTTTATCTTCCAAAGCCATTAGAATATTCTCATATGGTCTATCAAGTGCATCTTCAAAATCATCATCACTAAAACTATAACCATCCCTAGTGCAATCATCTTCAAGATGTCCAAATCTACCACATCTAAAACACTTGAGAATAACTAGAGTCCTTTTCTTAATTGGATCTTTTTCTTCAACCATAAATAAGACTTCATCTCTATCATTGTCTAAAAAACTAGTATCACTATCAATTGAGTACTTACTTGCATTATCCGCATAGTAGCTTCTCTTTTGCCTTTGGAAGAACTTCTTCCCTTGTCTATTTTGTCCATCCTTGCTCTTCTTCTGGTACCTGTGTCTTTTTGATTCCCTGTACCCTTGTTCTTCTTTAGAACTAAGTCCTGTTATGGTGACTGATGACTTTTGTGCATTGATAGTCCTTTCCAAGGTCTTTGAATTTTCCTCAACCTTGTGTAGCTTTTCCTTAGAACCTTTTACTTCCAACCTTAGTGAAACTATCTCATGCTCTAATATTTCACACTCTAGATCTTTTGTTTTTAATTTTTTGGCCATACCTTCTTCAATTTTTCTTGTCTCTTCAACTTTGATTTTGAAGTTAGTGAGTTCCTATAGAAACCTTGCTTTTTCTTTCTCATATTCTTGAGCTTGATCCCTTAATCCTGAGTTCTCCCTTTTTAGTTCTTCAAGAGTAATCATAAGCCTTTCACATTCTATCTCTTTTACCTTTGATTGTTTAATCATACCTTCTTCAACTCTTCTTGCTTTTTCAACCTTATCTCTCAAGTCAGAGATATCTTGTAGAAGCTTTGTCTTGCATTTCTCATCTTCTTGTATTTGAGCCTTCAATTCTAAATTCTCTCTTTTCAATTCAATAAGCTACTTAAGAGTGGATTCCTCTTTTTCTTTTTCTGAAGCATCTTCTTTTTCTTCTATTACTGAAAGTAGAGTTTCTTCTTCATACCTATTTTGATTGTCCCTATTATCCTTTCTTGAACCAATCTCTAGGATTTCATTTTTGAGAATATCATCTTCATCTTCACCGCTACTAAACCCATTACAATATCTTGCATCATGGCCAAGTTGACCACAAACAAAACATTCTTGTGGACAATAAGTTGCATGGTGACCTGTGTTCCCACATCTGGTACAAAACTTTACCAGTCTGGATATTTCTCCATTACTTGATTCATCTATTGAATCTATTTCCATGTGTCCTCCCAACACAACAATATTAAACTCATATTCCTTTTCTTTCATGACCATAGGTGTTCTTTTCTTCTTGTGTCTCATGCTTCTACTCTTGCCTTTCTTTGCCATTTGTGTTCTTGTAGGATCTTCCTTCAAGTTGTTAAACTTCTTTCGAAGGAACCGACTCTGATACCAATTGAAGAACACAAGCTTATACTGAGAGGGGGGGGTGAAAAGTATAAGACCACTTTTTAATTTTCTTTCCCAAATAGTATTAATCAATATAATCAATGGAAATATCAATAGCAATAACCAAAGCAATGCACAAATCATCACACACAATAGAGACACCAATTTTAACGTGGTTCACCCAATGTGGGCTACCTCCATAGAGAAAATATTTCTTCTAAATATTTCTCAAATAATCTCATGGGAATCCTTCCCAATTACAATGTTTATGGACCTCTGTCCAAAGGAGATGTTGATCCCCTAATCTCAAGTTCGTGGATCTCTTCCATAGGAGAACTCTTTCCCCTTCTGCTCTGGCTAGTGATCTTCTAGAAGACTTTGTCTCTCTTCTGTACTGACTGGTGGATCTCTCTCCACTTGAAGACTCCTCACTCAGATCTGTCTTCAATTGTCCTGGCTGTTGGATCTCTATCCACTGAGACTCTATCCTCTATACTCTATCACCTCCAAAGCTCTATCTCAATAGGTTCACTTAGAACCTTCTCAAATCTGCTCAACAAGCTCACTCAGAACTTGTCCAAATCTTCTCAACAAGCTCACTCAGAACTTGTCCAAATCTGCTCAATAGGTCCACACAGAACCTACTCAAATCTGCTCAATAGGTCCACACAGAACCTGCTCAAATCTGCTCAATAAGTCCACATAGAACTTGTCCAAATATGCTCAATAAGTCCTCTCTAGGACTTTCTCAAATCTTCTCAATAAGTCCTCTCTAGGACTTGCTCAAATCTGCTCAATAAGTCCTCTCTAGGACTTGCTCAAATCTGCATAGCAAGCTTCCACAAAAGCTTACTCAACATCAGTCCACAAGCCTTCTCAAAGACTTGTCTCAAATCTGCTTAACAAGCTCACACATAACTTGTCCAATCTCATAGAATCATAAAGAGAATTGTTAGAGACTCAATATATTCTATACTTAATGCTCAATCAATATCTCAACTCAATCTCATAGAAGCATAAAGAGAATTGTTAGAGACTCAATATGTTCTATACTCAAATCCCAATCTCAACTCAAATCAATCTCATAGAAGCATAAAGAGAATTGTTAGAGACTCAATATGTTCTATACTCAATCCAATCTCAACTCAAATCAATTCATAGAAAAGAGAATTTTAGAGACTCAATATGTTCTATACTCAAATCCCAATCTCAACTCAAATCAAGAATATAGAATAGTTTGTTTTATGGAACTTGAACAACCACATGCATCCACTTGACTAGGCTCAATCAACTCAACTCAACCAAGCACCTCAATGAACAACCCTTTCTCACAAACCCTAGTCCAAGCATGTATCAATCAACTCAAAATGTTTCCAACAATGCTCAACAACAAATCTCACATAACAATGATACTCATGTTCTTTTCTAACTCAAGTTCAAGTTCTTTGCACAACCAATGGGCTTCAACAACAATGCTTATAAAACAAGGTTTAATCACAACTCTCAATCCAGAAAACCTTGAAGCATTTAACCAATCACTTTCGAAAAGGAAACCACAATCAATCCTTTTCACTCCAATGATATTTTCAGAAATCAACCACCATAATCAATCAATAGGAGAATGTGCCCATACCTTTTATGAATATGAAGAAGCCTCTTTGGAAATCTGCCACAATCACAATATTCTCTTGCCAAACTTCATGAGGGTTAGGAGAAATTACAAAACAAATATCATAACCTTTTACACCTTATTTCTCCTAGTCAAAAATCACATCCACCTCTAGAAAATAATTAAAAATAATTATTTCCTTAATTAATTAAGCATAGCATGAATATCACCACAACCATTTACCATTCCCTTATTTCTCCTAAAAATCACTTTGCACTAATGCACAACTCACTAAGCTCCTTAATGCAAAAATTCCCACATCAAATAGTGCAAAATATAAACCACAACTCATAAATCACATCACCATAGTATACCCTCAATAATGGTGCTTGAAACCTTAGCTTTGAAAAATTAAAACATTAATTATTCATTCTCCAAAAATTGCGATGACAGGCATACCTTAGAAAATAAAATATTTTTTCGGCTCCGAAGAATGCGGCGACAACAAACCATGCGAAAACGGGTTTCGGGTGACTCGAACCCAAGACCTGCAACGAGTGCGCCTTTGCACTCCCTCCACCCACCAAGTGGGCTAAGCTTCCCACATGGAAGCTATTCCACCTTGTGCTCCTTATGCTTCTTCTTTTCGCCCATGAGATTTTAAACAATGAACATCGCTTCAACCAATACAATGCTAAAATGATGCTCGTGGGAATCGAACTCACGACCTCCGTGCTATCAACACCTTTGCACAATCCAAGCTGCCACTAGGCCATGCTGCCCAATGTGATTTGGGAAGTGGTCACTGTCTGCTTTTAACCATTCGCTATGTCACATAAAACAAAACACAAGCTCTTTCCTTCGCATATACCACGCAAGATTATCAACGAGCAAGGATAATCGATTTAAAAACTTGGTGGCATATTTATATGCCTTTCCCTTCGCTTGGAAACGTCGGCGCTTTTAAAACTGCCCTCATGACATCGGCGGACATGGCAGAAATTTTTTTATTTAATTTTAAAATTAAAATTTAAATTTTAAATAAATTAAAATTTAAACTAAACCTTTAAAATTAAATTTCTCCATCATCGGGGCACCTTTTTTGATGAAATGAAAAGCCAACTTGGGTTTTAAGAAAAACCCATTTCAAATCTGCCATCCATGGTTTTAAATAAAACCTTTTATTTTGCCTACCTTGGTTTTGATAAAAACCCTTCCTTGCACTTTCACAAAACATAGTGCATACCATCATAGATCCTTTTGACATCAAATAACCTTTTGACATCAATGACAACATTTTAGCTTAGGGACTCAAAATGTCCAACAAGGACCACCAGTTTCTCAAGATTCATACCATCATCGTTAGTCTAGCATGCACTCAAAGGATTCAAATCATACTACTACCTTTACAACAGGTTTGTCCCCAAGGTTTGAACCTAGGTCTCTTCTTGGTAAGTTTCTGTCTAGATAGATAATTACCATTCCACCTAGCCCTTGGGGGCTCTTAATGTGATTAGTATTAGTTCATGGGAAATCAATGTTATTACAACCATAGTTGTTTGATATATTTGAAAAGTGGGGATTTAATTTCATGGGATCAATTAGCTCACCCTCTCATTAGAAAAAACTCATTCTAGTGTACTCAAGCTATATAACCAGCTAGGTGGAATTCAAAGTAGTCACACATGCATGAGAAGAGAAGTTTATAAAAATTATATATAAGGATATATTTATAAGGTTTAGTATACTAAGATAAATTGCCATTGATAAGAGACCAAAATTTACATCAAAACATATAGAGTACTTGGTAAAAAAATATGAAATTTATGACCCAAATTTTAATCTATATCATCATAGGCAAATGACGAGGTGAAAGTTACCAAGTGGGAACTAGAAAATAGGAGTGGTATCTAACTTTGATAGAATTTGCATATAATATAGTTATTATAGCTCAATTGGCATGACCCCATATGAATATATTTATGAATGACCTTTTAGAACTCCTTTGACTTGAGATTGACTTGATAATCGAATCATTATCAATGTTGAAATGTTATAAGACATGGGGAATAGATGATTAGAATCAAATAATATTTGAAGCAAGCACAAGAGAAAAATATATATTGATGCTCATAGAACTAAAAGTAAATTCATCATCAAATATAATACCTTTGTGAAAGTGTGATGATATAAAAGTTCATTCATGTTTAAGACAGGCTCAAAATTTTACCGTCAATATGTTGGTATTTTTAAAATTATGGAGAGGATTGGACCTATAGCTTATTATTTGGATCTACCACTTATCTTATCCCATATTCACAATGTTTTCCATATATTACTCCTAGTAAAATATGTATGATCCTTCACATGTTTTATGCTAGAATATTTTGTAGGTGAACATGTATAGAGACATCATTATAGAACCATATAAATTTCTAAATTAAAGAATTAAAAAATTGTAAAATATGCAATTTGACCAAATTCTAGTATAATGGGATCAATAAAATGAAAATTATATTGATTGGAAAAATATAGAGGAAGTAAAAATTATATACCCACATCTTTTTGTATAAGAACATCCACGAGGAAGATTAGACTTAAGAGCAAAAGGATATAATGCCCATCCCTTAGTGGTCTTAACTAATCATTTTTTCTTAATATTATAATAAGAAATTAAATTTAATTAATTAATGATCACATAAGTGACGTTGTTTAAGGAAAATAACAAAAAAATATAAATATATTTTATTCATGGATCTAAGTCAATAGTCTGCAACTATTACCACACTTGACTTTACCTCTCTAGCTTGTAAATTATAAAATATGTCGGTTGGCCCATATCTTGGTGCACTTATTCAACCCTTGGATGACACGGATCTAGTGACTAATTTGGATGATATCATATCCTTGGACACATCCACGCTACTGAGGGTGGGTAAGCTTATTAATCAAATGAAGATCCACAAGGTGGACAAACCTGGGGAGGATGCCCCCAAGGATAATGACAACGAGGATTATCTCCTTGAGTAATTTTATGTGAATGGCCTCAGGTATTGTGGGGTTTTCCTCTTTTTTTACTATTGGTTGTATTGCTTTCTCCTACATTCTCTTGTGGGTGTTCTCCCCTTTTTTTGTATTTGTTTTCTCTGTTATGAAGCCATCATGGTTGGTCCTCCATTTTGGCTTATACTAGTTTGGGATTTTTGATTCTATTCGGGATCTTCCCTGTGTCGAGTGATATTTTTACCCAATTGTAAAACTATACTCACAGTTTGGATATTGTTAAAAAATCCTCTCTTGCAAAGAAATTTAAAACTTCTCCAAGGTTCTGTTTGCTTAATTTCTTAAATGTGCTTGTATGCTTGTGAAATGTAAAAATGTGTTGAATACCTCAGAGGTGCAAGTAATTGTTAACAAGGGGCCTATGAAAGTGGTTTGATTTGTAATGCTTTAAATTTGAAAAAAAGTGTTTGATTAATAATAAATTTTGCAAAGCACCTGGGGGTGCAAGCGCAACGGTTTGGGCTTTGGCTCTTCTTCGGGAGGTCCAAGGTTCAAACCGTGGCATGGGTGAGTGTGTGAAGGGGTGGGGTGTGTGTCTTCCTGGTGAAGTTGTTGTAACAGGTTGGGGGATTCCTGGTCAAAACCCCCATTACTTAATATTACCAAAAAAAATAATAAATATTGCAAATAATAAAACCTTTGGAGTGCAAATATTTGAATTTTAACCTTAGAAAATGATTTTAATTAGATTTATCCAAATGAATTAATGTTTTAACTTTAATAATTATTATTTGTAAAATTTAATTAATTAGAACCTTAATGTCTATTTCAAATGTATAATGTCAAAATTTTATTGAAATGAAATAAACATTTACCCTAATGTGAAAAATTAAAACTTTGCATCAAATTTAGGGTTTTGATTTTTTTCTTGTGCGATGAAATTAAATAAAAATAAAAAGGCTTAGGGTTAGAAAAATAAAATGAAATAAACTAAAATAGAAATGTGCAGAACAGAATGGAACAGACAAAAATATAGATTACTGAAATGAAAATTATTAACTCTGAATCTACAGAACAAAATCTTCTGAAAATATTAACCTAATTTACTTTGATCTGAATTCACACAATCGAAAGTAAATTAAGTGCAATCTTCTAAGGTAATAAATAATATATTAAATTATTCAATAAAGCTACCATCCGCATGCATAAACTTTATCAAAATAAATCAATATATTAAACTTGGAAAATATTCAATTGAAACATTTGACTTCAGAAAACCTGCACTCTATAGTACAATAGATGAGGTCTCTCAATGCAGCAATCTCGTTCTTCAATTCTTCCTTCTCCAGAAATATTTTTCTTCCAAAATATTTTGACCTCTTCTCCTCGGGTCTCTTGGGTATTTATAATTTCAAAATTTTTAGTTTGTACAGTTTCATAACCATTTCTATAACGGGTTTTCGTAACTATTCATTCTCCTTGTATTTTTGAACTTGTTGTGGAAATGTTATGAATATTATCATTAATATTTCTTTTCATTCCCTTTCATTCCCTTGTATTACCTACATAATGACATATTCATCATAAGATTAAGACAAAACCAACCTTTATTTTATTTATTATTCATTCTCCTTCGTAACTTTCCTTTTGCCCAAAATTGAATCAAAATTCAAAGTTCTCATATTTTAATGAAAATTTCCATGCATCTAAATAGACCAAATGGGTACTCAAAATTGCTAAGATCATCCAAAAATTTATCATGGTTCATGAGATATGACATTTTAAAGTTCATGAGTTGCTATAGTAAATTATTATTTTTGAGTGAAATTGAATCTAAAATCATATAATTTTGGTACCATTAGAAATAGGAAATCAATATATTTCTACCAAGTTTTGAATGAGCTCAAATGGAGTTTTCTAGCTCAAGATATGTCCATTTCAATTTTGCATTAATTTTAGGGCAAAAGTGATAAAATTTGAATAACCCTAAAATGAAATTTAATTATTTAAACCTTTGAAAACCTTTGAAAATCTAATTTTCTAAATTATTTGATTTGAAATAATGCAATTAAGATGCAAATATTCAATTCGAATCATTGCAACTAAATCCAAGCCTTCAAGATGCAAAGATGTCAACAATTTCAAAATCTCAATGTAATCAAAATTTTAAACAATCTTGGTGTAAGCAAATTTTCAAAGACCTTGATGCAAGAAAAATTGAATAAAACAAAGAAAAAAATATATCAAAATTTCAAGTGGGTCTCCAAATTGGGGTATGTGATGGGAAAAACACCCTGTTTGGCTTGTAAAAAGGATTTGTATCCCTTTTAAAACCCTTTATCAATAAAAAAAAAATACAATAGTAGATTATGATTAAATATTTGTAATTGTATAAGTATTTTTCAATATAGTGGGAAAATGATTTCATTAAATAATAATAAAGTAATTTAAATATTAATTAAAATGTCGCTAAAGGCATGAGCTTGAAAAAATCAACATGAATAATAACAAAAAACAAGAAGAATGAAGAAGAGGAAGGAGAAATGAGAAGAAAGGGAAGTATCAAGAAGAACATGAATTTATGGACATAAGAAAAAGGTATGATTTTTTTTTTTGATAAGTAGAAAATTTTATATACAACGGGTTTTTTAAGGGTCCCAAAACCTTATTTACAATAGAAGTTGCATCTTAGATTTGAACCAATAAAAAACCAAAAAATATCGGGGTGACATCCTAGATCAAAACCCTGGGCCTTGCAACCCAGCCCCAGGTTATCAACCCGAACAAAATTAACCCATCCTGCTAAGAAAAAAGGCAAAATCAGGGGTACCAAGGTCCTTGGGACCAAACCTGTAGAATACGCTTGCTAAAATGAATAGAAGCCAGTGAATGGAAACAAAAATCCACCCAAAGTAGCTAGGGGGCCTGGGCCTGAGCAGACCATCCACCATCCTCGCCCGCCCTACTACACTCCTAGGGCAACTCTGGGTGGGGCCCCACACCAGGGAACTAATTCCCATAACCATCGAGGCCATTCCCCAGCCTGCATCGGAGCTCCTTGAAGGCGTTGATAGTTGTTGTAGTCGCATTGGTAGCCAAGGTGAGCGAGTTGATCGCCATGTCGAGGAGGATCCTAGTCAAAAATATTTGAAACTTGTTCTCAAAATCCAAACTGATCTCGATGGTTTTTGAGGCATCAACTTTGGTTTTCTTGAGTCCGGTCAAGGACCTACTCCCACTAGGGGTCACCTATCTTGTAGAGCTAGCACCGAGGATCAATATGCCACCAGATACTTGAGATGACGCCTTGCATTTTTGGGTAGGCCTACGCTCTCTAGGGGGAGGGGAATCTTCAAGGTCACTGGGAATGTCCTATCTGGACTTTGAAGCATTAGGGGAGGCAATAGGGGAAGCGGTAGCCTCAGTGGGTAGGATATATGCCAGGGGGTTATACTCTGAAGCGAGGGCTTATGGGCTAGAGCGTGGCTATAGAGGACGACCATAATTCCTTGGTGGGAAGGGCGGGAGGGGTTTCTCTAGGATCTATCAATGGAAATGCCCAAGGAGTAAAGCAAGAAATAGGAAGTGCTCAGCAAGGTGGCATCGTGAAGGTGATTAATGAAACTCATATGGAAACTTAATATCTTCTAGTCTGGGTCATCGCATGTAATAAATTACATCACAAGAACTAGGGTTTTGTCAAAAGGCTTGGGGAGGTCAGTTCTAAATAGAGCCATCATGTCCCAATTATGTTTTGGGAAGCAGGAGAGCTCCTCCTCCCAATTGTGCTTGTCTCAACAAATGAACTTCCCCTTTTCCCATTTTCCTCATGATACAGACCAGTGATGTTGAACAAGAACTCCTTGGTGACTCTAAAAAGCAGCCTTTTCACCTAGACCTCACCCTCATACCAAGATTCCAAAAAGCCCTAGGTGATGTCCTCATCAGGCCTAGCAAATTTGCTCAGAAAGGGGGTATACTCCTTGGCATTAGTAAAGACCCTAGTAGACTCGATCAGAGAAAGGGTCTTGGGCTTGACGTAAATGGCCTTGGGAGTTGACATGGTGGAATCATAGCTCACCTAGGGTAGAAAGTGCAAGAAGGAAGTGGGGCCGACAGGGGGATGAGCTCGCTAGGAAAATACAGGAGGGATGGGGCAAAGGAAGGTGAAGGTGATAGGCCTCAGGGGGATAAAAAGGTCATAGGAAGGAAGCAAGGGAATGCATGCCTCAAGAGTTGACATCTAGGTTGGAGGAAGACACAAGTAGAGAATGACATGGGCAGCAAGGTGAATGCTAGGTTTGGCGATGAGGGGAAAGGAGCCAAGGGATGGACTCCATGTGGTGCACCAACTGAGATGGCACAGAGGGTTGGTATTGTGCAGGTGGCCGCCATGCTCAAGCTACCAGGTCAGGCCAATACCAGGATGCAAATTCATTAGTAAGGCACTCGACTTGAGGTGGCATGGTCCCACATGTTGTACTGACTATGAGCCCAATGGGAATGTTGAAAAAATATGTTTGTGAGTTGCATTTGACGTGGATGCTAGGGAGGGAGAAACCTAACACTACACACAATCTAGTGGTCACCCTAAAGTTCCCGTGATCATGGATGTCATTGGGAACTGCCACTATGGAGAGAAACACAATAAGGTCAATGCACCATGTGCAATTATGCCTAACATGGAGCCAGGTCATCCAAGCATAGAGCCAGGAAAGTCTAGGTGTTTGGAATAACATCAATATTGAGGAGGTCTTGGAATGTTGCTTGCACCAGCCCAGTGGGAAAATCCTTGGTCCAAATGTTGAGCCCTTCCAAAGAAGTTGTGATATTGGCCAGAAAATTAGCCATCTTGTTCCCTTCTCAATAGACGTGGCAAATGGAATGTTGGGGGAGCCCCAAAAGGATGGCCTGAACCTCTTGGATAATATTGAAGATGCACCATGAGTTGTCCTCATTGTTGAGGGTGGCATTGATGATGTTAAGGGAGTCACCCTCGATGATCACTTTACTAGGGGCCTTTTGGAGGGCGAGGACCCCGTGGAGTAACATTGCTGCTTCCACAAAGTTGTTGGTTTATGTGTCGAGGGCCTTAGTGTAGGCCAAGATCAAGGTTCCAAAGTGGTCTCGGATGGCCCTGCCAACTCTCGAGGGGTTGGGGTTGCCCTTGGAGGCACCGTCAAAATTGATTTTGACCCACCTAGGAGGAGGGGCAACCCACCTGGTCACAGCTCTAGGGGAGGGAATAGGGGGGGCTAGGGGGGCCTAAACTCCAAGGTTTGTGAGGATAGAAGCCTCGCTCACCTTCTAGGGAGGCCCGCTTGGGGGGAGGGAATGAGAGTTATCAAGGGTAAAGGCCACTACCTTGGCCGCCACCAATTTGGGGTTGTGGGTCGGGGAAGAGAAGGCTCGCCCATTATGCTCAAGCCAAATTTTCCAAAGCAAGTGGGGAAGGCAAAATGCCAAGAGGGAGCAGAGGGTGGGATGGACGAAGGGATTGGGCCATTGGGAAAAGAGGTCAATGATGGAGCTAGGGGGAACCCACTGAATGGAAAATAGGGTGAGGAGGTGACCCACGGCCTCTATGCTAAAGGGGCAAGTGAGGAAGATATGGTTGGTTGATTCATAGGTAGCACATCAAAGGAAGCATCTGTTTGGGATTTGGAAGCCCCTCCTGGCAAGATTCTCAATAGTAAGGATCTTATTATGGATGGCTACCCACATGAAGTAGCTGATCTTGGGGATCAGCTTGTTGGCCCACACCTACTTGACCATGAAAGGAGCCTCCACTGGGTCCCTTTGGAGGGTGTAAGCAAATTTGACTAAGAAGTAGCCACTACTAGTGCCATGCCAGACACATCTGTCCTCCCTCATACTGGAAGGGATGATGGTAGTCTCGAAGAGGCATTAGAGCCTGACAGCTTGAAGTGGGTGGTGGGTGTTTGAGATGGACCCCCAGGTGCTTTTCCCCTAGTACTTGACCAAGTAGTCCAACACATTAGGCCCTTTAGAGGCTGTTAGGGCTAGTTTAAGGACTCTAAGATCGTTGTCAGCACTCAAGGCCTCATATTGGATCCACCTATCCTCCCAAAAGTCGATCTTGGTCCCATCACCAAGGATCCATCGGGTCCCTTTCCTAATAATGTCCTTTGTGAGGGTCATGGATTTCTAGAAGGCCAATCCATCTATGGGCTGGAAGTTGCTAAGGAAAGGGTGTTGATGGAGATATTTCCTATGCACAATACTGACCCATTCATCTAGGGCATTCGTGAACACCTTCCATGCTTGCTTGGCTAGAAGGAATTTGTTCATAAGGGAAACCCGCATGAGCCTGATCTCTCCCTCATATTTGGGCCTGTAGATAAGGGGCCAAGAGACCAGGGGGATCCTCTTCTTGTATTCACTGCCAAACCACAAAAACCGTTTTTGGATTTGCTCAATGCGGGCTGCAATTGAGGCTAGGATTTTAAAGACCGACATGAAGTACACCAGAATGCTTTGGAGGACAATGGACGTAAGTGTGGCCCTGCCCGCCTAGGAGAGGAGGTGACCCTTCCAAGAGGCCAACTTTTACTAGACCTGCTCGATCAGCCCACTGCATAGGGCCTTAGAATAAAACCCTATGAACATGGGTAGCTCGAGGTAGGTGGAGGGTAGGGTGTCAGGGGTGCAGCCCAGGATCCACCCAATTCGAGCTTGCCTAGCTGGGGGGTGTGAATGAAATAGATTTTTCTTTTATGGAGATTTATCTTATACCCAAATAACTCTTCGTACAGGATCAAGATCTGCTTGATGACCTTGGCTTGAGGGACCGACGTAGAGGTGGTAATAATGGTGTCATCCATAAATTATTGGTGGGACACTAGGGGCAACTCAGGCATAGGACTGATGCCAGATATGAGACCGCAAGAAGTAGTTCTCAAGAAGGTTTCTAAAATATTGGATCAAAATCTTCAAGTTGTTTCTTGAGGGTTTCTTTACTTGAATATATTTCCAAACACCTCCTTATTCTAGATCTTGAGCTTGTATTTGAGGAGTCTCAATTTTTGATAAATTTTCTCACCAGGGTGTCATGGTACTGGGCAATCCCACCAGCAGGCCATCTAGGCCCTGAAATTTGAGTGGTGGAGCCACATGGACTCAAAGTGAAAGGGGCACTTATGGGAGGGATGCTTACCAGCTTCAAGGAGGAGGGGGTTGTGATCAGATCCAACTTTAGGGAGGGCCAATAGGGTTGCATCAACGAACAAGGGGATGGCTTCCCTGGATAGGAAAACTCTATCCAACCTAACTTGAATGAGTTGGGATTCTATTCTTTTGTTAGTCCAGGTGTACATGGCTCCTTTTAGGTGAACTTCCATGAGCTCGTTGGAATCAACGAAGGCCCAAAAGTCCTCCATAATTTTAGTTGTCATCACAAGACCCCCACTCTTGTCAGAGGGAAATAGGGGACTATTTAAGTCACCCACAAGAATCCAAGGGAGAGGAGCAAACACCTCCCTCATGATGTTGATTTCATTCCACAATGCCACTCTTCCATTCGGGCTATTGGGGGCATAAACATTGGACAGAATCCAGGACTACCCTGACTTTAAATAGTGGATCGGGATGTTAGTGATTTTGGGGGATGAAAAAATAAGTCTCCCCTCGAAGAAGCATGGGTCCCAAAGACATAGTAGCCCTCCAGCTATGCCCAAGGCTGGGGTGGACAAAAAATCATTGTTCCTCCAGATAGCTTTGGTGACCCTCGAGGAGGACACTTCATCAAGTTTGGTCTCCTGAAGGAGGAGAATAGTCGATCTATGGTCCTTGCGAAACTGAGCAAGGATCCTTTTCTTGGGGGTGCCATTGAGCCCCCTCACATTCTAGGTGATGAGATTCATTTGAAACCCTTTGGGAGTATCTTTCCTCCCTTCCTGACTTGGGTGGGGGGTTTGAATCTCTCGGAATCATATTTCAAAAAACTCACAGAATCATCAAGGAGGGTCACCTAGGAGCCACTAGCGATATTGTCCTCAATGAGCTTGTTATGCTGGTCGCCAAGGGTGGGATGACTTATCTTGTTTTTGCTTCCAAATTCGATGTCAAACTTCCTATTGTGGATATTTTTGGGGCTAAAATCTTTAGGCTCGGACTGGGAACTTCCAGGATCGACCTCTGTAGACCTATCAAAACTACAATCTGAGGAATGTAGGAAGAGGGGAAATAAGGAAGGGAGGAAGGGGATCAAGAGGGGGGTATCAATGGGGGTAAGGGGCACCCTACCCACAAATGGCAAGGAGGAAGGGTGGGGGTTGGGGAGCCCTGATAGCTTGTAGGTCAGGGAAGGGGATTCCTTGGATCGAGAGGGTGGGGTCGACCTGTGGGCCTGTCTAGAAAATAGGGACTATGGCAAGCTCAAAGGATATTTTCTCTACACACCTTAGAGGTTCTAAAATAATGATAAGAGGGGGATTAGGGTTAAGACATACCTGGGGCTGAGCACCCGAGTGATTGGGATCCACATGGGGTTCCTCAACAACAATAAATTCTATCCCTTTTTCATGCCATTCTGAGGTTCTACGATCACCGCATTGGGGCCCACGGGAGGGGGTCCTACCAGGTCGAGGAGGGGGGTTCTTGGGGTGCGATGCACCAGCCTTCTTAGAAGAGGTTCATTGGTGGGAAATGTGACTCTGTGTGTTGCACAAGGGGAATAAGGTGGGTTTATTCTCATAGATCAGGGTTTGGCTCCAGAAGAAGAATCCTGAAGAAATAGTAATCGCAAAAGGAAGTTTGGATTCGAGGTTTGCATTGATGAAAAACCTAGCATGGACCATGTGGGACCCTACCTTGGTAGCAGGATCAAAGGTAACCAGTTCACCAACTGCTTGTGCAATGAGCCTCAAGACGTCCTCCTACCACAAATGAAAGGGGAGTTCAAGGAGGTGAACCCAAATTGGGGTGATATTAATGCTTTAGGTGCTGGAATTAAAGTTAGCTCCATAGCGCCTAAGGAAGAGGGTTTTGCGCCCTAGGAACAAGGGCCTTCTATAGAGAATATGGATGGAGTCGTCATTGTTGTTGAGCTTGATGAGAAAAAAACCCTTGGTTAGGGCCAGAAGCTGCATGTGGCCTAAAATTTTCCACTTGGAGGCCGCCCAGCGTCAGATGGTTTCCATGTTTGGGTGCCCTCCTATGAATTTCCCCACCAAAGAGAAGGAGGACCCTGTCACAAATGCCGAGTAGACATCGTCCTAGATGGAGATGTGTGTCCCTTTGCAATAAATCCCTGAGCCCAAATCCCAGGGTTGGGCATTAGCCCTAGATAGGATCTACTGGAAAGAGGGTTTGGACCCCCCTA